>OX382282.1:7367164-8051934 GCA_947507595.1 Pyralis farinalis | reverse complement strand
TGATTGACAACATATCATTGATATGCAGCAGAAACAGCGTCGGAGACAGTACAGTAGGCCGATTCTTCTAAAAAACTGCACTGCAGCGCAGCAGTGCAGTTGCAGCTTTTTAGTAGAATCGGCCTACAGAATCCTGAGGGACGCCAGACGCCAGCCTCGGGCAGTCCGTATGATGGTAACTTCGATAGAAGACCCCGGAACACCTTCGCCATATCTAGGCTGACAGCCAATGCCTCACCTTGACTCTATAGCCAAAGCCCAGCGATGTGTAAGATACACTAAAAGATCACCAGTCGAACGATCGTGGCGAAAGCCGTATGTCTCTGATCAAGTCGTGATCCTCTAGGTATCCCAGGAGCCGTGTGTTTATCACATGCTCCATCACCTTGGAGAGAAGGGAGGTTATAGCAATAGGCCTGTAATTCGATGGGTCAGATCTATCGCCCTTTTTGGACACCGGGTGCACATTGGCAGTCTTTCATGAAGTTGGGCCTTGCTTAGTGAAGTAGGAAAGCACGTAAAGGCGTGTTAGTACAGTACACAACTCAGGTGCGCATAGCTTCAGCACCACTGCCGGTATACCATGCGGCTAACTCGATTTATAAATGTAGAGAGGGAGTAATGCCCGCCGGACGTCTCGCTGGATAGCAGAGATTTCTGGCATTGAGCTACTGCACCAAGGGATAGTAGATGGTACAGTTCCCCCGTCATTCATATTCAAGTTAGACGCAAAGAGATTCCGAGTAAATCGGCATTCTCCTTGGCGCATTAGGTTTTTGCAGTGGTAGTATGGACGGTTGACAGAAATTTCCCTCGGCAGCTTTAGCGAGCGACCAGAAAGCACGGCTCCTAGAGGGAAAGCTCGCCATCTCTGCCGACGAAATCGAATTTTGCTCTTGCAACCGCCCTGTTACTGGATCTCGAGGCAGCATTCAGCTTGCGCTTCAAAAAGAGACATAGGATCCCCATTGGCACGCGCCGTGGTCCAAGCATTGTAAGCAGCCTGCTTAAGAAGATTGACTTCTCTGCAATGCCGATTAAACCGCGACCGCTTTTTAACTCCTGCAGAAGCTACGAGGTGTTTGGGAATGTAGCAGTCCATGCCATCTAATATCGCTGCAGCTAGTGTGGTTGCACAGGAATCAATGTCGTATGATTCGAAGCGCAGCTACCTCCACGTGTAGGTACGATGCGTAGAATTCACGCAATCCATCCCAGTCTGCCGACCTATAGTGCCATACGCGACGATATCCGGCAGGCCAATGTGGGTCGCGTCTGGTGCAAGGCACTTGGATATGGATGAGACAGTGATCCGAAGAACCAAGCGGCGCATCCACCGAGATACTCATCCGGACGTGTGATCAGCAGAAGGACCAGTAGAGAGCTTGCATGGTCCTCTACATCCAGTATTCTCATAGAAACCATAGGCCAAAGCAAGTTCATGAGCAGATCTCCCCCCGTAATCAGTGCACCGAGAGCCAAGCCACTCGGCATGGTGGACATTGAAATCTCCCAATATGTCTAACTCCGCATAGGGATGAGGGATCAATGACTTTGTTAGTCGCCCTCTGCAGGTGCTCGAATAACCGAGCTGTGCCTGTATCACCGCTGTGAGTCCTGTAAAGGCACGCGTAGATCTGGGTGTGGCTGCCATGATCCACACGTACCCATAATATCGACAGGTCCCTGTCTTCAAGATTATGCAGTCGACGACAACAAATATCCTCCCGAACGAACAAACATACCCCGCCACGACGCTCAAATAAATGGTCCAGCTTGTACCCAGGGTAATGCAAGTCAGAAGTGTCGGCCGGTGAGAATATTTGTGTTTCCGTGAGGAAAAGAATGACCGGCTGCGCGGTTTCCAGGTGATGATGAACCGCGTTGACTTCGAGTGCAGACCCCTGATGTTGCAAAAGTCAGGCAGTCAGTTATGCGTTTTGCTGGCGCGGCGGGCGGAAGGGCCCCCGGACCCCTCCTTTCGGTTTCGACATCCGCCGGTCCTCACGCCGTCCGCACAACGACCTCTCAGTTATCTGGCGACCTTACTCACGCACAGGAACACAACAATCCTTCCGGAGTTGTTATTTAGCAGCGGTCTTCTGTAAGGTGAAGTTATGCTATGCCCCACCGCAACAGATAAAAAAAAGGAGGGCATGGAGCATAGCACGACCGGTGAAATATGTTTTAACCATTCTCAATAATGAAAAAAAAAGGCATGAGAGATCCTGAGACCTCTTTAATGTGGCCGTTACAGCATGCAAACAAAAAAGGCTTGGTTACATTTATGTGCGTGTACGGTGTAATTGCCTTACGTGAGCCTCTAAAACAGTATTTGGTTTTTTTTTATACATATGTACCGTCAATAGTATATGATGATTGATATAATAAAAGGAAGTATATGAGGATTGAATGCGGCCTTGTTTACAAAAACAATCATGAAATATGTAAGCACTAACTTTGAAATTCATAATTTAAAAACTCGATAACTGTGTTTTCACTATCTTTGCTACGTTTCTTTATAAATTACTGTTAACTATTTTTAGCGTTTACGCACAGATGGCGCTCTGTTTTGGAAACTGGTACTGAAACCCTCAAATATGTACATAAACATTCGTTCCGCACATGATTCTGATAAAGTATTCGTATTGAATATGTTTTTATTTCTATACGAGATTATTAACATATTTTTTTTAATACAATAAAACATTCAATCACATCTTGTAGAATCATTGCACAACTGACACAGCATAGCATATATTTTTAATCGACTATTTGTTTGAACTCTATCAACGCTGCTGAAATGTCAAGAAAATATCATGAAAAATTTATTGTCTCAAATCGATTTACAACAAATTTAACTTCCCATTTAAAGTTTTGGATCTAACTTGTTCGAACGATAAAGCATTGTCCCAAACGAAGTACAGAAAATGCTTTTTCGATATAATGTTTTTTTAGTTAATGGTAGATACAAGAGATGGCACTGAGACATATATTTCGTGTGTCTGGAATAGATTGATGCAAATTTATCAATATTTTTGATCGACTTGTTAACGTTTATGAGTGCCTAGTAGTCACAGAGTCACTTCAACCACTTCGTAGGCCGCGCGTAACCATTCGTTACGCCCTTCGTTCTTACGCCCCGCAGCAAGTTAAATAAACAATTTAAAAATTATACTTTGACTGGCGCCGGTGTAATATTAATCTCGTGTCACGCAATGATATTATAGTAAGTACTTTTTTTATAACATCATTGGTGTCACGGTGTTTGTGTCGTTGGTTGTCGCACTCCCCCGAAACGGCTCGACTCGACCGATTTTTATGATTTTTTTATTTATATTTGGTAGGTATGAGAATAGGTCGGAAAGTATATTTAATAAAAAAAATAAGAATTAATTTATATAGCAGAACAACGTTTGCCGGGTCAGCATGTTTATAGTTTTTGCACTTCGTCAGCTCAGAATACAGAATCTGTATTCTGAGTTCGTCAGTAATGTTAGCGACATAATAATAATATGTATAGTTTTTTTATTTTTATGCCATAACCGCTCACCCCATATTATTTTGTTAGCTTGTCTTTATGTATATGTCCGGAATGAATAAAGAAAGACAACGTTTATTCCGTCTCTTAATACGTAATTATTGTCCATGGAGTTAAAATTGCGTGCTTAGAGTGCTAACGAGAGTGCATAGTACGACCAGGGAATACCAGCCATATTAACACTCAAATTCAATAAATAATAAGAATTGGCGCCACTAGTGTAGGGAAATAACACTTCGTGACTAGGCTAATGTTTGTGTTTTTTGTCATAGAATTCTCGAATATCTCGATTACAGGTGGCGCTGTTAATGTCCTCTTGTTTTTCACTCAACACAATACGCGCATCGTGTGGTCACGTTACAACATTTTTTTTTCTTCACGTCAAGTCTCTTGGGGGATAAGAAGGGAGGACGAGCGAGTCCTTGATCCTTACTTACTTTGTTCAATTGTTTTGTGTTCATAGCTCTTTACATGCACTCTCGTTGGTTCCTAGGGCTCCTGACACTATTTATCAGTAACAAAATAAATCTGTCTATCTCATCGATGTATATGGATAGGTTCTATCGATAACAAAACGCTCCCACAAAAGCAATCTGATTTTAAAAATCAGATTGCTTTTGCTCACAGTCGTTTGGGACTACTCGTCTGATTCGTACGCGTTTTCGCCGTGGCTTTTACTGGCTAAAAATGCCTTCATGCGTTGTAAAATCGTATAAAAATTGTTCTAAAAAATATAAAAAAGAATGCAGAATTATTTCATATTGTTATATAATTATTTGTGTATCATTTAGCAATTAATTTATTTCAATTACGTACAATAAAGTCTGAACTCAACAACTCCCTCCATAACATAGAATTTGGAACAAAAAACGAATGGAGTCGTACTTTAGATATTTAAAAATAATTATGTATATTTAAAATATTGTATTGTACGTTTATGATTGTGTGTATATATTATATTTTTGATTCATTAATTACGCATTCGTTAGAACAGCTATTAACCTATAACCATCGTGACCATATTATTCGAGCAATAATTGATAAGTATATAAATTTGAGACTGAATTACATACCCAAAACATTATCTTTAAAAATCACTAAAAGGCAAAAATTTAATAAATTAGTGCTTTTTGAAGGACTTTAGAATGCATTGTAGATTTCTGCAGAAAGATAGGACTTTGATGACGTGCACACATATTACCTTGCATGCACAAGCTGCGGTTCACTTCGAACAAAACTTTTTAAATTTAAAACGAATTAATACATAATATGTACATGTTCCAACGATAGGGGTGTGTGGAGAGCCTTATTTATCACTTTTACATGTATATGTATGCTTGGCCGTCTCAGTTGCTACAATATGGTGACCACTGGCATCGATCACAACTTGAGAACTCGATGGTCTATCTATAACTTCACGCCAAATCCCTTGCGGGGTAGGCAGAGAGTACCAAGCGCCACGTGACTCGATCTTTACACACCTCACTCGCTTTTTTAACATTCATTGCTCTTCTCATGCACGTTCGCCGGTTTCTAAGGCAAAATAAAACATAACCAAAATAAAAAGCACAAATTATCGAAATAACCAATTATTACAAGATTTTTTTAATAATTGTAATAATTACAATATGAATTGTTTTTTATGCATCATCGGGGGCATACATACATAGGGCCACCTGATGTAAAGTGGTATCGCTGGCGCGATGCCTCCTCTACGGCTTACACAGCAACTCCTTAGGAGTTCACTGGTAACCTCACTCGCTCGGCGAAACACAACAACCCTGCAGGGAGTTGTTACTTGACCGCGATTTTCTATGATATACTTCCCTTCCATACCTCTCTTATAATGCGCCTAGGGTTGCCCCCGTACTTTAAAATAAAGTATTGAACGTTATTTTGGATAATAATTATACTTTAAACTTTGCGAGTAAAATAATATAAGCGAGCATAATTTGATATCTCTGGTATAAAAAAGTTTGATCGAAAGCATTTTTGCGTAAAACGGAACGTTATCGATTAGTGCCGAATCGTTGGGTCGCCAGCGCCACTTAACTTAAATAGACTGTAATGACTAATGATGCTGTGCTATTGTTTAGCAATATTAATCCCTAACCCATAAAATAGTACAGTTTCTCCCTCTATTTCTCTGCACTGACATTTTGGCCTCTAGAAATAAAACTATAAATGCGATTGAGATGCGGTTTTCACCAGAAAGTCAAACTAAATTGCATCTTTCTAATGGTATCAAAATGGAGTTAATTTGATAACCGGAAGTATTTAAAAAAGTACATTTTGTAAAAGTAGTGGTGGGACTTGCGCGAAGCGCGAACTCCAGCACTTGTAATTTGATAAAACTTGCGGAAAGCACTAAAATTATGATTTTAAATATAATGGTGAAGAAAAATTAATGATACTTTATTTTGACACTATGTACCTACTTTTTTTCTTTAATAACTGCAATAAAAGGTGGCAACTCTAGGTGCGCCCTATCTCTATTAATAATCTCTCGTAGTCGATCAGGGTAACTTAAGCCTTCAATATAAAATTGGCCCAAAATTTCAAATGCATATTATAGATTTTTTTTTGCTATGATTTTATGTATTTCAAACTAGATTTGTAAATATCGATTCTAATATATCTTCGTAAATGCTCAGATTCTGCCAAATAATTGACATCTACCATTGTTGAGACGTCAGTTGCTTTTTTCTGTGGTGTGAATAGAGCGGTTTGTTACGAAAGCGCCAAAAAGTTGTCTGCTGTGTTGTCATTTGAATACATAAGGAGGCAAGTGTTATTTTAAAGTGTCTCATATGTGTCTATCTATCATTTCTTTCAAAAATTACGAGAGTTAATTAGCTAATTCCCATGATATTGCCATAAATATTGAACAGGTAAATTATTACCGGTGAATAAGGGTAACTTGAGCCCGGGCCAAAGTTCAAAATTCTCAAAATATTGGGAGGAGATATATTCGATAAGTGTGAAGAAAGGGCAGAGGAAGGATATGAAGACACATGAAGAAGAATGTGGTTTGGATCTAGCACAGGAAGATTTTTTTTCTATAGAGACATACGAAGTACATGACGGTAGACTGGACCTTCAGATGATTGGCTATAATGTGGTAAAGGCCATGGCTCAGTTTTGTATAATGAATGATACAAATATCATAGGAATGCTGAATGACACTAATATTCAAAGAAAAAAAGGTATTTTATCATATAAGACGACTTCCTGGCCATGGAATGGAATGGAATTTTTTCCAAGTTTAACCCCATGATATGTAGGATGAAATAAAATTTTAATTATTTTGATACTTTTTTCATTATCTTAGCTATATGGTAAGTCAGTAAATAAGTTAAAAACGCATTGTTGACCAAAAAAATAAGATTGAATAAAAACTGTGTTGATTTTCCTATGGCAACAATTTATTTACCCATTTTAGTACTAATAAATGAAAACGAATGTATACATTATTATTGTCTATGGCTCCCAGCTGTAGTTTTTATGGTAAATATGCAGGCCAATGTTAGCAAAATGCTTTAAATAAAATAAAATAAGCAAAAACAACCTACAATTGGGACCTGGGCCAATCCAAGCCCAACTCACAATCTAACATTGGCCCAGTGGTTAAATGGAATTTTGAAACTGTTTTCCTAGAGATTATTGGTAAATGAGTAAATTTTTTGGAAGTAGGCTACATAAAGCCACCATAATAAGTGTATCTTTTTGAGTAACGTATTATTTTAAACATTGGTCTAACTTTTTATGTGCAAACTGGGCCAAAGATAGCCTGATTGACTGTAGTAATAATCAGATAACTGATGATAATTGATAACAGATGTCATTATGTCACGAACAAATTGACATTTGCACATATCTACCACTATACGTTTATGTATACCTAGTACTCTAGGAATCAAGAAAATTTAGTGCAATATTCTTCCTAAGCTTTACTCGTTTGGCAAAGGGAAGTAAGTCTTCTTCTTTTTAGGGTTCCGTACCCAAAGGGTAAAACGGAACCCTATTACTGAGGCTCCGCTGTCCGTCCGTCCGTCGTCCGTCCGTCCGTCTGTCACCAGGCTGTATCTCATGAACCGTGATAAGCTAGACAGTTGAAATTTTCACAGATGATGTATTTCTGTTGCCGCTATAACAACAAATACTAAAAAATAGAATAAAATAAATATTTAAGGGGGCTCCCATACAACAAACGTGATTTTTTTGCCTTTTTTATAGATAATGGTACGGAACCCTTCGTGCGCGAGTCCGACTCGCACTTGGCCGATTTTTTTTATACAACGTCGGGAGTCATACGAGCATACGGTCTACCTGATGTAAAGCAGTTACCGCAGCCTATTAACGCGTGTTATTTATATACTGAATATAATTTGAGCGATGCCTACTCTTCTGCTTACACAGAACTCCTTAGGAGCTTACTGGTGACCTCATTCACACACAGGAACACAACAACCCTCTAGGGAGTTGTTATTTGGCTGTGGTTTTCTGTGAGGTGGAGGTACTTCCCCAGACGGGGGCTGCTTTGATGCGCCCTACCTCTCTTAAAACGTCCATACGAAGACAAACAGACATGTTCATGCACACAAATGTTTGTCTTGTGTGGGAATCAAACCCACGAGCGTTGGTGTCAAAGTCGCGTCTTTCACGACTGAGCCACCGAGCTCGTCAAAGAGAGCTTCTTACTAATCTATCTTACTAGTCGCGAAATCTTCTAATTCAATCAAGCTAAATGTAAATAGTACTTGTACTGTGATAGTAAAAGTACTTTCCTGGATCCAGACAGTAAACCACCATGGTCTTTACAGGGAGTGCTGCACCTATTTTGCCCTCCTTTGCAACCATGGACGCGAGCAGAGTATGCCAGATACAGGTACTCTCGCACTACTTTACGTGCAATTTGATCTAACCTGCTTTGTGTGCTTCCGCCACCAATTAGTTCATGCGGTCTAGCGCCGGCCGGCACCCACCCACTACTGTTAGTAAATACAACATGCCGACGCTGCTATGGCTGCTCCGGTTAGAGGTTAATCGTAAGAATAACAAGCTACAGTTGTACTTGTAGCATGTTATTCTTACGATTAACGTCTACAACGTCTGAAGATGCCTCGTGGAGAGGCGAAACACGTGTCGCAGCGAAGACCAGGCCAGTCGTGGCAGCGACGGTGGTGGGGGGGGCATGCGGATTCTGTTCCATATGTCGGACGACCGCAACAGCCGAGGCAGAGACTACCGGAGCAGCCATGGCAGCGTCGGCATGTTGCATTTACTAACAGTAGTGGGTGGGTGCCGGCCGGCGCTAGGTCGCATGAACTAATTGGTGGCAGAAGCACACAAAGCAGGTTAGATCAAATTGCATGTAAATTTGACTTTCACAAAATAACGCTTGAATCTATTAACTATCGCACTACTTTAACATTAAGGCATTTTTGTAATACAAAAATAAGTCTTTGGAATCGATAATACCCTTGTACCATTGTACTCGTAATTACCAGTCTCATAATAAATAAGTAGCCGGGTTTATAAGCAAATTTATTTATTGCGATTTCTATAAATTTTGCCCCCTTCTCTTATTTTACAGCTGTCTACGCTTAACATAAGGTTAATTTAGAGAATAACTCGTCACTATTCCACGTTCTCTTCTCTGTTTGCTAAATAATCTTTTAATCGTCGTGGCAAGGAGACTGAATCTAAAACTGTAAAAGATTTGATTTTTCCTAAACAAAACGGAGTAATCATAATCAAGTAAAACTATTAATTCATCTTCTAAATATGATTTAGCACTTTTTCAGAATTTCATTTCAGACTTGTATGTACATTAATATGACTTTAAAGATCCGACAAAATACGCCCCTCTGTAAAATGTGAACAAGCCGTTGTTGGCCTACAAACGTGTCAGCTCTTCGCCCAAAGTTTATTCCATGGCAAAAGGTCGGAGGGTCGGCCATAATTCAGCAGTTTGCTGACCGCCGCCGCCGCCCAATCTCTGCTGCCTTGGTAATTGGTTTAAATTATTAAGGAATTTCACGATACGCCAGTAATAACGTTTTTTTTGACGAAATGTTTCATCGGTAAAACTTGAGACAAAAATACTCCCGTGATTATAATATTGTTAAATTCAAGAAAATGTTTCGTTCTGTAGGTAACGCTAGGGATACAGAAATAGTAGATTGTATGACAAGGGAGCAAAATAGTATTTTTATGGCGAGGGCGCTTCTTTGAACCACGAGCGAAGCGAATCATCAGAGAATTTGCTCTACGTTTGAACTTATTAAACTAACAAACAAACATTGGCACTGGTAGGTTAGGGTTTCGACATGCCACAACGAGCTCGGTGGCTCAGTCGTGAACGACGCGACTTTGACACTAACGTTCGTAGGTTCGATTCCCACACATAACAAACATTTGTGTGCATGAACATGTCTGTTTGTCTTGGTCTGAATGTTTTAAGAGAGGTAGGGCGCATCAAGCAAGCCTGGCGAAGTACCTCCAACTCACAGAAAAACGCAGCCAAATAACAACTCCCTAGAGGGTTGTTGCATTCCTGCGTGTGAGTGAGGTCACCAGTATGCTCGTAAGGTGTTGCTGTGTAACCAGCAGAGGAGCCACCGGCGAGTGGTACTTAATATATCTCAAGTGTTAAAAGACTACGGTAACCGCTTTACATCAGATGGGCCGTATGCCTCCCGATGTTGTAAGTATATTTAAAAAACAAAAACTGTACAAATGTCGGCTTAGAGAATTGTAATTACTTAAGCGAGAATGGAATTCAACAATTGTAGCCAAAAAATGTCAAATTTAGATATACGCAAAGCTTTGTTCATTTATTGTTTGAAAACCAAGAGCTAACAATTCAGAGCTTTATCAAAAGACCCTTTGATAGCACCGCTTTGAAGGATCCCAAGGAAGATGATATTCTCGTCAGTGATATTGTATTATAGAAATACGTAAGTACTCTAAAACTTCAAGACTCTCCATTACGGTTCCAATACAGTCATGTGACAGACCGACGAACAGACAGCGGAGCCTTAGTAATAGGATTCGGTTGGTACCTTATGGGTGCAAAACTCTAAAAATAGGCAGATATTTAATTATAAAAAAAGACTGCATGTTAGAAGTGAAAATTTTCTTAGCTTCACAAACATATAAATTATTAGCTGCTGCCCGCGGCTCCGCCCGCGTGGATTCAAATAACGTAGCCTGTGTGTTAATCCCGATCATAATCTATCTACGTGCCAAATTTCATTCAAATCCGTTCAGCAGTTTAAGCGTGACAGAGCAACAAACATCCATACATACTCGTACAAACTTTCGCATTTATAATATTAGTAGGATAAACATTATTTTGGGTAACAACGATACTTTGAAACTTTTCCCAAAGTTTGGCGGTATGAAACGTGAACGATTTGTGTATGTATGTATGTAGGTATGTACGTCAGGACGGTGATGGAAAACATCGTGAGGAAATGCACAAAGATGTGTCACCTTACTTAATTTGGTTTTGGAGTCCTCTCCCCTCTGGGTTGTGTAGGTTAGGTCTTACGGCAGTCGCTTCAGGTAAAAATCAATATCTTCGTCAAATCCTTAGGCTTAGGTAGCGTAGCAGACCCCGCCAATCCTAATGGATTAGGAAACGAGATAACGCTAAGATGAAGAAGGAGTATTTATGTATAATAATAATATTAATCGTTTATTTCTCACCATAAATCAGGATGACTAAATATATAGGTAGGTACATGGATTGTGATACAGTATGATACTGTGATGGGTTGACACCTGAACTAGGATAAATCCTGTATCTCAGGTTGTCAACCCTCCATCCCACAGAATGGTCTTATATCTAGTATAAGGCACTCTTTTAGTTGTAGAAGGTGAGTTTTGATTTAAATACTAATTAATGATATTGTTAAATTATCATAAATTTGTAGGGTAGGCTATATACATTTACAAATACAAGCGTCATTGTTTATGTTCAAATAATTGGTATATGGTCCAAGTTATGATTGACGGCTGACGAGCTCGGTGGCGCAGTGGTGAAACGCGTTGTTACGCTACTTTGACACCAACGCTCGTGGGTTCGATACCCACACAGTACAAACATTTGTGTGCTTGAACATGTCTGTTTGTCTTGGTCTGGGTATTTTCTATGTATAATAAGTATATGTATTTACAAAAAAAAAATGTATTTACGTATGTTTATCAGTTGTCTAGTACCCATAACACAAGCTTCGCTTACTTTGGGGCTAGATGGCGCTGTGTAATTTGTCCGACAATTTATTATTTATTATTATTTATATGATTTGAATAAATTTAACAATTAATACAATATAAAAAAATAAAATATGATATCAACATTTTCTTAGTAGTAATTAATACAATATAAAAAAAATATTTATTTATGAAATCAATTATACCTATTTATAATGATAATGTGTGTGAGATGGTGAATTGTGTAGTGTGTGATGTGAAGATGTGTATATAGTAATTGGTGTTGTGAGGCTGTGTTTTATGATGTGTGATGAGAGTTGACGGTAGTAAGCCTGATTATGTTTTGTTGTGTCAGGAGAATCTGAAGAATGGACCATTTTAGCTAACGATTTTAAGAATATTTTCTGTTGCGATGTGGCCAAGAGCTGTCAAGTTAGATGTCAGCACTGCTTTTAAACTGATTCTATTCATATTGAGGATTTTATTTGAGTCATTGAAGTGTCTGTATAAGAAGGGTCCGGTATAAGACAATTGCCGTTGCGCGAATATTGTATTGAAAATAGGCACATTGGTGCGTATTCTTATTTTATGTTGTGGTAATGTGGTATGTACGTTAGACAGCGATAAGTAAGTCTCGGTTTGCAGCTCTAATTTTGATGAAATTTAATGGGTAGTTAGTAGATACCTATGTTAAAACTGTGATAGAATAGATAAATGTGAGAATAGTGATATCCCAGTGGTTGAAAAATCGGCCTATTGACCAATTGGTCCCTGGTTCAAATCCTGGTGTGTACCCTCTAAATTCGTCTTTTCAGATTTATGTACATATTTGTAATTATCACTTGCTCAGTAGTGAAGGAAACATTGTGAGGAAACCCGCACGTCCAACAAATTATACTTCGAAAAACGTGTGGCCTAATATAAGAAAGATCTGCCATGCAATTCTGTAAGAGCAAACGTCCTTACATCCTCGGAAACATCGGCTGTTATAGCCTTGAACACAAAATTGCAATTCCTTAGTGTCGCTTTTCATGGTTGTGCGACACTAGCGCCGCAAGGCTGCGTTTGGAATTGGAATTCTACAAGGCAAACAGCCTCGCGTACGCTTACAGCCTTATAGAATATCAAATAATTTAGCCGTGATCGCAGTAGACAATGTCAAAGCTATGACATCTGTGATCACAGCGACGCACACAGCCATTACGAGTCGCTTAGAGAATTGCATGGCTGGTCTTCTCCTGGGTTGTGGAGTCTGACGGTGACGGACAGTCGCTCCATGTAAAAATCAGTATCTTCACCAAATTCTTAGGCTTAGCTAGCGGACCCCGCCAATCCTAATAGATAAGGATACGGGTTAACGTTAGGAAGAAGAAGAAGACTTTATTCGAAACGTGGCCTGTGTGGTCGATGAATGTAGCTGTATACTTATGTATACAGTACGAGTAGGTAGCTACGTGGCACTATATTTGGGACGGCGGCGCGGCGGCCGGCGCGATGTGATGTCGGCGCGCGGTGGCGGCCCGCGCCTCGGGTGAATCATTGGTAATGTACCGGTAGTGGAACATACTGTTCTTGATACTTTTAATTTTTTTTATATAATTAGTGATCTATATTTAGATTTTTGTACCCAACGGGTAATAACCGAATCCTATTGCTAAGGCTCATAACGAAAGTTTTCACAGAGTGCGCATGTCTATAGCCGCTCTGTTTAGTTTTAATTAGTTTAATTAGTTAATTTAGTTTATAAAATTAAACGAAGTCACCCTTTAAGGAACGTGCTAGTTAATCGGTTTAGGCGTTATGTTGCGAAAGTCAAATTTACCGCTAATCTGATCTAAACTACTTTGTGTGCTTCCTCCACCAATTAGAACATCTGAAATAGCGCCGGCAGGCACTCAACCCGCTCACTACTGTTAGTAGATGCATGCCGTCGCTGACATGCGGTTCATATTTCAGAGAGCGGGCTATCGCAGACACTATCAAATCAGCCATGGCACGCATGAACTAATCGTTGGCGGAAGCAGACAAAATAGTTTAGGTCAAGCAACGTGCTTCGTAATCGAGTCTGTCCCGCACTTGGCCTACCTGAAGAAGCAGTGATAGCCCAATGGATAAAGAATCGGTTTATTGACTGGCCCACGGATACAATGCTGGCATGTACCACTAAATTCTTTATGTATATATTTGTAATTATAATTTGCTCGGCAGTGAAGGAAAACACCGTGAGGAAATCCGCAGACACAAGAAATTATATTTGGAAAGACGTATGTCCCTTGCGGGGTAGGCAGAGAGAATCGAGCGCCATAAGACGCGGTCCTTACACACTCCACTTGCTTCTTTCACATTCATAGCTCTTTTCATGCACGCTCGTCAGTTCCTAAGGCTCCTGACATCACCTTCTGATAAAACACGACCAATTTGGTCATGGTAGGTTAGTCTTAGCCTCGGCTCCTACATCCTTCCACTTTTGCATTGTATACCTGTTTCGTCATTATTTCATCTTGCATTCTTTCTACATGTCCGAACTAACTAACTTTCTTATCTTAACACCGACACTTTCTTTCAGACCAACTCTCTTTCGTACGTCATCATTTCGAATTCGGTCAGCAAGCGTTATGCCACAAATTTTTCACAGTGCTTGCATCTCGACCGCATTTATTCTACTTTTATGCTCTTTCTGCCATACACAGCTCTCACTTCCATAAGTTAGCGTTGGGATTACATTGTGTTGTGTACAGCGAGATCTGCTTCCATCGCTACTAAAAGCGCTTCCAAAATATACAAACTCATCCATTTGCTCCAACACTATATTGTCAACCTTAATCCTAGTGTTCCTTCTGGTTATCTCTCTTTCAAATACCATTATCTTGGTTTTCTTCGCATTCAATTGTAAGCCTTTCTTCATACAATCGCATTTCATTGTTATGACTAATGTTTGCAGTTCTAATGGTGTTTCTGTTATTAATACCGCGTAATATGCATAAAGCAGGCAGTTAACCACTGAGTCACCCATTCGCATTCCCACATTCATTTTTCTCATTCTCTGAAAATAACTGTCCAGATACAGGATGAATAGCTGAGCCGACAGCACGCATCCCTGTCTGACACCAATATTGGTATCAAACCACGGCGATAAGCTGCCGTCCACTCGCACACATGCTGTGCAATCCTCATAGGTGGATTGTACAACATCGAGCAGGTCACAGTCAATCCCATCAATATATCTGGGCAAGATATTCCGGAGATTCTTTCGCACGACCCTATCAAATGCTTTCTCAAGGTCCACAAAACCGCAGAAAACCTTCTGGTCCGTAGCCAGATGCTTTTCCACGATGTAGCGGAGTAAAAAAAACTTGATACCTACATCCTCTGCCGCTTCGAAATCCCCCCTGTGCTTCCCCAAACATTCCATCAGCTTAGAACATTACACTTATTAGATCATTAACACTTATTTTATAGTTACATGTACACTAGGTACTGGGTCTCTTCATATTATAGTATTATGTTGTCTGTAGGAAAATCTAGGGAATATATCAAATGACTCCTTTAACATTATGCTTTATGTATTTACGACAATGACATTGCTGTTGTTGACAGTTGAAGTTTAACGATATGTAATGACAAAATACTATATATATTATATATACTATTCTACTACTACTACTATATATATTTACTATTTACTACTACTACTACTATATATATTTATATATGCGACATCTATCATAGCATAACGAGTAATAGCTATTTTACAAGTTTCATGCTCATGGCACGATTGTTACGCAGTTGTGTTGAATTTTTAAAATTATACCTTATTATAAAAACAAAAAGGGTTACAAATCTCAACAAAATATTGTTATTTAGACAAACTATTTCGTTACTCATAATGATTAATGTGTATGATATGGATTGAAAGAAAAAACAAGTGTAGTTAGTTAATTAGTTATTTCATTTTGATGTACCCGGCAGGCCAAAAGGAAAGCAATGTTTATCGTATTATACATAATTGTGTATGTTTCTTTCATAGTGATATCAAGCTATTTAAGCAACAGTTTGAGCAATTTTAAGCTAATGTACTTTATCTCCGGAGTGTCTTATATTTATATCTACATAAAACACCGCGAAATGTTATCAACCTTTTATTTTTAACGTTGTACAATTTTATTATTTATTAACTCGTGCGATGCCTCCTCTGCTGCTTACACAGCAACTCCTTGGGAGCCTTCTGGTGACCTCACTCACACGCAGGAACACAATAATCCTCTAGCTAGGGAGTTGTTATTTGGCTGCGGTTTTTTGTGAGGTGGAGGTAGTTTCCCAGACGGGCTGCTTTGATGCGCCCTCCCTCTCTTAAAACATCCAGACCAAGACAAACAGACATGTATACACACAAATGTTTACCTTGTGTGGGAATCGAACCCACAAATTCAAAATTTGACACAGTCAAAATTAAAAAAAAAAAAGTAATAATATCAAGCACCAAGATAACACAATCGCGGTAAAGTTGTCGGTACGCGGTGAGCGGCGCTCGGTCGCTCGCGGCTGCTTTGTTCCCGGGCTGGCAGCCGACGCGCCATGCACTCCTCTCCACCTCATTCCACTGACATAGGGCTGCTGACACTAACATTTTTATTTATTATTATACTGCGTAAGAAAACAAAATTTGCGTAAGATTTACACATTTTGTGAATTTTATGTTTATAATCGAGTCTACAACAACTATAAAATACAGATAAGTACTTTACTAACTTAAAACATTTTTTTTCTCAGAATTTTGGTACTATGCGTTTTAGATAACGCGAACACTTACATTTTGTAGCAAAACTGTTAGGTAAGTAACTGAAAGATATTAAAACTGGCATAATAGTAACACTCAGAATACAGAACAAATTTTATTTCTTATAACAATACTACGAGAGAAAGTAAACATGACATGCTATTGAATTGTGTATTACTCGTATTTGAGAGTAATTATATCTGCAAATCATTATAATTTATTACAAATAGGTAATATAATCTTTCACTAAAAATAATATTTCATAGGTTTATGAAATCTGACATTTTAATAGTTGTCAAGTTACGCAAAGTTCAGCAATAATGTTCAGTTCCGCAAATGATTCGTATTGAACAATCTCTAGTCAAAACCAACGCGCGAGGTGCCTAAGTACAGACCTCATTATAGATTCGTACTTACAATATCGGTATACCCTATGGTTATGTGAAGTGAGTGATGTACAAAAGAACTAAGCCCAGCCATATGAGAATCTCAAGTAAATAAACAAGTTACTGTCCACTCGTTGTCAATGACAATCCTTTAATTAAATACCTATGTATAGTTTACATAAAGTACGTAACAGATTGATTAATTTACATATATATGTTTCTCGTCACTGTGCCAGAAAGGTTCTTGAGTTGCTTCACACAGTATTCTATTGCGAGCTGGAGTAACAATTGAGAAAAATTATGCTGAGCATGGGATTAAAATCAGGTGCAGTATGCAAACTGATTTCCTAACAGCTACCCTTTTAAGAGCTCGCTTTAGGCTGTACGTACGTACTGTTACAGAAATGACTTTTTGTCTATACATATATACATGTATTCGCCGTATATTATAAAACATCATGTGATTTTTTCCAACGAAATGTAGTTCATCAGGCGAACCTTATTCTTATACGCTAGCCGACGTAGTTTAAAAATATAAAGGGATTGTTTAACTGAAGTATACATCGATGGAAGTGGTGGTTTACGCTTTGAGTAAGCAGAGATTATTGTGTGGTGTGCAATTGAGGAAGTAAATTAATTTCAGAAAAAAATGTAAAAAAAATTTTTTTTCATCTGTATTGAAATGTTTCTCTTCAACGGCTACAATACAAGTTACACTAAAAAAGTGTAACGAATATACAGTACAAATTGTTAAAAACTATTTAAACAATTTCAAATTCTAACGAGTTTATATGTAAATTACTCGCAATAAAAACTATATGATATAAGATAAGAGAGACGTTCGACTTCACCCTTATTAATCGCCAGGCACATTTTTTTTATATCACTAAGGTGCAATCAAGCTGCCTGATGGTAACCATTTACCATAGCCTTAAGACATTTGCAATACCAGGGGTGTCATGCATTGCCGACCCTAAAAATGGACTGGTGCGGTTTACTTTATCGAAGCCTTTATCCTCATATTCATTAATATATTACGCAGCCACGCCTAAAATTTATGCAAGCCTGTTTGCCAGTTCAATTGTATATAAAAAAAATTATGTAGCGTCAGCCCTATTGTCAACCGGGGCGGGCGGGCCGATAACAATATCGCTGAGTACGCGCGTCGGGCGCGAATGCCGCCGCCGCGCCACAGCCAGCTGCGAGTGCCCGCTGCCTAATTTACTATACCATGTTACTTCAATTGTTGATGCTGCCCGTGTAACTCGAGATACAACGCAACTATATATATATATATATACAGATTAGAGATGGGCGGTCAGTAAATACTAAATAGTATTTACTGAGATGGAAAGATAAATATTAGTATTTATCCATTTTTACTCATTTATACTGAGTATTTATCCAAATGCATGAGTAAAAAAAATAAACACAAAAAGACTTGAAATTTTAGTCTCCCTTCAACGGAAGGGGTTTAGAGCTTACTCTGCCACGCTGCTCGAATGCGGATTGGCGGAGGCCAGTGTTTTCAGCCGCCCGAGGGCCACTGACTTAGCTTAACGACTGTCATCTATCGACAATAGCCGGGACCGACGGCTTAACGTGCCCTCGGAGCACGGAAAACTCAAGATAGATAAACCCATCCATAGACAGACTGCGGTAGACCTACGTGTTCGGTTAGAATGACATGCGCAACGACCCCATCTAACTCTTTTTTTTTAAAGATTTTTATACCACTAAGGTGGAAAACAAGCGTACGACCTGCCTGATGATAAGCAGTTACCGTAGCCTATGGACATTTGCAACCACCAGGGGTGTCACTCTTGCGTTGCCGACCCTTTAAGAACCTCTACACGCCTTTCTTGAAGAACCCCATACTGTAGTCCCTTGGAAAACCTCAGCAGGGAGCTCATTCCATAACTTTTAGTTCTCGGTAGAAAGCTTCTCAGGAACCGCACAGTACGCGAGCATTGCGGTTCCAGTGTATGAGGGTAAACTCTCAGCCGTCGGCGAGCAGTGCGATGGTAAAACGAGGCTATTGGCATGATAACGAACAATTTCTCAGAACACAACCCATTGTACAATCGATAGAACACGCAAAGGGAGGCGAAATCTCTCCTTAGACTCAAGGGCTCAATACCGTGTGTGAGTTTAGGATCATCCACGATTCTCACAGCTCGCCTTTGCACCGAGTCACAAGGTCCTAGCTGGTAACCAGGTGCCCCCGCCCAGAGATGACTACAGTACTTCATATGCGGTCTGACTTGGGACTTATCTAAAATATAAGTCTTTGCCCCGCGCTGAAGTACTGTTTGGCACACCAAGTTTCTTTGACGCCAGCTTGACCTTTTCTTCCAAGTGGCTTCGGCACTGAACTTCGCTGGAGATCTCGACGCCGAGAATCTCAATACTCTTGGCAATGGTTAGTGGCGTGTTCTGGAATTGGGGGACTACATCAAATAGGTTTTTTTTAGCGGTGAACGCGCTGACTTGTGTCTTGGTAGGGTTGAATTGAACCAAGTTCAACCGTCCCCAGTCGGAGACCCTACCCAAAGCACACTCTATTTCAGACACAAGTCTAACGCGGCTTTCCTCCACAAGTGAACGAGGGGTACTAGCACGGCCTGTGTAATAAGTGACCCCAGTACTATCATCCGCATAACAATGAATGCCGTCAATTGACAACATGTCATTGATATGCAGCAGAAACAGCGTTGGGGACAATACAGCGCCCTGTGGGACACCAAAATTGATATCCATGCTATTGGAGCAACCATCGTCAACCACAGCCAGACCCGATCGAACGCCTTTGCCATATCTAGGCTGACAGCCAATACCTCACCTTGACTCTCGATCGCCGAAGCCCAGCGGTGTGTAAGATACACTAGAAGATCACCAGTCGAACGATCGTGGCGAAAGCCGTATTGACGGTCGCTGATTAAATCGTGATCCTCTAGGTATGCTAGGAGTCGTGTGTTTATCACACGCTCCATCACCTTGGAGAGAAGGGAGGTTATGGCAATAGGCCTGTAATTCGAAGGGTCTGATCTACCGCCCTTTTTGGGCAACGGGTGCACATTGGCGGTCTTCGACGAAGACGGAGCTTGCCCAAAGGAGTAGGAAAGCACGAACAGGCGCGTGAGCACAGAACACAGCTCAGGAGCACACTGCTTTAGCACCACTGCTGGAATGCCATCTGGCCCACTCGACTTATGAATGTCGAGGGAGACCAACGCCCGCCGGATATCTCGTTGGGTAATTGAGATTTCCGGCATTGAGCTACTGCACCTCGGGATGGTAGGTGGCACAGCTCCCCCGTCATTCAAAGTCGAGTTAGAGGCAAAGAGATTACCCAGTAAATCGGCATTCTCTTTAGCACTGTATGCCAGACTGCTATCCGGTTTTTGCAATGGTGGACTAGACAAAAGTTTCCCTCGGCAGCTTTAGCCAGCGACCAGAAAGCACGGATCCCAAACGGAAGGCTTGCAAGCCGCTCACCAACTCTACCGACGAAATCAAACTTAGCTCTGGCGATTACCCTCTTACTGGACCTCGAGGCAGCGTTCAGTTTACGTTTCAATACTGAGACATCTGGATTTCCATTAGCACGCGCCGTGGTCCAAGCCTCGAAAGCAGCCTATTTGAGAAGTTTAGCTTCTTTGCAAGGCCGATTAAACCACGGTCGATTTTTAGCTACCGCTGTAGCCACAAAGCGATTGGGAATGTAGCATTCCATGCCATCTAATATCGCCGCAGCTACCGTAGTCGCACAAGATTCGACATCATCTGTTTTGAAACAAAACTTTGCGTGAATTCTACGCGACGTACCCGTGGAGGCCCACGGGTACGTCGCGTAGAATTCACGCAATCCGTCCTAGTCTGCCGACTTATAGTGCCATCCGGTAGGCCGAGGTGGATCACGGCTGGCACAGGGCACTTGGGTCCGGATGAGACAGTGCTCCGATGAGCCAAACGGCGCATCCACCGAGATGTTATACTCATCCGGACGTGTGGTCCAGCAGAAGATCCAGTAAGAAGCTTGTATGGTCCTCTATCTGTCTAGTACTCTCGTCGCAGAATGTACCAGTTGGGAGAAACCATAGATTAAAGCAAAGTCATGAGCAGATCTCCCCGCGGAATCAGTGCACCGAGAGCCAAGCCATTCGGTGTGGTGGGCATTAAAATCTCTCAAAATGACTAACTCCGCGGAGGGATACTGCTTGATAACTTTGTCAGTTGCCATTTGCAGGTGCTCAAATAAACGGGCTGTGTCTGTATCACCGCTATAGGACCTGTAAAGGCACGTGTAGATTCGGGTGTGGCCGCCATGATCCACGCGCACTCATAATAATAACAGGTCCCTGTCTTCCAGGCTATGAAGACGGCGACAACAAATATCCTCCCGAACGTACATACATACCCCGGCACGACGTACTAATAGGTGTTCAAGTTTGTACCCGGGGTAACGTAAATAAGATGTGTCGGCCGGTGAGGATATTTGTGTCTCCGTGAGGAAAAGAAGGGTCGGCCAAGCGGTCTCGAAATGATAGTGAACCGCATTAATATTGGAGTGTAGTCCCCTGATGTTTCAAAAATCCACATTTATTGTGGAAGCAGCCGCTGTAATATTTCTTTTCCTATTCCTTTTCGGTGCCATTTATGTTGTGTTGAGGTTCAAAAGAGAAGTCGCTGAGCCGACAGAGTAGTGGACAAAAGCCCGGTATCTTCTATCACTGGACAATGCAGGTTATGCGATTTGGCACTGGCACGGCGGGCGGTAGGGCCCCTGTCCCCCCTGCTGCAGCAGCCGGGTCCACACCGGTCTCCTTCTCCGGCACGCCAACTACAACAGGGATTTTTCGGTGGTTCGCGGTTCAGCCTCCCGGGCCGGAGTTTAAGAAATCCCCGGGTTCAGGAACCCTACTGACCCACGGGCGGCCAGCGGTCAGCCGTTTCACCGGATCTCCCTGACCGCCGAGCCAGCCTTACGCGCCCACACCGTCATTGGCGGTTTGATATCCGGCGGTCCTCCCGCTACCCACACAACGACTTCTCAACTAACTGGCGACCTTACTCACACACAGGAACACAACAATCCTCCCGGAATTGCTATTTAGCTGCGGTCTTCTGTAAGGTGGAGGTGCTTCCCCAGACGGATACTTAGAGCACGAGGTCTTGCCATGCCCCGCCGCTACAGAATGTCTGACTGGACGGAGCACGGCACGACCCCTTGCTGGGTCCTACCTATAGATGCAAAGCTGGTTGTTAACGATTTCAACCGAGCGGGTGAAAACGATTGTTTTTAACCGTTGTCAACGGTTGTAAATGGCTTGAAACGGGTAAGAACATGTTTTTTTAAATGGTATCAGTTTTTCCTCCTAGCTAATTGATAGAATAGGCCAATATTATGTAGGTACTTAATCGTTTTCTTTTTAAATAAATTAATTAAAGATAATTTATATGTAATGTAACTTTCATGAGATACTTCAGTGTAGGTAAAAGTCCCTTTATTTTGAAATAATCACTTCAATTTATTATTGAAGTAAAAACTAAGTATACGTATACCCATCTCACCCGCGCACGGCTTGCATGAGCATGCAT
Organism: Pyralis farinalis; assembly: GCA_947507595.1. Lineage (NCBI taxonomy): Eukaryota > Metazoa > Arthropoda > Insecta > Lepidoptera > Pyralidae > Pyralis > Pyralis farinalis. The sequence goes on along the minus strand of OX382282.1, from coordinate 8,029,406 downwards.
GACATAATGCACGAAGTGGCAACGTATTGCACACACGACGACCCGTGCGCAATAATAATTACCAAGTTTCGTATTTTAACGAATGTATTTAGTAATTACAATTATCTCTACATAGTATAAAACAAAGTTGCTCACCGCCGCCTGTACGCTTTTAGATATTTTTTAAACTACGCAACGGATTATAAAGGGGTTTTTATCAATAGGCAGAGTAATTCAATAGGGAGATTTATATGTATAACAGGTACATTCATATTATAGTAGAGATAAGACGAGAATTTCAAAGATTTTAATGTGATGTTGCAAAAAATATTTTTTTGTACGCGTACATTGCAAACGCTGGCTAAACTTACGAGATATATCAAAATACAGTACAACGGAATTGAATTATGATATAAATTATGGAACAAAACTGTAATACAATAAACACATTTAAAACTACTATTAAAGCCAAATTGTGTAGCAGGGCATATTATAAAGTATCTGACTATATTAATGATAAAAATGCCTGGGATTGAGTTGATCCAATTATAATGTAATTAATAAATTATGTAAAATTGTTTGGATACCAAAAGAGGGATGCCTGAGTTTTTTGGCAGTATTTTTATCAGTGCTCACCTAGTCATGAACTGCACGGTAGGGTAAAAAATTGTGACGATTCCAAACAAATGTAGCCATTTTTACGGAATAAAAAGATTTTGACTTTGACTTTAATAACGTAATCTCTTTTTTAGCTCACAGTCGGATAAACAACCGGTTTTCAACCGTTTTTTATACGTTATTAACGTGTACTTTGGATAAATATCCGTTGTTAACCGTTGCTTTACAACTATAGTCCTACCTCTTTTTAGATAACTAAAGTATATTTTTTATATACCACATCGGGTGATAAATAAGTATACGGCCGACGTGATTGTAAGCAGTTACCGTCGCCTGCAACACAAGGAGTGTCGCTCGCGCATTACCATCCCCGTTGCCAACGCAATAGCTCCTTATTGACCTACCTTTCTTTCGCCAGAACCTCGTTTGCTGATCGGTATGCGCTACGTGCAGGTGATTTCACATTCAAATACACAAATAGGACAAGTAAAAATGCTACAACATTAATTTTAAGTCCAAATACGACGAGCGCGTGCACTTCCTCCGACGGGTGAGACTTTACTGTCGTATGTAAAAAAAAATGCTACGAGCACGCTGACGACAGTGACAGCGAAATAAAGGACCCTTGCCCCCGCCTACCCCACCTCCGGTGTGCCTCAGGCGTATAGCTAGCTAACTCGGAGGCCTTTAATAATACCAGTGTTTGTGGGTTAATAATAAAAACCTTATATTGAATATTGGCACGGTACTTTTTTATTAGGTACTTACTATTAATAAAACACAAATAACCTCTAATCCCTTGATATTTTAGTAAATCCATAATTCCGAATCGATTTATAAGACTTAACTAAAGAAAAAATATTTACTGCCGATTTTGGATAAAAACTCAGTAGAAACGGGTATTTATGAGTATTTACTCATCCTTGGATAAATACTCAGTCCTTAACCCATCTCTAATACAGATAGATCAACATTTGACGAGCTCGGTGGCACAGTGGTTGTAACGCTGCTTTGACACCAACGCTCGTGATTTCGACACCCACATAAGACAAACATTTGTGTGCAAGAACATGACTATTTGTCTTGGCTTGGGTGTTTTTAAGGTGGGGCTTATGATAGCAGCCCGACTGGGGAAGTATACCTTCCCTTCACAACAAACATTGTATAAAAAATACGTATTGAACTCTAAGAACCAAACTTTAACGGCGCGGGTAGCCAGTTGTGTTCGTGAGTATGAGTGAGATGACCAGTAAGCTCTTAAGAAGTTGCTGTATGGCGGCAAAGGTGGCAACGCGCATGTGGTATTTTATTACAAGCGTTAGTAGGCTACGGTAACCAATTTTTATAAGGTTGTATATGTTTAATGCTACCCGACGTTATATAAAAAAAAATGAAAATCTTGATCAACCATAACCTTGACTTTTTTAATACCACATCAGATGGCAAACAAGGGTACAACCCTTGAACTAATCAACCACTGGACGCGAAACCCAATCGCAAATCTATAAAACCACGTTCAACCGATTGTCGCGGGGGGCGAGGGACGCACACTCGACTAAGATTTATTAGAATATTCACACTGTAGTGTTTATTTTGTACGTACATCATGGATTGACTCTGTGTGAGTTGTTGTTGCGCTATTTACGCGTAAAGCACTATCTCTGTTACTCTTACTACTACTGACTCAGCTATCAATACACACAAATAAAGATTTTTACGTCAACCGCTAGTGGTTCCAAAATTTAACTAATTATCGATTAATGAATGAATGAATTTTCATTCATTCATTCATTGATCGATAATTAGTTAAATTTAGGAGAACACAAAACATCCGAAGGATTTTCAAACAGTATGGATTCAATCATCATCATCGTCTGCCCGTACCGGCCCACTGCTGAACTCGGACCTATTTATATAAGCCAGTGAAGGTTACTTGATCCATTCTCGGGTTAATTTTTTTTATTTTTTTATTGGTATATTATATAAAGATGCTTGCTCTTTTTTCTTTCTGATTTTCTTATTCTGATGTCGACTCCAGTTAACACACAGTGATGTAAATGTAAGTGCTTACCGTAACCTATGAAAGCTTGCAACAAAAATAGTATTAGTCACACTTTACTACCTCTACTGCCGACGGACTCCCTCACTCGCTCGCAGAAACACAACAATCCTCCAAAGAATTTTTAATTGGCTGCAGACTTCTATGAAGCTAGGATACTTCCACAGTGGAGTTATCGCTGTGACCTACCTACCTCTTTTTCGCCAGAATCTGTTTGTTAATAGACAGGGTGCACCACGTGCAGGTGTGATTAGTTTTATCTCTTAAGGTGATATTGAGCAACTTGCACCTACTGATTAAAGCAATCTTGGTGTTGTAGGCCAAGTGGAACTGTAGCGGGAGCATGAATGAAATAATATAAACTCTGTATCTCTAAACAATTTTCTACACTCCCGCTATCACTAAACGGTGGCCTACACAGTGCCAATAAGGTTGGATTACATTTGATATAAATCAATAAGTCTGCACTCAAAATTACATTTAATAAAACAGTAAGGTAAAGAAGGACTGGCGCCACTCGTCATGTAAACAATATACTTCGCAAAAATTATTATTTTAAAATTGTTAAATGTCGTTAAATAACCAAAAAACCAATGGAATATAATAATAAATGTGTAAATATCTAGTGCTAGTGTTTGTGACGCTGTTGAATAACAATTAAATTAAGACTTAATTATGTGAATAATAAAAAAATCACAACATTAATAATGTACTGTAAGTGATGTATAAACTACAATAAACTATAATATAATCTAATAAACATTAACTAAATAACACAAATAGTAGAAGTGAATGTGTTAATATACAATAATAAATCAAAAGTGATTAAAAAGTAATACCTATTTAAACTACAGGCGGTAGTTACGAGTACATTTCTTTAGTAATCGTAACGAACATTACACATTAAGATTTGTGTGATTAACAAATACCTAAATTAGCTAATGATTGTTATTTAGAAACTGGCGGAGTGGTTAAGGGTTTACTTTTTTGAGACATTTATGTCGAACCGAGTCTAGGTTCAAATCCCAGCCACTTTCAACTTTTTAGAAGTGTTTATTTTATGGAAATAATTTAAATATGAATTACCTATTGGACACTATTAATAACATTACTCTGCGGAGACCGAGAGCAGCATCGCTAACAGAAACATCGTTCAATGAATATAATAAGACAACGGAATCTACACTAGATGGCTCCACTAGTAGTTTGCCTAATATATCCGACTGTGGTAATGATGACTAAGTGCAAGAACTTAAAAATCAACTAGAGAGTCTTTGTATTGAACTGGCTGCTGCCCATAACGAAATAAAGCAAGATAATTTGATCCAAAAAAAAAAAATAATTTGCATGATAAGTAGCAATAAAATTAACAATATTTCATCTATAGCCGAAAACACATTACAAGATTATGAATTGTGTCATTATATAAAAACAAACTGCGGAATTATAAGTCTAATTCAAGATATTCATATTAAATTAGAAAACTACACACGAAAGGACTTTTGTATTATTTTTATTGGAAAAGACTTCAAGAGGACACGAAATTATTTTAATTTGTTAATTACCATGAGACAAACTTTGCACCAATTAACCCACATAAATATCATAATTTGCCCGCCTACATTCAAATGTAACAATTTCTCAAACATGTACAACTGGAGAGTCGAAACATTTAATAATTTGTTATACCTTGACATCCATACATGAATATTCTTTTTTGATCGACTCAAATCAAGACTTATCTTATGATTATGACATGTTCTACAAGCATTATGGAACAGTAAATAATACAGGCTTGAAACAAATATTTCACAATATAAGCGATTTAATATGGAATATTGATACCAACTGTGTGAAACCTGCAATGATCAGGAGGGAGTGCAAGATAACTTGAATTTTTTCGACAATAAGAGTGACAACATCATCTATGTTATCCATCAAAATATGGCAGGATTATTGAACAAATCGGACCTACTATCGGTACACTTAGATGAATTATGAAACAAGGAGATTGAGATAGTCGTAATTTGTATAACAGAGCACTTTATGATCGCTGGACATGAAAAAATATTGAATATAAGAAATTATAGACTAGCCGCATGTTATTCAAGAAAGGGACAAAAACGGGTAGGGTCCTGTATTTTAATAAGAAACCATCATCAGTATAAAGAATTACAAACAATCACTAATAACTCTGTGGGAGGAGGAAATCCTACTAATATTATAAATGCGAAAGTTTGTATGTATGGATGTTTGTTTCTCTTTCACGCTTAAACGGCTGAACGGATTTTTTTGTTGCTAAGCTTGTCTAAATTAAAAATTAAGCGAGGGAATGATTTTGTAAGTTGCTCATACCTGGCAACTCTTGCCGGGAGATCTCACAGTATACTTGCCGCTGTTATTTTGAAATAGTGCGCCGTATAAGGAAATTGTTTCTTGCGTTATTCTGTACGTTCACAAATACATTTTACGCACAAAATAGGTACAATCACATTATTCAATTTGTATTTTAAATAAACAATATCTTTTTTTATATGTTACTTAGATCGATTATTTCGCACACCTTATACTGAATAAAGTTCCGCACGACAAAGCGGAGCAAAATGACAATTTGTTTTTACATCGATATTCCAATATCTTTTTGATTAGCATAGTAATAAACGTATTCATTCATATCAATATCGTTCATCAACAAAGTCAAGCCCTAGTTAGAAACAAATTTGATGACCGAACGGTAGAATGAACGGTAACCCGACTTATTACAATAGATAATTTTCTTGGTTACATTTCATTCAACAATGAGTATATTTTAAAATGTCCGTATTATTTTGTGCTGTCATTTAACATTTAATTGATTTTACAAAAAATAGCAATATTAATAGGATAAAATTGTACTTACGAGTGAAAGGAAACATCAACTGTTCGCCCACTATAGTTTTTGCAAAGCAATACAGCGCATTTCACCATTTTTTTGCAATGTTTTTCCGTCGAGCTCTCAAAGTTAACTGACTTGATAATATCGTTCACCCTGAATTAAATTCAGGGTCCGTGACAGAGGGGTAAAAGGCGAGAACGACTGAGTGTCATGTCCAGTGGTTGATTAGTTCAAGGTACAACCCCTTGGTAAATTTAAGTAGTTACCGTAAATATATACACGCTTGCAGCACCGTGGGCATCTACGTGTCTACATCGTGTTGCCGCCCCTGTGAAAACGTCTTCAGGCCTATTTTTAAGGACCCCATTCTTTAAGTCCCTTTGTTCGGTGTACGACAGGTTCTCGATTGGACAGATTCGTGATTTGGCAGATTCGCTACTCGACAGATTCTTGAATTGGACAGATTAGCTATACGGCAGAAGTAAATTGGTGTAAATAATCTTGGGAAATCACAGGCTAGTATTTTATTCCGCTGCGTTAACCGTTATCAGAAGAACACCCCTCCCCAACCGCTTTTAACTAGTGGTAACTGGTAAGTACATATAGCCCGAGGGCGGAGTGGTTAGGAATGCTACTTTAACACCAAAGCTGGTGGTTTCGATTTCCACACAGGACAAACATTTGTGTGCATGTCTGTTTGTATTGGTCTGGGTATTTTCTATGTATAATAAGTATGCATTTACAAAAAAAATGTAATTACGTATGTTTATCAGTTGTCTAGTACCCATAACACAAGCTTCGGTTACTTTGGGGCTACGTGGCGCTGTGTAATTTAACCGACAATATTTATTTATTACTAGCTATCCGCCCCGGCTTTGCACGGGTGATATGATCACTACGAAACTTCACAGGATCACCTGCTGGGCTAACCTGAAGATGCACTGAAAATTTCATCAAAATCTGCCCAGCCGTTTTTGAGTCCATAGAGGACATACACGCAAACATTCATTTTTATATATATATATATATAGATTTATTTTAATACGCAGGCAAGCGTTACAAATGTTCCTGTTTCGTACAAGTAACAACTTGCCCCCAAAGTTGCTTGTGTTACTTACCCAAAAAACTTGTAACCAAGTGTCCCATAGCACGGCTTTTTTAATAAATACGAGTAAATTAAAGTTACCACTAATGATATCACTAGCAAAAAAAAGCAATATTAAAAAGTATATATATATTATTAGTACGAAAGTTCGAGCATTAGAAGGTTGTGAAAATAAAGAAATATACATCACAAATTAAAGATTTCGTAAAGGATATTTTTATTTGGTTGAAATCAAGGCAGATGAAGACAACCTGTAGGCCGATTCTACTAAAAAACTGCAACTGCACTGCAGCGCGGCGTGTGTCAAAATGCGTACATTTTGACGTTTGTTAAACGTCGCTGCTGTCAGATCGCTTGACGAAACGTCAAAATGTACGCATTTTGACACGCCGCGCTGCAGTGCAGTTGCAGTTTTTTAGTAGAATCGCCTACTGTCAGCACGCGCCGCCGCGTGAATAGAATAAAGTAGCTTAGGGATATTATACCTATAAGCTATATAAATAAAATATATACCTAAGTGTTAAGATAAGAAAAGGCTTGCTCCGTTGGTGGTGACCTCACTCACACGCAGGAACGCATCAGCCCTCTAGGGAGTTGTTGTTTGGCTGCGGTTTTCTGTAAGGTGGTGTGGTGGCGGTACTTCTCCAGACGGGCTGCTTTGATGCGCCCTACCTCTCTTAAAAAACATCTTCCATTGGACAATTCGCTGAGATATTTGGGCGCTAAAACACAGCGAGCAGCGATAGCTCAATGGATAAGGAACCGACCTATTAAACAACTGGTCTTCGGTTCAAATCCTGATATACGAGTATACCACTAAATTCGTGTCTTCGTATTTTTTTTTCCTTTATAGCTTGCACCCCTGCCCATGGCAGGCAGGCAAGGCTCTGAATATTACAATCTTATTTGCTACCAAAACACATTCATACATCATATTCCCTTTCATTCCTTAGTTCTTTCATTCATTCATCGTCTATCGATTTTGCCCATTTTTGAACGATGGTTTTTTATTTATACTAATATAATTACGACTATTTTCAAATTTCCCTCCCTATACTGCGTCCATCCACGGGCGACAGGGAGCTTCACAGCTCCACCTAGCCACCGCGCGTGTCTTCGTATTTGTAATTGTCACTTGCTCGGCGATGAAGGAAAACATCGCGAGGAAACCGGCACATCCAAGAAATTATATTTCGAAAGACATGTGACTTTAGCTGAGAAAGGTTTAGTTTGGTTGTGGAGGTCTGATTGAAGTGCTCCAAATATAAATCTGTATCTTAGCCAAATACTTTGACTAAGGTAGGGATTTTAGTAGATTGGAAACGACATAACGCTATAAAGAAGATTTAGGCGCTAAAACATGTTTTTATGAGCGCGGGGTGCCTTCATACGCAGCGAAGATGCGAGCTCGGTGGCGCAGTGGTGTAACGCGCTGTTACGCGACTTTGACACCAACGCTCGTGGGTTCGATTCCCACACAGTACAAACATATGTGTGCATGAACATGTCTGTTTGTCTTGGTCTGGGTATTTTCTATGTATAATAAGTATGTATTTACAAAAAAATAATGTATTTACGTATGTTTATCAGTTGTCTAGCACCCATAATACAACCTTCGCTTACTTTGGGGCTAGATGGCGCTGTGTAATTTGTCCGACAATATTTATTTATATTTATTTATAATCGGTTTGTAATAGAGACACAGAGACAAAATAGAGATTTGCTTGCTTATTTTTCACCCGCCGTGCACTGTGTAATGTGACAAAACTGTGTAAGTAGGTACTCTTTAAATAGAATGACAATAGAATAGGAGACACATGCAGCCAGATGCAGCAGCAAAATGCAGCCGTTTGCATATTCACGTGAACATAAAAGGTTTATACGCGTCTGCATATCAGGAATCCACTTAGCAAGTTCCTTTCCCCAGTAACGTTCATATCGCCGTCTGCAATCCTATTGCCTTCGCTGTCGCCCAGTCTGCACTTTTGGAATACTTACTTACTTATTTCACAAATAACAGCGTATAGCTTACTATACGTTATATTATAAGTAGCTCGGTGGCTCAGTCGTAAATGACACGACTTTTACACCAACGCTCGTGGCTTCGATTCCTATATAAGGCAAACATTTGTGTGCATGAACTTGTCTGTCTTGGTCTGGATGTTTTAAGAGAGGTAGGGCGCATCAAAGCAGCCCGTCTGGGAAGTACCTCTACCTCACAGAAAACAGCAGCCAAATAACAACTCCCTAGAGGGTTGTTGTGTTCCTGCGTGTGAGTGAGGCCACCAGTAAGCTCCCAAGGAGTTGCTGTGTAAGCAGCAGAGGAGGCATCGCGCGAGTGATACTTAAGTGATACCTACTTACAAGCGATAATAGGCTACGGTACCCGCTTTACATCAGATGACGTAGTATAAAAAACATATGATATATGTGAAGTCGTATCGAAGTAGAATAACCATTTACGGTACCAAATTGTCTTATATATTAAAACTAAAATACCATGTTTTTTTAATTGACTCTATAATTTATTAAATTATTAGAAATTCTTTTATATATTAGTATCATTTCTATCTATCTATAACTTCACGCCAAATCCCTTGCGGGGTAGGCAGAGAGAACCGAGCGCCACGTGACTCGATCCTTACATATCTCACTCGCTATATATATATATATCTCATATCATTTCTATGTATCAATAAATTAATGTTTTCGGATTTACATTATATATTTACAATTATCGGCGATGAAGTACACACCGTGAGGAAATTCGCACCATTCGTCCAAGAAATTATATTACGAAATACGTATGTGCATTGACGGCAGTCGCTCCATATAAAATCAGTATCTTCGTCAAATCGTCAGACTCATGTAGTGAACCCCGTCAATCTTAATTAATGTATCTATTAGAAAACGGGATAACGCTAAGAAGGAGAAGAACACGTTTTTTGTAGTCTTTAAAATAAAATATTACATCATCTATACAGATAAATAAAATTGGAATCTCTGTTTGTAATATTAAAATAACCGCTTTTTATTAAATGCATATGGATATATACACGGTACATATACCAAAATGAATATATTTACAATTTTTGTCTGTTTGTTCCGGCTAATCTCTGAAACGGCTCGACCGATTTTGACGGGACTTTCACTGGCAGATGATGTAATAAGGAGTAACTTAGGCTACCTTTATTTTAGAAATTTTATTTATTTTTATTAATATAAATAAATAATAAAAAAAACTATTCCGCGCGGACGAAGTCACAGCTAGTTTAAAATATGTAATATGACTTTTAACTCATAATTAGAAAACATGTACGCTACTGTTCGTGCCGCATTTTTCATACGAATCGCGTTAAGAAGCTTTAGAAATCAATACTGGTGCCATTATACTAGTTTCCGTAATAAACTTTTCAAAAGTATAAGACATAATAGAAATGAAGGTAGACGACAGCATCCGCTCAACGGAGCACGTAATAATAATGTCTCCGGTGACTTACCAAACAAAACTGCAAGTAAGTACTAAGTGTGCAGCCAAGGAGAGGAGTATCGTGCGAATATTCTCAATGTTCACAGAAAAACTGTCGAGTGAACTCGAGTGGCGAGATGAAATATATCTGTTCATGGAACTTCCGTGTCAGATAAGCCGCGGGCCGAGTGGGGTGGCGCGCACTCTGGCGCGGTGTGGTGTGCGGGGTTGGGGTGGGGTGTGTAGGCGCGATCAAGCCAAGGCAGTGGCTCGGCCAGTTAAGTAGGTGTCACTAGTGATGGGACAAATTGGGGGATGGTGAAGATTATTGACAAGGAATAATATATTTTCGTTGTGTTACCACTATTCGCAATGGTAATGTTTGATGTGCTATTTTCAAGTCTATCGTAGGATGTTGATGCATTGTGGTTTTGGTAGCCGTATAAATCGAGATGAGATGATTGCAAGAAAATACGGTGGTAAAAACATGGGATGCTGTTGACTGAAACAAGCATTGTCCGGGCCCGAGGAGATAGTGCACTATGGCAGAAATGTTGGATTTATTAAGAAGTATACAAAGAACAGAATGCATAAAGCTTTTCCAGCCAAAATGGATATCTTTGACTTTTCTCTGAATGACAGGATACGCAGTCTTCAAATCACCGACATTCATAGTCTATTAATGGTGAGGAGCGTAGCAGAAATAGGATCTACGTGTCACGTCAAATATGTATCAATTCTATGGTGAATGAAATTAACATTAGTAAAAAATTCGTCGCCAGTTCTCTCCTCCCAGATTTGATAGACTGAATCGATAAGAGAGATTCGTAGTGCAAAATCAAATTCTCCTATCGATAAAATAATACGGAATAAACAAATACGATGCACTTCACTACGATGTCTCGACGAGAGTGGTACCGTCTCGTCGTCGACTCGAGCTGAGTGAGCGCGGCGCGGTGCGGTGGCGGCGACGAACGGTCGCGTTTACCGAAGCGGTTCCACTTGATTGTATCATCACATCACCCTACTGTACTGTTCTTATACATCCCTAGTACGTCGTATTAACGTAGGTGGTGTGTGGCGTGGCACGCTCACTGGTGGTGGTATCCATCCATTAAAGCGATGAGAGCTTATTGGCATTCCAATCTCAGAGCCGAAGTTGTCCCAATCACAATATTATAAAGCAAACTAGCTGTGCCCGCGACTTCATCCGCGCGGAATAATTATTTTTTTATTATGTATTTATATTAATAAAAATAATAAATTTTTTTAAAATAAAAATAGCCTAAGATACTCCTTATTACATCAGCTATCTGCCAGTAGAAGTCCCGTTAAAATCGGACAGACAGACAAAAATTGTAAAAAAATAATATTTTTGTATGCATTTAATAAACATCGGTTATTTTTTTTTCGATCGGTTATTTTCTTTTGATCGTGTGGATCACTTCATACTGTTACATAAACTCCACAAACTTGGGATTGGGGGCAACTTGCTCAGATGGATAGAGTCGTATTTGCGTAACAGATCTCAAGCAGTAGTGTTGGGAGGCTATCGTTCTGATTACATGCAGATGTCTTCAGGAGTCCCACAAGGTTCCATTTTGGGTCCGCTATTATATGCAGCGTACTTGTTTGATGTTGGCAAATGTTTTAAACACGTAAAATTTCTAATGTATGCTGACGATACAAAAATTTTTATGAAAATAAGTGACGCTACAGATTGCATTAAACTACAGGCTGATTTGGATAGACTCGGACGTTACTATGATCAGAACCGCATAGGAATTAATATTAGTAAATGTAATTTTGTTTGTTTCACACGTAAAAGAAATCCAATACAATTTCAATATCAAATAAATAGAATTACTGTAAAACAGGAACACCTTGTTAGGGATCTGGGAGTGCTTCTAGACGACAAACTTACATTCTCAGAACATTATGATACAATAATAAATAAGTCATATAAAAATCTCGGCTTCATAGTAAGAGTATGTAAGCCTTTTACGGATATTGATTGCATAAAATTACTTTACTCGTCGTATGTCAGAAGTGTCCTTGAATATTGTAGTGTTATATGGAATCCTCACTACATAACACATATTAATAATATAGAAAATATACAATACAAATTTATAAAACATCTTAATTATAGAAGACATAGATACACACAAAATTATAGGGAATCGTGTGCATTCTTTTACCTTTCTAGTCTGGAGAATCGTCGTACTTTGCTGGATATGGCTTTCCTTCATGGTCTGTGCAGGGGATATATTGACTGCCCTGATATCATTAGCAAGGTTTTACGTTTTAATGTGCCTCGAATTCGCACTAGACATACAAGTTTATTCGCTATCCCTTTTTCGTCAACAAACTATGCTCAAAATTCAACAATTAATCGATTTCAGAGAACATACAACAAAAAATTCTGCTCGGTTGATATTTTCGTAAATAGTAAGGAAGTATTTAAAAAGGAAATTTTAAAAATTCTGCAGGAAGCTAAGTGTTAACGTAGCCACACACATAGACACATTGGTATACATGTAACTCACACTGACCAGTATACACATACGCTCGCACAAGCATGCAGGCACACACACACACATGCATTCACTCATATACACACACACCACACACAACTGAGGGAGTACTTTAATACTTAAACAATTTTTCTTGTAAAACTATTCAACCTACTAATAGTTAGAAATTTCGCACTATTTTTCTATTTTAATAGTTTGCCTAGTTGTTTGCTCTTTGGCTTGTTATCTGTTAACTATAAAATGTAAATCCGTTATTGGCTGTATGTTTAGTATACAAGTATTGTCATTACGTATCTAAGGGCTGTGGATTTTGTATTAAAATAAAATAAAATTAAATTAAATTGTAATATTACAACAGATACACCAATTTTATTTATCTGTATAGATGTCAAGGGATGGTTACACATACATGGATACATGGATGGTCAACTTTGTTCATTCAAACGATGTATATAAGTATATCATCCCTGACTCGATCACAAACTAATAAACCACTTGACTGCGCGGGAAGACACGCAGTGCTCACAAAAGCGCATAAATATCTCAGCGATTTAAATCTACTGACCAATGGGAGGATATTTTAAACAATAAAGCCGATAAAATTACGAAGCAGATATACAATGTAAAAGTGGAAGGATGTAGGAGCCGAGGAAGGCCAAGACTTACTTACCATGATCAAATTGGTCGTGTTCTATCAGAAGGTGATGTCAGGAGCCCTAGAAACCGGCGAGCGTGCATGAAAAGAGCAATGAATGTTAAAGAAGCGAGTGAGGAATGTAGGGATCGAGTCACGTCACGCTCGGTTCTCTCTGCCTACCCCACAAGGGATTTGGCGTGAAGTTATAGATAGATAGATAGATAAAGCCGATAAGTGCCGCGTGGTTGATCCGTGAACTAGCCATTAATAGATGCGCGATCTACTTTACCCCCCGACCCATAGCGGTGAATTGAATTACTACGCAATATCGGTCTCAAAAGCTCGCAATAGGTTATTTCCCTAATGAACCTTTCTAAAATAGACTCGCTTGGCTGAGCATGCACATTACAATATTTTTCTGACCACAAAGAAAATTAAGATTAATGAAAACACTTCGAATAGAAGCCCAGAATTCGAGCCAAATAGTCCAGTGGTTGGCAATGGCTACTAACACCAATGGTCCCGAATTCGAGTCCCGCACAAGACAAACCTTTGTTTAGTTAATAGATTCAGGCGTTATTTTGCGAAAGTCAAATTTACATGCAATTTTACATGTTATGATGATGTTTGCACTAAGGTTTTAAAATTCGTATGTGACACAATTGCTTCCATACTAACTCATATTGTTAAAATATGTAATACCAAATGAATATTTCCTACACGTCTGAAACTTACAATAATTAAACACTTTATAAAAAGGAAACAGGGAAAACATGTTCAACAACTTGTGGATTGCAATGATAACTGGTTTTTCAAAAAAATTTAAAAGTATTATTTTTAACGCTATCTACGCCTATTTTGAATAATATGACTTATTTTGTGAAGAACAAAAGGAATAATTCTTATATTATTTATTAGATAATAATTCGAAAAAATAAGATAATCAACATGGCGGTATATGACTTTTTTCATAAAATAATGACATGTGTATACAAAAGAGAACTAGTGACTGCTCTGTACATGGACATGTCTAAAGCATTTGATTTTGTACATCATAATACTTTCTTAGACGAAGTAAACAAGTATGGAGTAAGAGGCAACATACTTTAGCTTCTCACAAAAATTAATAGAATCCTACTTAAGCGAACGGAAAGAGCAAACCCATATTAAAAGACTATGTAAAAAACTAAAATCGAAAACATTTATATGTTCGATATTAAACAAACTAAACATGGTGTGCCCCTGGGTAGTATTCTAGGGCCACTACTATTACTTATTTATATTAATGTCTTTCCTAAATCTACTAATCAACCCATGATTCTTTTTGCAGATGACAGTACAGTGATATTCTGATGGAAAAAATGAACAAACTTTCGAAAATGAGATCAATGACGCATTAAAGAACGTAATTAAATGGTTAGACAACTATATGGATGGGTTGGGACCAAACGAGACGGCTATGAAGCTGTTCTTGGTCCCTATGGAGATAAGAGAGTGAACGAAGCAGGTAAGTCGATTCTAGATTTATGTATGGAACGAGACCTCCTCGTTTGAATACTTTATTTCGTCATAAGGATATTCACACGTATACATGGAGATGGAATGACCAAAAAAGTGTGAGTGATTTGATTTTAATAGATAGTCGTCTCCGAAATACTATAATGGGTATAAGAGGGCAGTGCAAAAGAAGCACGTGGATGCGCAAAGATAAAGGTATAAAACATTGAAAGGAGATGCCTGGTGGGATGCGGAGGTTGAATTCGAGGCAAATACCAATCTCTTTTGGACAGAGGTAAAGAAGAATACTTTGAAGAAATGTATGAATATGCCTCGAACGCTGGCAATGAGAGTGAGTCTAATGCTCACTCCACGTTGTCGGCGTCCAATGAAGGTATAACTATGGATGCGATCGAATTGTCGATACGAAGCTTGAAAAATGGAAAGTCTGCGGGAATCGATGTGATCACAACTGAGATTATCAAACTAGGTGGCACTTATGTCCGGGACGCCTTCTGGTACTTAAGTAATCTATGCTGGAGAACTGGAAGGGTCCCAATGGACTGAAAACGCACAGTCATCGTGGCCTTTTATAAAGGCAAGGGGTCAGGCATGGACTGCGCCAGCTATAGGGCCATCAGTTTGATCAGCTTAGCAGCAAAAGTATATGGAAAAGTAATTGAAAGGAGAATGAGGGTGAAATCTGATGAAATGCTGTGGGAGACACAAGGAGGATTCCGAAATGGAATGGGATGTGTGAATCAAGTTTTCTCGCTCCGCAATATCGTGAAGAAGCATCTGGCCATAGACCAGAAGGGTTTCTGCGGTTTTGTGGATCTTGAGAAAACATTTCGCGATGGGCGGCTGCCTGTTACACACTACCGCCCCTTTTCAGGAATTCACTACCACAGATTGCAGAAAAGCGGGAGGCATCAAAAATATTTCAAAACTATTCATGTATCATAGATGCTGTAACATATCAATAAATTTGCATTTCGTGTAATCCGTGTTTTGGTGACTTTTTAAAAGATAAAGATAAAAATTCTTTACTTGCCATTGGGCCTTCGCGTGCACTTACACAGGTCTTACATTTTTGCAGTATAATCTTATTGTTTCTTTTTCAGTTCTCTCATGTTACTATTTTTCTTTTTTAATCTGCATTTCGGAAATGACCATTAATTGGTGAAGAAGAAAAACTTGCCAATATAGGTCTCTTTTAAAATTGTCAATTAGATATTACCATAAATTCAAATAACAATAACAAACTTCCCCTGAAATAACTAACAGAACAGTCGCTCAGCGTATCTTCGTTTGCTAGTTGGCTGCCGCTAATCAGCAGGTTGCACTACGTGCAGGCATGAGCAGGTGAGGTTAACTTTGGCTTTGGAGTTGAAGGCTGATTCTTACTTTCACCTTTTAGTTTCAGATTACGGTACATTATTGATAGATAGATAGACGGACTTGTTATCAAGAACTCAAGCAATCGTTCTTGGATGGTAGGTTTTTGCCTACCATCCAAGAACGATTGCTTGAGTTCGTACGCTACATGGCTCATTCCTTCCTGAAGCCCGTCCCAGACAGAGCTATAATATTATTATATCGTAAGATAACGTACTGTCTTAGTCAGTATGACGGAACATGCTGAAACACGAGAAATACGGATTCACCTTATTTCATATATTTAGAGCGAGACAGCATGATGTTATCTTACGATATATTATAGCTACGTCCGTGGCGGGCGGCCTCAATTGTTCATAGTATCTACGGTCATGCTCGCCGGTTGGTGATTCATGTTTTTATTAGGTTAGATAGTAGAATAAGAAGAACATGGACTTAGCTGGTTTTGAAATTGAAATGCGTCGCATAATACTAGGACCGCATATCTTAATAAGATGCTTTGGGCTATGAGAAAAATAACTGTGATACACACACTAAAAATGTATACTCCTATCAACACAATGCCATAATGAACTTCTTCTTAGTTATCCCGTTTCCTAATTCATTAGGATTGGCGGGGGTCCACGACTTAAGTCTAAGAATTCGTCGAAGTAGCTGGAGCGACTGCCGTCGGACCTCGACAACCTAGAGCGAAAACCAGACCTTTCTGAAGTTAGGTCACAAGTCTTTCTAAATAAAATTACTTAGACGTTTCCTCACGGTGTTTACCTTCACCACCAAGCTAGCGATAATTACTAATTACAAATCTATCTATAACCTCACGCTAAATCCTTTGCGGGGTAGACAGAGAGAACCGAGCACCAAATGACTCGATCCTTACACACCTCACCTGCTTCTTTAACATTCATTGCTCTTCTCATGCACGCTCGGCGGTTTCTAAGGCTCCTGGTAACACCTTCTGATGAATTCAATTTGGACATGGTAGGTAAGTCTTGGCCGTCCTCGGCTCCTACATCCTTCTACTTTCGCGTTGTATAGCTGTTTCGTAATTCTTTCCTCCTGCATCCTTTCTTCTTGTCCAAACCAACGGAGCATACTTCTTTCTATTTTAACACCGACACTCTCTTTCAGACCAACTCTGTTTCTAACATTATTATTGCGAATACGGTCTACAACAATAATATTGTATTAAAAAGAGGTAGATGTCGTACTAGCGCGCAAAAACTGAGGCAATGAAATTAACCCAATTGGTCTAATATGCGCTATTCTATGATGCGCTGACGTATTTCAAGCGCAACTCTTGACAGAGCTATCTCTCTCTATTTCAAGCGTTCTGTATTATCTATCCTCTTCATTGTTGTAATCTATATACGCTTAGTAAGTAAGTACTATAATGTCGTAGTGGAGCAATAACAAAACGACGCGCAGTATGAATATACGTCATCTTTAAATACAATATCATTGGTCTACAAGCGTTAGCCACTTTTGCGCCAGGATTCGAAACGGGGACCAGTTGGTCAATAGAGCAGTTCTCACGGCGCATATGCTATAATGAAATATATAGTGGAAATGCGATGACAGCAAAAAGAAAAAGTAGAGAACTTTAGGAGATTTGAATATCTTTCTGATAATGCCATGCCAATACAATAATGACATAACATAATAACTACAAATAATAAAAAAAACATATAAGAAAAATATTAATAACTACGTTTACGACTTCGTCCGCGCATATCCCTTTTCTACTTTCTTTCTTTTTCCTTGGCTTCTTCGATTCGTGCCGTGATGTGGAATAGGCAATAACCTTCCTCAAGAATTAAAATGCAAAAAGAAATTTTCAAATCCGACTGGGCCAAAGAGTAGCGTTCAAACAAATAAACAAACTCATCTATTTTATATATTGGTATAGATTCGTCGGTGTACTGTAATGTAATAATCACATCGCAAACGGACAAGTCCGTCGATTGTCTACTGGTTAATAACACGTATGGACATGTCTGTTTCTCTTGGTCTCGGTGGTTTTAAAAGAGGTAAGGCGCATCAAGCAGCATGGCTGGAGATATCTTCACCTCGCAGAAAACTCGAGTTGTTGTGTTCCTACGTGTGAGTGAAGTCACCAGTAAGCTCCAAAGAAGTTGCTGTGTTAGCAGCAGAAGTAGCATCGCGCGTGTGATACTTAATGTACTACGAGTCATAAGCTACGGTGATCGCTTTACATCAGGTGGGCCGTATGCTTGTAAGCCTCTCGAACGTTGTACATAAAAAAGCTCAACAAATCTCAGTCCAAAATATAACAGACGCCACCCGGGGTCAGCTGTGGATATTTTTTTTTTTTTTTTCTGATATTTATCTGCGATCAGCGGTAAATTGCGCTTTTAGCAGATGTAGTGAAGGTTGCAGTCACATTTAGAGTGTGTACTCCAGTGAGAACCTCTACTCATTCTTCAGGAATTATGATATCCTTCCTTTTAAGTCGCTTTTTGTTAGCAGCTTGGCAGCCAGTTCATTAGGATGGGTCTGAGAGTTTTAAGTTTTCCCCGATATCTTTCGGCAGCAATAAGGATCTGTGGATATGAATAAGATTTTGTGTATACAGTTAGTATATCATTTTCTAGTAATATTAAAAACGTAGAATCAGAAATCCATCACTTGGGCCTCTCTGACCATGAAACAGCGCAAGCTCTTATTATTCCAATAAAGAAATACGAATCACCTTCTATTTGGTATGAATACAGACGTGATTACGCAATCGAAAACATAAACAAATTTCGAGATTGTATGTCATCACTCTCGTTCATAGACGTATTAAATTCGAAATCACTTATGCTTATTTTATAACCTGTGTTTTCCTGTGATTAAGGTTAAAATGAATAATAAACGTTCGAAATTAAACTGGTTAACTAAAGGTCTAAAAGAGTCAAGCAAAACTAAACGAACTCTTTTCTTAAAATATAGATTATGTAATTCTAACAAAGTCGCTAATAAAAAGAAGTTCGTAAAGTATAATAAGCTTTTCAAAACGTGTGTATTGAAATCTCGAATAATATGTAGCAAAAAATATATTATGAACAACAAAAATAAATGTAAAGCCACGTGGGATTTAATTTCATCCAATATTTCTAATAATTCGCGTAATAATTATATTAATTCGATTAATTCTAATAGTGACATAATTTCTGATCCTAATGACATTTGTAATGTATTTAATAATTTCTTTATAAATCTCACTAAGAGCACAGCTAAAACTCCGGATAATAACTCAGGACAATCATTTACAAATTATTTAAATAACTCGACAAAAAATCCAAACACGATTTACTTGACGCCAATTGACGAAAGCGAGACTTATCTGACAATAATGTCGTTAAAGAATAGCAAGACATGCGGATACGATGATATAATGACAAAGGTTTTAAAGGTTTGTGCGAATCATATTAGCCGTCCTCTCATGCATATAATAAATTTATCATTTATTGAGGGAAGCTTTCCAGAAGAACTGAAACTGTTCATTGTAAAACCTTTATTTAAACATGGAGATAAAACAGACCCTAATAATTATAGGCCCATTGCTATCGTCCCTATACTTTCTAAAATTCTTGAAAAGGCATTGTTCAAGCGCATAAATGATTTTTTAATAAAATACGCCGTGCTAATTACGAATCAATTCGGTTTTCGTAGAGGCAGTTCTACAGCACTAGCTTGTTTCAACTTGATACGAAATGTAACTGAAAGTATAAATGACAAACTTTTGACTACAGCTGTCTTATTAGATATGAGTAAGGCCTTTGATTTTGTTAATCATGTAAAATTACTACATAAGTTGGAACACTATGGTATAAGGGGTAAAGCTAATGACTGGATTCGTAGTTTTTTAGAAAATAGACAACAGTGTACGGAAATATCGAAAATATGTAAAGGTAACAAAGGTTACACAAAAAAGATTTTCCGTTCCCATTTTTTAAATAATAATATCGGTGTTCCCCAGGGAAGTATACTGGGTCCTTTATTGTTTTTGTTATACATTAACGACTTACCTAAGGCTACTACGGAGGACTGTATATTGTTTGCAGATGATACAACACTTATAATTAAACGCGATAATATGCTCCTGCAAGAGATTGCTGTTCAAAATTCTCTTAATGATGTAATTGCATGGATGGAACAAAATAACTTACACATAAACATAAATAAAACTAAATTAATACAATTTCAATCGTACAACTCTAGAATTCCACTTTTAAATATACGTCGCGATAATTTGTGTATAGAACAGGTTAACTGTGTAAAATTCTTAGGTTTAAATATTGACAAACACCTTAATTGGAAAACTCACGTAGACTTAACTTGTAAAAAACTAGGACGTTTTGTATACGCATTAAAGAGACTAAGACAATCTGTATCGACCGACGCTGCGTTAACAGCTTATCATGGGTTTGTGAGTTCTGTGTTAAGTTACGGACTCTTACTGTGGGGAAACTCGGTATACATGGAAAAAGCATTCAAATTGCAAAAAAAGTGTGTACGCGTAATGGATAGAGCATGGTTTCGCGACAGCTGCAGGCCTCTTTTCAAACAATTTCAAATATTACCGTTACCCTGCATGTACATTAGAGAAGTTTGCTTATTTGTCAACTCTCACTTGCATTTTTTTAAACGACGCGGCGAAAACAGCTTAAGGCCAGTTAGAACTAAACAAATGAACCTATTGCATCGACCACTTTGTACTACTGACATATACAAACGAAATGTTTTCAACATGTGCACTTTAATTTATAATAAACTACCAGTAGATATTAAAAAATTAGACTCAAAAAATTTCAAATGCACATTGAGTTCATGGCTTATGGAAAATTGTTTTTATACGGTGCATGAGTATTTAAATAAAAAGTAGGACATTGATATTTTTCATGATAGACATCACTTGACTTAATGCTTGACTATTTTATTGATAATTTATTAATTATTGTGAAATTAAATATGAAATATTTGCACACCTGCGCGCAGGTTGAATACGGCATGCATGAAGGAATTTTCATAATTGTATGACAATTAACACGAATGTAATCTTGTATTCTTGCAAATAAATTGTTTGATTTGATTTGATATAGTAGACGTTCTAGTATTAATTACCTACTAATTCGATTTAATCATTACTCAGGCAATAACGATGTTTTAAGAAAGTTGAAAAAAAATTAAATAAATAAAGAAAATATGAATATCCTTTCTTAGCGCACGCCTTTGCTCTGTAAGGTAAGCTTCTTTGTTCTTCCAGGAACTTGCATATGTAATGTAAATGCATGAGTTCGTAGAAGAAAGAAAGAGGTTGATTTGCGTGTTAGACTGAACTGACACGCGCAAAGACGCCATCGAGTTACTGATATCACGAGATAATTTAACTGGAAGCTCTTTCATTTTTGGATGTTACTTCACGGCGTTCTTGCAGACATATCATCCCTTTTAGTTGTCTAAAACTATCATATATCATAATAACATAACTATCATATTCTACCTACCATTATTTTTTGAATTGTCATTAAATATAGCGTAAGAGGCGCTAGGATTAGTTATAATTATTTATTAATAATAATGATAACAGATAGTGGTGAGTGAATTACAACATGTGCACAAAAAGGAGTGGTGAGAGAGAAGCCGACGAGCGTGCAACAAGTGTTGCCCAAAGTCGCAGCAGTACCAAGCACCCATAACTTGAGAAGGGTTTGTAAATGAACGATCAAGATTAAATGTTCGCCCATCCACCATGCAACCATTGCCACCGCTACGTTCTCTACGGTCACACTTTACCAATCGTGGATGTGTGCCCGCCCATTAAAAGTTGACCCTTAATGGACACACTATTTGTAGTTGGTTATTGATGGATTATATTATTTGTTCCACTAGGGTTACGAATTTTATGTTGCTCTAATACAATTACATTAAAAGTTGGCTACGACTGCTGCCTCTAACTCCAACCGTGTGGAGTTTGATTTTAAGAACTCCATATCTATTTTTTATACAAAGTCGAGAGGTATAGAAACTTACTGTCCTCCTGATGCGGTTACCGTAGCTTGTGAACGCTTGCAATAATAGCTGCTGCTTAAGAGCTTACTGGTAACCTATTCACTCGCCGAAACATCAATCCTCCAGGGTGTTGTAATTTAGCTGCAGTTTTCTGTGAGGTGCAGGTAGTACTTCCCTAATCTGACTTTGATGCGCCCTACCCCTCTTAAAAACACCTAGAGTCCTAGATTAAGACAGACATGTTTGTCCCGTGTGGGAATCGATCCTCGTGGGATCCTTGACGTTAAAATAGCATTGCTAACCACTCCGCCACCGGGCTCATAAAAAAAAATGTTTAAATGGTAATGAGTCACTCATGGTTATCGTAGCCTACAGTACACAGTTGTAATGGAGTATCGTATGGGTGTTGTTTGTTGCTACTATGCAATTTCCATAGTAGCGTCACCATACTCACTCGCAGTAACACAATAACCCTGCCGAAAGTTACACAACAACAGCCGAAAGTTACGAATGCAATACGTCAGAAGCTTCCCTAACTCATTCGCGGCAACGCAAAAACCCTAAAAGGAATTGTTATTTGCGACTGGAGCACTATCTCCGCCTCACAGATGTGAAATAGAGTTACTTCCCCAGTTGGGCTGCTTTGATGCGGCCTACCTCTCTTTCACCGAATCTCTTTTATAATATAATAATATTACTCGTAGTACATATAGCGTTATGTTTTTGTAGCTGTAGTGCCAGCCGGGATCTTTCTAGATTTCCAATTAGGTTTGTCCTGTGGACCTCTTGCCTATATATTTTCTATTCTCCGTAGACCTTGCCTAACTAATGTTTGATTTTTTTTTGTTCTCTTTATCCCAGAGGGGAAAGGCAAAGGGATCTAGCCCATACAGCCAAGTCTTCAATTCAGAACCATTTCAAAATCTTAATTCTAGATGTTCCAGCTTCAGGAACTGTAAAAAGAAGCTGAAAAAATACTTGGGAAAGGTACTCAGACCCAATGCTGAAGTTAAATACCACCCGTAAAGCGATAGTTATTTTTCTAAGGTTTTCTTCATGAAATAGTGAATCACGTCTCAAAAAGACGATGTTATATTTGAGTTTTTTCATTACAGTATAATTTCACTAGCACATGTTACAAAATACTATCAAAATTGTCACCTAAAACTAATTTTATACTGAATTGTAAAAATTTCAAGTATAACAAAAAGATGTCACTCGTCAAAAGCGCGGGAAGAATTTCACTACCATTTAGTTGGACTTCTTCCCGCGCTTTTGACGATATCTCATGAACCACTTGTTACAATCGACCCCATGAGGTCAATAGAGCCCACTTTGGGAAGTCCGGTTCTAGATGTACACAAAGCCTTCGATGTAGTTACCGGTAATCTGATGTGTGGTAAGACGAAATGGAAGAAATTTCCGAAAGAAAACTCGGACACCATCTCACTAAGAATAGTTTTGAGGGTTTGTTTCAATCACACATAGCTGCAAGATGAATAGCAACATTTTCAAAAAATGTTACTGTTATGGTAATAATGTGGCTATTATAATTAATACACACATCCTAAATGCTCTTTTTTATTGCCTATAAAAGGAAACCCCTATGTGAACCCCTCAGGAACACTGAGGTGTTAGAAAAGCGTGTACTAAATAATAGTAATATTTTACTTTCATTTCTCTAACACCTCGGTATTTGAAAAGCAGGTGTGTGTGTGTGTATTTATTATGTAAATTATAAATAAAGAATTTTTTTTTTATAATATTAAATATAAAAAAATACTTTTTTGCTTTGGCTATCGCGCGCCGTGTGTTGCTTGCTCCCTACGAATTTGCTCCAGTGGATTTAGCCGCTTTTGAAATTGAAGCATTTCTCGTAGCACTAGGAACGCATGACGCGACAAGATATTGTTGAAGCCGTTTGAGTAAAATAATTTGTATGTATGTCGTTTTTTTCTTTCAAATAATAGTAATAAATTATGTCGGGTGGTAAATAAACATATGGCCGGCCTGATGTAGAGCCGACACCGCAGTCAATCAACGTTTTCAATACAAGTATCTAATTTTAGTCCTCGCAGGACCATAACAACATTACACAGTTGTTACTTGTCTGCAACATTTTATAAGGTTCAAATAGAACTGAGGAAACAATTAGGCTGGTTATTAAATATCGCTGTGTCCTTTTACATTTGCTTCATTTGTTAGCAAGGTGCATCACGTGCAGAAGACATACATATAATTAATCTGTAGCAGATTAGTCGTGTTTGTATGTGCAGATAACGGCAGATCAAGTTACAATATATTGCATCTTACATCGTAGCAATAAAGGTGAAATTTGCATGTTCATGTATGTACCTATAGATTTTTTCTTTAAATAGTGACTCTAATATCGTATACATATTATAAAACATGAAGTCAACCTTGAGATTTACTGCAAATTATTATGAAAAAATATGTATGTATATCTTCACGCCAGGTCCCTTGCGGGGTAGGCAGAGAGTACCGGGCGCCGTAACACGCGGTCCTTATACTATCTTTAACATTTCATGCACGCTCGCCGGTTCCTACGGCTCCTGACATCATCTTCTGATAAACCATTTGGTCATGGTTAGTCTTGGTCTTCCTCGGCTTCTACACACTTCCACTTTCCCATTGTGTATCTACTTCGTCATTCTTTCATCCTGTATTCTTTTTCTACATGTCTGAACCAACGGAGTATGCCTTTCTCTATCTATAACTTCACGCCAAATCCCTTGCAGGGTAGGCAGAGAGAACCGAGCGCCACGCGACTCGATCCTTACATACCTCACTCGCTTCTTTCACATTCATTGCTCTTTTCATGCACGCTCGCCGGTTTCTAGGGCTCCTGACATCACCTTCTGATAGAACACGACCAATCTGATCATGATAGGTAAGTCTTGGCCTTCCTCGGCTCCTACATCCTTCCACTTTTGCATTGTATATCTGCTTCGTCATTCTTTCATCCTGCATTCTTTCTACATGTCCGAACCAACGGAGCATGCCTCTTCTTATTTTAACACCGACGCTCTCTTTCAGACCAACTCTGCTTCTAACCTCATCATTGCGGATACGGTCTGCAAGCGTTACACCACAGATTTTGCGCAACGCTCGCATTTCAACCGCGTTTATCCTACTTTCATGCTCTCTCTGCCATACCCAGCTCTCGCTTCCATAAGTAAGCGTTGGGACCAGCACTGCATTGTGTATAGCCAGCTGCGCCTTCTGGCTCAGGTTTTTACTGCCAAGAAGTTTTCCCAACGCTCCATTCACACTATTCCCAGCACTCACTCGCCTTTCCACATCTGCGGTGTACCTTCCATCCCTGCTGAAAGCGCATCCAAGATATACAAACTCATTCACTTGTTCCAACACTTCATCATCTACCGTAATTCTTACATTGGTTCTGGTTTCTTCTCTTTCAAATACCATAATCTTTGTTTTCTTCGCATTCAATAGTAAGCCTTCCTTCATACATTCGTCTTTCATCATTGTGACTAGTGTTTGCAGCTCAGATGGTGTTTCTGCTAACAGGACAGCATCATCTGCATACAGCAGACAGTTCACCACTAGGTCACCCATGCGTAATCCTACATTCGTCGATCTTATTCTCTGTAGACAACTATCGAGATACAGAATAAACAGCCTAGCAGACAACATGCAACCCTGTTTGACACCAATTTTGACATCAAACCAGGGTGACATGTTGCCATCTATTCGCACACATGCTGAGCAATCCTTGTAGGTGGACTGCACAGCACGCAGCAGTGAGCCGTCAATCCCATATCTCGGCAATATGCACCACAGTTCCTTTCGCACAACCCTATCAAATGCCTTCTCAAGATCCACAAAACCGCAGAAAACCTTCTGGTCTGTGGCCAGATGCTTCTCTACGATATTGCGGAGCGAGAAAACTTGATCCGTACATCCCCTTCCATTTCGGAATCCTCCTTGTGCCTCCCACAGCATTTCGTCAGATTTCACCCTCATTCTCCTTTCAATTATCTTTCCATATACTTTTGCTGCTAAGCTGATCAAACTGATGGCCCTATAGTTGGCGCAGTCCATGCGTGATCCCTTGCCTTTATACAAGGGTACGATGACTGCGCGTCCCCAGTCCATTGGGACCCTTCCAGTTCTCCAGCAAAGGTTGCATAAGTACCAGAAGGCGTCCCGGACGTAAGTGCCACCTAGTTTGATCATCTCAGCTGTAATCATATCAATTCCCGCAGACTTTCCATTTTTCAAACTTCGTATCGACCATTCTATCTCATCCATAGTTATACCTTCATCGGACGCCGTCAACGCGGAGTGAGCATCAGACTCACTCTCATTGTCAGCGTCCGAGGCATATTCGTACATTTCTTCAAAATATTCACTCCACCGTTCTAACACTTCCTGAGTGTTTGCAAGAATGATACCAGCTTTAGACTTAATCTTGTTCATACTGGATGCCGACGAACCACCCCGAGACTTCTTTACCTCTCTCCAAAAGAGTTTGGTATTTGCCTCGAAGTTTCTCGTCAGCCTCTCTTCCTCATTCATAATTTGTCTTTCACGCTTCTCTTTCACTAAAGCCTTGGTTTCACTTTTGCATTGACGGTACATTTCTTTCTTCTTCTCTCTCATACTTTCATTTAAGGGCAAAGATGATACATAATCCAGCCACGCTTTCCTCTTTCTTGCTACGGAGGATTCAACCTCCGCATCCCACCAGGCATCCCCTTTCAATGTTTTATGCCTCTTTGCGCATCCACATGCTTCTTTTGCACTATCCACCATACTTTCTTTCAGAACTTTCCAGCAATCATCCACATCTGTGCCGGAAAGACTTGCATTTGCAAGTCTTTCGCTTACCAGATGTACATACATTCTCCTTACACTTTCATCTTGCAATTTTTCACTCCTTATCCTTTCATGATCTCCGAAAGGGATACGCACTCGCCAATGCCTCCACTTCTTGAAAAGTCCCACAAACCGGCTTACCACCAGGTAGTGGTCCGTTTCAAGAGTGGGACCTCTAAAGGCTCTTGTATCCATTATAGTATTTCGGAGACGTCTATCAATTATAATCAAATCAATCACACTTTTTTGGTCATTCCGTCTCCATGTATACGTGTGAATATCCTTGTGACGAAATAAAGTATTCGACACGAGGAGGTTTCGTTCCATACATAAATCTAGAATCGACTTACCTGCTTCGTTCACTCTCTTATCTCCATAGGGACCAAGAGCAGCTTCATAGCCGTCTCGTTTGGTCCCAACCCATCCATTCAAATCTCCACACATAATCACTCTTTCATTCCCTTCAGCTAAATCCAGAACATCCCTCACAGACTCCCAAAACTTCTCTAGTTCTTGGGCACACGCTGAGCTTACGGGAGCGTATGCTGCAACCAGAAATACTCGCGTGATGCCCAGTTTTATACCATAGGGCCATCATCCCATCGGGCAGATCATCGGTGTCGCTCCCCTTGCGCTTAGTCTCTGTCACACACAAAGCATCTAAGCGTCTCTCATTCATTACGTCCATCAGCTCATTCATCTTATCACTCAGTCCACCTCTCACATTCCACGTGCCTATGCAGCACTCGGCTCTCTTCGACCCGCCGGAATTGGCGCTGCGTGGTGGGTGGCGGCCCCCACCGCCGCATGCACCTATGTTCGCACCGACGGGGGCGGATCGGTGCGCGTCGCCTCCGGGGGACGCCCTAATCCGCACATCGGTGCGTTTTCGGTCCAGAATTGCAATCTACTCGATTGGCAGGGGTCGCGAACGAGCACGCTTCTGGCACATGACCCCCTAGAGTATGCCTTTTCTTATCTTAACACCTTCACACTCTTTCAGACCAACTCTCTTACGTAATCACTAATCACTAAGAACGCCGTCAGCAAGCGTTATGTCACAATTTTTGCGCAATGCTCGCATCTCGGCCGCTTTTATTCTACTTTCATGCTCACCCTGCCATGAAACATAATAATATAAGTATGTATGTATGTATGTATATCTTCACGCCAAGTCCCTTGCGGGGTAGGCAGAGAGAACCGAGCGCCATAAGACGCGGTCCTTGCATACTTCACTCGCTTCTGTGACATTCATAGCTCTTTTCATGCACGCTCGCCGGTTCCTGGGGCTTCTGACATCACCTTCTGATAAAACACGACCAATTTGGTCATGTATAATATAAGTACTTTCAATTTAAAAATCTTTTGTCTTTTTATGTATGAGTTTATTATGGGAGATATTGGAGAGGAACGCCCACGCCCGCGCCGGTAACCAAACACAATGGGCCTGGACGTATTTTCCGACTTTCGGTGACAGCATTTCAAAAGCTCTTATGGCCCTATGACAAGACAGCGTGTGGCTTCTCTCGGCGTCTATACAATAGGTGACTTGCGGGGTGTGCACTTTCGGTTTTATCGATGATTTATTCATTATTTACTCGTCTCTAGTGTAAAATAATATCGACGGCGGTGGAGATAATACTTTCTGATATTAGCACATCAGAAGTATGTCTTACACAGACTTCTTGCAATTTCTGATGTCCTATTACAACGGGCAATGTTCGACTGCGAAAAGGAGCTAACTGCGAGACTAGTTGTTAGAAGAAGAGTTTTTTTTATTTGGTTGGTGTGTGAAGTCTTTTTTTTGTTTGTTTGTTTGTCTTTTATTCTTGTTTTGAGACTGTTTGGAAACTTTGAAATCATCACATCCAAAAGGTAGAAAGAAACTTACCAGTTACTTCTTATTCTTATTTACGACGAAAAACACCAATGGAGATCGAACGAAATAAACCAGTAAATTTAATAAAGCTCACTCGCATTTTGAGCATCCGAGTCGTAATACTATACACGCACACGTAATTGACTGGAAATCTAAGAGAGTATTTTTCCAGTTCTCCCCCAGATTTCCATTCAATTGGGAGGGATTGTACTGTTTTGGAAACCATTATTAGACAATAATGTGACTATTATACATCGATGCTATTATAACATAATATATATATCGCCCCTGGGCTTCGGCGATTGAGAGTCAAGGTGAGGCATTGGTAGTCAGCCTAGATATGGCGAAGGCCTTCGATCGGTCCGGCAACGGGGTCTTGTAAAATGGGTTGCCAGCTTGTTATCCAATAGATGCATAAAAGCCGTGGTTGACGGTGGCCGCGCCGATGGTATGGGTATTAATGCTGGCGTCCCATAGGACCTCTGTATTGACTCCGACGTTGTTTCTGCTGCATATCAGTGATACGTTGTCAATTGGTGGCATTGCCATTGCCGTTGGCCGAGCTAACATCCCTCGTTGCCTTGAGGAGGAAAGCTGTGATAAACTTGTGTCTATTGAGAGATTGAGGGACGGTAATTTGACAAAAGTATTTGACTGGGGACGACCTAACTTGGTTGACCGGTATTAAGCCCTTGAGTTTAAGGAGAGATTTTGCCTCCCTTGTTGTGTTCTGAGAATTGTTCGATATGATGGCGACAGCTTTTTTTTTCAACCGCACCGCTCGCCAACGCACGGCGCGGCGGCGGCGGCGGGGAGATCAACATCACACACTGGAACCGAAATGGTTGCGTACTGTACGCCGATTCTACTAAAAAACTGCAACTGCACTGTAGCGTGGCGTGTGTCAAAATGCGTACATTTTGACGTTTCGTTAAACGTCGCTGCTGTCACATCGGTTAACCAAACGTCAAAATGTACGTACTTGGACACACGCCGCGCTGCAGTGCAGTTGCATTTTTTTTAGTAGAATCGGCTTACTGTACGGTTCCAGCAAAGTTTTCTTCCGAGAACTCTCAAGTTGTGGTATGAACTACAGCATGGGGTTCTTCAAGAAAGACGTGAAGAGGTTTTTACAGGGTCGGCAACGCATGAGTGAGACTCCTGGTGCTGTAAATGACCATATGACAACTGCTTACCACCAGGCAGAACGTACGCTTGATTTCAACCTTAGTGGTATAAAAAATATATCGGACACAATTATATTAAATAACACAGAACAAAATTCAGGTAGTTGTACTTTATAGATTTTTGTCTCTGAGTCTGAATCTAAACTACAAATTAAGTATGTGTATATATGTATATAGATCGATATGGAATATTTAATTTTTTACGAAGTTTATATACTTACTGTAATACAATTAATACAAATAATACAAACTGTGTTATAATCATCTCATCATATAGATAGAGATATCTACGTCGTCCGTAAAAAGTTTGTCGTCAGTCAGAGAGAGTTGGGTATCTATCTACATATATATATATGTTTATCTATCTATTTATGGTTGAAACTACGAAGATTTGAGTTTAAATACTGCTCTTAAGACTAGGAGCGTATGACACAAATTGTTATCGTCTTTATAGGATAATTTGTGGCTGAATTCTAATACTTTCTGATATCTTAGTATAAAAGCTACGGAATAAATTCGAAAACAACGTATCTGCTGCAACTAAACAACTCTAGATCATTTTATCCTTCAATAAAAACTTTTTTTCTACAAAATCTATGTCCATTCTAATTGTTTCCTAAATGTTTACACTTAATCAGATACTACATATGCATTGGTTGTTTTATAGAGTTTCATATTTTTATAACTATTCAAAGTTCCTTCAAATTTAGTAAGTAAGTATTATTTAATAAGTTTTATAACCAACTTCCCTAGGAAACAGTATCCGAAAAAAAAATTGTACATATATTTTTATTAATAAAATGTATGCAAAATGCATGGTTGTTTGTCACACACACGACGTAGTAGGTACAGAAAACTCTGTAATAAAAATTAGACAGGGTTATAAACTTAAAACCTAAAAGTTACCCACATAAACTCTGTGAGATTTTCGTAGTGTGACACCAAAGTAACGAAGTAAGTTACGCATGATTGATACTTGATACACAATAAATCCTAAAAAAATGCGACGTGCATGATCTTAAATCATTTACAATTTGATTTCACTTTTATTTACTTGTCGTGTCGTGACTATTTAAGTGATTCGTGACTGTCATAAATATAGTATTCTGTTCGAGACTAGTGAAAAATTTCTAAATCTGTGTGCCTGGGAGTCTCGACATGAAACGTCAACACCGAACGTTCTTTCTTTGCCAACATGGATCCAATCACGGACGGTAATATGTTCATCAACTTCCTAGGGTCGCATAAAACTTAAGAATTGATTACTTTGTCAGAAATGCGGCGAGCGGTTAACACCAAGATTTAGGCGTACTTTTTAGTAAAAACAATTGCATTAGAATTGAATATGCTGCGTATTGTAAATAGATATAAATTTAAACTATACTTATCGTGTATAATCCCATATCTATAAAATGATAGTGTAGATAGACGGTCCTAAAACTTAAAACTCATCACTCAAAGTGATATAATTAGAGTGAGACACTGCTATACACGTGTAGGAGACGGTCAATGATAATGAATGACTTCCTTGTTTCGCGTATAACATTGTCTCGCTCTAAACTTCCATTACTTTCGATGTGTGTATTGAATGTTGAGTGTGTGTTATGTAGTATAAAGTAACAGAATTTCGGCAAGTTAATGTGCTGATCGTAGGTGACACATTTAATAAATTTGTTTTGGCCAGCATTGCCTACGGTGGGCGAGATTTCTTTATATTGTACTTACAGTTTGTACATACTTTGAGATATTATTTCGGTTAGGTTCAGTTTCGGATACGGTCAGAATCGTATCACTAGGTTCAGGCGTATGTCCGGTACAGTTGGAGAAATATATATTTGTTTCGAAAACAAGAACAATCCATCCAAGGAATATACTGAACGCTTGGTACACGTGTCCATTTCTTTTAACCAGGTTTACTTTTGCAATACTACGGGTGGCAAACATACGACCACCCCGTCTAATGTGAAACGGTTACGACAGTTGCTTGAAATCCTGTAACTCCTGCTTACTGGTAACTTCACTGAGAGTTGTTTTTTGGTTGCAGTCTTTTGTATGGTGCTGACTACTCCAGCAGGCGTTAAAAATATTGAAATCTTATAAAAAATATATATTTTCTACTTACAATTTGATAACGTCTCAATAAAAAACGTGTTAATAATTTAATAAAATTCTGTACAATAATAATAGTTTGAATCTTAATTGTTAAGATTATTCATTATTATATTATAGAATAAAGTTTATGCACTACGTGGTATAAAAAATTACCTACATTCATTTCGTTGAATTTATCAGAAGCACTAGTTATGCGCGCTACGCGCCTTAAGCAATGGCTTGTCGTTGCGCGTACGCCGCTCTCAAATCTCCTTATACTTTATGAACGCCTGGTAACACGCGCACATTTCGCGCAAGAGCACCGGCGCGTGCGCATCAAATTCGTGCTCAGCGCGCATACATTATCAGCGATGATAATGTTTTAAGTAACACTCCGATAAAACTGTCATATTTTCATCGTAAAGCGGTGTAGATAAGGTTCAATTTCGAATGTTTGGTTGTTAGTTGCTTTATCCTTTTTAGCACTGTAAGTTTTAACAGACCGGCGCGCGACGTGTCGTGCGCGCGCATAGTGCCAGCTCTGATAGTTCGACTGACTGGAGGTCATTTATGTACATACTAAGAAGTTTGAGCATACAAGTATACGAGCCACCTAAAGTGGTTACCGTAGCCTATAAACGCTGGTAATACAAGTATCACTCGTGCGTTGCCACCTCTGTTGCTAACACAGCAACACAACAATCCTCCAGGTAGTTTGTTATTTGGCCGCGGGTTTTTGTAAGGAAGTGCCTCCACTTCCTCAGACGAACAGCTTTGATCCGCTCTACCTCTCTTAAAAAATACCATATAATATATACCATAACAATAAAGCGTAAAAAATCGGCCAAGTGCGAGTCGGACTCGCACACGAAGGGTTCCGTACCATAATTTATAAAAGCGGCAAAAAAAAACACGTTTGTTGTATGGGAGGCCCCCTTAAATATTTGTTTTATTTTAATTTAATTATTTGTTCTTAAAGTGAATATATAACTAAATATTCTGTGAATGTTTCAAGCGTCTACCTGTTGCCGTTATCAATATCGAGCAAAAATGAGCAAAAAAATGACGTTTGTTGTATGGGAGCCCCCTTAAATATTTATTTTATTCCACTTTTTAGTATTTGTTGTTATAGGGGCAACAGAAATACATCATCTGTGAAAATTTCAACTGTCTAACTGTCACGGTTCATGAGATACAGCCTGGTGACAGACGGACGGACGGACGGACAGCGGAGCCACAGTAATAGGGTTCCGTTTTACCCTGTGGGTACGGAACCCTAAAAAGACAGTGTATACACGCGCAAGATGTGAACCTTCTGTAGGTTAATGTACTGCAAGAGGTCATACACTATAATAACCACTACATTGGATAGCCGTATGCTTATAAAGTATATCTCTTGACGTTATATATACCTAGGTATATATGGTATATCTACTGACGTATAAAAAAAGACGTTGCATCCAGATAACTCTGCTGAACGGATTTTGATAAAGTTTTACACAATGGTAGCTTATATCGCGGGGTTTTAAACTCGTAAATAACGTTACTGTGCTATGCCTCAGTACAAATAGGATACCACAAGTAATTTAGTACTTTTTAGGATTCCGTACCCAAAGGGTAAAACGGAACCCTATTACTGAGGCTCCGCTGTCCGTCCTGTATGATACGGAACCCTTCGTGTGTGAGTCCGAGTCGCACTTGGCCGATTTTTTTAATTGATGCATTTATCCATTTTCATGTAGATTGGACCTTTGGTTTGTTACAATTTTGTAGAAAACGGACAATCACACAGCCAACATTATAAATCAAATATTTGGGCTCTATCAACGCTTCTTAACATGTTTCTACATGAACGAAATAACCTATGGAGAACTGATCAAACAATTATGCTTTGTGACTCAACTCACCGCTACGGGTTGGGGTGTCAATTAGATCGTGCGACTCCTTTGGCTAAATCACGGATCAATTTATTGTGTAAAACATCCCCCCTTTATACGTTAGGCTCGAATCGCTGGCATATTTAGGTATAACTACACAATTGAATAAAATTCAATACTGAACAAAGACACAGGGCAAAGTATGTTTTTAAAAATTTGAATTAGAATTTTCTTTTTAATTTTTAAATAATATTTTCAACTTACCATAATTTTTAAATAATCATAAAATACCCACTATATATATTTATATGGGAAAAAATCTTAAGACCCTTTTCGAATTATCCAAATCAATAAAACATTATTACGTGAACATACTTAAAAAAACCTGCCAAATACGTGTCGGATTTCGAAATTGAAATGGGGTATAACTAAACCTAAGAACAGTAGGCAGTTATTAGAAGAGGCAGACTAGCGCATTTAGATTTTTCGACATAATTCAACTAAACTTCGCCTGACAGCGAGATGTGCGTGTTTGTTGTTTACTACGGTTTCCAACGTTTCTTTGAAGTCATACTAATTATATGTATGTCCACTGTACCTCAACTCAAGATACACATTTTCCCTAAGTACTTTATCCGACAGAGTATACACTAATAGATAAAAGACACAACATAAGTGTATAGACCGTACCGCATCTAGCAAACAAAGCCGCTATCGCAAGGACGGGCAAGTGCGAGCATTATCGCGGTGGCCCTGCGGCCGCCGATCGGCCCGATTGTTTTGCGGGCAATTAGACCGGCTCAGCGGCCCGTCCCGCACGTGCCGCCATGCCAACCACCACGTACCGACCGTGACGGCCGCCGGCCCATGCCCAAACGACAACGGACGGCCCGTCCCGTCCCGTCAGTACACCGCGCGCCTTCTGTGCAAGCGGTCGTTATATTCCGTTTGTGTTGCTCTCGCGTCCGGAACCGACGAACTACGTACGGGACGTCCCGTTCTGCTAGTACCGTTCGATTCTTCACGCCTGGTACTTTTTGTTTTCTATTTTACATTTTTTTTAGTACTAACTAACTAACGAAAGTTTTGACACCTGTTTGCGTCCCAAGTAATTTTTAAGATTTCTACTAAAGTTTAATTCTAATAAATTGACTATTGTCGTTTATTCTGGCCCTCAAAAGTTTTATTGTAATTTGTCGAATTAAATTTACGAAAACTACCTCCATACTTATAAAATAAAATTCAACGAACGGCAAGGCTATATAATATAGGATACCTACATTACCAACATTGTAATTAATAGGCCAAGTGACGACGCGAATAATACGTTAATTAGTAATAAACATAAACATTGGATGAACGACATTTTTCGCAGGAGGCGCCCCGCCTGCCGTCAAAAGTTTCCTTTATACCTTATAAGTCCTTTTAGGTCGCGGCGCGAACTTCGCAGTCAAAAGTTCCCGTTCACAAAGTTGTACGCACGCGAGACTCCAAACTTTTGAGTTGCTGTAACTTTTCTCGAAAACAACCTCCGAATAATTCCCCTAGAACGTTATGTTCGGCAAATAGAAAACAAAAGAGCGCCGGCAAATGTTTGCCAGTTGGTTAATTAATAACTGAACCGAACAATGGCATGTGCCGATTCAAGTTAAGTGCAGTGACAGTGAGTTAAAATGGCGGCGGCTATGATAACTGATAGAGGACTTCGCAAGAAGTTAACACAAGAAGCTATACCTGAGAAAACACCTAGGAAGCCGTCGAAGCGCAAATCTACACCGGGTTCCTCTAAAAGTGACAAAAAGAACGAACAAAATAATAATAAAAGACCCAAAGTACAAACTGGAGATCCAAAATTAGATTTGTTTTCGACATATCAACCTTGGGTGATACAAACATATGGAGATTTGGCGAAAACGAAGACTATTACACTGAAAAAGTACGCTAGAATCCTTCGTACGCTCCGAGGGGAAGAATGCAATAGTTCTGATAGTTCTAAATTCCGTTTTTGGGTTAAAGCTAAGGGTTTTCATGTAGGAAAGCCGCCGGGATATGACGCGAAGCCTGCAGATGGAATAGTATGCAGGTACAGCGTGCTGGATGCTGAAGGGTGCACCAGGGGTCACGACGGTCAGGAAATATACACTGGATCACAAAACGACCCCCCACTGTACATTCCGACGCCTCCGTTAAAGGTAAGGGGACATTTCTTTTTACAATGATATATATATATATATACTAATATATTATACATGGGCTTTTATTAATACTTGGTAAATATGTAAATGTGTTTGTAAAAAAAAGGAATAAATATTGCAAGTTAAGGGCCGCGTTTTGTGACGCACGGTTCTCTCTGCCTGTCTACAGGATCCTGGCATGGTGTGAAGATATATTAAATTAATTGAAGTATTAACTATTATTGTTAATGCACTTTGTAGTGAATTTCTTGTTAATTTGTGTCTGTACTATTGAAATCCTGGGGACGTTAATTGATGAGCATAGTGCTCATTCAAAGGTATTTTCACTGCCACAACCTTGCAAACAGTTATGGAAATTCCGAAAAAATGGAAACACGCATAAGAGACAGGTTCATCACTCACCCCCACAAATAAGTAATTTCTTTTGGACACATTTTGGCTGCCTCTCATGTATACAACCTAGCGTTGCTAGATGGTCAGGATTCGTCTGGATTGTCCCAACATTTCATATGATGTCCAGACTCCCGACAATGCAAAATGTCCCGACAAATAGCTACTTATAAAGTTTTCAACAAAACAGGAATTATTAATGACCGCGCTGTTTCAAAATCTTCACTCGCCCGAACGGAACGCGCTCAGCGCGGCCCGTGTAAGCAACCGCGGGCGGCGGCGGGCGGTAATCTAGCTTATCTTACTAGTATTTACGTAATGAGAAAACTAATGAGCCATCTCAAAAATAGGTTGGATGATAGATAGATATCATTTTTATTTGCAGCTTCACTTCACATACATTATATTAAAATTAAATTTTTACAATAATAACAAACAAACACATCATGTATGTGCCAAAGTATGACCAAAAAAAGGCTGCAGCTCAGTGTCAGTATTGCTCAAGACCAAAACACTGGTTTTCAGCTGTAACCTAGGATCAGTTACAAGATACGCTCGCAACGGTTTTACCTCAATACAACATTACCACACAGTTCCAAGTACTAAATTTGCACTGGGATTTCTAGTTACTTCATAACATGACAAACCAACAAATCACACGAATAAGGGCAGCTAATAGTATTACATGTCTTGAATATACCATGAGGGTAAATCGAGGCGTTGTTCATTTAATAAAAACAATTTATATTTATGTTTAAAGCTTTCTTTACTAGCTGTCTTAACATACCGTCGCAGCGGCGGTATGTTGTTCCAACATTTGGAGGCTTGATACCGAAAACTGTCATTAAAAGCAACAATTTTATGGAACTATCCAATCAGCATTCTGGCACTGTAGAGCTTATTTGATCGAGGAAAGTTCAGCTTGTTGTGTAGATATTCTGGTTGTTTAAATTGCATAAGATCGAACAGGCAACAAGCGAGATGTAATATTCTGCGCGATGACATTTTTTTTATACTACGTCGGGAGGCTTACAAGCATACGGCCCACTTGATATAAAGCGGGTACCGTAGCCTATTAACGCTTGCGATATGTTAATTATCACTCGCGCGATGCCTCATCTGCTGCTTACAAAGCAACTCCTTGGGAGCTTACTGGTGACCTTATTCACACGCAGGAACACAACAACCCTCTAGGGAGTTGTTATTTGGCTGCGGTTTTCTGTGAGGTGGAGGTACTTCCCCAGACAGCTTTGATGCGCCCTACCTCTTGTAAAATTTTTATTTTTTATTTAATTTAATTTCTAAGACGGAAGCATTATTTAAATATGGTGTAATATTTGTACGCCATGAAATATTATAACAAAAGCGAGCAAGGATGACAAATTATTCGGAAGTAAAAATAAAACCTTATTAAAGTACGTTTCTAATAATGAGAAATTCCTTTTTTTTTTGTCGAAACTGAACAATTTTTAAAGCGAGCAATTCAATATTTAGAGAACGTTATGATTTTTCTAAGAACTCTTTACATAAAAAGCTTGCTGCATCTAAAGCGTAAAAAATATTAACATGGAATGTGTTCTCCCTGTTCCCCGACGTGCTTAATATTTCAAATGGTATTAACAGGATGCTTTATATGACGATTACCGCTGCCTTAGAGAAACATTTGAACACCTTTGAAAAGACATAAACATGTTGTCAAATTTTATAAAGTTATATCATTTGTGTTGACAATTCATGTAAGCAATACTTACCGTGAAAGGGTGTTTAGTCTGTTGAATTATTTATATACCAAAGAGAAAAATCACGTGGCCATTGATTTAATAAGAGCCTAGTTAATAATTAGACTGAACTTTAACGTAACCTGTTTGAATTTTAAAACTTTTCTGAGTACTTCGTAAGGATTCAAATTGGTAGATTCAGTGAGATCGAATGCCAAATACCCGTAGCAAGGTAAAAAATAAATGTATATTAGATACCTATGTGATTACTCTTAATATGCTTAAAAAGCTTTTTGTCATTATTTTAATTTTAACAATAAAAAGTAATATTGTTTGTAATAATTATCTGTCCCGACATTATTCCAAAAATCCCTAATTTTTTTAAATTTTGTCCCGATTTTTTATTCTCCCATGTGGCAACCCTAATACAACCAGTGTAAGAGTCGAGAGGAATACAATCACTAATTGTGCTGTGTTGTGAGATGAACCTGCTTGTAATAAGGCTTTCACATTATCGTTATCGACGTTCGTCCCCACGTCGCCCACGGGGCTCATTCTTGAAAATAAAATTGCTGGAACGTAATCGGATAAAAAAAAGTCCGTAAAAAATATTTTCTTTTTGTGGTGGGTCTACAAATTTACGGTTTTCGGATTCTTACCTTTACTTGTTCTACGTGACATTGCTTCTTACTAAATTTCATGCCTCTTCTTATTTTAACACCGGCACTCTTTTTCAGACCAACTCTGTTTCTAACATCACAATTGCGTACGTTTTACGGTCCTTTATAAATATTAACCATAATCCACGTTAATAATAAGTATTTTACGTTATTTCGGGTAATTATACTTTATAAGAAAAGTAAAGTACGCGAAAATACTTTATTTGGCATGATTTGATTGATATCTCTGGTATAAAAAGTTGATCGTGAGTATTTTTGCGTAAAACGGAACATTATAGAAGGGTGCCGAATCGTTAGGTTCTCAGCGCCATGTAACTTAAATATATACTGTAATAACGCCGTGCATTGTTTAGCAATAATAATAATTTGATAAAACGTGCTAAAAGCAGTAATAAATATGATTTTAAATATAATGTTGAAGAAAAATTCATGATAATTTATTTTGACATTACGTCCTTTTTTTTCTTACCTTTAATAACCAATATACTTTAATTGCAAAGAAAAAAGGTAGCAATCCTAGTTCCGTACCTCAAAAGGAAAAACGTGACCATTAACGGAACCTTAGGTTTTTTTTCGGGCACGCTTAAAGGTATCAATATGAATCAAAAATCAAACTACTAATTCAACGCAATCAAAATCGTGGTCGTTTGTGCCCCGTTTTTGCTGCATGTTTTGACAGTCGCAGGAAATTTACCTATTTTACCTGTAGGGTTTTACTTGTGTGGTTACAGTATTTTTTTCTAGTACAAACTTAGGTATTTGTAGTCGGTAAACTAACCGAGGCCTATGTTGTATGGAGTATTTTAGATTTTTCCATCCATAACCACAGTTTTCCAACGGTGAAGCCAAGTTGCTACTTCAATCCAGTTTAACTTTAACTTACATAATCGGAAAAAACGGGAAAAACCTTCGAGACTATTGGTACAGAACATTCGGTGCGCGAACCAGATTTGCACATGGCCGATTTTTTATATATTTATTTTCATCTTATAAATTAACAAAGTTTCCACTCTGTAGATAAAACTATTACTGTTGTAGTTACTGTCAGTTATTTTGAGGCATCATCGTCCGAATCTTCGAAAAATCTGAGTCGTATTCGAAAAATCGAGTATTCGGTTCGAGGAGACGTAATCTCAAGTATCTCTCAATTCAGCGCTATGCTATCGATATGAAGCCTGTTGAAGCACATTACGTTGCACTTGTGAGTTTTAGGCCCGTCACAAACGTGCAGACGTAGCTATAACATACTATAATATAACGTGCTAACGTGAGATAATATAAATATAGAGTATGGAACACAATGTAACAAGAGAATCACGGTTTACGTGTCTCATTTATTAGCGAGTTAACATTTTACGATATGTTACAGCTACGTCTGTGATGGGCTTTAATAGGGCCGAAAAAAATCCGTTCGTACTGGATCGCCTATCCCTTACTCGTAGGGCCCTGTTGTATATAACCTTCCGTGAAAAGAAAAGAGTAGTTAGAAGTCGATCATCCCGTTGCGCAATTTTTGACTGGACAAAAATTAAAAATTATTTAATAATATTTAATATTTAAAGTTAATATTTTAACTTTAGAGCTAAGCTCTTTTCGTTTAGACTTGTGTCATCGCCTTTATGCGAGTGTTCTACGACAAATAACGATTTCGAGCACATCATGTTCTCTGGGAGTGCGATCTCTGGCGTCGGGAGCGGGACGATATGTTAAATTCCTTGCATGTCACATCCGGGGTAGTATACTATTCTGATTTGGTGGCAACAAGGGAGAATTACCGGGCGTTTAGGCGGTTCTGCAATCTATATTATTGGAATCGATGTGTTAGGTAACAACTCATATTTAGGTCCCAATAGTGTTAGATATTTGATAAACAGTGGTGCACGGCAGTTGAGCTTCCCTTGACTAGCCATCTCTTTGAGGTTTTTAAATGCCTTATTTGTCAAATTGCTGTCTCTCACTTTGCCAAGAGGGGAAGTCAATTCCAAAACTTCCTACTCCTACAAATTTCTTCTGATTAAATTCGTTGTGAGTTCCAAGGCAGCTGTAGTTTAACACCCGGGACGGCAGTGAACTTCACTGTTCATTGCCTTTTTGTTGGTCGCCGCTGTTAATTCTGGCTACACCGGAGACACAGTGGTGGGTATGAGGGGTGGGCCTGTCCCGTTGAAAATAACCTTCCGAATCGAAAGTAAATTTATATTAATTAGCAGTGAAAAATTTAAATTTCGAATTCATATTTCGAAGTTGATCAAACGTATATTGTCAATGAAAATTTGGTTTGTCAAGTGAAGTAAAAGACAAAGCGACATGTTTTTACCTATACTAATCCTCAAGAATTTATAAATTTTTATAAATTTAATAAATACATAATACTCAACCGACGCCATAATAGACCACTTTTTAAATACCTTTCAATTTCGCGTTTCAGAGACATCGGTGAAAATGAATAAAAAAAAAACTTTTTAAAATAGGGTAGAATCACATCGATTACTGTTTTTAGCTAAATGCTAGCTGACATATTATTTATGTGTGTTCGTCGTTTTTCTGGCTAGTTATCCATAAGGATTTAAGGAGCGCATAGGTGACAGACATGAAACTACATAAATTCTTCGTAAACTCGTATAAATATGGTGATGGTGATGATTATAATTAACTAGTTATTAAGCTGATAAAGTAAATTGACGTGCTGCTAAGAGTTAGTTGTCATTTTGTTGCCTTAACTTCCCAGAACGAACGCTCAATAGGCATATTTTCCATGGATGGTGGAGTTTCTAATTTTATGTATAAAAAAAAATAGTATAAAAAAATAAATAGTATAAAAAAATAAATATATTTATTGTAAGGATTATATTGAATATAAAAAATAAGGAAACGTT
This sequence comes from Pyralis farinalis, assembly GCA_947507595.1. NCBI lineage: Eukaryota > Metazoa > Arthropoda > Insecta > Lepidoptera > Pyralidae > Pyralis > Pyralis farinalis. The sequence continues at coordinate 7,987,458 of OX382282.1, read as the reverse complement.
AAATCTAACTTTAGGGAAGAAAGCGACGCAAAAAAAACCTTACGTTTTACTACTACAACTACTTTACAACTTCTTTTCCATTCATCAATCAAAACAGAAACAGGTGATTTCTGTTGCCGAAATACCAAGCATTCATGACTATACAAGAAGTTAAAACTTCAACATTACTAATTTATCATTAACATCATCGTCACGCACATAAAAAAAGAGACTTACTTACTTTTTACTTTGCTTATCCATTTATTTATTTAGGAAATAATACAAGCAGTCCCTTTGGAACTAAATAATAACGCAAAACTTGCAGTGCCCATTGGAGAAACCTATTTTTATTCACAGCAGAATGCAAACAGACTAAAAACTAACGGAGTCTAGTTCAGTCAGTCAGTCGGTTCGGTCACGTAAAGGGATCAAAGAACAGGTGATGTGTGCCACCACGGTACCAGGCTCGCATGATATTCAAAGAGATCAGGTACCATTATATACATCGGCGTACACTCATTCATCACGGATGCGACTGAGCAGACAGACCCACCAATCCCACCGCTTTATCGTTTGGTGACGTCTGAAACGTTCACTCCGCGGTTTCTACAGACGGCGGACATTCTAACAAGTATTTATTAGAATATCAAGTATGTTTTAATTTGTTCTTAGGGACACAAGGGGGACATTATTATTACAAGTCATTATTTAAGGATTATTGGCAACTTAAATTTATTAGCTGATTTTGAGTGTCAATGTTTATTTTCAGGGTTTGCGAAAAATAACCATTCGTCCTTTCCTCTTTTCTGTCATCTATGGTGGTATCCTTCAAATGGAAAAAATACAGAAAAATTCTAGTTAACGTTTATTTAGAGGACTAAACTGCGTTAGTGACCGCGTGTGCGTTTTTTATTTTTAACAGTCATTTTTTTTCGTACTATTTTAACTTATATATACCTATAAAGGCGTATCGTCTGCATTGTATACGTACATAGATAAAGAAAGAAACTATTGTATAGACTGATATACCAACCCAGACCTCAATCCGGAGGCTGTAGGAACTTGAAATTTCGCATTTAAATATCTCATAATAATAATAATAGTTATCCCCGCGCACGCCTAACAAATAACCGGGATAATACCCGTGAATCAAAATAAAATATTATAATAATAGCTTTTATTCCCAATACAATTACGAGTAGCAATAAAATTTGGTAAGATTTAAATAATAGTAACATCAAAACGTTGTTTAAAATAATAAACAGTTGTACACATGCATTACTTTACATTTACATTTAATTATATTTCTTGTTCCATAATTTAAACTTATGCATTGATGATTACATTTAAATACTATATTATCTATATACTTCTATTCGTTATCGGGAGAGAATTACAGTATGTATGCAAAATTAGTGGAAATAATAAATGAATGTACACAAACAAAGAGTCAAAGAGACTCGGAGAAAAATATAATACTTACTCCTAAAATAGAACAATTAATTTTGGAAAGAACTCATCTGAAGAATAAGAAAAATAGGTCAAAAACGGAAAAAAGGCGGTTAAGTTACTTATATCTCGAAATAAAAAAGAAAATCAAAAATACATAACACACAATAAATACAAAATTATTAAAGAGGAACTGGCAAGTAGAGGTTCTGTAAAAAGAGCAAATAAACGTTTGAGTATGGGAAAAAATTGGATCCCATCTCTGAGCAACCGAAAAGGCGCCACAATTAGTAACAGGGATTCTTTAGTGGAAGTTGCATCTGAATTTTACGAAAATCTCTACGACTGCAAAACAGAAACAAACCACAACATTTCACAGTTTGAGCTTAACAACTCCATAGAGGAACGACCACCCCTATTTTTGGAAAGTGAAATACATAAAGCAATTAGCAGTCTTAAATGCAGCAAGAGTCCAGGCGAAGATGGTATTACTAACGACGTTTTAAAGGCCTTAATAGAACCCTTGACTCCAGTCCTTACAGATTTATTTAATAGATTTCTGCAAAGTCAACTATTACCAAAAGAATGGGAAACCGCTATAATTACTTTAATATACAAAAAAGGGAATCCCATGGATATAAGTAATTACAGACCAATAAGCTTACTACAAAGCTTGTATAAGCTGTTCATAAATGTTCTGACCCGTCGAGTTAAACATACTCTAGATTTCCATCAGCCAATTGAACAAGCTGGTTTCAGAGCTAATTATTCTACTACTGACCATATCTTTGTACTAACCCAAATTGTAGAGAGATACTTGGAGTATGGAAAAGAACTATACATATTGTATGTCGACTATTCGAAAGCTTTCGACTCTATTTCTCACAACGAGCTATGGAAGGCGCTAAACCAACAGGGTGTACACCCCATATATATAAAACTTCTTAGAGAAATCTACAAAAACAGTAAAGCTAGAGTCAAATTAGAAAGAAAAGGACGCCAATTTAAAATAAAACGTGGAGTTAGGCAAGGAGATCCCATCTCTTCACGGCTCTGTTAGAACAAATCTTTCGAAACCTGAACTGGGGCGGACGTGGCATTAACATTAATGGAAATTGGCTGAACCACCTGCGATTTGCTGATGACATCGTCATTCTGAGCGAAAACCCCCATGATCTGCAGTATATGGCCCAGACATTAGAAAAAGAAAGTAAAAACTCGGGTTTAGAAATTAATCTGCAAAAAACCTGCGTCATGACGAATGGGCACAAAACGCCAATATACATTCAAACTCAGGCCCTACAATATGTTGATGAGTATGTATACTTGGGGCGAAACATAACCTTCAGTGATTTAACGACAACAGAAGTTAATCGGAGAATAAAAAAGGCCTGGTGTGCATACTGGTCTCTGAAACATATATTTAAATCAAACTTACCCATGCACTTAAAAAAGAAGGCTATGGACTCCGTTGTCTTGCCCACGCTATTGTATGGCTGCCAGACTTGGGCATTCACTGCTAAAATAATACAGAAAATACGGACCTTTCAAAGAGCCACAGAAAGAAGTGTTCTGAATCAAAAACTCAGCGACAGAATTAGCAGCCAAAAATTGAGGACCAAAACCAAATTCACCGACGTGGTGAAAATGGCATGCAGGCAGAAATGGCGTTGGGCTGGGCACGTAGTAAGACTCAAGGATGGGCGGTGGACCAAAGAAATATTACACTGGTACCCTCGGAGCACAAGAAGACCCCGCGGAAGACCTAAGCGTCGCTGGTGGGATGACATTGTCCAAACGGTGGGGCCGATGTGGATGCGGCTGGCTAAGGATAGACAAAAATGGTCACAATTGGAGGAGGCTTTTGTCTGTAAATATCTCATGGGCATGCATTATTAACGATTTGGGATTTTTTCATGGGATACCGTAAAACGCCCGACGGAATAATGGGAATAAAAACACAAGTTTTTGTTAATAAAACGGTTACTCTTGTTCTGTGAAGAAAATAAGTTTAAAAAGAATAATACCTACCAGACGGAAGTCATTTTAGCGACAGTTTTCAGCATTGATTACTTGCGTTTGTTGATTAATGCCGTGATAGTAGGAATATTAGACGGTAAAGTTTAAAACGGTTTATACAGGTACACACAGTGACATCTCAAGCTAGACTGTTTGATTGACCTTCGTACCGTCCTTAGGCGTACGCATTAAGAGTAAAAATGGTGCTGCAAGTAACTAACATCTTGTCGCTGTGTGTACATAAAATGAAACAAAATATCAAGTTATTATTTAACAAGCATGAATAGTATGAAATAGAAATTGATGAAAAAAGCACCTTATGATTTCTTCATTTGCACGTCTAGAAACACCACTTACTAAAATAATTTAACTACTCGTAAGTCGATCTCAATTTTGATTAAGGTTTTAATTTAAGAGAGTGTCCGTGTTAAAATAAGGAGAGGCACGCTCCGTTGGTTCGGACATGTAGAAAGAATGCAGAAAGAAAGAATTACGAAACAAATATACAACGCGAAAGTAGAAGTAGGAGCCGAGGAAGGCCAAGACTTACCTACCATGACCAAATTGATCGTGTTTTATCAGAAGATGATGTCAGAAGCCTTGGAAACCGGCGAGCATGAGCAATGAATGTTAAAAGAGCGAGTGAGGTTTGTAAGGCACGAGTCACTTGACGCTCGGTTGTTTCCGCCTACCCCGCAAGGGATTTGGCGTGAAGTTGTAGATGTATAGATGGAATTATTTTTTGATGATACTGACAACCCGCCCGGGTTTCCACAGGTGATCCGATCGCGATGAACGCTCGCAACGCCATACATTAAGCATTATTCGCCCCATGCCACCCCTGCTGCTAACACAGCAACTCCTTTTAGGAGCTTACTGGTGACCTCACTCACACACAGGAGCACGACAACTCTCCAGGGTATATTTTGCTGCGGTTTTGTGCGAGGTGGAGGTACTTCCCCAAAGGGCTGCTTTGAAGCGACCTACCTCCTAAAACATCCAGACCAATACGAACAGACATGTTCATGCACACAAATGTTTGCCCTGTGTCGGAATCGAACCCACGAGCGTTCGTGTCAAATTAACGTAACAACCGAGCTCGTCACAGTATAAAATTCAAACCTGTGCCTATTACGATTAGATACAGCTATGTGACATGCAGACGTTCAGTCAGGTGGACAAGCAGTAGAGTCTTTGGGTATCGTAGATAGCATTTGGCACCCTAAAAACAAAGGCTATTACTACATATTATGGTACTTACCTGTATAATAATAGCCTCTGTTCTTGCGGTTATATTTCAGGTTGACAGAAATGATATTTTGCAATAGAATTTGTTTATTGCAGCGCAGTAAGGCAAAGTGTATACAATATATATTTGGTCATTGTAAGCAAGCCAAGCAGTGGTTTGGTTTTCTGACTTGATCTTTAAGGTTCTTTTACACTAGTTAGGCTAGAATGGAAAATTTAGATATACGAAACTTGTATAAACAGAATGTCAGTTATAACTTTTTCATCGCTCATCACTCATCCTCCACATTCTTCGTCTAGGGTTTATCCCGTTTCCTTATCTATTAGGAATTGCCGGGGTCCGCTACCTAAGCCTAAGGATTTGGCGAAGATACTGATTTTTATATGGAGCGACTGCCGTCAGACCAGCCAGAGGGTAAATGAAACTTTTCTTAGGTAAGTCACACACGTCTTACGAAATCTAATTTTCTTGGACATTCTCTTGGACTTCTTGTGCGTGCTTTTCCTCACCGTTTGTTTTCTTCACCGCCGAGCAAGTAATAATTACAAATATGTACATAAATCCGAAAACACGAATTTAGTACCACAGAATTCGAACCGGTGACCAGTGTTGATCAATACGCCTGTTCTTTATCCACTGGGCTTATCTATCTACATCACTGCTCACATTTTTTTTGAGTTGCATGCATATTAAGGTTCCAGTTTGATAAATCACAGGAATTCATAAACGCATATATATACTTCTTATTCTACTGCGCTGGTTATACATTATAGTTAGTATCCCGTGCAGGCCGGGTGTTCTCGCGTGCCGGAGCGGGCGGCGGCACCCGGTGCTCATTTATTATTAGCGGGCAGCCTGCGCCTCATGTTTATTAAAGAGGCGACCATCCCGCGTCCCTGGTACCTCACCTGAACTCACCGCACCGCCGCCGCTGCTATGATCCACTTATTATATTCCCTGCGATATCTCAGTTAGCTTTTAGGTTCTTATTTTTTAGTGCATACTGAAAACTTTCTTCTGTTATTTACTGTCCTATAACTAACTCAAGTATAGTAAATAGCTATTAGCAAAACATTTGTAAATTCCTCGCATCATACTAACAACATGTATGAAAAGTGACTGCATGTAGAAGACATTACAGATGTATTTACACTTGCCAGACGTTTCACCAATGTCTACGCGCCCATGACAATACCACCGCTGTGTGAAATTTTAAACAAACGCTCGTATTCAATTTATATTCGCTGGGCGCCCGGCGCACGGTTTTAGCAAAAAGGACGAGAACAATGGCTGGCGCGGCCGCGACCACACATATACGCCACCGATCCGATATGTGCTATGTGGGCGATAACATCGATCGATGCATACAACATAAAACCTGCGAGTACGACACTGTTCGACTTGAACGCAGCGCGTACGCGTACCCCTGTCAAATTATGTCCGCCTGGTGATTAGTATCGAGTTTATCGATGATTCAAGATTGACTCGAGAACTATTCGATCTTTCCAGCCCATTTTTATTTACATTTTATGCAACCAAGCTGTTATTTCCAGTTATTATTAAAATATGTACACGATAAAGATTATTGCTAACTTTGACACAGTGCTAAATCTAACATAATTAGGGATATTGAATATAATTTATGCATCGTGTTGATTTTTATGCTACATATTTTTGTTATATAAAAGTATTTTCTTTGTTCATTTATTATTTCATTCAGAACTTAACTAAACCTACGTATTCGTTTTCTCTCTTTTTTATATCCTTAAAAGAATGATTTCTAAAAATTGTGCTGTTGAAGAGAAGAGCTGTAAGATCTTTTTTTTTTTATACAACGTCGGGAGGCGTACAAGCATACGGTCCACCTGATGAAAGCAGTTACCGTAGCCTATTAAGCTTGTAACATATATCACTCACGCGATGCCTCCTCTGCTGCTTACACAGCAACACCTTAGAAACTTACCGGTGACCTCACTCACACGCAGGAACACAAAAACCCTCTACTAGGTAGTTGTTATTTGGCTGCGGTTTTCTGTGAGGTGGAGCTACTTTCCCAGGCGGGCTGCTTTGATGCGCCTTAACTCTCTTAAAACATCCAGACCAAGACAAATAGACATGTTCATGCCAGATTCATACACACAAATGAACGATCGAACCCACGAGCGTTGGTGTCAAAGTCGCGTCTTTCACGACTGAGCCACCGAGCTCGTCGAGCACCGAGATCTGAATAAATTGGGTAACTTACGTGATACCCATATCTAATCCGAGTGAGTGACTTATTTCTTTATAATCTTCTAAAGCTAGACTGAAGATTGTTTTATGCTGAGATCAGTCGGCGCGAGGGCAAACGATTTATTTACACAACTGTCTGTTGAATTACAAAATCCACTGACAATAAAAACAAAACTACTTTTTGCAAAAATAAAACAAAATAATATTTAGATGCAATTTCATCTAATCTACTGGCTATAATCAAATTAAAAAGCCGTGATTTTAGAGAGATCGAAGAAACGTATGTTACTGAAGAAGTAACATTCATTGAATTAAACAATTTTTAACGGAAGTATCGCGTGTTTTATTTATTTTGTTGTCCATGTCCATCCATGTCGGTAGAATGTAAGACAAATATCACCTTAGTCTTCCTGCGACCACGGACGCTGCAAAGCGTTCGAAACGTCTCGTTCAACAAAATAAATAAAACACGCGATACTTCCGTTAAAAATTGTTTAATTCAATGTGTAACAATCGCGAAAACCTAAGACAATAGTAAGTAACATTCATTTAAATTCTTAATTTACCGCTTACCTACTTATTTTTATACAACATCGAGACACATACAAGCATAAGGCCCACTTGATGTAAAGCTGTTACCATATTGTTATGATCGCAACAGCAACTCCTTAGGAGTTTACTGGTGACCACACTCACTCGGAGGAACACAATAGCCCTCCAGGGGTTGTTATTTGACTGCGGTTTTCCGTAAGATGGAGATTATATACTTCCCCCGACAGACTACTTTGATGCGCCCTACCTCTCTTCAAAGTTATATTAGTATGCATTTAACTTAATGTATACAAATATAAAATACTTTAATGGTTTTATGACAAAATGGTAAAAAATCGGCCAAGTGCGAGTCGGACTCGCGCACGAAGGGTTCCGTACCATTATCTATAAAAACGACAAAAAATCACGTTTTTTTGTATGGGTGCCCCCTTAAATATTAATTTTATTCTATATTTTAGTATTTGTTGTTATAGCGGCAACAGAAATACATCATCTGTGAAAATTTCAACTGTCTAACTATCACGGTTCATGAGATACAGCCTGGTGACAGACGGACGGACGGACGGACAGCGGAGCCTCAGTAATAGGGTTCCGTTTTACCCTTTGGGTACGGAACCCTAAAAAGGAAAGCTTATCGAGCTAATTTATCTATCTGCCACAGTGGCACATTTCAGCAATTATTATTTTTTTATGGAAATCTTTTAAATATTGGTTGCCTGGTTAACTTTTAATTATTGTTTATTTATCTTTGATAAAAAGGATATTTTTATAGCAAGAGATTGAAATTGGGGTCGAAATTTCACAGTGCGGTAGTTCAAGGAGGTATCAAATGAAAGGAAACAGTAACAGGTGATAAAAGTATAATGTGAGTATGACAGGATAAATACAATACTCGTATTTGTTTCTAACTAGGACATTTAAAAAAAATCGGCCAAGTGCGAGTCCGACTCGCGCACGAAGGGTTCCGTACCATTATCTATAAAAACGGCAAAAAAAAATCACGTTTGTTGTATGGGAGCCCCCTTAAATATTTATTTTATTCTATTTTTTAGTATTTGTTGTTATAGCGGCAACAGAAATACATAACCTGTGAAAATTTCAACTCTCTATCACGGTTCATGAGATACAGCCTGGTGACAGACGGACGGACGGACAGCGGAGCCTCAGTAATAGGGTTCCGTTTTACCCTTTGGGTACGGAACCCTAAAAACGTGTGCGTCTAGGGACGCCCGACAGAAGTAATAACTTAAACTAATCCGTTGCCGTATGCGTGAGAAAGAGAAGCCAGACAGACTGGCGCCGTAACGCGTTACGTAACGATGCGGTTTACCCTCCCATAAGAGGTTATCACTTCAAAAATATTTCACAATTAAAATCGGATTTTTTATTAATAACTTATACGAATACCTCAGACCACATGGAAATTATATTTTAATTTTATATTAATAAGGAACCTTTAGTGTTATTGATTGACCGGTATTTTATTCTTTTTAGATTCTTAGAGATCTCACCAGATATTGGATCTTCTTGCACAATTATGTCTACGAACATGATCAAAAGTCGTCGCAGACAAGTCGCATATTAAGTTCAATCTAATAAAGCAAAGCGGATGGGGGTCCAAACGAATCCGACGTTGCCAACATTAATAAACTTAAAGCCAGGCACGCGGGGAGGTATAATTCATCAGCAATCGACCGCGCGGTGACAAGCTTGATTAAAATGAATGCTGCAGCTACGCCCTTTTTACCTGCACAGAAATAAACGCTTGTTAGTGAATCCGCTGAAAGTTAAATTCCTAGAATTTATGCGATCCTAATCCTTTTGGTAATAAAATAAATTTTCTGCAAATGACAAGCTCGGGGTTGGCCGGCGTGTACCACGCGGATGGAATATACCATAACCAGGCCATTCAGAAAGTATAGCGAAAAAAAGTCTTTATGTATGAGAGACTGGCCAGTTATAATCTATTTTGAAAATATGAATATTTAGAAGTAAAAATAGGTTCCAAATTCAAAACTTCCCTACATTTTATGTGAGCTAATTTAAATTATTGTGTCTCATTGAAAAATAAATATGCGCCGGGAACATTTTCTGAAACCGGACTAACCGTAGGATAGACTTCAAATGGCATTCATGGATGAAGGCCCTTCCAAGACAACCTGGTTGCTGGTTGGTATAACAAATTCAAGCGCGGTCGACTAACTTTGGGGATGAAGAAATAAGTGGTCGCGCTTTGACGGCTGTTATAGAAAAAAACGTGCTAGCAGTGAAAAGCTTAATCCAAGACATTAGGCGATTTACATATCAGGAGATTCAGCACATACTGTAGATTGGATCGGAAAGCCTTCACGAGATTCTACACTTGCATCTTCGCATGAGGAGGATAGTTTCACGCTCGGTGCCGCACAACCTCACCGTTGCTCCGAACCAGACCTGGGTAAGATGGTGCCGTGATATGATAAACAAATTTGAAGCAGACTCGGCTGGGCTTGTTTACGACATCATTACAGGTGATGAGTACTGGATTTATCGAAACAATCCAGTAACGAAGCGCCAGTCAACGGTTTGGGTGTTTCAAAACGAATTGACGCATACCAAAGTGAAGCGATCTAGAAGCGGGGGGAAGATTTTAATCACGAGCTTTTTCAATTGGACTGGCTACCTGGTGTCAATCCCTTTACAGAACCAAAGAAGCATCAACGCCGAATGGATAAACCATTCGGCGTTAATGCTTCTTTGGTTCTGTTCCATTTTCATTTTTAATTCAATTTCATCACCATTCATTCATTATATGGTCTTTAACAGTAGTGACAACTCAAAAATCATATTTCCAATCAAATTTTGCTAAAGTACTTACAAACGTCACAAAATATTTAGGTCTCCTCAGGTATTTTTTTTTATACTACGTCGGGAGGCATACAAGCATACGGCCCACCGGATGTAAAGCGGGTACCGTAGCCTATTAACGCTTGCGATATATTAAGTATCACTCGCGCGATGCCTCCTCAGCTGCTTACACAGCAATTCCTTGGGAGCTTACTGGTGACCTCACTCACACGCAGGAACACAACAACCCTCTTTGTTATTTGGCTGCGGTTTTCTGTGAGGTGGAGGTACTTCCCCAGACGGGCTGCTTTGATGCGACCTACCTCTCTTAAAAATCACCCAGCCTATTTATATATATTAATCGCACCCAAGTAAAAAATATCGATAACAATGCTGTAAAAAACAAGCAAAGGCGTAAAGTTCAGTAAACACACGATGACACGGCGAAAATAAAAACACCTCGACGCGATGGCGGATGCAGCGTCGCCGCGGCAATTAAATTATTCCGCATCATCACACGCGGGGTGAGCTTGCAGGCTAAGTATAGGGTTGTGGTAGTGTGGTGTATACCCCGCATGAGGAGTCCGAGTGTTAGTAAACCAGATGTCGGGCCCATTTTTATAGTCCAAATTTAAAGGCTTAGGGGACGACGTACTTTTCTTCCCCACGAACTAGGTTGTTTCTATATCGCAAACTGCAATGTAACGATGTTCGGCTTCAATGATATCCATTTAAATAAATGAAATAGTTGTACTTGTCATACGCGTAATTAGAGGTTTAATAGCCCAGTGCAAACAGAAACGGCATTCAAATCCTGGTGTGACCAGTAAATTCGTGTTTTCAGATTTATGTACATAATTGTAATTATCACTTGCTCGGCGGTGAAGGAAACATCGTGAGAGAAACTGCACGTCCAAAAAATTATATTTCGAAAGGCGTGTGACGCTACGAAAGATCTGTAGGCCGATTCTACTAAAAAACTGCAACTGCACTGCAGTGCGGCGTGTGTCAACATGCGTACATTTTGACGTTTCGTTAAACGTCGCTGCTGTCAGATCGCTTGACGAAACATCAAAATGTACGTATTTTGACACACGCCTCGCTGCAGTGCAGTTGCAGTTTTTTAGTATAATCGACCTACTGGACGTCTCACGGCAGTCGCACCATGTAAAAATAGGTATCCTCGCCGAATCTTTAAGTTTAGATAGCGGACCTTGCTAAATCGTAATGAATTAGGAAACAGGATGACACAAGGAAGAAGAAGACGCGTCATGTTCTTTTTACCCTACCTTGCACTATTAGCATTTAACTTGAATCATCTTCATCTATCTACATCAAAATATGTCCACAAACGCGTTTTATATCCGAATTTAAAATGGAAGTTCTATTTTCGTGTCGTGTAAAACGTAGGCAGCCCTAGCTAAAGCATATGGCGCAAATCACTTACAACGAACATTATAATTTGCATGGCAACGGAGGCTGAAATACTTTCAGAATTTTTACTCTCCACGAACGATTTTTAACATTCCACGAATTACACGTGGAATCAAAATGAATATAATTATTAATCATTCATTTTGATTTCATCTGCAATTTTTGGGTTAAATATAAATTACAATACTACTCTTTTTACTTTAGCTGTTTAAAAGGAGGGACAGCTCAAAACCGACATGGAAAAATTATCATGGTGTGTAAAATTTGCCTGCGAAATTTGGCAAACCCGCTATTCAGACATATGCATATCTCAAGAATGACCATGAAGGATCTGTGCTTGAAGGATTGCTGCATGAGAAAACAAAGTAACAAATCACCAATCGTATCCACTGCAAAATATCGTTGAGGATCTCCTAGCGTCGTCAACCCTAATAAGCCCTGTAGGGCTTATCCCGGTCTCTCTACTCTAGGGGTGCATTCTGTTAAATGAAATAGAATGTCAGATGTATGTGATTTTCACAAAAGCTACCGAGGCGTAGTTTCGAAAACAGTGTGCCATTTCTCAAGGGGACCTTGCTTCTTCGTGTTATCCAATTTCTTAATCCATTTAAATTGGCGCGGTCCGCTACCTAAGGCTAAGGATTTGGCGAAGATAGTGATTTTTACATATTGCGACTGCCGTCCAACCCAGAGGAAATACTAGTTTTTTCTTAGGTTAGGTCCACACGTCTTTCGAAATGTAATTTCTTGGTCGTGTGGGTTTCCTCGCGGTGTTTTCCTTCACCGCCGAGCAAGTGATAAATATGTACATAAATCCGAAAACATGCCCCCCGCCAGGACTCGAACCGGGGGCAATAAACCGATTTCTTATCTACTGACTTATCACTGCCATTTCTCTAGGGGGCATGTACTTTTATCTCTAGCTCTGCCTACCCGCAAAGAGCTTGGCGTGAAGTTATATATAGATAGATAGACTTTTTGTTTCCTGGGATAAGAGAATTAAACTTTTGATAGGTAATCATTTTAACGAGTCAGAAAGAGACAGGTAACTATCAAGTGTAGCGTATCTCTTAAATACGAAAGAGATTGAATATATAGAATGATCTGTCAAAAGTAGCTTAATAATATGGACGCAGTATAGGTACTTATTCAAATATTCATGAGAAATCAATCCCACGGTCTTCTACAATCACACAGTTCGCTCGATCGACAGGAGTTTGCCCCACGTACTGAAGCGCAACGGTTGCGTAAGTACTGTGGGTTCGAGTCTTGCGTGAACCCTTAATGCAAAGGTGGTAAAAAGACACACAGTATGGGGTCTTTCATTATTCATCACTTCAGCCTGTATTCGTCTACTATTTATAGACCTCCCTTATAGACAGCCATTCGTATCGATCCTGTGCCACCTGCATCCATCGACTCTCCAAACTATTGAGGTCGTCGCTCCAATCTAGTGGTGCGGCCGTCCCACATTTGGTGTACCAGTACGGGGACGCCATTCGAGAAACTTTCTTCGCCAGCAGTTGCCGGATCTACATTGGCCGCTTCAGATTGCCTGTTTGGGCTATGTCGCTTACCCTAATTCTACTGCTGATATTCTCATTTCTGATTCCATCACGCACAGTAACCCCGAGAATAGCTCTTTCCATACCACGCTGAACTTCACAATACGGGCCGCAATGAAGGGGTTCTGCAAAAACGCATTATTACAGAATCGGCAATACGGTTTCACATGACTCTGGTCTGTCTAGAACTCTATAATCTAATAAGGAGTAACTGCTTACTTACAGACAGGTATAACCTGTCTGTAAGTAAGCAGTTACTCCTTCGCGAGTTCTATGATGTACAAAAAACCTAGAATAGCAAAAATTATTTGTAACGCTGTGAAGAAACCAGTTGAGAATGCGCAAGCTTGCATTGCCAGAGGAACACCTGGCTCGTCAATTATATAACAGTTCAATTTTTTTTTAATTTGTCGGCCATTTTGACCATGTTCCTGAGATAGGAACGGTGTTCCTGAACATTCCTCCTCTACTTTTTACGCTGAATCCGAATCTGACGTCAAAATTCGAATATTCGAAAAAAACGCCATAGAGACAAACATAAGGGTTTCATATAGGAACGGTGTTCCTGAAAATAAAGAAATAGTGGTCCACCGTGTATGCAAAAAGAAGTAATTAGCTTTGAAACCAAAGTGAACACAAATAGCAACATGTTTAATCGTTATGTGACGCCAGTGAATTTCTTTATTCAATTATTTAATGAAAAACTAATATGACGTTAAATTCCTCATACACTCGGTCACGAGATTCACGAACTATTTGTCTGGTCTGGTGTTTTATATAACAAAGTAGGTACTAATGTCATATCTTGTGACATTCGCGGTGATAAATAATTGATAATTTCGTCTAAAATGCGAGATACAAGATACCGTGCGATTAAAAAAAAAACAATAACAAATGTCAAACGAGATGACGACCTTGACTTCAATGGTTGCGTACAAAGATTTTCGAATATAGTAACTATAATCCAGATTATCTGATTACATAATAATCATCTGAGATCTTGTACATGTTTTGAACTTCTATAATTTAATTATTAAGTATATGTATATTTAATATCGCCATATTAAGTAAAAAATCGATAATTTTATTTACAATGTGTACATATAGTATTGTCTTAGGTTTTCGCGATTGTTATACATTGAATTAAACAATTTTTAACGGAAGTATCGCGTGTTATTTATTTTGTTGAACCTGACATTTCGAATGATTTGCAGCGTCCGTGGTCGCAGGAAGACTAAGGTGACATTTGTCTTACATTGGTTATTCAATTACATATTACATCTACCGACATGGATGGGTTAATTTAATTATACACATTTAAAACACACGATGCTTCCGTTAAAATTGTTTAATTCAAGATATTGTCCTTTACCGTCATGAAGGAAATAAATAGCCTATGGACAACCGATGAGACCGATTGTCTATATTGCCTAACAATATTCACCGCTACTTTCGGGTGGGAAAGTAGAATGCTTACCTCTTATTGGCTAGTTCACGGATCAACATTGCGTCACTTATCGGCTTATTGGTTCAAATATCCTCCCATTAGTCTAATAAGCTCGAATCGCTGAGATATTTAGGTGCTAGAACACAACGTTTTTGTGAGCGCAGGTGTCTTCATGTGCAGTCAATTAGTTTTGTGCTTTATGTTCACCATCCTATTCTTATTTATTGGCCTCGCGTTATATTTCGTAGGATAACATAAAAACCCACACCTCCAAGAAATACCTATTTCGAAATATTTGTGATCTAAATTTCTCAGTTTCCCTCTTTGTTGTGTTGGTTGGTTGGTAGTTTACATCTCATAGTCAGTATCTTCGTGAAATTCTAGGCTTAGGTAGTGGACCCCGTCACTCCTAATGGATTAGGAAACGGTATAATGCTATGAAGAAGATCATAACTGAAAGATTTTTTAAATAATTTCCTACTAATCAACAAATTGTCATTGGTTTTAATGAAACCGCCTAGGGTTCCTAGAATGTGACGAGTTTGGTGAATAAAAGTCCTATAGCAATAAGTAGGTTTGAATTCCACACAAGACAACCATTTGTGTGCATGAACATCTCCGTTCGTCTTGGTTGGAGTTAACTATGTATTATAAGTAGCTTTAGATAAACCCTGCGAGGTTTCCAAGTGCGGTTACTTACCGTTGTAATATATTATTAAGGATATTGGAAATAAAAAAGTATGTATTTACAAAAAATACGTATTTAATAACGTTAATACGTTATTAGTCCTCTAGTAACCACAGCATAATGTAACGCCAATCGTATTTAATGCAAATAAATAAATTTAATTGAAAGCATGTCGGTGTATAACTTGATACAGAGATCTTTAGTCCATAATACTAGGTAAGCTCGGTGGCGCAGTGGTCAGTAACGCTACCTTGACACTAACGCTCGTGGGTTCGATTCCCATATAGGACAAATATTTGTGTGCATGAACATGTCTGTTTATATTGGTCTGGGTGAATTAGGTCTGGGTATTTACAAAAGAAATGTAATAAAGTATGTTTATCAGTTATCTAGTACCCACAACATAAGCTTCGCTTACTTGGGACTGGATGGTGCTGTGTAAATTGTACACACAATATTTATTTACGATAGTAATCCGTGCACATAGAGTCATACAAAATCATACAAAATGCAAATTGTTGATCTTCATAATTGTAATATACCTCCTCACCACTCCTGTCAACTGATTAATAATATCAGCGGTGCGGCGCAGCCACTGGACTTTATAACCCTGCATCGGCGGCATTGTAAAAATTACGCTATAAATCGGCCCGGGCCGCTCCTGACGGCCGACGAGCGGACGGCGCGGGGCGTCGTAAATTACGGGCGCGGAATGGCGCGGGCGGGGAACTCGACATCACAAAGGCGCGGCGAAAAAATATAGATAGCTAGCCAGCGCGACCGCCCGCGACTCGACTACGGGTTGCGGGCACGAGAGCTAAGCCGAGCTGAACTTTGAAATAAACACACGTACAATGTATGCACTAAAATTTTTACAGTATATGCGATATTGTATTGCTGTTGTAATGCTGGTGTATAAACACTTAGTTTACAGAAATGTTACGATTCGTTCGGCTTTCGTGCGTAACCGACTCGTTATCACTAATTTCAATTTATGTGTTTAGGTATACATAGTTTTGCTGTACCGTATACATATTTTTTAGAAATCTTTTGTTTGGATATTTTAGATTAGAATGACTGCTGGACATTATAAATATTTTTAAATTGATGGAAAAATTATCGTTTAAATGTTATTTTACTTACTTACTTTTTACCGTACTTGACTTGACGAGACTATTATCGATATCTCGAATTTTAATTTTATTAAAGACTGAGTGTACATTCTGTGCATAGTGTGGTGTATCTCCACAATAAATATTTGCGGCATGTTTACTTTTGATTTTACAAACGATTTATCATTAATCTTCAAAACACATATTAGTTTTTTAATTACGTGTCTATTTTAGTACAATGCAGCCATACGGGTATAACTGTAGGCGCGACGCGCGTGACGTGAAGGCAAGTGTGCGGTGCGCAAGCGGCCGACCGGTTGGCATATGGCACCGCGAACTTGTCAAACGATGTCTGCGGCGATTTATTATCAAATGAAACCTGTTTGAATTTTAATATGCGTCAGGTATTGGTAGGAATTTTTGGCATTATCATACCAATGTAACCCTCTATGTCGAGGTTTTTATCCTACAAGGAGTTTCTCAGCTTGATTTCTTAACCAAAAATTAACCAATTATGAAAATATTTTTTGATACTGAACCTCCTGGTATAGGTATAGTAACGTTTGATCACATACAAATTTAGTGTAGTTGCAAATTCAGTTTTGAGGGGTTTTGAACGTGTGTAATTATGAAAATTCTGTTCTTGTTATGAAGTTCGTGCGTAGACTTACTACTAAAACTAAAAACTAGATAAAGTTACGCTTTCACTGAAATAGATTTTCTTGTTTTTTTTTTATCTTTGTAATTATTGTGTCATTAATGTCATTATGTTGTGGATATATCATAGTTTTTTTATTGTGAAGCATCTAGAGTAGGATTAAGTGTTCTTCCCTATTGAGGCTATGATCTCACTTAAATTGGGGTGCAGTGTTTTTAAAGCATCATAAATTATATGCTAATAAATTGTCACACCACGACGGTGTGTTGGCGTTTGTTACCAGTTCGACAGAACCTCGTTTTTTTTAAAGGTAGCGCGCCATATAAGTTATGTATGTATATGATTAGCGATTTAAAAGTCTTAAGGATTACATACGTGATTGGATGATGCAGAGCAATTCTCCGCTTTCGCAGTGCAAAAACATGCCACTAAGAAAGTATTAGGGCTGTCGTAGGTGCAGTGCTGAACGCCAAACAATACGGGAGTAGGTAATATTGAAACAAGCTAGACTGTTCAATCTACTATAATAATTAATAAAAGACACCAATCTTAAAACTATATATATCTACATATTGAATGCTTAGTAAACAAATACTAGATCACGTACAACACGACTTAACTTAAAGATTTACTACCAGTCTTATTCTTATTACATACTAAAGTGCTAAGGTTATATACACATTAGATAGAAAGATATACACATTACACCTTCCCCCTTGAAAAATAAAATATTTTTTAAATACAAATTGTTACAATAAATATAAATTAAAACTACGTAATATACAATTTTGTTCTATTCTTATGAACAACCAATTCTTTATTTTTAACGATAATAATTACATTTGGTTCTAAAGTTCTTTACAACTAGATATGGTCCAGTGTATAATTGATCCAATTTACTACCAGTCTTATTTCTTAATAATAATTTGTCTCCTGGTTTATACGAAACTGGTTTTATTTATTTAATTGTCGTATTTTAACGTACGTAATTCTTTATTTGTAACGATAATAATTACATTGGTTCTAAAGTCCTTTACAACTAGATATGGTCCAGTGTATAATGGATCCAATTTACTACCAGTCTTATTTCTTAATAATAATTTGTCTCCTGGTTTATACGAAACTGGTTTTATTTATTTAATTATCGTATTTTAACATACGTAATTCTTTATTTTTAACGATAATAATTACATTTGGTTCTAAAGTCCTTTACAACTAGATATGGTCCAGTGTATAATTGATCCAATTTACTACCAGTCTTATTTCTTAATAATAATTTGTCTGCTGGTTTATACGAAACTGGTTTTATTTATTTAATTATCGTATTTTAACGTACGTAATTCTTTATTTTTAACGATAATAATTACATTTGGTTCTAAAGTCCTTTACAACTAGATATGGTCCAGTGTATAATTGATCCAATTTACTACCAGTCTTATTTCTTAATAATAACTTGTCTCCTGGTTTATACGAAACTGGTTTTATTTATTTAATTATCGTATTTTAAAGTACGTAATTCTTTATTTTTAACGATAATAATTACATTTGGTTCTAAAGTCCTTTACAACTAGATATGGTCCAGTGTATAATTGATCCAATTTACTACCAGTCTTATTTCTTAATAATAATTTGTCTCCTGGTTTATACGAAACTGGTTTTATTTATATAATTATCGTATTGTAACGTACGTAATTCTTTATTTTTAACGATAATAATTACATTTGGTTTTAAAGTCCTTTACAACTAGATATGGTCCAGTGTATAACGTAATTCTTTATTTTTAATTAAGTTAGTTTTAGCATCATGTTGCGATTTCTTTAATCTAAATTTCAATTTGACACATAATTATCATAGATATAAAAAGGTTCAATAATCGAACTTCTGTCTTCTTATCTGGGCAATAGGATACAGAAGGTCGATGTTAATGGTAAAAGATCTTCGGGGTCCCCTGTAGTTATGGGAGTCCCACAGGGGTCAATTCTAGGTCCATTCTTATTTTTAGTATATATAAATGACTTACCTTATTATGTAAGGGATAAACATGAGATTGTATTGTTTGCGGATGATACCTCTTTGACATTTAAAATTAATAGACGGTTAGGTAATTATGACGAAGTTAACGATGCTCTCTCTAAAGTTATTCATTGGTTTAGTGTTAATAATCTGCTTTTAAATGATAAAAAGACTAAAGTAATTAAGTTCTCAACACCTAATGTAAGACAGGTGGCTACCAATGTACATGTTAATGGAACTAATTTAGCCCCTGTGGAGACAACTGTGTTCTTGGGTATAACAATTGACTCCAGACTACAATGGGGCCCACAAATTGAAAAATTATCAGGAAAACTAAGTTCTGCAGCCTATGCAGTGAAAACTATTAGACGGCTCTCTGATATTGATACGGCTAGAATAGTTTATTTCAGCTACTTTCATAGTATTATGTCATATGGAATTCTTCTTTGGGGTAACTCCACGGACATTAACACCATCTTTTTATTGCAAAAGAGAGCCATAAGAGCTATTTACAAACTTGGTCCCCGGGAGAGCCTTAGAGAAAAATTCAAAGAAATAAATATTTTAACAGTCGCATCGCAATATATCTATGAAAATCTTTTGTATGTCCATAAAAACATAGACTCATTTTGTAAAAAGAGTGATACTCATAGCATAAATACTAGATATAATCATAATCTTGTGTTACATGCAAGCCGTCTCCACAAAATAAGTAATTCTTTTATGGGGCAATGTATACGGTTCTATAAAAAACTTCCCTGCAATATAAGAGAATTGTCAATAAACAAATTTAAAACTACTATTAAAGCCAAATTGTGTAGCAGGGCATATTATAAAGTATCTGACTATATTAACGATAAAAATGCGTGGGAGTGAGGCGATCCAATTATAATG
This sequence comes from Pyralis farinalis, assembly GCA_947507595.1. Classification (NCBI taxonomy): domain Eukaryota; kingdom Metazoa; phylum Arthropoda; class Insecta; order Lepidoptera; family Pyralidae; genus Pyralis; species Pyralis farinalis. The sequence continues at coordinate 7,967,341 of OX382282.1, read as the reverse complement.
TAATTAATAAAATATGTAAATTTGTTTGGATACCAAAAGAGGGATGCCTGAGTTTTTTGGCAGTATTTTTATCAGTGCTAACCTAGTCATAAACTGCACGGTAGGGAAAAAAATTGTGACGATTCCAAACAAATGTAGCCATTTTTACGGAATAAAAAGATTTTGACTTTGACTTTGAAATAGTGTTACATAAATTACTAGGAAGTCTACATGTTTGTCCAAATGCTAGTTCGAAAGGAGTATGTATATTTAGCCTCGGGATGCACTGATGTGTTAAATGAAAAACTCCAAAATTATACCAAGAAGTCCAAGCTGAAGAATGTTTATTAATTTGGATTCGCAAATAGCAAATCAACTTTTAGGATTAATGATAGAGAGCTCACATAACATAGCCCGGTTGGCCTTGCTACTTAGTCGCTTGGCCATCAAAATCAGAAGTTGAACAAACTGGCCAAATCATTCTCTGTAAAGCTCGGCATAATACAAAACACCTGACAACACAACACATCTACCGCCTGCCGAATCAGTCAGTTTGGTCACAGTTCACTCAGGTTCTGTGCAGAGGGGCCGCCCTACAATGGCCCTTAACCGGAACCGTAGTAGAGCGATGCCCAGTATGTCAACCAGCGGATTTAAGGCTTTTTAACAAATTTACCAACGCTCGCATTTAGATAGTAACCACTCTTCAAGATCACGAAAAATGTGCGCCGCGCTTAAAAGAATCGTTAATAGACATCATTTGTTTCGATGAACCAGATGCAAGTGAGCGAGGATATCAACCGTTTCTTTGAAGTTATCCTACTGGTTATAATCGTTCTACTATACTGTACCGGAACCGTGCGATGATCGTGCGACAAAAACCGCACCGCATTCGCATTGCGGGCGTTCGCCTGGCGGGTGAGTACCGGGCTGGCAGCGGTTCGGAGGAGATAAGTAATTCTGCGCCGCGTCGGGCAGGGGGGGTCGTGTGCGGGGAGGGGAGTAAATGCCCGCTCGGCGGCGGCGGCGGCGGGTAATTGGTTCGCGCCGCCCGAGGCGAGCCCGTAGTATCGCGCTTTAGCGACGGCGCCCTCCGGTGTCGAGTGAGCACAGGGTGTATATAGAGTTGACATTAGGTTAAAATGTTTTTTTAAATATTTTTTCCTTCAATAGGTTTGGTTCATTAGCATTTAATTGTAAAGCAGGATCTTACGTTATTCAATAAGGATTCGTAATAGTTTTATTTGTCTACTAGCTGCTGCTGCGGCTCCGCCCGCGTGGAGTCAGATAACGTAGCCTATGTGTTAATCCAGATCATAGTCTATCTACGTGCCAAATTTCATTTAAATCCGTTCAGCCGTTTAAGCGTGAAAGCGCAACAAACATCCGTCCATACAAATTTTCCCATTTTATTATTAGTAGGATATTGTTTGCCGTTAATTAGATAATAAGAATATTTTTGAAAAGATAATGTGTATAAACAATAATAAAATGCTGGCTACTGTAATAAAATTAAATCTTGACTGATTTTTGTATAAACGAGCGTACGGTCTGTCTCATGGTAAGCAGTTGCCGTACCCTATAAATTTGTAATACCAAGATTACTCACTCGTATTCGTCGCCGATCCTAAGTAGTGGAATCACACATGCAATAACGAATGCGAATCCACATTTATATTAAAACAATCAAGTCTCACCCATTATTAATTAAATAAAAAAAATCTAATTATAATTGTAGCAAGTAAATTTGCTTTATGACATGTTGTATTTAGCGCATAATAGTTTTCTACTTTAGTGTAGCCAGTCAACCCGTTGGGAACTTACCGATTTAAATTCCCGCATCAGTTAGTTCTCTTACTTTAACTAAATAGACGTCTATGACCGACCAGGTGTCTCGTTTGATAAACGACGGCAAAAAATGAAATATGTATTTAGTCACAATATCGTCTCCACAGCTCGCGGCAACTGTTTGTCATGCCACCGCAGAGTTATAGCTATGTCGCGCGGCCACCGGCGCGCCACTTTATACATCCGACGCTGCCGCCGCGACCGGCTCTATGTATACCTACCATTATTTATAGGTACTTCACACACGGCCGGTTTACGTATGCTTTTGGAAGCGAACTTGTGTGAATTAGTATCAATTGCAGCGCCATTTGTCGATAACTCGACTATTCTTCTTGACGCGTTTATGATTTGTATTTTATTAGTACTGAAAAGGATTATATATTCTTGTAAATGAACTGTCCAGCTAGGTCAGAGTTAACTCCGATTTAAACTTGCCCGTCTCAGTAGCAGTGTCTTATTCTTAAATTTTTATTTACTGCATGGTTTATCGTTTAATTTGCTCTTGAACGATGCATGCTAACCATCCATGCTACCAAAAAAATATTGATTCCCGTCACCGACATGATATAATGTTAACAGTAAATCTGTGACTTATATTCGTATGAATTAGGTTTTCTCTGTCGGCAGTCCCCAAGACTGCCTTACTTACTTATAACACGGGTATGTGTTTCAGAGAAAATGAGTCAAACACATTTGGACATGTAGTAAAAAAAACTAATGAGAGTCGACTTCGATTTCAAGTTCGCCTTCCAAACTTTATACATATAATTCTTCTATACGGGTATATGTCACTGAACTTCTCTTAAACAGCTGGGAAGTATTTGATAAAAACTTTTGCGTGTTTGAGTAGGTCCCTGGATGTACAATTTTAAATTTACAATTAGCTCTGCAATTGGATTCTAAGAAGTTGATTTTTCGGATAGGACAACGTCTGTAGGTACGCTTGCCCGTCAAGGACCGTTATATACTGTTATCCATACATTTCGAGCGTCCTTTGACGCTCGCGGTCTTTTACTACGATGGAATTGGATGAAAGATTTAAACGATGGAAAGATTAGTCGTTGTTATAGAAAATGACACTTAGATTAGTGTTGCATGGTACGAATATATTTTATGCTCGCATGCAAACATCTTTTACTGAGAATTGTCATACAATACAGTGTCACCAATCATCCGTTATCTAATCATATGAGGAAGACTTTAGGAGCCGTACATCAGCAGTCAAAGGCAAGCGAATCAAAGTATTTATGAAATCTAGCGAACAAATCAGATATATCAACAGATTTACTGGAAGTAATAGACAACGGTGCGTGGGTTAAGCTACGGCTACTTAAACACATTAAATATATGCAAGACATAGTGAGTAACAACGCAACACAAACAACAACGCAACAACAACGTACACAACGCGGTGCTAATCCCAACGCTAACTTATGGAAGTGAGAGCTGGGCATGGCAGAGAGAGCATGAAAGTAGAATAAATGCGGTCAAGATGAGAGCATTGCGCAAAATTTGTGGCATAACGCTTGCTGACCGCGTTCGTAATGAAGACGTGAGAAAAACAGTTGGCCTGAAAGAGAGTGTCGGTGTTATGACAAGAAAAGGCATGCACCGTCGGTTCGGACATGTAGAAAGAATGCGGGACGAAAGAATGACGAAACAGATATACAATGCAAAAGTGGAAGGATGTAGGGGCCGAGGAAGACCGAGACTCACCTACCATGACCAAATTGGTCGTGTTTTATCAGAAGGTGATGTCAGGAGCCCCAGGAACCGGCGAGCGTGCATGAAAAGAGCTATGAAAGTTACAGAAGCGAGTAAAGTATGTGAGGACCGCGTCTTATGGTGGTCGGTTCTCTCTGCTTACCCCGCAAGGGACCTGGCGTGAAGATATACATACATACATATATAGTCAGTAATTATGGACAATAGGTGCTTTAGCTGCAACATCACAGAAGACAGTGGAAACAGTTCTTTTTTATACAACGTCGGAGGCATGTGTACAGTCTCCAAAAATTCTACACTTATTGCAACCAGATCTGATCTAATTTGCACCCTGGATGTCCATGGAGTCAGCATTTGATCTAGAAGAAAGAACAATACGCGTGAAGTGACTTATAGGGTTATAAATGAACAATTTGACAAACAGACTGACATGTCAATTCAAGCAAAGTTGTCATGGTACTACTTCTGGGCAAAGGAACTTTAATGGAAGCTTTTTTATACCACTAAGGTAATAAATAAGCGTACAGCCTGCCTGGTGGTAAGCAATTACCTTAGCCGACGTACGTTTGGAACTCCAGACAGGCATCACCCGCGCGTCGCCGACTTGAACGCCGAAATTTTGGGAAAACGTCTACATGGATTTCATTTCATAATTTAATGGTTCATGGTAGAATACCTCTACTGAACTGCACAATACGCCACTATTTTAGTTCTCGAGAAGCCGTCCCATAGCAAACGGTTTTACTAAACTAATCTAAAATGTAGCAATTTATCTTTTCAGCTAAGCGAAATGACGCCTTTTAATATTGGGTTATACACAAATACTGCTATTAGTATCAGTTATTTGTATTATTTAGTTTTTAATATTTTTTATATCATTACAAATATGTCACCAGTATTCCAAAGGCAAACAGTAGACCGATTCTACTAAAAAACTGCAACTGCACTGCAGCGCGGCGTGTGTCAAAATGCGTACATTTTGACGTTTCGTTAAGCGATCTGACATCAGCGACGTTTAACGAAACGAAAAAATGTACGCTTTTGACACACGCCGCGTTGCAGTACAGTTGCAGTTTTTTAGTAGAATCAGCCTACAGGCAGATTATTCCTTTAGCCGACGTTTAAAAATTGTATAGTTACATACATTAAAGTTTAAATAAATGCACTGCGAGGATTTGTCAGGATGTGGAGGAGAAGGTGAGACAATTAAAGTGATTTTCCGATTCTAATCCGCACAACATCTTTCTGTGTTGTTTGTATATCGAAGCACCAATCTGAAAAAAAAAATTGAATTGACCGAAACTACCGACTGACTTCAAAATATATATAAAACTGGTTTTATTATAAACTCAACCCGGCCACTTGCGTTGTGGTTCGGTGTGTAATCGTGCCGAAAAAGCAGAGTTTGTTAGTAGGTAGGGTGCTCACCTTTCCATGTACTAAGAGAACATAAACACGCCAGAAATATAACAGAACGCATGGACATAAGGCGCGGACGCGTTTTGTGCGGTGTGGAGATATGAACAATTAACGGTCTCGGCACTCGGCGTCTCCGCGCTCGTTATATTTTATTCAGGCGCCCCTGCTTTTTCGCTCATTAGCCGCGCACGGGTCGCGTCGGCCTCGGCACATAGGGTTGGCAATACTTGACAAATTTTATTCGTTTGTTTTTGTCTATCCAACTACATACATTTTTTTCTAAATGAAGAATGCTTAATGTAGAACACTTGATATTCCCTCATTCAATAGGTGACGATTTAACTTCCTTAATTAATTATGAGATTAGAAATCATTATTTTGAAGAATAAGTTCCCTGGATCTAATTTCGTTGTTGAAAATTAAGTATCTAAACTCACGTATTCCTGATAAATTGATAATGGACTCGTCGGCGCATACATTAACCATCAACTTTTATCGCCAAAATTCCAACCAATCCCACTCCTTTCAGCCTAAGAGGTTTAGAGATACATTACCACGATAGTGAATTGCGGATTGCCTGCTAGTGTTTTACCCTCCTAAGTTTCAAGGTATCCAGATGAATAAACTCAACAGTAGACAGCCAATGGTCGATGCCTTGAGTATCCGATTATATTGACACGCGCAACACGCACGCGCCTCTTTTATTAATCGAAAGCTATAAACCGTTGAATAATCGGAAAAAGAAAACAGAAGTTTTGGTATTTTAAATCTGACATGTTAATTTTATGCTGATGTCGCATAGCCCATAATACTTCGGCGATAAAGACAAATTTAAAAACTCCTTACACTTCAAACTCGGTCAAGCTGTTTGGGCTTAAAAGTCACAATCACAAAGGAACGTTCAAGAACCTACTCTAAAACAGTACCCTACTTTTGATCCGACTGGTAATAAATAAAAAGGCATTCCGGCATTCGTGACTGCGGAGGACATTTGGCAACCCTATCGCTGTCGGGCGACTGCGACGGGTGTATTTTTCGAGAGTGGCGTTCGAGCGGCGCGGAGCGAACGCGGCGGGGCGCATAAAATACGGCGCGATGTCGTCGCTATACGATGTGTCACAGATACGCGACTAGTGATGGGAAAAAGGTTCGAGTTTTAAATGATAGCGATGGTTGACGTTTGTGAATTTATAGTAGTAGAACGATCGTGTGATATTTATCTTGCGCAATTTAGGGCTTGTTATCTCCAAAATGTTTAGAAAAACTGCGCTGTCCACATTCTAATGTCACATTACATGTTTTATATGTTTGTTACAAACAAAAGGTTTAATAAAATATACAAAAATAAATGAAAAGAGTCACGTTCATACTTACTTATCGAGGATTAAATAAAGGATACATTGCAGTAGTAAGCAGTGATAGCCTAGTGGATAAAGAACCAACCTATTAACTGACTGGTCGCTGGTTCGAATTCACGAAATTAGTGTTTTCAGATTTATGTATCATATTTAAAATTATCACTTGCTTATCAGTGAAGGAAAACGCTCTACAAATTACATATCGAAAGACGTGTGGTCTAAACTGAAAAAGGTCTGATTTTCTCTTGGGATTGTGTAGGTCTAACGGCAGTCGCTCCATGTAAAAATCAGTATCTTCGCCAAAGCCTAAGGCGTAGCTGTCAGTCAGAGGGTCGTGCACCCATGGAATGTGCGTACGGACCTCGCGCAGTAGCTCATTACCCGGGCCTTCTCCGGAAGCTATCGCTCCCGGGTAATTTCCTCTGCGAATACACAGGCGTGGAGATAAATTTGTGTCCGACTAACTGATATCTGAGACGCCGTGTGCCGTAACACGAACAGACGCTTCGCACGAACGAATGTGTGTGGAAGCATACATTAGAAGAGGGACGACGCTGAACAGAATCGTAGCTGACCCCGCATATTAATGGATTAGTAAAAGGGTAATAATACTAGAACGAAGACATTGAATTGCACACATGCAAAATTTTCAAACAAGCATCTATATGCTTGTCATGTCATGCATGCGGGTCAGTTCTATGCAGAATACTCCTATGAATACTGACCCGACATGAACCCGACGACGACGACCGTGGCAATCATCGACAATTTGAAAGTTGAAAGTTCGCGTCACTATCCACGTGGCACCCTCGCATGCAATCAGTCGAGGCGAGCCGCGGCGACGCCACTCAACGCGCCTCGTAAACGTTATCGGCTACATCGTAAAAATGCGACGTAAAATGGCGAACGTGCCGCCACCGTTTGCGACCAGCCACTGTGTGATTTTGAATTCAGAATTAGATTTAATAATTTTGATTATAATTCTCATTTATTTAGCTATTTAATCACAAATGACGAGCTCGGTGGCGCAGCGGTATATAAACGTCACTTTGACGTCGACGCTCGCGGTTTCGATTCCCACATATGACAAACATTTGTGTGCATAAACATGTCTGTCATGGTCTGGGTGGTTTTAAGAGAGGTGGGGATCATCAAAGTAGCCCGTCTGGGGAAGTACCTCCACCTCACAGAAAACCGCGGCCAAGTAACAACTCCCTAGTGTTTGGTGTGTCCCTCAAAGCCTAAGGATTTGGCGAAGATACTGATTATGACAAGGCGACTGCCGTCACATCTCTGCATCCAGAGGGGACAATCAAACCTTTCTCAGGTTAGGTCACACGTCTTTCAAAATATAATTTCTTGGACATGTGGGTTTCCTCACAATGTATTCCATCATCGCTGAGCTATCATTGCTCTGCGCACACTATGCACTGGTGTCCATAGACTTGCTTTCAAAAATGACGCTAAATTGATATACTTACTTATTATGCGAGAAGTACTACTTAATACTTAACCCTACGAAACCCGGGTGGTCGTATACGACCGCGAAATGTATGGGAAAACGTATATAACGGGTTCTGACTGCTCAATGCATTAACAAAATGATTATTTTCTTAAAACACTATTATTATATCAATCTCCGGTCGTCACTTCAAAAGTTGGCAACCCTAAGTGTGGGTAGATAAGTGAAGGTTATCGCGTACACAGTGCAATGTCAATAGTATACGTATACGTCACAATTCTAGTAATGTACTACTTTTTAATACTACATACTGCGTTTTCATATGTTATATTTTTCATATGTTGTCCTAATATGTTATTTATGTAACATTGATATAACATACAATAAACAATAATTTGTCACAATATAAAAATATTCTTATTCCAAGCGTTATCCCGTTTCCTAGTCGATTAGGATTCGCGGGGTGCGCTGCCTAGGATTTGGCGAAGATACTGAGTTTTACATAGAGAGACTGCCGGCAGGCTTCCACAACCTTGAGGGAAACCAGACCTTTTTAGGTTTCACAAGACATCGGAAATAGAATATCTTGGACGTGCGGAACTCACGATGTCTTCGTTCACCTCCGAGCAAGTGACAATTACATATAGCGTATACTCGTAGTGATATATACAGAGTGTGGCGTAAGTAGTGGTCCGCCGTTCAGGATTCGATGAACCAGATAATTAACTATAACATATAAAAATTTTAACCACTTTTACCCAAGGGTTCCGAAAATATTTCCTTTTTGTCTTTTATTTACGAAGTTTCTACCTTTTATTACAAATTTGTTTGTAGTTTCAACAAAAACCATTATTTTTTCAGTGTTAAATAATGTGTTAAATAATAGGATCTGTTATAGTGATACCATTTGAAATCGGTATTTAGTAGGCATATTATTAAATAAATGGGCACTGACAGCGTAGTACGTTTTTTTTTACAAAATCGACCTTGAACTTGGATGGTATGTTAAAAATTAGGGTTAAAATTAGAACAGAACCAACTTTTTCTTCAAAAGAGCTGAATTTACATAAAAAATCATAATTTATCATGATAGCTCTAGTATTCAGCAGTAATTAACAGAAATCAAAATGAAAAAAAAAATGGTTTATGTTGAAACTACAAACAAATTTGTAATAAAAGGTAGAAATTTCGTAAATAAAAGACAAAAAGGAAATATTTTTGGGTAAAAGTGGTTAAATTTTTTATATGTTATAGTTAATTATCTGGTTCATCGAATCCTGAACGGTGGACCACTACTTACGCCCCACCCTGTATAATATAAAATAAAATAATGTTATAGTTACATCTATTTAGATTTTTATTTATCTATTTAGAGATTTAGACTTCGGAAGAACAAAACAACTGCGCCAAGAATATACTTTCACATTTATAACAAAATATATCAATTAGGATAATCACTTACAGTAAATTAAGTCAGCAAATAAAAAACGTCGAACCGTTTATGGTTTTGGTGTTGCCACGATCATAAACATAATCGAAACAGAAGAAAAGAAATTGGAAACATACAAAAATCGTACCAACATGTTTCCCAAATTATCGATAACGAATTGAAACACTTTTGCGGAATTAATGAATGAATATTTATTTTCCAAGACATGGTAAACAATATTTCGCAATAAAACTATTAAAAGCTTAATAAATGCGTATTTCTTTCAAAATTGAATCTAATGTAACTACGCCATTCATTATAAAATATGTATTTTACCGTGGTACATGAGAAACTTAAAGAAACCCCCAGTTTGTATCTTAGAAAGCTGGGATCTGTCACGGTCGTGTCGTTCCCATGACAACAGTCCCTCGATGACCCGCCAGACGAGACGCAACGTATCAAAGTAACTTCACTAAAATTGACTCAATATTTCACAAGCTATGTTGGTTTTGAACCGACCGGCAAAATGATGTGTTCTCACTGTTCTCAGGTCGAACTGTATGTTTTTTTATGAATGTTACGCGATATAGTGAGTTTTTTAAAATAAAATTAGTACTAGAAAGATTTTATTGTCCAAAGTTCGAACTTCACAAATATAATGTAACCACCGATATAAATTTAGTGAAGTTATAACTTTACAAGTCGGTTTTGTGGGTTTTAAACTCTTCTAATTTAATAAATATTGTTGTTAGCCTCCCTAGCGTTAGATTGGTCCCCTATATATTTTATTGAAGAAGTTCCATGGTTCGTAATCCTTTAAATATGTGTAATTATTTCTTCTCTTTAATCACGGGTGTTAACCCCGGTCTTTTCATAGGCCTGTGCGGTCATATGGATCCAACACGTAGAGGCCCCTTAGAAAAGATCGATGTAATGTATTATGCCCGCTGTGACCTGCTCTAGGAGATATCAATGGGAGGATATACCCACGAACAGGTCACGGCAGGTATTGGGACTATTGCAAATGTGTCGGAAATATGTAATTATTTATTATTATAATAGTGAGGGTTGTTGGATGCGTTGTAGACTTAAGAGCACATGAAACTTCATTGTACTTATATACTAACTCGGTCATGATCTTAACTGTATTAGTGGTAGTTACAGAGGGAACATAAAGCTAGAGAAGTTTGATTATGGACTAACAATAAAATTTAGATTATTTCCAAAAAGCACGGACAAAATGAATCATGTGAACCCTTGTTCTATGGGCCTATAGTGATTAATTCTTCTGTTCACTCTACAAATACTAGGGTAGAATAAAAAGAGCGAGGGCGTTTAGTAGGTCGTGTCGTTCCCATGGCGACGTGTCGAGATGGCCCGCCAGAAGCGTGCGGCCCGCAGGCAAATTCGCACCCCAATTAGCGTCCTGATCGAATGTCCCGACTTGGGGTCCGCCCGCCCCAGAAATTTGTAACAAAGATATAGCAATCACTGGATATGTGACATTTCTCAGTTAAATTTGAACAGGTCTGAATAACTATTACCCTACGCGGCTAAAGATGAGATGTTAGCATATTTTTCAAGGTACACGTCATACGTTACCAGTATATATATACATGTCGCAGGTAAATGACGATGTCGGGGATATCACGAAATTCCTAAGGTTACCCCGAAATCGCAGCAGATGTCGAATAATCTTTTCTTTTAAGTCTTCTCACCAAAAATTCTTACTAAAAATCGCATGCGAGACAGTTCTGGATTGTATCTTATTTTATGATGTCCGGTTTTTAACATTTTAGTGAAACTTGGTATCGCTGACAGTCGCAATAGAAAAGGTACGACATCTGCCGTGATTTCGTGATATCGTTAGGGACCTCGTGAAATTCCTGGTAACCTCAATTCCCTGCGGCATATACATATCGGAGTCTTCCGTAAAATTGTAGCAATTATGGCTTGTTTTCAACCTCAAAGCCAACAAAATTTATAGTAACGTGGTGTACCCTGGTGTACACTGACAGTAGTGAAATAGCAAAAGACAATTGAGTTACGGCAGTATATAATTAACTGTTTAAGTTCTGACGTTATCTCTCTAATTGTTAAAATTGGTAGAAAGGTGTTGTTTAAGAATATAGAAGTGTTTCTAGTTGGTTTAGTCTATATCTATGTTCTCTCGGTCTTACTCGGACCCGCAACCCGGGTTTCTATCAACTCACGCAGTCCCGGACTCGCCGCGTTAAATTCCATTTTCCAATCGTTCCTTTTCCTCATTGGCCTGTCTCCGCTAGAGTACGTCCCCTAAATTAGACGTTAGTATTTCCCGAATTCGGACACCTGATCCGGTAATGTCCTTCGAAGTTAATGGATTGAAAACTGAACAATGCTTTTACGTATTTTTCCTCAGAATTACAAGACATATTTTATAAGTGAAGAAGTGTCGAAATGTATTGTTATCCCAACATAAATATAAAATGAAAGCCAAGTTCAGTACAAAACTTTTGAGTCGTGCTTCCCAAAGTGATCAATATCGACTCCATTGGGTCGATGGCAACAAGTAAGGGGTCCATTAAATTCAAACATTATGCAGGGGGCATAAACGTTATGCAGGTGGTCTACGAGACATCTCCGCTCTAGAGGTTGACGGTGTTGCTGATACTTCTAGTGTCGAGGGACTTATAAAGGGATGCCGAGTAGCCGAGTACTATATCGCTTACTTAAATGATGCCTACAACAATGTACATACATTTATTTCAGAGAATAGTAGTTTTAATTAATAATATATTTATGTCAAAAAATATTTCAAAGTTTAATTGAAACTAGAAATAATTATAAATTTATTAAAACTACATAGTTACATTTAAATAGACGTTTAACTTAATTACATTTTATAATTTGATAATTTCCAGTTTCAATTTGCAGCTCAAGCTTTTCACTTTGACCTTTGTATAAGTTCTTGCCTTTCGAGATAAAAGTTACAATTTCATTTCGAGTGTTAAGCGTGGTCTGCTATTAGCTGTACATCCAAAGATCAACTCTAATACCAAAAACTAAATGGATCATATTCACAATACTGATATTGCAGCGCTTCGTTTCGGAACTTGGCGCACACATTATCGTCGTGTCTAGATGCATTAACAAAATAATGGACTATACAGTGTACACACTTTACGTTTCCACCCTGAATTCTTAGAAAATGTAGACGCACGATGTGCACCCACATCGAAATTGACCTCTTACAAAAACCGGATAAGACCTATAGAATAGAAGCTTAAAGAGCCACCCCACCCCACAAGTTTTATCCATTCGCAGACAATACCGCCTGACGAGTGTATGACCATCAGTCAAGAGACGCAATGGTTGAATTATGCACCCCACTTGTATTGAAGGGTCGAATTAAGCAAGATCATGTTACGGAATTGTATTTTGCTTTGTATTTTTAAGTTACAAAAGGTAAATAGTATATCGCCGTGTATAAGGTATAATATAGCCAGTTCAGCATAACATCTTTATACAGTCAACATTGCTGGTTTTTACACGACTGTCAAAACATATTAGTGTGATGTTGGCTCGTATCTGTGTTTAAGTTTATTTATTCCTCAATAAGTACTAAAGGCCTTAACCGATTCAGATACATGTATGAGGTACGTGTATGATAGTGATCATATGACATTATGACAAAAACAATATGGCCTAATTTACCTGCTCAATATTTGTACCGCAAACGTTTTTGTGCAGAATTTTACATGCTTTAAATTATGGCTAAATGTATATATATGGAAGTTATGGGAAATTATTATCACCTTTTTTGTAAAATACCTACGATATAAATATATTGGCCCGTTGATTGATTTTTTCTATACAACGTCGGGTCATACAAGCATACAACCCACCTGATTGTAAAGCAGTTGGCGTAGCGTATGAACACTTGTAATACATTAAGTATCACTCGCACGATGCCACCTATGCTGCTAACACAGCAACTCCTTAGGAGTTTACTGGTGAATTCACTCAAACGCAGGAACACAACAACCCTCATGGGAGTTATTATTTGGCTGCGGTTTCTGTGATGTGGTACTTACACTTCCCCAAACAGGCTACTTTGATGCGCCCTACCTCTCTTAAAAACACCCAGACCAAGACAAGCAGACGTTCACAAATGTTTGTCCTCTGTGGGAATCACTGACGGAAGCGTTGGTGTCAAAGTAACGTAACAGCGCGTTTCACCACTGCGCCATCGAGTTCGTCAAAATCGTCGATGTGTGATAAGTTGTTATATTGTTGTACCCATTTGCAGCTAAAAACAAAAACAGACATGAACTGATAATATCTTCAAGCGTGCCGTTAAATCCAATAAGTCAAGCGCACTATCAAAAACTTATCCCTCATTGGGTAAGCAATGAAAACACACGGGTGTGAAAATGTTATCGTTCCATCCTCGGCGCATTTACGATTTACATAAAATAATAAACTCCCACTCTCTCTAAAGCCCACCTTCGATCTTTCGCAATTCTTTTTAGTGACAGATAAGCCCCGGGCCGGGATTGCGGATTCCCGGGTCGTGGGACTGCAGACCGCGCGGCCCGGGGGTCGGGCGTTATCAAGTTATCAATTTGACGGGCAGCGTATGTGGGGCCCCTCGCGATTTTGTCACGTATCTTCGCTGCTACTGATAATTTCGTTTGAGGTTTCGGGTCGTTTATGTACAAGTATGTTTTTTTGATGTGAAACATCTATTGACACGGCTTGGTGGGTAAAATCGAACTGTATGCCATGACGGCAAATGGCATGACGCTCTCTCATGCCGTCATGCCTGTATACGCCGCCATTCTCGACTCCCTTGCGTGTATGCGTGCGCATACTAGACACTCCGTTGCTTCTTTGTATTATTTATATTTTTATTTATATATTAGTTCAGCATAGTGACCCCTCTTTGCCTGATGGTAAGCGAAAGAGGAGCCCAAATCGCAACTGCAACTGACAGCATACTACATCCCGCATCCTGTCAGTTGACGCTGCCATGCTGACCCGCAAAATGCTTCTTCACGCTTCGTTTGAAGGATCCCATATTGTAGGAAGGAGGGAACACATGTGCAGGCAAGGCGTTCCACTTTTTGATGGTACGACAAAGATAGGAGTTGCCGAACTTTTTGGTACGCGAAGAGATATTCTCAACCGTGGAACTATGACATCGCAAGCCCGCACGTGTGGTTCTATGACGGAAGGGTGAGGGTGGGATAAGGGAAAACAGTTCTTCAGAGCACTCGCCATGGTAAAGGCGGTAAAATACGCTTAGAGAGCCTATGTCCCTACGGAGTTGAAGAGGTTCTAGGCTTTTGGTGACCTCTTCGTCGTCAATTATGCGGATAGCCCGTCGCTGCAACCTATCGAGAGCCTCAAGAAGATACTGTGCGGAGCCGTCCCAGAGATGCGAGCAATACTCCACGCAGGCCCGAACTTGTGTCTTATAAAGCAGACAAAGTTGGTCCGGCGAGAAGAACCGGCGCACCCTGTTCAGGACTCCGAGCTTTCTTGAGGCTGTTGAGATGAGGCTCTCGATGTAATAACGCTGGTTAAGGTCGCAATGAATACCCATACCCAGCATGTTCAGGCTATCACGCATACTGAGGGAAGCACCCTGAAGACTGGGAGTGAGAAGGAAGGGGGACATTTTTGTTGTAAACGCGCAAACCTGAGTTTTCTCTGTTTTGTATGAGTTTTGTATGAGCTGTTTACTATATCTATCCCATGTTTCTTTATTTTTATTTATTAACTAGCTGTGCCCGTGACTTCGTCCGCGCGGAATAGTTATTTTTTATTATTTATTTATATTAATATAAATAAATACAATTTCTAAAATGAAAGTAGCCTAAGTTACTTACTCCTTGTTACATCAGCTATCTGTCAGTGAAAGTCCCGTCAAAATTGGTCAGTAGTTTCACAAATTACCCGGAACAAACGATAGACGGACAGACAGCCTACGAACGCTAGTAATACATTAAGTATCACTCGCGTGATGACACCTCTGCTGCTAACATAACAATTCCTTCGGAGCTTATTGGCGACCTCACTCACACGCAGCACCACAAAAATCCTCTAGGTCCTAGAGGATTTTTGTACCGCAGCCAAATAACAACTTCCTAGACTCTAGGAAGTTGTTATTTGGCTGCGGTTTATCTGTGAGGTCGGAGACAATTCCCCAGACGGACTGCTTTGATGCACCCTACCTCTCTTAAAGATGTACGAATAAATTATAAGTCACTTGATACTGATGGAGTTTATGTACGTAGGTATTTGTAATTATCACTTGCTCGGCGTTGAAGAAAAAGGTTAATAGGAAACCCCCACGTTTCAGAATAGTATATTTCATTACAAGTGCGGAAAGCCTGTCATTGCAAAGAGTTCCGACAAATGTCTACCCGAGCCGAGGCGCAGCCGAAGGTGAGGGTTGACAGTCGGAACTCTTTGCAATGACGGTTCCGCACGTGTACTGAACAACTATTTTTAATACAGTTGCAAAAAAATGAAGCAATTTAATAAAATAATAAAAACACAATAAACTCAACTAACTAGGAAAATGGTGCCAACCGTAAAAGAATATAAGCAGAGATTTTCTTTTGTTTTCTTCACCCATTCTGGGTAGGCAAAGGGAACTATGCTGATACAGCCAAGTCTTCAGTAGATTTTTTTTATTGATATGAAATGAAAATGAAATTTAATGAGATGAAACCTAACCTAACTCATTAAATCTGATATTAAAACAAATTAGTAGCTTGTTTTTAGAAATATTTGTATGAATCATAAAAACTTCTATGAATTTTTTTTAGAAACTTCGTGGTTGGTTTTTCTTTTTAATAGACATTATTTTGACAGTTGGGAAAGAGAACGCACGAGTTCGGAAAAGGTAAAGAAAAAGCTCGAGTATGTAATAGCCCACATCCCGAACGCTATACGTCCCTGCAATACGCCACCTTTTGAGCAACTGTATTAAAAATTATATTTCGATGGACCTAAACTAAGAAAGGTAGGGTTTTCCCTGTGGCACGTGGTGGTCTGGAGTCGCTCTATGTCAAAATCAGTACGTTGGCCAAATCCTTAGGCGCAGGTAGCGGTAATTGGAGAACGCTAGGAAGTAGAAGACTTGGTATTGAACCGCGTTGAGTAGTACTTATTCTGTGCCCTTGAGAGCAGTGCATGTTCAGTAATGTAGTATCTTTTCACAGGACTTGATAACTAAACAGTTACATGTATTTTTTTTATTTTGTCATGTGCAGGAAAAGAGCTATGAATGTTAAAGAAGCGGTGAAGTATGTAAGGATCGAGACATGTGGCGCTCGATTCTCTCTGCCTCCCACTCAAGGGGCTTTGCGTGAAGATGTATGTAGATAGATAAATTTATTGATTTGTTTATTTATTTGTTAAGTACGCAAAACAAATTGCAATAATTCTTTATTACAATTCTAAACTAAATGTACATAAATGAATAAGATTTACAGTCCACGATAGTAAGAGCATACTTAATAACTTTTAATGAGTAAATGCATACTAAACCTATGTTAAAGTAAGTAAGTGAATGCATGTGTGATATATTCAAGGTATTAAACATTTAATAATAAACCTGTTATTGGTAGAGATTGTCCCATGCATTCTAAATTAAATCATTTGTTGTCTAAGTTGACATTATTACCATAGAGTTACGTAACATGTTAACCCTTCCGGAAGAATCTATAATACCTTAGTAATCCTGGGGATAATACTCGAGTCGAGCTCGGTGGCGCAGTGGCGAAACGCGCTGTTACGTTAATTTGAAAAAAAAAACGCTTGTGGGTTCGACTCCCACACAGGGCAAACATTTCTCTGCATGAACATGCTGTTTGCCTTGGTCTGGTTGTTTTAACAGAGGTAGGGGGCATCAAAGCAGCCCGTCTGGGGAAGTACCTCCACCTCACTGAAAACCGCAGCCAAATAACCGCTCCCTGGAGGATTGTTGTGTTCCTGCGTGTGAGTGAGGTCACCAGTAAGCTCCTAAGGAGTTGCTGTGCTAGCACCAGAGATGACATCGCGCGTGTGATACTTAATATATTGCGAGCGTTAATAGGCTACGGTAACCGTTTCCCATTAGGTGGGCCGTATTAGTGCATGCTTCCCGACGTAGTATAAAAAATCTGTTTTTAGCGTACAAACGTTGTGGCAGTGATTCACAATCATCTTTAAAATCGAAGCCAGCCCTGCCTGCACGTGGTGCAATATGCTTATTAACAAACGAGGCTCTGGTAAAAGAGAGGTAGGGGATGTTACCTTCACCTCACAGAAGATCGCACCTTGTCTATGGGCCCCGCCTTCTGCATAGGAGTCAGCGAATGATTTAACGCATAAAAACAATGCAATTATACAGCTATATTAAAATAATGCTCCTCGCCAATTAATAATTACATAAAATATTCCTGGGCGAATCAGACAGTGTCATCCGGCTCCAAACCAATCAAAGCTTGTACCATGGTTACTGGATAAATATACAGTAACCATGGTACAAGCTTTGATTGGTTGACACTGTGTGATTCGCCCAGGAATATTTTATGTAATTATTAATTGGCGCAAAAGATGTCCTTATCGTTGTACGAGTATGTCGAGTCCGGGCCGCGCGTCCCGCGTGTATCATTTAGTTGCAGCTGTTAGGGTCGGCAACGCAAGAGTGACACCCCTGGTGTTACAACTGTCCATAGGCCACGGTAACTGCTTACCATCAGGCAGGCCGTAGGTACGCTTGTTTGCTACGTTAGTGGTATAAAAAAAAGCTGAAAATCAGTAGTTAATAGATTCAGGCGTTATTTTGCGAAAGTCAAGTTTACATGCAATTTGATTTAACCTGCTTTGTATGCTTCCGCCACCAATTAGTTCATGCGGCCTAGCGCCGGCCGACACCCACCCACTACTGTTAGTAAGTGCAACATGCCGACGTTGCCATGGCCGCTCCGGTAGTCTCTGCCTCGGCTGCTGCGGTCGTCATCTGGAACAGAATCCGCACCACCACCACCGTCGCTGCTGAATATCAGTGTTTGCTCCTCGAGCTGACAACCCACTGAGCTGCTGCCTGTTTGTGTCACTGCGACACATGTGCTTGAACATCACTGTACATTGTACTGTATGCATTTTGTTTATTTGTTTTATAGTTTTTGTATGTTTTGCTTTTTTTTAGTCTAGGAACCTACTGATAAAATTAATTACATTGTTTTACGTGTGTGTTCTTTGGTGCAGATAAACTTTCTATCTATCTATCTACCCTGCTGTCTCTATCTGCACTACTATCTTCACACTAAGTCCGTTGCGGGGTAGGCTGAGCGCCTCATGATTCGATCCTTACACACCTCACTCGCTTCTTTAACATGCATAGCTCTTTACACCGCCTTCTGATAACACACGACCAATTTGGACGTGGTAAGTGAGTCTTGGCATTCCTCGGCTCCTACATCCTTCTATTTCTTTCAGATATCATTATCTTTGTTTTCTTCGCATTCAGTTGTAAACCTTTCTCCATGCTGACGTCTTTCATCATTGTGACTAGTGTTTGCATTTCAGGTGGTATGTCTGCTATTAGCACAGCTTTGTCTGCATAAGGCAGATAATTCACCACTAAGTCACCCATGCTCAATCCTACATTCGCCGCTACCGCCCATCTGTACACATGCTGTACAAACCTCATAATAAGTGGCCTATACAGCAGCACGTAATAAGGCACCATCAATCCCATCCATATCCTGGTAAATATGCCCCTGAGATCCTTTCGCACGACGCTGTTAAATGCTTTTCAAGATCTATAAAACCGCTGAAAGCCTTTTGGTCTAACTCCAGATGCTTCTCCTTGCAACCTGTATAAAAAACTACAGAGTCTATTTATTAATTAGTACTTATGCACAGACATTACCACATTATATATATATATATATATATATATATATAAGTTTTTTTATACATATACCGTTTGACGTTGATATTAACGATTGAGCATCCTAAAGCCTCCTTGGGTAAACAAGTAAATGTTAAGAAGCCTAAGGTGTTAGTTAAATCCAAACCGAATTACGCTGAACCGACTTACCAAGCCTCACCACGTCTCATTTACCAAGAATTCAGAAGTCTGTGCGTGTCGCCGTGTCCCACCCCTAATCCACTTTTAATTTTGATTAATGTTACGTTTCCCCACGAACGTTCAGCGGCGATGCGCGTTCCAAATACAAAATTATGTTTTGTTGTTTTTGCTAGTAGATGGTAACATGTGTGGCCAAGTTAGTAGCTTATCGGTAATATATTGACGCTTGTAGTAATTATCACTCTTCTTTAAGTTCTGTTCATGGGCGTATGTCTCGAAGATACACGTGTAATAAACGTGTATCTTACGATACGATTGAGCAAGAGCATTGGAAGTTCAACTTCATCTTTAAAATGATTACACAAATACAATCACTAAATTAGTCATCCAAATTGTTGACGCAATTGTTTTTTTGCGTTACTTTTGTCAACTAAATAAGTCCTTTCTTCCGTCTCTTCGTTTGAAGTACAAAACTTTTAACGTTTCTTTGTTTTTTCCAGGTAAAAAAAAAACAGTTCACTATAAGTGCTTTCTGGGTGAGTACAAATAAATTTTCACGAAGCAAAAAAATACTCGATAAACTAGGAGCAAGAAAAGCGTACCGAGAATGTCTGTAAGTACCAGGCGCATATAGCTATGTAGAAGTAGAAGTAACTTAGCGACAGACGGGGCGGACGCGGTGTGGCTTCCGGGCGCGCTTCCTTCCGGAAATAGGGCCCATTCCGGAGCGCCCGGCGCGTCTAATGGCGCGTGCCTCTCTTAATATCATGCCACCCTGGTACTCTGCTCGTTAGCCCCTGCTTACCCCGGCGACGATTGTCTCTCCCCGGTCCGGTGGACACACGGCGGATACATGACGTATTTTTTGTAACAATTGTTTAAAATTTATAGGTACTAGGGTATTTAGATTTATTTACGTATTATTTTAATTATTTAGAATACGCAGGGTAATATAGAAAGAAAGGTAAGAAGACACAATGTAAAACTATTTATTTACTCAAATGGTTTTAATAAATTTTAATATAATGTATAAAATACTCAACAAAACATCAACAACCTGTCAGAGCAACCATTTATCTTTTTTGCGTGAGATGTAAAACGCAAATCGGTTAAGTTTTGTTGTTTATTTACTACTTAAATAAATTCAGGCAAAGTTTCTGATCACACAGCATCGTTTTTAAATAATATATTTTATTATTTTTATTCCGGCATTCTTCAATTTTGTTAATGTTAGTCTACATATTATATTTATTCTTTTTTTTAACTACTTTTTAATGGAGATAAACTTTTAATCAGAATTTCCAATAAAGTTGCATTTTTATTGATTGAAAAAACGGAATGATAAAATTTGATTCGTTCCATTCCATACAAAAAAAGGTACAAATTATATTTATTTTACTTTAAAATAATAATTAAAAAAAAATACTTTAAAAACGACAGTATTCTTCTAGTGAGGTAACTTCGACGTTTGTATTGTGAAAAGTCAGAAATAATTAGCGGTTGATAAAGTTTTTATGTATGAGTAGGTACATAATACAGAAATATTTAATGATGTTTGTGACGACCACAGAAACCATCGAAAACCCTGACCGCATGAAACCATGTTTCTTTATGAAGGATTTACCTTCGTAAACTTAGTTACTATGCGGTTGAAGGAAAGCAGAGCCAAGTAGACTCGCGCTTGACCTCTAAGTTTGGGTTAAGTTTCAGTCAAGTTTAGGTCAGTTTACTTAAGTTTTCCAAAATTAGTCAAATATTTTTTATTGACGTTAAAAGTGATTGCAAATGTTCTTAAAAGTATTCCTCTTAAGAATTTCGTTTTAAAGTTCGCATGGTTATTATACGAGTATATTAATATAAATCAAATAATTTACTTCGGAATACATATATTTAATCACTATTTAATTTATATAGAGAGCTCGGTGGTGAAGCGGTTAGTAACGCTACTTTGACGCCATCGCTCGTGGGTTCGATTCCACGCTAGACTAACATTTGTGTGCATGAACATGTCTGTTTGTCCTGGTCTCGGTGTTTTTAAGAGAGGTATGTTTTCCTTCACCGCCAAGCAAGATGATAATTACAAATAACTATGTACATAACGAACAATTTACGTATTTACGAATATCCTATATATTAATACGTGAATGAAAAGCTTTGTACCCATTTTTAAGCATATTGCGCATACGGAGGAGTATGATATTTGGCATATTTAAAGTACATATGGTGAAGAAGTGCAGAAAATTATGCATAAAATGTGTTAAAAATATACTAAATTACACAAAATAAAACTATTCCGAATGAAATACAAAATGTTGATAATTAAAATCTGTCAATGTCAAATATATATTAGACAGTGATCAAACAGTCGCACTCAGATTATAGATTATCGCTAAAGAGTCTTTAAATAATATTGTTAAAATAAAATATGTTTACTTTGTACATACATTATATACAACCAGAAAGAGAAATGCAATGTGAAATGACTTACTCTGGCTAAAAGTTAGTATATTTTATAATATATTGTTATATTAAAATAGACAAATTAACTGTGCACATTGAATATGTACCTGGTACAGCAATAAAAACCCCAAGAAAATGTCAAAATAACTCGTTTTTGTTTTTCTAAAAGGGCTTAGCCAAGCTATATCATATTTCCTATGATGTATATGTATTTGTGGAAACTTACGTAGCTTAAGTAAAAGATTAAATTAAAAAAATATATATGTGCAATGATAAGGTTCTTTTGTCACTGTCCTCTTTGACAAAAGAACCTTAATAACGTTCAAACTTAAAGATCGAGGATTTATGGGTCGAACTTCGACCACGGGGCGACCTATAAGCATACGTAAATAAATAAACTCAACTGCAAATTATTTTAATGCATATTTTCTGTACAAACCACCAGTTTGTCAATATACATTCACGGACAATAAGGACGTTGTGTGACGCAGGCGTCGTCAGTGCATTATAATGATAAATATATGGCGAGTGCAAACTACAGAGGGCGAGAAAATTACTGACCGCACCGCTTCAAAGCGAAACGGTGACGCGATATTTATCTCTTGGTCGCGCCGCCAGTATCTAGGGTTGCCGACATCAGATTTTTTTGAAGTGAAAGCTTCTTTAGCTGCGTTGTGCCCTTTTTGGGATGTGTAAAAAATGTTAAACTCGCGTCAGGACACGTGACCCTGATCGAAAATTCGTAAGATTTTGGTGAGAATTAGAACTTAAGTTCGCTGCAACGCTAAAACATTAGTTACCTCTAATTAAACAATTAAAACATGAAGCGCTAGATCGTTCATAGGGCATTATTTTCTTGCGACCAAAACGTTGTAAGCGCCATGAAATTCTTGGCGCTTACGCGTTTCGTTCAACGTAATTTATCAACATCGCTATTTGGTCCGCATGCTCAAGTTTGCACTCCCGGAGTGCAACCCGTTTTTTTTTATACAACGTTGGGAGGTATATAAACATTCGGCCCACCTGATGTAAAGCAGTTACTGCAGCCTATGAACGCTTGCATTACATTAAGTATGACTCGCGTGATGCCACGCCTTCTGCTAACACAGCAACTCCTTAGCTTATTGTTGACCTCGCTTAAACGCAGGAACACAACAAGCCTACAGAGAGTTGTTATTTAATATACCCAGATATGTAGAGATGTAATAAAGAGAATAAAGCTAATCACGAGGTTTATCGTTTACATTACACATTATGTGGTTTTACTATCTTCACTTTTTCAAATGTTACCTTTTTGGGATGTAAATGTTTACTATTTTTAGAGCTTACCCAACAACCTTACCAGAATGTGCTCCCATGCACCATCTCCCATGAAGAAAGATCTGCCAAATAGCGATTACTTTTAGGATTTTTCTGTTCTTGAAAATGCGTAAGATCTTAGCGTTACCGAATCGTTTATGGTCTAATCTATATTCGATCCAACCCCTCCGACACTCGCCCCGTGTTCATCCATTTTGTCCAGGCTTACTATCTATCCTATCTATACTATCCGGAAATTTCAGCAAAATTAGTTAGTAAATTCGCCAACTAATTTTTAAGTCTGACAACCCTATCAGTACCGATCAAGACGGTGACTTTTTACATTATTCCTTACACCTCACCTCCAACGCCATTGCTGTAGCGTTCATTTTTCCTTGTTTGAGATGTATGGCCAGGTTTACGGTAAGAAATATCTTCAGATATACGGACGAGATGTGCACGCATTCAGTGATGCAGCGCTGCGTCGCTGAATGTGCGCTTAGACCCGTTTGACATGGGATATATAATGTTTGAATACTCATGTTACACACTAGAGATAATAGAAACAGATGTATGAGTTACAATCAGCTGTCGTGACTGGCAACCGCCGCCGCCGGGAGGCATACAAACATGCGGCTCACCTGATGTAAAGCGGGTACCGTAGCCTATTAACGCTTGCGATATATTAAGTATCACTCGCGCGATGCCTTTTCTGCTACTTACACAGCAATTCCTTAGGAGCTTACTGGTGACCTCACTCACACGCAGGAATACAACAACCCTAGAGGGTTGTTGTATTCCTGCGTGTGAGGGAGTACTTCCCTAGAGGGAGTACTTCCCCTGACGGGCTGCTTTGATGCGCCCTACCTCTCTTAAAACATCCAGACCAAGACAAACAGACATGTTCATGCACGCAAATGTTTGCCTTGTGTGGCAATCGAACCAACAAGCGTTGGTGTCAAAGTCGCGTCATTCGCGAATCACGACTGAGCCACCGAGCCCAGCATTCTTATTTGAAAGGTAAGAAAATTTAGACCCCTCCCACTGTGTGACAAAATATAGACCACTGCCACTGTGTGACAAAATATAGATCACAGGCACTGTGTGACAAAATATAGGCCACGCCACTGTGTGACAAAATATAGATCACAGGCACTGTGTGACAAAATATAGGCCACGCCACTGTGTGACAAAATATAGATCACAGGCACTGTGTGACAAAATATAGGCCACGCCACTGTGTGACAAAATATAGATCACAGGCACTGTGTGACAAAATATAGGCCACGCCACTGTGTGACAAAATATAGATCACAGGCACTGTGTGACAAAATATAGGCCACGCCACTGTGTGACAAAATATAGATCACAGGCACTGTGTGACAAAATATAGGCCACGCCACTGTGTGACAAAATATAGATCACAGGCACTGTGTGACAAAATATAGGCCACGCCACTGTGTGACAAAATATAGATCACAGGCACTGTGTGACGAAATATAGATCACAGCCACTGTGTGACACTGTGTTCAGTCATTTGTATTCTTCGAAATGACAGGTCTATTGGTAATGTTATATTATTCCTAAACATTGTTGGCGAGCGGCAATGAACCAATTACCGATTGTACTGTGTGTTTTAACCACAAACCACTTGACTGCGCATGAATCGTTTGCGTGCGTTCACATAAACGATGTTGAAATCAGCGATTCGTGCATATTGACCAATGAAAGGATATTTTAACCAATAAACCGATAAGTGCCGCGGTGTTGATCCGTGACCTAGCCAATAAGAACTGCGCGTTCTACTTTACTACACAAAATCAGTGTCGTCGGTTCTTTATAAATAAGTAGAGGTTAACGGAACATTTGCGAATAGAAACTCAGATCGTTACTTGGAATTGCTTCTAAATAAACAAAAACCAGCCAAATACGAATCGGACTCGCAAAAGAATGTTTCCATATCACCATGTAAAAAATAGGCGGAATCGCCTTTCGCGTGACAGACCCTTTCATTTCTTTATTTATTATTTGTTATTATACCTAGTGCACATGCATAAACTAATTGACATCTTAGCTGCGCATTAGGGCACACCATCCTCGTCCAAAAATTGTAATTTATCGCTAAATAGGCTCACCGCTTCGAGCCTACAGAGTTTCAGTGAGAGCGCGAATATGCGGTGCGAATGTTCTCCTTAGAATAACTGTTAAAAATAGATATAAAACATGCCTTATTGTTTGGTAAAATAGTGTGGCGTTGATACCCTTTGAAACCATAATTAGTTGTATTGAACATACGAAGTCGGTTGGAGATGAAGGCAAAAAGGTTTTTAATACGAATATCAACCACCACATGGGGTCTGGTATAATATTGTTTATATTGCCAGGTGTATTTCCAGTACACATAGATAAACAACTTGGCAGTATCTCAAACTGCTGCTAAATATTCCCTGGAGTGTTGATCTGTTCGCTTATCTCAAAAGTAAAAAGGGAATTTAACACTCGAATCGACTTCAAATTAGGTATACTGTACTATTGGAGACTGTAGTAATGTAAGTAACCTTGCATGCATGCTGCATCCACCTCCTCAACAATAAACAAACTAAGACTGTGTGTCAGAGATTGTTTTTAGGGTTCCGTACCCAAGGGTAAAACGGAACTCTATTACTGAGGCTCCGCTGTCCTTCCGTCCGTCTGTCACCAGGCTGTATCTCTTGAACCGTGATAGTTAGACAGTTGAAATTTTCACAGATGATGTATTTCTATTGCCGCTATAACAACAAATACTTAAAAATAGAATAAATTAAATATTTAAGGGGGCTCCCATACAACAAACGTGAATTTTTTGCTGTTTTTATAGATAATGGTACGGAACCCTTCGTGCGCGAGTCCGACTCGCACTTCGCCGATTTTTTTATTTTAAAATTATCTTGCGTCTAAAAGGGAAATATTGTCCCTGAAGCATTTACAGTTGCAAAGCTTTACTTTGGCTGGCGCAGTCATCTTATACAACGCTGCTCCTAACTTGTACTACATTGTACATTAGTAGCAAGGGAGCTCCGAAAATGTACGCCTCGGAGCCAACGACTCGCCCGCCGCCACCGTCACCCTCTCTCTTCTTAGGGATTCCGGCTCAAATATTGCAATTAGGGCGCCCCGATGTCGTGGGACGAAACTAGCTGTTGCCCGCGAATTCTTGGCACTTAGGGTACGAGTGTTCCTATTTATCTATCTATCTATAACTTCACGCCAAATCCTTTGAGGGTAGGCAGAGGGAGCCGAGCGCCAATTGACTGGATCCTTACACACACACTCTTAACATTAATTACTCTTCTCATGCACGCTCGTCGGTTTCTAAGGCTCTGATACACGATCAAGTTGGTCATGGTAGGTAAGTCTTGGCCGACTTCGGCTCCTACATCCTTCCAATTTTGCGTTGTATGTCTGTTTCGTAATTCTTTCTTCCTGCATTAATATATTACAAGCGTTAATAGGCTACGGCAACTGCTTTACATCGGGTGGGCCGTATGCTCGTATGCCTTCCGACGTTGTATAAAAAAAAAGATAGGATGCCATCTACATCAATAGTATCAAATAGCATGTTATTTTGTATATGCTTACCTGTTACTTGGCGTCGTATAATCCATTTGCACACCACACGCCAACTGCCTCCCCGCCCTTGCCTATTTGCCGTGTCATTTCCACGGCGCGTACACGATTGTCAATTGACAGGCGTCGTATCTTACGAATTACATGGATGGTGGGGTTGGGAAAAGGGTTACTTGCAGGTTAAACTCTCTAATACATTATAAAAAACCGAACTAGTGAAAAAAATCAAATGCTTATTTTGTTCACGATCTTCCTCTGGCGGGGTCCGATACCTAAGCCTGAGAATTTGGCGAAGATACGAGTACTAGTTTTTATATGAAGCGACTGCGGTCAGACCTCCACAACCCACAGGGAAAACTAAACCGTTCTCAGCCATGCAATTCTCTTAGCGACTCGTAATGGCTGTGTGCGTCGCTGTGATCACAGATGTCACAGCTTTGACATCGTCTACTGCGATCACGGCTTTTTATTTGATATTCTATAAGGCTGTAAGCGTACGCGAGGCTGTTTGCCTTGTAGAATTCCAATTCCAAACGCAGCCTTGCGGCGGTAGTGTCGCACAACCATGAAAAGCGACACTAAGGAATTGCAATTTTGTGTTCAAGGCTATAACAGCCAATGTTTCCGAGGATGTAAGGATGTTTGCTCTTACAGAATTGCATGGCAGATAACGTTTCAGGTTTTTCGAAATATAATTTCTTGGCCGTGTGGGTTTCCTCACAATGTTTTCCTTCACCGCCGAACAAGTGATAATTACAAATATGTAAGTACATAAATCTGAAAACACGAATTTAGTAGTACCTGCCGGGATGCGAACTAGTGACCAGTCGGTTCATAGACCGGTTCTTTGTTCACTGTACTAAATTAGTAAGTGAAAGCAAATAAAAATCTTCGTTTTTAATTACATGACTCCTTTACGAAATAACAATGCTCAAATTTATGTTACATACAGAATTATTATATCTTTATATCTACGATACTTCTGTATTTCACATATCTCTACGTTACTGCACTCTTCTAAGCGGCTGGATAGATTTTGATTATTTTTTTGTATGTGCTTGAGCGAGTGGAGTTGCAACCTGGTTATTTATTTTAGTTTTGTAGAGATTTTATACACGAACAATATTATTGGTAGATTAAAAAAGAAAAATTAAGACTAAAAAACTGAAAGCGTAAAAAAATTAATAATGTACAATGAGATTTTATTAAAAATATGTAAGACGTGGGTGAGTATTTTTTTTTTATCTTTATCTCTTACTTGTTATGTATTTATTTATGGTGACGGGGGAAGGTTACAAATATTGCAAATATGAAACTGAACGAACAATTTCTAGAATAGAAACGTACTACACTGTACATTTCACTACTTATAAGTGTTTTTATGAATTTAATTTAACGTGTAGTCAATAAAAAGGACGTTTTTTTATTGACTGACTGTACTACCTACACGTTAAATTATTCCTATACTAAGTACTCTGTGAAAACTTTGTGAAGCTTATAAAATTTCGTGAAGGTAAATAAATCGATATATTTGGGCAAATATGTTTAATGCGGATGGATAATATAACATACTCTACACATGGAAAAAAAGTGACATTTATATAAAACCGAAATAGAGAAGTGTTTGAATATTGCAGTGCTCTATAATAATACTGCTGACGCAGCGTTTGACACAGAGCCGAAGCGCCATTTTGCAAAATGTATCCTCACGCGGTAACATAATGAGGGTGACAGCAGCGGCGCGGCGTGGGAGGTTCAGGCTGCGAGGCGAGCCCCCGGGCCTTTTGACGTGCCGCTCCGCTCCGGCCCCGCGCCGCCACGCTGGGGACACAGGCGGCTTGCTCGTTTGAATTATTGCGATTTGCAAAATGGGAACTTGTGTTCAACAACGACACGAATATGAAAAATAATCATTTGTATATTTTCTTAAAGAAGCGAGTGAGGTGAGGCGTTCGGCTCTCTCTGCCTACCCGCTAGGGATTTGGATTATAGATAGAAATTTTCTTAACAATTAACTTTATTATATGACATACAATATATTTTCTACTCAATATAGCTTTTATCGTTTGAATTGTTCACTGTTCAAACGATCGCAGTATTACTTTGTGCGGTAAAAAGTCTCTTCGGAATCTCTTCGTAGAGCCTCACAGCACCAGGACCCCAAAAGCGAAAAATAATATTAATTATTTCGAAGAGCTCAGTGGGGCAGTCGTAAATGACGCGACTCTGACACCAACGCTCGTGGGTTCGATTCCCACATAAGGCAAACATTTGTGTTCATGAATATGTCTGTTTGTCTTGGTCTGGATATTTTAAGAGAGGTAAGTCAAAGCAGCCCCTCTGGGAAAGTACCTCCACATCACAGAAAACAGCAGCCAAGTCACAACTCCCTAGAGGGGTGTTGTGTACGGTGTGTTCCTATGTGTGAGTGAGGTCACTAGTAAGCTCCTAAGGAGTTGCTGTGGTAGAACTAGATTAGGAATCGCATCTTATAATTATAATTCATATTTTTGCTTTAGTTCCAATAAGTATAAGTTCCATTTTATTGTTGAGGTCTTCATCTTCTTAGGACTTGTTGCAATGATTTGCAATAAAAAATACAACATAGTTTTATGTTATGTACTGGTCATACCTATGAATAGTAGAAGTTATATACACATGAATAGTATAACAATAAAATGAATATTATATAAAAGTTATGAGATTACGCCCTTGAACATTGTGTAATACGTAGTTACTTTCTTCAAAAAAATATAGTTAATTTTGAAAAGTATCAAGATTATCGAGTCGATGTATAACCCGTCAACGCTCTCTAGTCACGGGCGCGCCGGGGCCGCCTGGGCGCAAGGCGCGGCCCGGGGCGCGGTGCGGTGGCGGCTGGCGTTGCGTTGCGTGCCTACTACATCAGCAGCTGTCAGTTCATTACTATAGCCGTCACTGAATATAGGTAGGTAAGGTACGTTAATAAGATTACTGATCAGCACCCGCTTGCTATTGTATTGACCATTAACTTTCCGTATGTAAAATTAAAAACCAGACATTTTCTATTTATCCATATTCTATCAGCCGCTTATGCGTGATTCAGTCTCAAACATAATGTAAAAAGTAAAATATTGTAGCGAACTTCAACAGTTATGTTAAAATTGATGGGGTTTTAACTACCCCACGAGGAACGAGAGTGTACATTTCGCGGACACGATAAAAGCACGGAAAGCCCTCGAGGCTCAGGAAGACAGTTGCGTGTCTTTTGACAGCTGTTGATAACTTGAAAATTAGAAGTTTGTTTAGTTCTTCTTTGTTAATTCGGCGCAGTATTACCTACTACCCTGTTCCCACTTATTATTTATTATTATTATTTACACTTATTATTTTTTGTATTGTCTGGATACAAGTTTTATTTAGCCAAAGTTTAAAAAAAAAGAAATGTCCGTCCGTAGTGTCACAAACCAGGTCTTATCTGAAAATCAGCGCCGGGTCATGTGTTGACACAGCAGTATGCTGAGAGCTTTTGTTGTATCTATTGTGTATTGTTTATATGTGTATAGTGTTAAGTCCAAATAAACGTTTTCTTTCTTCTTTATTTCACTTATCAGACTTGAAAGTGTGAAAGGGAAGCCTTCGATCACGCGTTTACTGGGCCACTAAAAGGAGATGACGGGCCATAGGAAATGACCAGATTATTAGGACACCAACATCATGTGAAGTAGAGTGTAATATGTGCAGTCTGTACATTCCTCCATGTGTACGTAGGCCATCAGGCAAAACGGTGATAGCCTAGTGGATAAGAACCAGTTTTTAAACGACTGATCCCTGTTTCAAATTCAGGATTGGGCATGTGCCACTAAATTCATGTTTTGGGATTTATGTACACATATTTGTAATTATTATTTATCGCTTGATCGGTGGTGTACCGAAACATGTTGTGAAAAGCCTAAGAATTTTTATTTTTTGAAAGACGAGTGACCTGAGGAAACGAAGGTCTGGTTTTGGACCCTTTGGGTTGTGGACGTTTTAGACTTTAACCTTAGGTTCATTTAGCGGACCCCGGCAATCCTAAATGATTAGGAAATGGATAACGCTAGGAATAAGAAGGACGGTATTAAAGTAAACATTATTAAGTATGTATGTAGGAACCGAGGAAAACCAAGACTAGTCTACCATGATCAAAAATCGTGTTTTATCATAAGGTGATGTCAGAAGTCCTAGGAACCGGCGAGCGAGCATGAAGAGAGCTATGACTGTTAAAGAAGTGAGTGAAGTGTGTAAGGATCGCGTCTTATGGCGCTTGGTAATCTCTGCCTGTTTTTCGTCTATCTGTCTATCTATTGTACAGTCCATTGTTTCGTCTGAACCATTTATTTAATTTCTGCTTAATTTTCACTACTATCATATCACATAAATAGTGAATCAGTCACTGAATGTAGCAGAAAATCAGTGTTTTGTTCATACCTCAGCAAAAATTCACATTGAGCCATGAACATTTTTGTACTACTGCTATTATTAGTAGAGTATTCGGTTATACCTACGCAAATGCTATATAGTGTGGATTAGTCCTGCTCTTACAGTGTAAATATTGAAGTGATTTGATAAAATCTGCAATAGTCACGCCGTATCAGCTTAGTGTGCGATAAACACAGCAACAAAAACCTTAACACACAATCTACAAATTGCATACGCACGAACCGACTGAACTGTAGCTGCAGGGTTGGCGCCAGATACCTTGATTAGAATAACAAAGTATAACCATTTTCAATAAAATCAACGACAGTAAAATTGGACATGTAGCCTGCTTTATTGGTTCCCCGCTGAAAGAGATCGATATTTTAAAAAACTTTTCATTTATATAGTTCAGTTTTTAAATTAGTGTTATATTCGTTTTTTTTTATTTCCATAGTGTAACATTATTTACATGTCTCCGAAACCAATGATCGCCTTGACCAAATACATGGGTGATATCGTCCATTTTGAGCACTGACTAGTCGGTTAGTCGACTTAATTCATAGTCGATCCAATCTATACGTACCTACAATATTTGCTTGTAGTATTCTTAAATAACAGGGATGGTAATAAAGGTCTTAAACCCTGTATTTCATCTTGCTTTACCATTTTACGATAAGACCATGGGAAAAGGGAAAATTCCCATATTAAAAAGCAATTTTAGACTACAGAGCAAAAGCTCGATATAAAGCGCATCCTAGGTAACCTAAACAAAGATTACCTTGCATGCGAGCTCATCTACGAGACATTATTCTCATTGGAGACGTCAGATGAGACACATGTCTAAAGGGAAACTAATTTGGTGAGGTTTATTAGGCAAATACATAGAAACATAGCGCAGGATCTCTTAGGCCTTATTGAGCAGTCAGAACCAGTTATATACGTTTTCCCATACATTTCGCGGTCGTATACGACCACCCGGGTTTCGAAGGGTTAATACCCAACTATGCCTGTCAAACACCAAACTCGCTTAGTCACATGTTGTAATGGCGCGTATTTCCTTGTATAATCTATTTGTCTATCTATCTATATCTTCTTGCCAGGTCTCTATTATATTTGGCAGAGCTGCGATAGCCAGCGGAGCCACATTACCCTCAAAATTGTCGTTTGGGGTAGACTGATGTCATCCAGCTAGCGTTTACACGGTAATAGGAGAAACTCCAAAATCGACACACTAATAGCTAACATATTGTAGTTTTGTATCCTTTAATTTGAAATTTAAATGTTCGTTGGTGAGGAAGAACGGTCCAAAATCGTTCCAATTACAAAAAAAAACATATGGGAAAACGTATGGCCGGCCACTCTGCAGTGCAGAGTCTGCACTGCACTCCCATCAACAGAAAAAGTAACAGCACTCGTCGCTAGATGTCGTACAGGGTTCCATATATTTTTAAAAAATTAAAAATATAATATTTAAATATTTTTTAAATTTAAAAAATATCAGCTCTGCCTACACAGCTTGCTGTTATTTACTAGTATGCGACCAATATGTTCGTGGTAGCTAAGTCTTGGCCTTTTTGGCTCCTCGATCCCCATTATCGCGTTGTATATCTGTTGTGTTATTCTGTCTTCCCAGCACCATTCCTGAATTGACTTTAGCTTTCCAAAACGATAGGCATAAGTAATTCAATAAAGCGTCGCTCGCATAAATCATTATTTTTAGTTACATTCTTTTTTTTTATTCTACGTCGGGAGATATACAAGCATACGGCCCACCTGATGTAAAGCGGGTACGGTAGCCTATTAACGCTTGCGTATATTAATTATCACACGCGCGATGCCTCCTCTGCCGCTTACTCAGCAACAGGTAGCTCACTGGTGACCTCACTTACACGCAGGAACACAACAACCCTCTAGGGAGTTGTTATTTGGCTGCGGTTTTCTATGAGGTGGAGGTACTTCCCAAGGCGGGCTGCTTTGATGCGCCCTACCTCTCTTAAAATGCTTCATGCTTCTTCGATATATGCATAAAATGATGGTATGGAACTTTCGACAGCCCTGTCAATGCCGTGCATATACATGTCAACATAGTTGCTCAACAGGGCGGCTGTCTCCACGCATTAATAACAGAGCACGTGTTTCACCGTCGTCAGTTGCGGTACACGGCTATTTCCATTACAATCATTCTTCTATTTCTACTATCAGTAGGTTTCTGACTTCCTCAAAACGCTTAGACCTTCGTTATTAAGCATCAACGTCAATGAAATGAAATGCATTTTCATACAATTAGAAGCGAAGTAAATAGAACTGATCATACATAGTCTAAAATAAAAGCAGTGAGTTTATATTAGACTGCATGTCATATAAAATATATTATGTAGGGCAAACTAAAACTACACAACTTTCTAGTGTTGAACTTACAACCTACTATTATTTTAAATATTACATATAGGTATGAACAAACTTAAATATATATTATGAGTTTATTAAATATTTTTGAATCGGAGAGAATTAGAAAAGGTGACATTAACACATGAAATATTTTTAATTTATAAGTTTTTAATAGTAAATTAAATATATTTTTTTACATTTTTTTAACAATGGGATACGTGAAGTTTCTTGATTAGTGATCCTGATGAATTATATAGTTTTGTATATCATTTAATCTTCGCGCGAAAAAATATTATTGTTCAATAGTAGTAATTTCAGTTCTTAAAATTTTTCTTGTATCATTGACAGCTATGAGACGTGAAAATTTTGTTTTATCTCAGTGGTTTTATTAAATCATTACACGTTACATAAGGTTTGTGATTTTTATTTTTTATTTGTAGAATCTATTCTTAGTATATAAGTTAGAAAAGTTTTCAGAATAGAAAAACTTTTAGATATTGCAAAATAATGTCCTGTACAATTTAAATAATTGACAATTTGCTGTCATTTCATATACTTGTATGTTATTTATTATGTTGTTTGAATTACATATAAATCTTTTAGATCCAACCTTTTCACGCTCGAAAACGTAAACGTATTTTGAGAAGCTGTACCATTTCAATAACCTCAAATGGTGTCAAAGTAACGCATGGACTAATTATGAGAGTAACCCCAAGCTTTTGGTAGTTGTTCTAATCAGTTCTAATATCATTTTCAGTATTCTATGTCAAACGTGACAATGCAAAATACAAATATTTCTCACTTCATTACCATCTCCACTCATTGTCTCTAAATGGTCCAGCCGAGTATCAATTCGTACCTTCGAACAGCCATGTTTGTCCAGCCCACACGCTGGCGCCTCTGTCGTTTATTACCGGATGCTGCTACTCTGTTACCATACGGTTACTAAAATATGTAAATATTACGAAAGTCACCTATTTAGGAACCTTTCACGATCAACTTTAACCGACTTAAAAAAGGACAAGGTTTCACAAATCTGTTATTGTTTTATATGTTAACCAATATTCTTACCAATTGTGAACCGATTTTGAAAATCCTCTATTTATTAGGATGCTCCTAGTTTAGTAAATTTCAGTCTGACTTGAGACTTATATAACTTAAGTCTTTGCCCCGCGCTGAAGTACTGCTTTGCTCTGTTGAGCTCGCCAAGTTTTTTGGACGCCAAGCTGACCTTCTTCTCTAGCCGACTTCGATATTGGAGATCTCGACGCCAAGCATCCTAATACTGTTGATGATGGTAAGAGGTCGTGCATACGATCAACACACCAACTAGGTCCTGACGCTTTTAAATAAAAATCGTGTTTTAAATTTTTATTTTGATTTTGTTTGTATCTTTGGAACTACACAGAATGAATACCAACATTAAAATGGTGGAGAACAAACAAAACGATCACAAATACGTAACCTCACTCACTCGCAAGAACACAACAATCCTCTAGAAGTCTAGGGGAGTTGTTATTTGGCTTTTCTGTGAGGTGGGGAAACTTCTCCAGTCAGACTGCTTTACCTCTCTTAGAAACATCCATACCAAGACGAACACACATGATCATGCACACAAATGTTTGCTGGTGTGGGAATCGAATCAACGAGCCTGGTTGTTAAAGTTCCGTTGTTAACCACTACGCCACCGGGCTCATTAAAAATGTTTGTTCTGTAAGGGCGGGGGCGTGTATTTTTACGGTATCGGTAAGCGGGTACCGTGTCTTAATCTCTGCTGCGCATCTCACTATCAAAAAACAACGAAGGAAGTAGGAGTACAAAAACCAACCAAGAGCGTGTCGTGTCACGTGCAGTGTAGGGTTCCGCACTTGCCTGTCACAATATGGGGACTTTTCACTTCTCCAAGTTCGTTTTATAAATTAGTCGTCTTATTTAATATATATATATACACTCAACTGGCAAACAAGCATACGGTATGCCTGCTGGTAAACAGTCACCGTAGCCTGCGGACATTTGCAACAGCAGGAGTGTCACTCAAGCGTTGCCGACCCTAAAATTGTAAATCCTTTGTAATAGTTTCGTTTTAACTTTGTTATATATTTATTTTTCATATATGCAAAAATAACCGTTTGGTTTAACCGCACTTAACTCTAACAAAATATATTTTACTACATTTTATTTAACTACTTTGTCGGCGTTATGTATACACATACCAATATTAAGACTGACCTAAGAAGCGGACAGACGGGCAGATGGACATGGAGAAACTGTAAAGCATGTTTACTACTATCTATCTATCTATATCTTCACACCAGGTCCCGTGCGGGATAGGCACAGAGCACCGAGCGCCACAAGCTTCATACCTCGCTGTTTTCATACATGCTCGCCGGTTCTTAGGGCTCCTGACATCACCTTCTGATAAAACTCGACCGATTTGGTTGGTTGTTAACCGGAAATAACCTTATTTATAGGTTTGTAGTTGTTGACTGCGAAGCACTGTTATCTTAAATATGAAACCCTAAAAAAGCCGGACAGATCGGACGCAGGTAGACATTTGACGGGGCAAAAGCTTAAAGCCTATTGCTGTCCGGCTTTATTCGGACGGATGGCATTGCCAACTAAGTACAGTTCACTCTGGCCAACGGTGCCCGTGGCGAGCGGTTTCGTTGGATAAAATGGCTCGATTCCCCGTATGGAATCACTGCTGGTTCAGCGTACACAGTACGACAACATGTTGCCGTTGCCATGCATGCGTTCGATTTTCATCAGGTTTCGACTGTAAAAAAATCATGCAATAGAATTTATGACCGTAAGCACAAAATGGATTTTAAAAAGCTCGATCACATGTCTGGCAAAAGCCAGTTGCTCAAATGACTAAAGTCTGAACAAGAAAAATATTTAATTTGTCCGATCACCCACGATACTTGTTACATACTGATTGATACCAATCTTACCAGTATGTAACTGATATGATCTGTCCCCTGGTAAGATTATGAAACTTAGCTAATGTGTGATGTAGTTTTATTGACAATCCAGTAATAATGATAAAGAGATGTCCACAAGGTCCCTTCAATGATTAATTTACCAAAAGTTGAACTAGCGCTTGACTAGTCATAATGTTTTAGTAACATTGCATTTTTTTTTTTAATTTTTACGTAACAATTTAAGTGCAAGTGATCCGTACTTAAAAAACCTTGGCAGGAAAATGGGATCTCTCGAGTCTATTTTTTTATTTCATTCGAGTAAAGTGGCTCATAACTATGGCTTTTGAACGGGTTAATATAACAATTACAGTTCAAATAGTTTTGTGATCGTCGCTCTTCGTACGGTTTTTCTTTAAAATAATAAGACTGCACAAAAATACTTAAGTTATGAAGTTGAATTACTTAGCCAATTTTGCAAATTGCGAAAACCACGGTATCGCACCTATCGTCCGAAAAGTTAGCGATATCGGTACGTGCAGCGCCCGGCCGCCGCCGCCGGCCACAAATCTTCCGTTTCACTCGGGCCCAGCCTCCGCTCGGTGCGGAGAGGAAACAGCACGCTTCAAAGCACGCGGCTGCGTGATGTCGGCTACTCCCGAAATAGGCTGCCCCCCGCGCGGGGCGCTGGCCCATCGACGTGCTTTGCTTTTAGTATGCTGCGCGCATGCGAACCGCCCGCACCCTTCTGTGCTCCCAGTGCTTACTGCCTTAAACACGCTAATTATAAAAGGAAAAACAAAACTGATTGATTCCGTGCTAAATAAATAAATAGCATGCTGTAATCAATATGGTGGCTATCCTGGCCAACCCGAAATGGAGCGAGGACCTCACAATTCAAATGATAATCGAGTACGAGAAACGCGAGTACTTGTGGAACCCCGTGTCCGAACATTACAAGAACAAGAAAATAAGGGAGCAAGGATACGTGGAAATAATAAACACGTTGAACTTGGTCGATGTCACTGTTAAGGAATTAAAAAACAAAATAAAGAATATCCGTTCGTCGTATTCCGTCGAGTTGAAGAAGATTCGCGCGGCGAGGAAGGCTGGCGCGCATGCGTACAAGCCCAGCGTCACGTGGTTCGAGCACGCAGACAGGTTTCTGCGGGCGATCGTCACA
Organism: Pyralis farinalis; assembly: GCA_947507595.1. NCBI lineage: Eukaryota > Metazoa > Arthropoda > Insecta > Lepidoptera > Pyralidae > Pyralis > Pyralis farinalis. The sequence goes on along the minus strand of OX382282.1, from coordinate 7,929,746 downwards.
CCGAGCTCAGTAAGACTATTTTTTGTTTACACTGCTCGCATTTACACATGCGCTGTGGTAAGATTGAAATAAGTTTTGTCGTTTTTTTTTTTATAGGTGGACAACAACAGCCTATTGGAGATTCCGATGAGCGATGATAGCGATGCGGTACAAGATTTGAGCGAGCGGAAATCCCCTGAGAAGAAAAATCCTAGAAAACGCCGTAGTTCCACTCGGTCATCAACTCCTTACGTTCTGAACACTCCGTCTCCACGTCCTAGTACACCTTTTGGGCTAAGTCAATCTGCAACACCATTTGGTATTTTACCTCCTTCTACATCAGCACCGTTTTTGAATCCTCCAGTGGGGATTGCCACACCGCTCACTACCTCGCTTGCAACCATCTATCCTATTCCAACGAAACAAAAGAAAAACAATTATGATGACCGCAACGGCGATCATAGCGATGTACCGCAAGATCTAAGCCAGCATTCGGAAAATGGAAATGAGAACGAATTTGAAATGTTCGGGAAGCTAATTGCAAGTCAACTACGGAAGTTACCATTGAGCCTAGCGCTGGACACGCAACTGAAAATACAAACGTTAGTCAACGCAGCAAGGATTCAAGCAGTGTATCAGCAGTACAGCTACGCTGGACCGTCTCAGGAGGCCCTGTCAGTTCAGGCATTGTCAAATGGGATTTTGGCAAGTATGGCGTCACAAACGACATACGCATCTAGAGCAGCAATGGCGATGAGAAACGATTCTCCAGACGACATGAACAGGGATTTGAAAACAGAGTATTCTATGGGCTCTGAAGAGGACTAAAGATTAGGCGTGTATACTAAGACGAAGTACCTCAGAAGAACTGGGATTTTGAATTTATGTTTGCTCATAATGTATACCAATTTAGATAGAGTAGACTATACATGTACTGTATGTCGATATATATCATATATACATATATATATATCATGTGTTTTAGATACATACTTATATTAATGTGATAGATGTTGAGAATAACCAGAAATCAATGTATCAAGCAGTACAAAAGAAAATTACGAATTCTTAGAATTTTGCTCAGAAATAGGAAACAAATGAATCTAAAAACTTGGAAACTAGTCATAATATTTCGATGTATCGTAGATCTCGGTGTTTTCGGCTGTGTTAGTTATTTATTTTATAAAAAGACAAATCTTGCTTTCTTTATTCGCTGATGATTGAAATATGTTACCAGTATTCGAATCTAATTTAGGTTTAATAAGAAAACGATAAAAAAAATGCTTCAAAGATTTAAAATTTTATAGAATACTTTTCTTTAATATTGAAATGATATGCTCTATTTTTAACAGTCTTAAAACAAACAAATAATTTATTGGAGATTGATTTACATAATATAAATAACAATTTCCCTAATAGACCTAATCTTTAGTCATTATATGTAAATCTTTGAAGCCTGTAAGATTATTTCTTACAAACCTGCATTTTGTTTTTATAATAAATTTTATTTATTAAGTGTGATAGAGTAGAGATCGGTGTTAAAATGTGATAGGTAAACGTATGTTAACGATATATGAAATAAATACCTCATAGTGACAGTATTTACTGTACTCGGATAATAAAGTATTTGGATTATATTTTACTTGTTGTTCCATGTGCCACAATTAGATTGGAAACGATGTAATTTATTGAAAATAAATATTTTATAAATGTCATGTAATAATATTTTTATATTTAGCTCATTGTGCACCAAACTTAACCGATGACACGATCAATATGGTGTCTAATTTCGTACTACATTACAATACGTAATTAGATCGAATTTTGCTTACATTCCTTACCAACATTTATAATAAGTATGTTTTATTTTTACTTCGATAACCGTTTTTAATGTAACCTATCACATTTTTTTATTTTTATTGGTTTAAGAAATAAGACACCCATTTGATACTTAAATCAAAAATAATTACGTGCCTAGAATAAATACCTAAATCCGCTTCAAGTCAATCATACGGTATTACGCCACACGGTTGGAATACCTGAATAACAATGCTACTTTAATATCAAGTCTTTTGGGTTCGATTCTCACACGAGACAAACAACCCGTCGGGGTAGACTTTATATCTCCACCTTACAGGAAACCGTTGCCAGACAGCAACTCCCCGGAGGGTTGTTTTATTTCTACGAGTGAGTGAGTTCACTAGTAAGATTCTAAGGAGTCGCTGTGTTAGCAGCACAGATGGTATCGTGCAAGTGATACTTAATGTATTGCAAGCGTTCGTAGGCTACGTTAACCGCTTTACATCCGTGGGTCGTATTCTTGTATATTCCGAGTCCCGAGTTCCGTCGTATAAAAAAAATACGTAGGTACAGTAGAAACGAGTAGTATGCACGGTAGACACTAGTCACTTCTATGACGCGAACAGAAGAGTAGGAAAAAAGTACAAAATAGTCAATTACAGCATTTTATTTTAGACACATGATCCTATATACATCTCCTTTCACATATATATTATAAACGGTGACCATTTTCCAGTGTGAATAAACGTCACACCACACCAGTCGTTTTAAATTAAAACCATTTTGCGGTTCCGTACGTGCTATTGATTGTGTGGGTTTCGCTTAATAACGATAACGCTTCAGCCTGCTTTATTTTATGCATTTCTAATTAAACTAATTGATAATTTAAGGGAGAGCGCTTCAATTTAGCACGACTGGGGCAGGTACTGCTCTCTTTATCGGGCATTTTCAAATTCAGAAATTGAACCCTAAGGGGCACGGCTACATTTAAAGAATATGCTTGTTTACAAAAAACCGCAGTTAAATATTTGCCTAAAAGCCAGACAGCTTCTGAGGAGGAAAGTCGGTCAGAGAAATTGGAGGGATGTAGGAGCCACAGAAGGTCAAGACTCACCCATCACGACGGTTTTGTCAGTAGGCGATGTTATTCCTAGGAACCGGCGAGTATGCATGAAAAGAACTATGAATGTTAAATAATCGAGTGAGATGTGTAACGACCGAGTTATGCGCTTGGTTCTAACTGCCCACCCCGCAAAGGATTTGGCATGAAGATATAGATTCACAGGGGTGTTGTAAACTTCGCCTTACGGTGGGAATATTCATGTTGGAACTTAGCCTAAAAATGGATTAAAATCCAATTTTAGGCCAAGTTCCAACTTCTAACGTAAATTGTCCGTACTATGATTTATGTCCTGTTGAGTTTATTCTACTTTTGTTTAATTTTTGGACCACAGAAACTAATAGAAAACGGTAGGTTATTAAATAAGTATTACTTGCATATCTTATTTCCTACCAATTTCTATGCAAAACTTTTGTAGATGATAGCATAATTATCATCATGGGTGACAAATAAACATACAGCCCACCCGATATATTGTGGATACATAGTTTAGGCTTGCAAATCTTGCAATACAAAGAGCGCGCGGCGACATCAAACATGGGCCATCGCACCGACATCAAACACGCCGCCAAGCGCCATATCTCCCCTATTTCTGATATCTATGGTCTGATCTCCAATCAAGGGGGGAGGACGGAAACATGTATGTGTTTCAAATCGTCAGTTTTGTTCGCAACTGTTTCCCAAGATTACTAGAACACAACAGTGATGTGATTAGCCTGCTAGTCTATACCCATTCACCTATCTTGTCGCAAGTTGGAGCTAGATTTTTAGTGGATATAAGAACCGACTATTAACTGATCGTTCCGGGTTCGAGTCCTGGTGTTGGCATGTACCACTAAATTCGTGTTTTCCGATTTATCACATATATATTTGAAATTATCACTTGCTGTTCGGTGAAGGAACACATTTTAAGGAAACCCGCATGTCCAAGAAATTATATTTCGAAAGTCGTGTACCTGATTTAAGAAAAGTCTGGCTTTCCCTCTCGGATGTGAATGTCTGACGGCAGTCGCTCCATGTCAAAATCAGTATCTTCGCCAAATCCTTAGCCTTTGCTAGCGGGCCCCGCCAATCCTAATGAATACGGGATAACGCTAAGAAGAACACATGATAATAATAAAAAAATATTCTTTATGTTTATGATTCCTTAATCACGATAAAGAAAATGAGCAAGTGTTAAGGATTGCGTGCGGACTTTCTGATATGTGTGTATTATTTTTACTGGTGAATGAAGGTGAATTTGAAAAAAAAAAGAACTATACGTCATCTTTTTTTATTCAAATTTGCGAACAAACAACTATTTTGTTTCAATTATCAGCTGATTAGACAACGAAATTCAAATGGATTTCGTTTCTATGTTGTATATGCATATTTGACCCATTTGTTTCGTCGTCAATCAGTAGTAGTTTTATTTCCGTTATATAGATCACTAGCTTTGTCCGCGACTTCGTCCGCGTGGAATATTATTTATTTATATTAATAAAAATAAAAGTAGCTTAAGTTACTCCTTATTACATCAGCTATCTGCCAGTGAAAGTCCCGTCAAAATCGGGCCAGCCGTTTCAGAGATTAGACGGAACAAGCAGACTTCAGACAAAAATTGTAAAAATATTCATTTTGGTATATGTACCGTGTATACATCCATATGCATTTAGTAAAAAGCGGCAATTTAATATTACAAACAGACACTCTAATTTTATTTATCTGTATAGATAAAATCGTAACATGATTCAATAAGCACGTAAGCATTTTCATGTCATCGTACTTATTTATTTACAAAATAATAATAAGCGAATGTTCAGTTTTAATTAGAGATGTGTTTGCTTGATGATTGACGTGGACGAGTGTAGCGAGCGAGTGTCATGCCTTGGGATATGTCAACATGTTCTATTATATAAAACTGCACATGCATCATGTTATCCTGGTACCGAGTTGTCTGAAGCGGAATGGGTTGTTGTACATTCGTCACATTTTTGTTGTACATTCGTCACATTTTTGTTGTACAACTCCATATAATTTGAAAGTAAATTCGCCACTTACATTAAAAAGTATGTAAAGTAAATTCGTCACAGGTAGGTAAGATTTATTGTAAATTCGTCACAAGTCTTCATTTTACATCATTTTTGCATAAAGTACCGGTAGCAATATCTGCACGAAAAAAAACATCGACGAATTTACAATAATCTAAATGAATATAATGACGAATTTACTTCACAAAAATAGTGGCAAATTTACAGATACTTTTTTCCGTGACGAATTTACTTTGTGACCAATGTACAAATAACACAGCGTAATAAACTCCACAGTTTTTTTTTTAATTATGAAAAAAGGGCGAGGTGTGAGTAGTATGTGTGGCATGTGTATTTTGATCGATAGGAATAGTGACTAAAAAGCAAGTAGGTAAGTTTTATTTCCAAATCAGATGAACATCTTTTACTGTTGTTATAAGTTAACCGTGTTATGATTATCAATTTTGTATATCACAACTTTATGATTTCGCAGTCTGTACATAGTTCAATATTAAATATTTATTTACATTATAGTAAATCGATATGACGTATATAATAATTAATATTGTTCGGACATGTAGAATGAACGAATCACGAACCAAATATGCAATGCGAAAGTGGACGGAAGGACGACGTAGGCGTAAAGGAAGGCCAAAGTTCACCTTACCTTGACCAAATTGATCGTGTTTTATTAGAAGACGATGTCAAGAGCTTTGGACCGTGTATAAGCTATGAATGTTAATGAAGCGAGTGAGATGTGTTCCTTAAAGACCTAGTCATGTCACATGACTCAGTGTTACTGCATATCCCGCAAGGAATTTGGCGTGAATACATAGTATAGTAGTACAGATTATCAACTAGCTGTTGCATGCATTGTCACTTGCATGAAGTTTGGTTTAAGTTTTATGCAACACTAAATATTTCTGAAATAAAACCTGGCATTTATTATGGATTGACCAAACAATTCTTCAAAGGTTACACTTGAATGCATCAAGTCAAATTGTGAGATCAGTTGAACTGCTATCCCGTGGTAAACGTGTTATTTTTGGGATTCAATTCCTAGCCTAAATGTTGGTCGTTTTTGTCACGGCTACTGCGATCATCTCTCTGCGCGTCCAACATCTTTCTATCTATAGACATTTAAGAAAGTTTAATAAAAAAAACGAGTGTGCTTTAGACAACACGACAGAAGTAAAACTTCTTTAGTTCCATAGCGTGATACGGACAATAGGCCTGCACTGTGTCTTAGATATACAAAACTTAACTCGCTATGAGAGAAAGTGAGAAAAAAAATGTGTGCTCGCACCTCTCTCTTGCCCCTACAGTAATATACGAAACGTACTCTGGCTCTTTCTATCTTCACTATTTAACTTATATCTCACTCTCAACTTCCGTTCGCCTCACCCGATCACACTTTTCGTAACGCTCTCATCACGCATTCACCAGCTTACTCCACAAGTCAAGCGTGCGTAAAGAAATGCTACTTCAAAAAACATGTAGGTACTTTAATAATGACGATTTATTTAGGTTTGGCAGTATTGCCAGCTGTCAGCTTAACAAATCTACTGTTCATTCATAATCCACTTATAAATATGTAACGTTTCTTTATACGCAACGAACATACGAGTGTACGGCTCACATGATGTAAAGTGGTTACCGTAGTTCACGCGATACCACCTCTACTGCTAACACAGCAATTCCTGTCGAAAATGTCGTTACATATCATTAGTTTTCATATTAAATAGTAACTTTCGAGACTATCCCTAAGTTTTTTTATATATATTTTGAATCAAAAGTACCTACCCTAGAAAGAGAGATCTCAAATATTTGAAATGTTATTGTTGGTATGTATGTATGTATGTATATCTTCACGCCAAGTCCCTTGCGGGGTAGGCAGAGAGAACCGAGCGCCATAAGACACGGTCCTTGCATACTTCACTCGCTTCTGTGACATTCATAGCTCTTTTCATGCACGCTCGCCGGTTCCTGGGGCTTCTGACATCACCTTCTGATAAAACACGACCAATTTGGTCATGGTAGGTTAGTCTCGGCCTTCCTCGGCTCCTACATCCTTCCACTTTTGCATTGTATATCTGTTTCGTCATTCTTTCGTCCCGCATTCTTTCTACATGTCCGAACCAACGGAGCATGCCCTTTCTTATCTTCACACCGACACTCTCTTTTAGACCAACTCTTTCTCTCACGTCTTCATTACGAACGCGGTCAGCAAGCGTTATGCCACAAATTTTGCGCAATGCTCGCATCTCGACCGCATTTATTCTACTTTCATGCTCTCTCTGCCATACCCAGCTCTCACTTCCATAAGTTAGCGTTGGAATTAGCACCGCGTTGTGTACAGCGAGCTGTGCCTTCTGGCTTAGATTTCGGCTGCCTAGAAGTTTACCCAACGCTCCATTCACCCTATTCCCGGCACTCACTCGTCTCTTCACATCAGCGGTGTACCTTCCATTGCTGCTAAAAGCACTTCCAAGATATACAATCTCATTCACTTGCTCCAACACTACATCATCAACCATAATCCTAGCGTTCGTTCTGGTTGTCTCTCTTTCAAATACCATTATCTTGGTTTTCTTCGCATTCAATTGTAAGCCTGTTATTGTTGTTATTGTTATTGTTGGGATAAAAGAAAATGAATTTTGTTTTATTTTTTTATAGGGAACGACTGCCTTTATATCTTACAATGTTTTTTTTATGTTATGTTTTAGTATATCTCCTGCTTTGACAAATCTTAATTGTATTATTTCTCGTAACAGCCCCCATGGTCCTAAAACTGGGTTGTTAGACTTGTTAGTTTGTAGTTTTGTACCTTTATGTGTTCAACACCTGGCACTTTAATCTTGGTAAGATTCCTCGGATTTCTACACAAAGTAAGACGAAATGTCAACATCGGGGTCTCATACGAACTCTTTATTAAATTCTTATACTGCCTTTGGGTTAGAGACTAAATTCGCTCAGCCGGGCTTACAGTAAGCTCCTCGGGACGTGTGAAAGCGAGCCGCTTTTGTCGACTCGTGACGAGCGGGACAGAGGTGTGTGAGTGAGAGGGGCGAATTCGGGACAAGCGGCGTGGCAGAGCGAGGCTAGCGGGCAGCGGGACAGCGTAACGTACGGCTGGCCGGTAGTCGGCGACCGCCATGTCCTGTGTGTCAATTGAAACGTTTTGATACTTTGATCGAATATTTTGAAGATTTTTTTTAAACTCGTTTTTTAATGCTTACTTTAGTATCTTTTAGAACACGCACCATAACATTTTTGTATATTCACATCTATATATAAATAAACTAAGACAAAACAGTTGAGTACCTTCTTCTCCTTTGTTCCTGCAAACAGATTTTCTCCTTTGTTTCGTTTGATGTCGATGGTATTGTTTATGAATAGCTTTATTGCTATTAATAAACAAACATTGGAAACAGTAGAAGAAAAAGTTTGAAACGTACCAATGCAAATTGTCTATAATCGTTAGGTCGAATTTCGACTATTTGTGAGAAAACTTGTTATAATTAATGCTATAGTAACCCTATATCTTTCATGACTAAGACTGCTGGACAGTTCGCGACTATCCGTGTGTCTAATTGTTTGTTTCATTTTCACGGCTAGACTGCTGATCGGATCGTAACAAAATTCTGCTTAAAGGTAGTCTAGGGACTAGGCCTAGGAGAAGGACATATAATAAGACATTATTATTGCGATAACGGGACACCCACGCGGCTGTATTCGTGTTTGTAACGTTATTCAAATGATTTATTTATAATATATCTACTTAGATTTCTGCCAATAGTGATTTCATAATATTTATTTATTAACTTATTAATGAAATCACTAGATGTTTGATGTGTTCCTGTGAGTAAGTAAGATAAGCTTACGAGAAGTTGCTGCGTTAATAGCAGAATTGGCAATGCGCCAGTGATACTTCTTGTATTGTAAGCGTTCACAGGCTACGGTAACCACTTTACAAAGGAAAAGTACTAGGTTTCCCAAAATAACTTATTTATGACGTCATCATAACTTTATTCAAGTTGATTTTAATGCTTTAAAAAGTTAATTATTAATATATTATTTATTTTCTGATAACATGATTAAATGTAATATTTCTATTTGACATTTTTCTAAAATTAAGTGAATTCAATTTAAAATACACGACCATGTGCTTTCGTGTATTCTAATCAAATAGCCGTATCTGTAACAAAACCAAATGTGATTAAGGAACAAGTAGTGCGCTTTGATGCAAACACGTACTTACGCTAGTTTACAGCGGCGACGCCTCTTTATTATAATTGTCGATGCGCGGTCGGCAGCCACGATAAGGGATTACGCCCGCCGCTGCCGCCGCCGCCGCTAGCCCCCTTCGGGCGGATGGCGGCCCCCTTCGACTCCCCCAGCTCTTCACTCGCTCCCTCCGCTTGCCCTGCTGGCTTTTTTCTCGCGCGCTTGCACTTTGCTACAGAAAGTAGAGCGGTATATATTGAATTATGAATTAAGATATGAGCTGCCCTAATCTTAAGTTGACGGTACGTGAGTTCCGTGGTAACGGCGAGATTATCATTTTTTTTTTCAATTTTAATATAGTTGCGTTTACATTAAGCGAGTGTGAATTACTGACAAATTTATAACAAATTATATGGAATGCTTTGCATATTAGAAGAGAGGAGGGCAACAAAGCAATCCGACTGAGGAAAAACCTTCATCTCACAGATAACCGCGTCGAAGTAGCAACTCTTTGGAGGGTTATAGTGTTCCTGTGAATGAGTGGGATTGCATGGGCGGCAAAGCGCGAGCATACATCGGCTACGGTAACTACTTTACATCAAGTGGGCAGTGTGCACGTATGCCTCCCGACGTTATATGAAAAAATCATTCAGAGAATTTTGTGTTACATTATTATCACAATCTTGTTTAGAATACAGTTTAAAACTTAAAATCTAAGGAACAACATCGATGTATTTGTTCTTGTGTAACGTGTACGTTAAAACTTCATAAAATATATTTTTTTGTGGATTTGTTCATAGGTGAAGTTCGGCGGAGCTCGTGCCAAGAATGGTATTCTTTGGCTTATGTACGATTTGACGCCTTTAACGTCTCTCTCAGATATTTTGGCAAAGTTTATTATATTGTCATGCATTTCAGCCCTCAAGTTTAAGTTACAAATTAAATTCTAATCTCTATCTTCCACGATGCCTACAGACAAGCTACAACGGCATAATTTACCGTTCTCTGAATGTTTACTATAAAACAATGAGTTGTAGAGATTATAGGTTTTCAAAAAGATTTTGTGATGTCTCACTTTATTTTTCAAAAAAGATTTATGTATACAGACCAACAAACATATTCACAATACTCACTCACAAGTAGCGATTCCTCATCAAGCAGCCCTACAGAGGCAGGCCGATAAAGCCATAACGAAACACAAAGCGTAGCGGCGGCGCCCGGACAGAAACCAGTCCAGGCAAATTAAATATGTAGGAGGCGAGCGCTCGCCTCGCACCCACGCAGTCAGGGCTGCCTGCGATCCAGTTCTTAATTTATGGAAATTTGCCAGTTGGTCTTGGAAGTCTTTAATGTTATTATCTGAAATTTCTTGAGTGCTACTAAAAACAAGCTTTCCTTATTTTTAATTAATCATATAGCAACTAAGTTTAGATTTGTAAATATTGATCACTAATACGTCGAATGTAAGTATGTAACATAATTATCGTAAGTAACTTATATTATACTACTCTGTGTAAAAAGTATCGGGAATATGTCAATAAAAAGACCCGCGTAAAAGAGGTCGTTCTAATTTTTTTACTGCATGTTGGTAGCACTGTACTGATTTAGCGCGCAAAATTTGAGCGGGATCTGTCATTTAATTTGTTTTAAACTACACTTTTTGTTGGTCATAGTTTTGAGTCCTCGGCGATTTTTACAATGGAAAATATTGTTGAACAAAGAGTGTGCCTTAAATTTTGTGTTTCAAATGATATTTCATGTGGTGAATCACTAAAAATGTTGCGAAATACCTACGGCGAATCGTGTATATCGAAAACAAGGGCTTATGAATGGTATAAGGCTTTTAAAGAAGGCCGAGAAGTAGTAGTAGACTTGCCTCGTTCTGGTAGACCTTCAACCGCTACGACCAGAGAAAACATCGACAGAATCAAGAAGCTAGTGCTCGAAAATCGACGTATGAGTCTGAGAGAGTTGGCTAGTGAGGTGAACATATCTTTTAAGTCCGTCCACAACATTCTCATTGACATTTTAGGCATGAAACGCGTCGCCGCTCGACTAGTTCCAAAAGAGCTCAATTTTGTTCAAAAAGCGCAGCGAAAGCATGTCGCTGAAGACATGGTTTCCCGAGCTTCTACGGATCCGACCTTTATGAAACGTATAATAACTGGCGACGAGACATGGGTTTATGAGTACGACATGCAAACAAGCCAACAGTCTTCAGAATGGCGTCTCGAAAACGAGCCGAAACCCAAAAAACCGCGGCAAAGTCGCTCCAAAATCAAGGTGATGCTGACAGTTTTTTTTGACTACCGTGGTGTGGTTCACTCCGAATTCCTTCCAGAGGGAGAAACAGTGAATAAAGAATATTATTTAGGCGTCATGAAGCGTTTGCGTGAGAGTATCCGCCGAAAACGTCCAGATTTGTGGCAACACAACTCATGGATGCTGCACCATGATAATGCACCATCACACACAGCCATTATAGTGAAAGAGTTTTTAGCGAAAAATTCAACAAAAGTTCTCGACCAAGCACCGTATTCACCTGATATGGCTCCGTCTGACTTTTTTTTATTTCCCAAGTTAAAATTACCACTTCGAGGAAAACGTTTTGAGTCGATAGAAGCCATAAAAGAAAATTCGCTGAATGAGCTAAAGGCCATACCGCAAATAGCCTATGAAAAATGTATGGAAGACTGGGTGAAGCGGTGGAGATGTTGTATTGCAAGCGATGGGGCCTACTTTGAAGGCGATAAAATAAATTTAGATGAATAATTTGTATTTTTTGTTTTATTGACAAATTCCCGATACTTAGTACACAGAATGTAAATTCATTAAAGCAGGTTTGCTTTTCATTTTTCGTTTTTTATATTATTTAAGTTCAAACAGCCGGATGATATACAAGTAGGTAAATTCAACATTGTTTAGTTAACTGATCTTCTTTATTTCTTATTTTGTTTAGTAGCATTTCAGTGCGATCAATAAAAAAATTAATTGCAGAAGAACTAAAGTTGGAAACAGGCAAATGTGATATGTTTCTAATAAAGATTATGCTCCAATTGGAGGAGCTTAAGCTTGAATAAAAGGTTTAATAATTTTAGTTATAATTAAATTTTAGTTCAGTAAATACGTCTTGCCGTTTCATTCCCATACAGGAATGGTACTTCTAAAACATACTTATACAGCATAATAAAAAAAAATACAAATAATAAATAATGTCATTTGCATCCCTATTCACAAAAGCGAGCTCGTCGAGCGCGCCGTCATTAGAGCCGGCGTTAGCGACCCGCCGCGCCGCCGCCGCCTGCGCGCCGGCAGGCCAGACATTTTTTATGCAATCCGCAAGCCGACGTTTTTTTAACATGAGCATGTTACGACGCGAACCAATATAGACCGCTAGATCTGGGCAACGATATTATGCCCCTGCGAACGTTATTTTTTTATTAAAGGACATGTAGATATTTCTGTTTATATACGCCGAAGCTGCGCCGAAGTTACTAAAATGGTGGGTACTATCCTTGTTCGTTGACTAGCATTCTGCCTTCTAGTTTATTTTTGACAGGCCTACAGGAGTACCTACTATAAAATTAATTAAAATGCTAGATTACATTTTTACACCTTCGCTACTCTCATCGGTGAAATATTTTGTCCAATACAAGAAAAACTTAACTAGTGTTATAAAGATGTTTAGTTCGTGTATGTGTATAATATATTACACAAGCTTAAGAAACTATTAATCTGCAATCTGTACTTATTCGTAATTGTGTGGTTTGATACTATTGTAGCATGGCCTATTGCAATAAAAATATATAATATCTACTCAATAATTTTAATATTTTATAGACGGCGAGTTCTCATAGTGGTGTGAATTTAAAGAAATATTGTAATATTTAATTAATTAAAAGGTTAATTAAGTAAAAGATATGTAACAAATATTTATATAACAAGACGATAATCTCATTAATTATTATAGCCACCAATGGGACAACTCATTATTAATGTAATTAAGTAACTTACGTTGTCTGTATAATAAGTGATAGATTTTTTAGCGCACATGTTAAATCTAATCTAATTAATTATAATAAGACTCATAATATTTTCTGTATTTTTTTACGTAAGTAACTATGAAAGTTTACTTATAAAAGCGGTTTTACATGTAAGTATCATAGTTACTCAGTTACCTTATTTAGTGTCAGTCTAATGCTCATTACTTTTGAACAGTTCATGTATATAGAAAAAAGACGTGTCGAGGTATCGATTTCAATATTTCAAAGTTATAAAACCTAGAAAAAAATATGAATATTTGCATAGATATCACTCATGAACTCAACGGTATGCCAGGACATGATTTAACAATTACGTACATGCTAAAAATATTAAAAGAATTAAAGTAGATGGATATAAAGGACGAAGGCCATATTGACCGGGTTGAACCTGAATTTCGTGCCTTAAAAAGAACGAACGTCTCGGAACAACAAACTTAAATTCCAGTTCGCCGCGAGGTATGAGTGGCCTCAAAAAGGAAAAAAATATATACACAAAAGAATATCCCACACCTCACGTGTAGAAGCCGTGTCGGGTCGGCCGGCGGCGCGCGGTGGGCGCGGCCCACAAGCGCTGCTGGGGCGCCCGCCGCAAACTTAACTGTACGTTGCTATAGTTTAAAACATGTCGGCGTCACGGAGCGGCTTTTGCCCGATGCGTTTCAGAATATTATTATTACTGTACTCACTAATATTCGTTTTTGACGGGAGTACTTTTTAAACTGTGAGTAGTCGCTCGATATAGTTACATACGTAGTTAGTTGAAGGAATAACGTTACAGAAATTTGGATTCCTGGAAATCCGAAACAGTAAATGAGAGATACATAGTTATTACTTATATATTATATTATACCCGCAAGGGATTTGGCGTGAAGTTATAGATAGATAGTTATTACTTACAATCAAGAAGCTATCAAGTTGAAATTACGGTACAAATAAGAGTACAGGCGTTTATATGCTATGGTGATCGCTTCATATCACATTGGATCGTATGTGTTCTTGTCTTCCGACGTTATCTTAACATGTGATATGACGTATTATGTAGTTTTACGGGCTTCGGCTTGAACTATGCCATACTTTCGACTTACCTTAGATAATCTTTTTTTACTTTTTGTAGAAAGCGAAAAGCTAGAGAACACTGAAGTAATATGAGTAAAAACTCCTCTACTTATTATCGTCCTTCTTGGTTTCATCATCAAGACATTTAATATCAAGTAAGTGTGTGTGCGGTTATCAGTAGACCGTACATAGGTCACATGTTTACTCAAGGACAACAAAATATCATACGTTTCCCAAGTGTATCTTACTCACGCCATAACATTACGGGTTTGGGAATGTAACCAAGCACATATAAATCAAAGCACCAAGACTGTCCAGGCGGCGTACACGGCAGCCCATTTAAACCGGGTCGGTGACAAGGTGACGCGAGCCCGCCGCGGGGGCGCGATAACGCGGCCCGTATCCTGTGTCGTCGTGATGCTCGCCCGCCTGCCTCGTTCAATATTTGAGTATCTATACGTGTTATGGATGCTTGGTACTTTAGGTGGATTACTGCACGCCTGGCTCCATTCTTTTTCTATCCATCACATCCATCCGTCTGTCTGTTTTTGCATTCGTCGATATTACTATTCCTGCTGGGCTCTAGGCTCTTGTACTCAAGATAGTTAACTGCAAGCTTAATACCTATTAACTTGTAGTTATTATTTCTAGTACAGAATATTCGTTTTAAACCTTGATGGCCTAATTCTTCTTATGTATGTAAATTATGTGTTGTACTTACTACAAATTATTGACGAGTCCAGTGGGTGGAGTGTTTAACAATGCAGTCTGATGTAAAGCGGTTATCGTAGCCTAAGAACGTTTGCAATACAGTAAGTATCACTCGCGCGATGCCACCTCTACTGCTAACACAGCTAATCCTTAGGAAATTACTGGTGATCTCACTCACACGTAGGAACACAACAACCTCTTGTTATTTGGCTACGGTTTTCTGTGAAGTGACCCCAGACGTGCTGCTTTGATGCGCCCTACCTCTCTAAAAACCCAGACCAAGACAAATAGAGACATGTTCATGCACACAAATGTTTGTCCTGTATGGGAATCGAACCGACGAGCGTTGGTGTCAAAGTAACGTAACTGTGTGTTTCATCTCTGGGCCACCGAGCTGGTCAAAATAAGATTTCCAAATAAGACAAATGTTTGTGTGCATGAACATGTCTGTTTGTCTTGGTCTGGGTATTTTTTAGAAATGGGTAGGAGGCAGCAATGGAGCCTGACTTTAGAAAAGTATCTCCAGCTAATAGCAAATAGCAGCCAACAACATTCGAGAGGTTTGTTGTGTACCTGCGAATGAGTGGGATTACCAGTAAGTTTCTGAGGAATTTACTATGTTAGCAGTAGCGGTGGCTGCGTGCGAGATGTACCACCACTCTACATCAGGCGGGCCGTGTGCTTGAACGTCTCCCGAAGTTATATTAAAAAAACCTCGTTATGCGACGTTACAGAATAAAGGTTTCATAATAAACTTTGTTCAATTATTCTGTTTTTTTTTATACTATTTCGGGAGGCATACAAGCATATGGCCCAACTGATGTTAAGCGGGTACCGTAGTCTATTAACGCTTGAGATATATTAAGTATCACTCGCGCGATGCCTCCTCTGCTGCTTACGCAGCAACTCCTTGGGAGCTTATTGGTGACCTCACTCACACGCAGTAAGACAACAACCCTTTAGGGAGTTGTTATTTGGCTGCGGTTTTCTGTGAGATGGAGAGTACTTGCCCAGACGGGCTACTTTGATGCGCCCTACCTCTCTTTTTATTTAACTTCTTTCTTAGAACTAATTCTACGCATACAATGATATTAAAAGTATTTCGACAAATTCTTACTTCAAAGAAGATTTTAGCCAAACTCGTAATAGGCAATCGTTGATATGAGTTTATAGACGGGGCGCCACCGCCGGCCGGTGCTTGGGGATCTCGTTATCGCTAATTATGTAGCCAACAGCCTTCTCTGGGTACCAGATAAAACAGACCGATAGATTTACTTTCTTATTTACAACATCAGTGAGAAATCTAAATCAAAAGCGAAATCACAGTGAAGGCAACCTCCCGCGTAGACAGGCCGCCATATATCATTATTTATGTGGCAATGCGAAGGATAAATGAAGCGATTGGGATTCGACGTCACGTATCGGCGACGTTTTTATAAAGACCCGCGCACTTAGAGTAGGCACTTGAAGCTGCAACGTACGAAATGAATATATTAGAAAAAGCGTGTCACGTAACAATATTTGTTTGCAAGTAAAATTTTTGATATGTAGTTACATATTGAGAGCATTTCTTGTTACATTTACTTTTTAACTTTTTTAAATGATACCAATAAATCTCTTGTTATGGATACATAATGTAGTACATATACCTAGCGGTCAATGTAATAAAATTGATGAGACTGAAAGATGAGATGAGTACCGCCCCACGGTACTTACTTACATTTAGAATTTGTTACAACACAAACAGGTATATTATTTGCTAATTTAAAATGTGTTTGACAATATCCAAATAATACCTTGTGAAGCTGTGGCCTCTACACTTTACATAAATATAAAACTTTCGCTAATGTATATGGATTATTTAACTCTAGATATTTTCATTATTACGTAGAAGTCATGTAAAAGTTTGCACCAGTAACGTATAAATAAACGATAAAACTTAACGTAGAAACAAACGATAAAACTGGACGTCAATCGCTAATGCGGAAAGCTCTAGGGTGATAAACTATTGATTGAATTATCGCACGGAGTAATCACTTTGATAATAATAAAACTATGATAAGATTAGAAGTGGTGAAACGCGCGAATATAAGTCTACCAGTTGTAAGCACAGTAAATTGAGTTAAGCCCACATGACGCCGGAACATCTTGTACAATTTACGAATAATATTGTAGCTCGGTTCTCTCTGCCTACCCCGCAAGGGACCTGGCGTGAAGATATACATACATACATATAGTAATGAGACTGGATATGGAGCAGTGATAGCCCAGTGGATAAGGTACCGTCCTATTGACCAACTGGTACCCGGTTCGAATCCCAGTGGGGCATGTACCACGAAATTCGTGTTCGTCACTCGGTGCTCGGTGGTGAAGGAAAAACATCGTGAGGAAACCAACACGTCCAAGAAATTTGTATTTAGAGGTGTGACCTAAACTAAGAAAGACCTGGTTTTCCCCTCTTAATTGTGGACGTCCGACCCGACAGTCGCTTCGTGTAAAAATCAATATCTTCGCAAACTCCTTAGGCTTAAGTAGCGGACCCCGCCAATACGAATGGATTAGGAAACGCGAAGAATGAGACTGAACTAACGTACATGACTAAGTATTGATGTTATAGCTTTTTTTTTATATGTTTAATATCTTTAATGCGAATAGAACTTGCGACTATTATTATTTCTATCATGGAACTTTAACATGTAGGTTATCTGCAGAAGAACCATTCATTTATCTAAATATATAATAATCAATAGCTATTTGTTGCCTCAAACTACTCAGAATAACAATCTAAAGCCTGATTTACTTAGGAAGACGGCATCGTCAACTTAATCTATGTGTTTACTTTGATAATCGCATTAGTCGAACTGACAGCAGTGGTTACTGCACCAAGTGGCATCGGGGTTCGATCTCACACAACCTAAAATTTTAATAATTGTTTGTCTTAGTCCGGTTATAATCAATGTGTGTGTAGGTATTTCTAAAAACAGAATATCGAATGTGGTTATCAGTAATGTAGTGTCACAATACTCGATACATTGATACGCTATGTATGTATATAAGCTAAATACGGACGGACGTAGCGTCAAAATTAATGTCTTGTACAAGGTATGCCGTCTAACAATAGAAATAGTTATCTAACTATTTGCATAACATTTTTGTTTTCTTTCTTTCGCCTCTGCTGTTACAATGGCGTGAGGAACAATTCGTAACTTTTGTATTTTTTCATACTTAAAATATTGTGGATTTTATATGAAAATTAAAAGGCGACAAAGTATCAAGTTGCAACAATCCCGGCCACACTAAGTTACGAGCACGCGACGGGCCGCCGACAGATTCCATGTCACGTCGCGCCCCACGCCGACCCAACATGGCATCACTGGCTGTCTGCCAACGTCTAACTATGCAGAGAAATTACTAATGAAAATAAATGTGATGAACAATCAAACCGCACCAATCGCGTCTCCACTGTAGCATGACAATTTATTGGTTAATTTTCGGCTCATGGTATAATTTATATAGTTAAAACAATATAAAAAAAACTATGAAAACTTACATAAGCAATCTATTATGTAATTGTAGTCTTCACCTGGCCTCCTCCGGTGCAATGCTTTTCATTTTTATATCGCAAAAAGGTCGTTTGTTCACTGTGCTATTAAATGTGAAACAAAGAACTACGCAATTATTAAAAAGTCAAAATTTTGTGAGTTGTTGGATTGCCGAGAAGAAATAAATATGTATAGTTTCCCATTTATTAATAATACCTCTGTGATATGCTATAGTACGTACGTACACGTAAGTACATAGGTGTACTACTAAATTTAAAGTAACTTTCTAGACTAGACTGTCAAAACTGTAGCCAACTCTTACGATCTTAAAACACTGCACTGGACAGAAGTATAAACTTTATGCATTTTTTATGGAATAAATGTTTATGTTAAGGTACCTCGATATTAGTCAAATAACTACAAAGATTTCAAAACCGTGAAAGGTGGCGTAAATGGAGGCGTGAAATGATGCACAAGAAAAATGCTCTCTTTTTTAATAACAAGTTCCAAAAAAAGGAATTCATTTTAAGGGGTTATCGTACCGTCACACTGTTATATTGCTGATTATCGGAGACTACGTGTTTTCAAGCCTTACGAAGGGCTCTGAGATAACGACTGTAATCTATTGACAACCAGGATCAACGATTTTATGTACTTTCCGAATACAAAAGAGCTCGAATCAATTAAACTGACTAGCTATGGCCGGCGTTGGTTGATTTGCAGGTGCTTTCAGTTAAACTGACACCGAGTGTGTAAAAAAAAGAAAGTATAAAATGTAAAGAGATTGTAGTTTATGTAAACTTTGCCCGTATTTAGTAAGAGCCTGTACTTCGTACAAACATTTTAGGAGTAGCTCTATGGTATTGTCTATGGTATTGTCGCACAACACAACTATGTTCAGCGGGAGCGTATTTGGAATGGCTCCTAAAATATATAATAAGCTACCAAAAAATATCAAAGAATTGACTATAAGTGAATTTAAGCAAAAATTGTATTTAATTTTATCGCAGAAATGTTATTATTCAATTAATGACTATTTAAATGACATTCTTTGATTTATATTGGACATTACAATGTATTAATATCTGACAACAATTTAGACTAATAGCAGTATTTAGTTTCTTATAATTTGCATGCCTTTACAAAAGGCAAAATGTACACGGGAAACAGTTCAAATGTCACCTTATTATGTACCTACATTTTTGCGCAAATAAATATTATTGATTGATTGATTGATTGTTCCGTCGGACAATTAGTCAGACAAGTATGTTAAGCAACATCCACTGCAGCCTGTCTATGAACGGGTTTTTCTACCTCGTGCTTTGGTTGGTTGGTTTGGAGTGCACGTTAAGGCGTCGGTTTCAGTAAGCTATGTCACTGGCCTAAGGGCGACTTAAAAACGCTGGTTTCTGTCAATCGAGTCGAGCAGCGTGGCGGAGTCTGCTTGTAACTTCCTTCGCTTTAAGGAAGACCCATATTCCGGAAATGGGATGGGTAAGGTGGTGTGAATAAATAATATATTTGATGAACTCTGACTATATTTATGTAATTCCACCTGAATAAAGGCAACAAATATCTGTAAAGCATTAATTATAAAAAGAAAAAATAAAAATAAGTTGTATAAGAAATAAACTAAAATACGATTTTTCCAAACATATGTAAAAATTATTACAGTGTCAGCAACCAACGCGTGATGACCCTGATGTTGCAAGTATTCTTTGGCTAAGATAAAAAAGGAAAGGTTTGTATGCCACCATCGTTGATTAAAAAAAAATATAGGTATGGGATCAAGTGCGTTTAATCGCGCTATACATCGGTGCCTGCCAGCACGCGCGACACGGCCCGCCGCCGACAGGATCCCAAGTCACGCCGCGCCCCGCGACCCGACATGGCCCGCGCCGCTGGCCGCCCGCCAACCTTTGATCAAACGCCGCCAACGTTTTGTTTAAAAGGATTTCTGTACTTTTTTATTATGAACAAAATGTAGAGAAATTCTCAAATACTTCAAAGGATCTTACTTATTTAGTATATAACTATTTGATCCTGAATTGTATCTAGAGCGGACATAGTAATATAACAAGATATAGTAGAAGCTACAATGTTTGTTAGTCTAAGAACCATAGTCACAACAAGTCTTATAGTGAAGATGGTGAATACTCAGTTAAACATTTCTAATTTTAGAAATTTTAGTTATATAATAGTAGTCTAAATAATAAAATTGTTCTACCCTATCTTTACAGTTAATCATATAACAAAAAAATCCTTTGCGACCCTATAGCTGGCGTACCTATGCTTTCTTAACATAGTTAATTACTGATTAAGATGAATGATTTTCAACTTTCGCCTTTCTGAAAGCTGGTCAACTCATCCGCTGTTGTCACTTGCATTGCAGTTTCATCTTGGCGACCATAGATAGACGTTTGGCGACAGCTTCGCATTACAAATATGACTGCGTTTAAGCACCTATTTTTCGGTTAAACCTATATTTATTATTTATGAACTATGTTCATAATGTAGTAGGTATATGATCATTTCAATAAAAAAGTAGATGTAACTTTTGTGTTGAAAATATTGTTAGGCGTTTCATGTAACTTGTTTTAATTGAAGGTAGTTCAATTAAAATAAGAAATGCACTCACACAAACACTAGATAATAAGCAGTAACAGATCAAATAAATCAAAATCCCTACACAGAAGACATACGCCATTGTTAGCAAGTGTGGTATTATTATCAACTCTACCTACTTCCACTTGAACCGTCTCAGAGCGTTCGTTCACGCGTAATAAATCTCCTGCGGAGCTGGTAGCTAGCTACTGTAGACGTGATTTCGTTCGTCGAGACTTTATTGCCGGCACGCTGTCTATAAACTTATGTTGCCCTGGTAATTGTTGTGCGCTTAACGTGTAAAACGGCATATCTGCAAGATTTTGGAGTCCGCGACGTTGTCGAACGGAATACGCAAATAATATAAAACAAACCCTAGGCGACAACTATTATGCAAAATGCCTGCAAAAAATATATAGGCATTTTACCCATTTTAAGAGGTAACAAGAAAACACTCTTTTAAACTATGTAAAACTACTTTTTCGTTCATCGTTCGTTTTGAAAACTGTGTCGGTAGATATTTTCAGAATTATTCGAAATTGAAATTGGAGAACTACTATGAACATCGATAACATAGACTTCCAAATTCAAATTAATTATATTATTGTGATGAAAATTATTAAAATGTAATTTGATAATTGAAAATATCTGGTTGCTTGGAAAGAAAATTGAGCTAAATTAACTATAAAACATCTTAGGTTTGCAGAGGCGTGTACTGTGAAGAATTGAATATTCATAACAAAAAAAAATAGTCTACACATATTTTTACTACGAGTTATAAAACGGCAATTTCATAGGCAAAAGCGACGTAAAAAGAACACAAAGAAAACTAACGGGAGGCCATACCGTGTGTGTCTGTCGCCGTCGGTCGTCACGAAATCAAACGGGGTAAAGTAACCTCCATTCCGCGTGTGACTAAAGTACCAAGACTGCATGAACTGTGAGCAGTGGCCAGCGTATCGGACTCGCCTGTGTCGCATTAGCGCGGCGGCACCTACATAATTTAGTTATAATGACTGCACGCTCGTTACACCTCCCACGCCATTAGCTACGTATGGCCAAACACTCGCAGGCACTTCTGCAATCCTAATCCACTTGACATAGAGCTCAAAGTCGAATATGGGGTAAATAAAGTTTGATACATAGTAAGTGAAAATCTACTTGCGGTATATAAAGTTTATATGTATGCAATAGTCTAGTACAAGTAGCAACAATACTGTGAGTGTTTCTGGTTTATGGATGGACATAGCAAAGCGGACACAACGCAAAGTTGATTTCCCAGCGAACGTTTGTCAACAGTTTATCACTAAGGTCTTTACAAGAAACGAAGTCGCGATTTCCTCTGATAAATTTGAGGCAGCTGATTAGACCTGGGCTGCTCGAGATTGGCGAGATTTTTTCGAGCCGTGACGCCGGATCTGACAGACGCCTACTTAAGCACGTTTACACAATGTCTGCGATTTTGCTAGTATTTTTCGTTCTTAGGTATCTTCAGTTTGCAGAAGCCCATCGAGAATAATTTATATCGGCAGTATGAAGGTTAGTCTTGGTGAGGTGGATATTTATAAATAATAAATAAATATTGTCGGACAAATTACACAGCGCCACCTAGCCCCAAAGTAAGCGAAGCTTGTGTTATAGGTACTAGACAACTGATAAACATACTTAAATACATTTTGTTTTTTGTAAATACATACTTATTATACATAGAATATACCCAGACCAATACAAACATACATGTTCATGCACACAAATGTTTGTACTGTGTGGGAATCGAATCCACGAGCGTTGGTGTCAAAGTAGCGTAACAGCGCGTTCCACCACTGAGCCGCCGAGCTCGTCATATTTGTTAAAAGCTCTTTATAATTCCAGTAAATACTTACATATTTTTTTAAATAATTTATACTTTTAAGTTCTTCCCTCATCATCATAGATCGTCATTATTTCACAAACATGCACACACCGTGCGGTGGGCGCATGTGCCTCTATCATCAATAATGCGCAAGTCTTAGATTTCAGTCATAAATAAAGTAAGGATTTTATGGATTAGTGGTTAATCTAATCTTGTTTTCTTCTTCTTATATTTTTTTTATACAACGTCGGGAGGCATACAAGCTTACGTCCCACTTGTTGTAAAGCGGTTACCGTAACCTATGAACGCTTGTAATACATTAAGTATCATTTGCGCAATGCCACGCTGCTAACATAGTAACTCCTTAGGAGCTTATATTGGTGACCTCGCTCACACGCAAGAACACAACAACCCTCCAGCGAGTTGTTATTTAGCTGCGGTTTTCTGTGTGGTGACCTTTCTTCATGTTTTTGACAGCCTTTATTCGCGTACTTTAATTAGTTATGAATAATATTGAAACTAATCCTATTTTCCCTATTTATTCTCCCTTATCATCAGTCTCTTATTCTAGTAGTTCTCGAATTTTTATAAGAGAGAGTACGTGTAAATTCATATACAATTAGCCTCGCCGAGTGTTATGCCCAAAACCAAAGTCTAGACATGGAAAATTAGAAATCTTGAAACTTATATCACCCGTGTCAGCACCGTCCCGCAAATATGTGGACACAAACATGAGGGGAAGCCACTATGGTCCAAAGTACATTTTATTCTACCACTATCTCAACTTTCTATAAACGGTGGGTGCGGAAATTATGTAAACCTTATGGCCTATGCTATGTAAAATTTAGCCATTTTTTGTCGAATTTATGCCGGTATAAGTACAGTACAGTGGAGTTCATCATGTTTTGGGGGTATTTTTGTTTCAACAGAGATCTTGAACTATTTGTGATAGATGTGACCTATTTTAAAGCTATAGGAAAAATCCATGCCAAATTTAAAATCTTGGGGCAATTACGTAACGTTTTCGTTCTATCACTATGGTTTTGACGAGCTTACCTTTATTGTTTTTATAGATATCTATATACATATATAAAAGAAAGTCGTGTTAGTTACACCATTTATAACTCAAGAACGGCTGGACCGATTTTTATGATTTTTGTGTTTTTGGATTTGTCTTCGTCCGGAATAGGATAATAAGTATTAAAAGAATTTATACCTTCTAATAAGTTAAACATCATTTATTGATCCTGAGGCGGTACGTAGTTCGAGTCAGCTAGTATAAACTACAATCTAAAAACAAAAGCTTGAAAAATATAAACAAAACCAATCGATCGAAAATGTTACGTAATTACACGCGGATCTACTATTTTTTTCTAGATCTGTGGTGCGAAGAAGTTTTTTAGAAGTTAGAAGCGGTGACATTGAGATAGGTAAAAACCTTTGAAAGATTGAGTTACTGGTGGTATTATTTATCGTGTCCGAGGGAGCCAAAGCCGCGTAATCGTCGTTCTCGCCACTTGATCGACCCCCTCTAATTTTTCCCCCGTCACTCGCCACGCCCCCTGTAACGCGGGCATTGGAACGCTCTGCCAGCTCTGCCTTGTGCTCTTGAATAATATCCAAGATCTTATTGAATTAAGGACACTTGTTTACGCAACTAATGGCAAGAAGACGTTTAATCTTGCCTAATACTATGAGGTCATAGCAGCCTAGCGCTATGCCAACCCTGTAAAATTCTCTTCACGTCTATCTAATATGTATTACTTCACGCCAGGTCCCTTGCGGGGTAGGCAGAGAGAACCGAGCGCCATAAGACGCGGTCCTTACATACTTCACTCGCTTCTCTAACATTCATAGCTCTTTTCATGCACGCTTGCCGGTTCCTGGGGCTCCTGACATCACCTGCTGATAAAACACGACCAATTTGGTCATGGTAGGTTAGTCTCGGTCTTCCTCGGCTGCTACATCCTTCCAATTTTGCATTGTATATCTGTTTCGTCATTTTTTCGTCCTGCATTCTTTCTACATGTCCAAACCAGCGGAGCATGCGTTTTCTTATCTTAACACCGACACTGTCTTTCGGACCAGCTCTTTACGTCGTCATTACGAACGCGGTCAGCAAGCGTTATGCCACAAATTTTGCGCAATGCTCTCATCTCGACCGCATTTATTCTACTTTCATGCTCTCTCTGCCATACCCAGCTCTCACTTCCATAAGATTCTACGTCTATCTAGTATCTAGGGAAAACCTCGTCAGTACTGCGACTTGAGAGTTCACTGAAGAAATGTGGTTCTAATTCCAATCACTTTTACAGAAAGACGTAGTTTTATGAAAGACATACATTATTTCAAATTATATTAAAGTCATCGGTTTCAACATATTAATAAAACAGAAGCGTCAAGTTATTGCTTTTATGTAACTTGTTACATGTTTCATGATTCTTGAAATAAGATACAGTAATCAGAGGATCTTGTCAAAGGGGCAAGAAATTTGTAATTTCTTTCATAATTTGTTAATTTCGCGTGGAATATTATTTATTTATATTAATAAAAATAAATAAAATTTCTAAAATAAAAGTAGCCTAAGTTACTCCTTATTACATCAGCTATCTGCCAGTGAAAGTCCCATCAAAATCGGTCCAGCCGTTTCAGAGATCAGCCGGAACAAACAGACAGACAGACAAAAAATGTAAAAATATTAATTTTGGTACAGTGTATACATACATATGCTTTTAGTAAAAAGCGGTTATTTTAATATTATAAACAGACACTCCAATTTTAATTATCTGTATAAACCAATTTTATTTATCTGTATAGATATAGCGATTATCGGCGACATATCTCACCATTTTTACATCTATGTAGGATCGTTAACGAAATCCCTTCTGCCCGCCAACTCTTGTTATCATGTCTCTGCGCCTCTACCTAAGAAACCCTTGGGTACGCTGCGTAGTCATCACTTTTACGCATTCTTACCTTCTCTCCTTCATAGTAAGTTTTACACATTTATGTGAAATAACACCTACATAGTATATTAAATGACTCAATTCAGTATTTGGTATTGTAATGAGTGTACTGATCGACTGCTTCGTTTGATTGATCCTATATTGTTTATTTCATGAAAACCTGATTTATTCACGTATTGATGCCTAAATACAAAATAAGAAATAATACTTCGTTATACTTTCTTCACCAATTTTTCTATGATGGCCTACCATTTTTGCACTTACTACCTGTATTTTCTGTATTCACATTTGGTCTTTTAGAACATAGATTGTATAGTCAGTACTCTACATAGATTAATAGTCATTTATTTCCTCAAAGTGCCTCTCATCAAATGCCCTTATTATTATATCCCGATATTCCCAACTGGACTTATTTCCTCATAGTTTTATGGGCGCGTTGATAGAACCGAGGGTTTAGTTTATATGTTTATACATATTATACCCGCTGCATTATTTTTGTCAATGCAATGTTATTCATAAGCATTGTCATGACACTTTACGTCGTCCATGCCATCATCCCTTCTCGTGACTAATCTACTTTGCTAGTGACAATTTCACGCTGTCTATTTCCTGTCAACATCTTGCTACTTTGAGATACTCTGGCGTCATCACAATGTTGCTTCGATAGCGTGTAAGTGTGGTAAATAAGTGTTCGCTTCGCTTTCCGCTATCCTTCGCAGCTATATCGCCGCCCTAAAGTCATAATGGCGTGGCGCGTCGTCCGCGCCATTTTCCCGTCCCTGCGACGCCCCGCTCATTACGGCGTCTACCCTCAGTTGATTGATTGATTCATTCCCGCGTCCCGTAACGATAAGTGTTCAGTTTAGCTTGTTATCAACCCAGCCCGTCGTAATTCCACCAAAGTTATTAGATAGTACTTTCATGGTTTACGTCTTGAAGACTGAAAGTTTATCTGTGTTGAATAAGGAAATCGTTTGGTGTAACATTTGTTCTATTTCTGTTTTATCAAGGATATATTTGTAATCGAATTTGAGATATTTGCGAATGTTTTATTTCGAGGCTTTTCGGTGACATAATCTAGATTCTGTATGGGGATGACAAATACCGAAGGAGTGTGTAAGATGTGTACTGTTATGAGACCCAAGGATCTTGCTTCATTTCTACAAGTTTCCAGAATTATTCAAAAATATTTTCTCAATGCTCAATCAATGCCTACATTATTAAAAATACAGGATTTTATACAAATTTTCATTTTGCGTTTATATGACAATTTATGTTTTTATTTATATATTTTTTTTAATTTATGCCAATTATTAAATTTATTTATATGATCTTCATAGAAAAATTCAAGGTGTAAAAGGACAGTGGTAAAACTTAGTTAAAATAAGACAGTAATTTTTAGTAGCAATGAAAGTTATGGAAGAGACATTCCGTCTATCTGCTAGGCCATCTCGCCATAGCCATAGCCCATAAAGTAGACCAACAATTCAGCATCGTAAAGCCAAACGCGACCGCATCAAAAGTGTCATAAATAAGGCATAAAGATGTGCTGTAGACTAGCCTGGGACGGTGATTCTCACGCGCGTCAAAAGGTATACCTTTATTGGAGTTAAACACGATTTTTTTATTTTAATTCGAATAGGGTAGTTTTGTTATCAAGTGCTGTAATAATAACTTATTCGTCTGTGCTCAATTTGCATTTTAAATGATTCCCTTTTACACTATTCGTAAAGATATACCGTGCTTCATATCCAATTTGATGTTCAAAGCTTGTTCGTGGAATCGTGATCACTGTTGAAGAGAGCTGCCATGCAATTCTGTAAGAGCAAACATCCTTACATCCTCGGAAACATTGGCTGTTATAGCCTTGAACACAAAATTGCAATTCCTTAGTGTCGCTTTTCATGGTTGTGCGAACTAGCGCCGCAAGGCTGCGTTTGGAATTGGAATTCTACAAGGCAAACAGCCTCGCGTACGCTTACAGCCTTATAGAATACCAAATAAAAAGCCGTGATCGCAGTAGACGATGTCAAAGCTGTGACATCTGTGATCACAGCGACGCACACAGCCATTAAGAGTCGCTTAGAGAATTGCATGGCTGTACTTATTTCTATTTGCACTC
This sequence comes from Pyralis farinalis, assembly GCA_947507595.1. Classification (NCBI taxonomy): domain Eukaryota; kingdom Metazoa; phylum Arthropoda; class Insecta; order Lepidoptera; family Pyralidae; genus Pyralis; species Pyralis farinalis. Next base: position 7,901,715 of record OX382282.1, on the reverse strand, counting down.
GACGATACTTATCTAAAATATTAATCAACACTTGCTTCTTAGCATGATGTCAAAGATAGATTGGTGCTGAGATGATATTGTATTGAAATGTAATAACAACTATCTATCATAGTTGGTATTGCTAATACCTTTCATATGCAATCACGAGATATCCGTGACTTCCTCCGCGTTTTTTAGGGTTCCGTACCCAAAGGGTAAAACGGAACCCTATTACTGAGACTCCGCTGTCCGTCCGTCCGTCTGTCACCAGGCTGTATCTCATGAAATAGAATAAAATAAATATTTAAGAGGGCTCCCATACAACAAACGTGATTTTTTTGCCGCTTTTATAGATAATGGTACGGAACCCTTCGTGCGCGAGTCCGACTCGCACTTGGCCGATTTTTTATAGATAGTTATTATAAAACCAAATGTAGTGGTACATGCTAGGATTTGAACCGAGGACTAGAAGATCAATAGGCGGTTCTTTATCCACTGGACTATTACTGATCCTGGTAGTTACGTTATTTTTTGCTAATAGTTACTCACGGAGCGGCGTACAGAATAATAATACTACTCAACAAGTTGTCAGAAACTCCGAACTTACTCAATAGTACAGGGAAACCGGATTTGGATTCTCACTATTAGTTTTCGAAGTAGTAATTGTTGGATTGCCAAGTTCTTGGAGGAAATTTGAGTTTAAATGTTTTGTTTGAGTCAACACATGGCCTAAAGTCAATAAACCATGTCCTCTGTTGGTAGGTTCAGGGTTCGCAAAGACCATACGAGAGAACCATTACCTCAGCTTAATATATCTCAAGATTTATCGAGTGTATCCCATAGTATCGAAAGTTTAACAGTTACAGTGTACACACATTTAGTGAACAAATCATAGTGAAAAAAAAAATATTAATAATTTATAGTAAATATTAATAAGTAGGAGGTGGTCCCCTGTTCGAATACCACAATTTCGTGTTTTAGGATTTATGTACATACTAGCTGCTGCCCGCGGCTCCGCCCGCGTGGAGGCAAATAACGTAGCCTATGTGTTAATCTAGATCATAATCTATCTACGTGCCAAATTTCGTTCAAATCCGTTCAGCCGTTTAAGCGTGAAAGAGCAAGTGCTTTGATGCGCGCTACCTCTCTTAAAACATCCAGACCAAGACAAACAGGCATGATCATGCACACAAATGTTTGCCTTGTGTGGGAATCGAACCCACGAGCGTTGGTGTCAAAGTCGCGTCATTCACGACCTAGCCACCGAGCCCGTCAAAACAAGACTAGTTGGCGGATCAACATGGCGGCACTCAATCGACTTATTAGTTAAAATATTGTACGACTAGCTGCTGCCCGCGGCTCCGCCCGCATGGAGGCAAATAACGTAGCCTATGTGTTAATCCAGATCATAATCTATCTACGTGCCAAATTTCGTTCAAATCCGTTCAGCCGTTTAAGCGTGAAAGAGCAACAAACATCCATACATACAAACTTTCGCATTTATAATATTAGTAGGATTTGTAATTGTCCCTAGCTCGGCAGTGAAAGAAAACATCGTGAGGAAACCTAAGTCTAAGAAATTATAGTTCAAAAGACGTGTGACCTAAAATAGGTCTGGTTTTCCCTGTAGGTAGTGGAGGTCTGACGGTAGTCGATCCATGTAAAATTTGTATCTTCGCCAAATTCTTAAGCTTAGGTAGCAAACCCCGCCAACCCTAAGAGGTTAGGAAACAGGATAACGCTAAGAAGAAAAAGATAATAATCATCAAATCCTCAGCAAATTTATTATGGAAGGATCTACCTTTTCAGTTCCGTAAATAGAACTTAGATATTTCCATGCTTAACAGAACAAGTTTGTGAATCACCTAAATCCGTTCAGTCGTTCCCGAGATATCGGTGAACATTACGTTCAAAAAATAAATATTCGCGACGAACACATAAAATTTTCACGTTTGCCGACATAGATTAAAAACTATTCAGTATTTTTTATCATTGACGTGTCAAACACAAATTGAGGGCTTTTATTATTCATACTCTCCTTTAAAAATTAAATAAACTTACCAAAACTCAATTAAATAAATAACTGTTACAAAATAAAATTCTAAGAAAAGAGAGAGTTAAAACAAAACGATATTAAAAGCAACAACAATCAATGCACGTTTGATGTTTACATATCGTGTCTGTGGCGTTATTTATTTATTTCGGCACATTAACAATATAAACCCCAACATTTAATTGATACATTGTGAAAGATCTTAATCTAGAGTTTACATCAATTATAGATATGCACAACATGACATCTAAAATTTCTAATAATAATTCATAATTTTAGGCAGTTAATACTACAAACAGAATCAACATAATTTGTTTGATTATCATTTTGACAGAATTTTGTCTTTCAATAATTTAGGTCGGTCGTGAAATATATCCAATTCAAGAACTTTATGCCAATCATTATATAATAAGTGGATATCATCCTAGATAACGTTAAATGATAATTTCGAAAGGATATGCAATTATAGTTTGTGGTACACAGAGATCATTATCATTTATTGTTCCTTTTTACCGTTTTGCTATTATACTCACAAAATACTGAGCTAAGATCATAATTGCTAAAAGGTTATTATTACAAATACACCTACCTATCTACACCTAAAATTTATCTATCTATTCTAACTGCGATAATTTAGATTATTAATTTTCATGGATATACCACCGCCTATCTATCTATCTCTCTCTCTCACTGCGCATATCACTCTATACAGGACAGACGTACAAAATGATGTTCTGACGACATTTACCAAGCCGCGACGTTACCAGGCGATCATAAATTATAGGAGTTAACGGAGCGGCGGCGGCGGCGCGGTGGCGCGTCTCGTGGCCTGTAATCACGGGCAGCCCGTCACAAAGCGCCCAGCCCAGCGGGCCGCAAGCCTCGCCGAAAGCGATAACACTCTGGCAATAATGAGCATCGAGATAATTACCGTTAAAAATATTGTGCAGTAACTCATATCTATTAAAATTATTGTCTCGGGTAGCTCAGAAAGTTAAAGAATACGCAACAAAACAAATTGTCTATTCGATTTTTATTGTGTTATTGATTGGTTTATGATGCTTTTTCTGCACTTAAACTTATTTTTTTGTATTTACACTAAATCTGGACTAGATGTATTCTCAATGGTCTCAATATAAGCGTTGGTTAAAAAATTTAGTAGTAGTTGCATAAGAAGTACTGTTATTAGTAACATTCTATGGAGTGGGGGATTCCTCTTTGAAGGAATGAAACAACCCTATGCTTTGGAATTGTTGTCCTTAAACAATTCCATAAGTATTTTGATACCGGAAAAAATGCATTGACAGTTTTTTCCAGTATCAAAATACTTATCCGACATAAAAATCCTAAGATGTTTTAATAGTCATAGATACGTTGTACACGCTCTAGAATGGCAATACGAAAGTAAGGTAATTGCCCACCTCGGATTCAGTTGGGCACGCTCTCGCGTCACGTCTATACGTACTTCGCCACAAAGCGTAAATAAGTTATGTCTGGCAAAAATGCCTTCCTGTGTTTTTAGATGGTCCACAAATTACGCGGCAACTGTTAAAGACAAGGAAAACGTGTCATTTCATTTGAAAGTACAGTTTTCTTTATTAAAAACATAGTAAATGTATTTAGTTTTTAGCAATATTAGAGCGGGTCTAGTGGCAGCCGTTGCTAGGGGAAGTTGAGGAAAATTTGACTATCACGTTATGAACACAGAGTTGTGAATTAAATTTATTCGTAACTTTGTTTTATATTAAGTAATACGCCTACCTACCTTATTTTCAATTATTAGATACTAGTAACTACATGTTCTAGAAAAGAATGAAGCAAATAGAATATTACTTATTATTTATTTCTTTCCATTTTAGATTACCTAGATTGTTTGATGAAAAAATAATGGTTAAATTTTTTTTATACTACGTCGGGTGACATACAAGCATACGGCCTACCTGATGTAAAGCGGGTACCGTAGCCTATTAACGCTTGCGATATATTAATTATCACTCGCGCGATGCCTCCTCTGCTGCTTACATAGCAACTCCTCGGGAGCTTACTGGTGACCAAACTCACACGTAGGAACACAACAACCCTCTAGGTAGTTGTTATTTGGCTGCGGTTTTCTGTGAGGTGGAGGTACTTCCCCAGACGGGCTGCTTTGATGCGCCCTACCTCTCTTAAGGCGCTATTATAGAGAAGTTCACTAATGTACGGATATATTTCGCGCATAAAAATAATCTAGATTTGAAAACTGATTAAAAAAGACAAAAAAGGAGTAAGTTAATTTTTTTTCAAGGACTATAATACGTATTTTTTTTTATTCACTCACAGACTGACTCGATATTATTTTATAATTTCATTGTTCACAATTTATATTACGAAAATAGATGTTTTGTACATAATTGGTTTTATTATTTTGAACACTTGAAATAATTAAATCCAGAGCTTTTTTCCCAGTCTCCTCCGTATCGGTAAATCAGTGATCGCGCCAATGAGCGCTCAGCAGCAATCAATACGTAACTAAACATGTATATTCGTCTCTTTCTAACGAATGGTATTCCCTATCATTTGTCTCTTTTTAGAGCAAAGTGTGATGATAAATAACTGTACATAGATATAGTTGTACTTGCGCCATTTTAAAATACAATAATGTTCGTGTATAACGTGTCTATCTTTGATACGTCACTGTAAAAATCATGCTAAAAAGTCAGGAACGTGCTCGAAGGTAGGATGAGCTTTAAAGATTAGCAACAATTACGGGATATGTAAAAATTGGAGCGAACAAAGATTATTATGTTCCTGCGAGTGAATGTGTTTACCAGGAAGCCTTTGCGTCTGAACAGATGTTGCGTTAGCAGCGGGATTAACAATACTATCTCAATCACAGACTTCATCGATGCTTTCCAAGATTATATTGACTTGTTGTGTGTATGAATAGACATGGATATAGTTGATGAAATGTAGAAGAATGTAGGATAAACCCAAGTGGATTTCAAACTACAGATTGTGGAGTACATGTTAATTCAGAAGCAATGTATCTGATGAACAAGCACCGATTGCCATCAAGAATTTGCAACTTCATAAGGTAAAATAACTGACTATCTCGCAGGAGGCTTCCTAAAGCTTCTTACATCGTTTGAGCTTGTTATTTTCGCGAAAATCTAAGTTTTGTCAATCCAATACTACAAAGAAAAGATGAAGTCTAGAAGTAACAGAAGAACTGACATCAAAAGAGGAAACTTATATAGATGATGTACAACTAAGGTAACATTTCAACAAACAACAAAAGGAATAGAATGTATGTACAGAAGGTACCGAACGAAGGAGAAGGGGAATTAAATAAAACGGGCGCGGCGCGTCATGAAATAAATAAAATTGGTGTTCCGGCGCGGCCGCGGCCGTCTCGCCGCTTCAGACTTCAGACGCATTGTTCTTGTGGTAGTACAGAGATATAGTAAACTAGAAACTGGATGAGACAAAATGATACTTAACATTATTTCTCGCTCTGAAATATCTCTGAAACATGTGAGGGGTACCAGAACAGTATCATACCATAACGAATAGGTCTATACCAATTTGCATAAAATTTTCGAACTTATAAGTAAGAAATAAGTGTTGTTAATTGACTTACATAGTCGAACTGATACAACTTTTTGTTTGTGTTACGGGCACGCACGGGCGTAGGATTCGCGCAGATGGTAACGTTTTAATGTGCGAGCTGGGACGCGACGTCCCGCTCCGATCCATCCCGCTCCGATCCATCCCGATTTGTGTTAAAGATAGTGCATGTGGTGGTGAGGGCCGTCACTCAACATGCAGCGCTTAACACGATGGGAGGAGGCGAGCAGAGTGCCATATATATACGTGAAATGTAACGGATAGACTGAAAGTTAAGATGAATGAACTGATTGGATGTAGCGATTGAGAGACGGCTATGTTTTCTGTGCAACAGAAACTAAGCTGAAGGGGAGTGACACCGATAAACTTCTTGATGGCCATGATGTGATCTAGAGGGACCGGCACGAGCAGCTAATAGGGATGTAAGTGTTACGCTCTCCTCTCGCTCAACCTTCTGAATGAGTGAATATGATTTGGTCGAACACATCTCTTCATCCGTATAAAACATGAGATCACGCGAGTTGTTCTTGTCTCCTCTACACATAAGCGGTGTACCTTCCATCTCTGCTAAAAGTGCATTCAAGATTTACAATCTTATTTACTTGTTCCAATACTACATCATTAACTGTAATTCTTGTATATTCGTTCTGGTTTTCTCGCTGTCAAATACCTTTATCTTTATTTTCTTCATATTCAGAAACGTTCTCCTTCACATTTGTAAACCTTCCTCCATCGTCTTTAATACATAATTTTAAAAGTAAAATACTTCTCAAGGGATGAACTAACAAAATTTACAAAAGTACTTATTAGAACTCCTGGTAATAATTCGTAATTTTATATACATTTACCAGCGACGTATCAAAGGTAGACACGTTATACACGAACATTTTTGTATTTTAAAATGGCGCAAGTACTACTATATCTACGTACAGTTATTTATTATCACACTTTGCTCTAAAAAGAGACAAATGATAGGGAATACCTGTCGTTAGAAAGAGATGAATATACATCTTTAGTTACGTATTGATTGCTGCTGAGCGCTCATTGGCGCGAGCACTGATTTACCGACATGGAGGAGACTGGGGAAAAAGCTCTGGATTTAATTAGTGTTTAAAATAATAAAACCAATTATGTACAAAACATCTATTTTCGTAATATGAATTGTGAACAATGAAATTATAAAATAATATCGAGTCAGTTTGTGAGTGAATAAAAAAAATACGTATTTGATAAAATATTATTCCCTCAAATAAACTTAACTTATTCCTTTTTTGTCTTTTTTAATCAGTTTTCTAATCTAGACTATTTTAATGCGCGAAATATATTTTAACTTCACTATAATAGCGCGTATTAGGTGAAGCCTGTGATTATAAGTCGGATATTGCTCTAGGAAATGACAATTTAAAGAGGAAATTACATCATTGCGATATAGGAAACACTTTAAATGACGACTCGAAATTTGACGAGCTCGGTGGCTCAGTCGTGAATGACGCGACTTTGATACCAACGCTCGTGGGTTCGATTCCCACACAAGGCAAACATTTGTGTGCATGAACATGTCTGTTTGTCTTGGTCTGAATGTTTTAAGAAAGGTAGGGCGCATCAAAGCAGCCCATCTGGGGAAGTACCTCCACCTCACAGAAAACCGCAGCCAAATAACAACTCCCTAGAGGGTTGTTGTGTTCCTACGTGTGAGTTTGGTCACCAGTAAGCTCCCGAGGAGTTGCTATGTAAGCAGCAGAGGAGGCATCGCGCGAGTGATAATTAATATATCGCAAGCGTTAATAGGCTACGGTACCCGCTTTACATCAGGTAGGCCGTATGCTTGTATGTCACCCGACGTAGTATAAAAAAAAATGTAACCATTTTTTTTTCATCAAACCATCTAGATAATCTAAAATGGAAAGAAATAAATAATAAGTAATATTCTATTTGCTTCATTCTTTTCTAGAACGTCGAGTATTACTAGTATCTAATAATTGAAAATAAGGTAGGTAGGCGTATTACTTAATATAAAACAAAGTTAGGAATAAACTTAATTCACAATTCTGTGTTCATAACGTGATAGTCAAATTTTCCTCAACTTCCCCTAGCAACGGCTGCCACTAGACCCGCTCTAATATTGCTAAAAACTAAATACATTTACTATGTTTTTAATAAAGAAAACTGTACTTTCAAATGAAATGACGCGTTTTCCTTGTCTTTAACAGTTGCCGCGTAATTTGTGGACCATCTAAAAACACAGGAAGGCATTTTTGCCAGACATAACTTATTTACGCTTTGTGGCGAAGTACGTATAGACGTGACGCGAGAGCGTGCCCAACTGAATGCGAGGTGGGCAATTACCTTACTTTCGTATTGCCATTCTAGAGCGTGTACAACGTATCTATGACTATAAAAACATCTTAGACATTTACTGTTGGTCTCATATTATTTCCACAAATCATTACACGTAAATAACAAAGCACATTTATACAATAGATAGACCATCAACCATCCCAACTAACCGACCAATCACTATCCGATACATTCGCGACTTTTAGAAATCATCATGAGAAACTACCCGCAAATGGCTACTTAAATACTATTATTGATAATTAATAATATAGAGAGAGTATCTATCTACGATGTGCTTTTGTCTTGTCAACGAAACCCTATCATGCTATATAGGTTTTATAATAAAATACCGCCATATCACGAAGTGGATGGTAGCATCGTTGTATAATATTCATTTCAAATTCTAACCCAATTCTGCGGTTGGCATCTTTGCTATCACACTTCTAGAATAATGACGGCATTGTTTGTTAGGGAGTGTGCCGGCAAATGGCGCGCACTGCCGTTTGGGGGTAAACTCGACAGACGGGCGGGAACTGCGGGAAGGGAACGCGGCCGCGGGGAATGACGGCTATTCGGTTGGTATTCGACAGCCGGCACGTCTTTACGGACACCACTTGTAAAGTTGTTATGGGAGGAGACGCTGCTGGCTGTGTTAATTTATCGAACCTTAAGGTGCGATGTCAACACGAGAGTCCATTTAAAGAAAGAATATATGTAACAGGTTATGGTAAAAAATATACTATTTGAATTCTTGATATTTTCAAAAAGCATATTAGTCGTTAAAATTCAGTCCAAATCAGTTGTTTACTCACTCATTTCATGGTAAACATATCTCGACTTCTCGATTAAGGGACTTTTAGGGTGTGTATGCAATATAACAAAGAGATTCTAACTTACTATCTAGGCTAGGAAGTGGGTTTGAGACACGTTCTAAGAGAATATAATTTTCCTTAAATAATTATCAATAAACACGTCTAATTAAAAAGGTAAGGTCTAAACCGATCTAAGTTTAAGGTAGGTTGCATATCTATATCGATAGTGATCATATTTTCAATACGGCCATATGACTAGGGTACTAGAAGTTGCACGGAGCGCTACATATAAGTAATATAAGTCATTTTATTTAGTTAGCAAATAATGTATCGTACGTATACCTTACCTCTTGGCAGACAATTCATTTTGAATTAAATATAAACTAAAAAAATAAACTAAAAATAGACAAGTCAAGAGACCGCCAAAGCAATTAGTGTTTTTTATACAAAAATGGAAAGCTTTCGCCTCGCCTTTTAGTAAGCTGCCTTATCCTTTGAACGCTTGAAACACCAGGGTATTCATTCGTGCTTTACCGATTCTCCTTTTCTTTAAACACGCAAGAAGCTAATTTTTAGGTAAGTTAAGTCAACAGCGTTATTTAATTTTCTAGCCGATCGGGAATAACAGGCAGTCAATGTCAAGGAGACTTAAAAGAGAGAGGCAGTAATGATTGTTGCAAAAATTTTGCCGAAATCCGAACCGAATTACATAATCTTAATTTCTAAAAGTTAAGTGCTGTGCCTTTTCTCTCTTGGGTTGTTGGAAATTAGTTTGAAAATGTCGTTCGTTCTCCGTTGACATAGGCGGTATGTCGCGCGTCGGCAATGCCGCGGCCGCGCCGCGCCGCCGCCGCCGCGCCGGCGCCGCAGCGCCACGTCTTGGTCTCCTTGCCGACTAGCTACGTTGCATCCATTGACTTCCTGCAACCCTAGTATGAGGCTGTTTGCTTGGAAGGGTCGTTCGTCCATACATTGAGATTTACAGTTTGTCAATCATATTTATTATACATTTACATCTACTAACCACGCCTAACCTCTACCTACCTACCAGATAATTGTTACATTTCATCATTTCATTTCATATGTGTCATAGTCAGTCAGGCAGGACTGCATATATATATACATCATCAGCTTGAATGGTTTCAAAATGAAATTTTGTAGTATTTTTTTTATTTGACTGATCGTATAAAAAAATATTCTGTTGGCCATTTTCCTCATTTCAAACGAAAATTGAAAATACACAAATTTTTTGAAATAAATAAATACGGGATTTTGTGTATTTAATAATGAAGGGAGAGAAATAGGTATATAGAGTTTATAACAAGTTTAAAATCGGAACTACTAAATCTAAATCCTCGAAACTACTATAGGCACGAAGTTTGGATACACCGGTGGTAGTGGTAGTCTAGAGAACTCTCCGCAATCCAAGTCCAAAAAGTGGAGAGTGAGAAAATGAGAGTAGTTATATGAGTAAGCGGGGCGACTACAAGGTAAGGGAGAAAGAGAAAAATAAGGTGAAATAGGAAGAATAAGAAGACTATACTGTGAATGGTTGCAATAGAGTGGCATGCATAAGGTTAAAATATCTTCGCAAAAGTTTAGGGGGTTATTGGAATATCTTTTAAAAATAGTGTCGAAAGAGGAGAGAAAAGCAGTGACAAAATAAATTGAAGCCAGTACAGTGTAGGGGAGAAGAAAGTAGAGAGAAGAGAGAGACAAGATTTTTTCATTTGAGACTTCATACATGTTCGCCGGTTTCTAGGGTAGATGATGAGTCATTAACGTTCGCAGACATTTAAGAAACCGTGTAGGATGTACTCCTCTCCAACCACGCAATATTGCTCCCTAGACGGTGGCTTTGACGTCAAATGATCACAAAAATTGTAGTTGCTATTTCTCAATTATTTTTTTATATAAGTTTAGCATAGTGGCTTCGCTTTGCCTGATGATAAGCGAAAGAGGAGCCCAAATCGCAATTTCAACTGACAAAAGACTACACAGTATCCTGTCAGTTGACGTTGCCCTGCTGACCCGCAAGATGCTTCTTCACACTTCGTTTGAAGGATTCCATGTTGTAGGAAGGAGGGAACATATGTGCAGGCAAGGCGTTCCACTTTTTAATGATACGACAAAGATACGAGTTGCTGAACTTACGGTACGGTACGCGAAGAAATGTTCTCAACAGTGGAACAATGACATCGCAAGCCTGCACGTGTGTTCTATGACGGAAGGGAGAGAGTGAGATAAGGGGAAACACTTCGTCAGAGAACTCGCCATGGTAAAGGCGGTAAATACGCTTAGCGAGCTAGGTTCTAGGTTTTTGGTGACCTCTTCGTCGTCGATTATGCGAATAGCCCGTCGCTGCAACCTATCGAGAGCCTTGAGAAGATACTGTACGGAGCCGTCGCAGAGATGCGAGCACTCCACGCAGGCCCGAACTTGAGTCTTATAAAGTAGACAAAGCTCATCCGGCGAGAAGAACCGAAGCACCCTGTTCAGGACTCCGAGTTTTCTTGAAGCTGTTGAGATGAGGCTCTCGATGTAATTACGCTGGTTAAGGTCGCAACAAATATCCATACCTAGCATATTCAGGCTATCTCGCATACTGAGGGAAGCGCCGTGAAGACTGGGAGTGGAAAAGTATCTATTTATCCATGGGCGATGTCTTTGTGTACGTAGCTAAAACGTACAATAAATGATGTTTATCTTCTGTACTCTATCTGTTGTAAGTAATCCTACTTCAAGTACGTATAGTCAACGTCGTATACTTGTACTTGTGTACTGACAGTGGTATAGGGCGAGCTCCAACGTTGTCGACAGAATCACCTGGTCTCGCAATTTTACGAGCAGGCGTTGTCGGTGTCGGCCGCCGCCGCCGCTTCCATTCCACAGCATTTCATAGTGATAGTGCAGGATATAAAGAGGAAGTATCGATATCGATTCTTAGTTATTTATATTAACTTAAAGCAAAATTATATCATTTATTTGAATTCCTACATGCAAATAAATGATATAATTTTGCAGGCGAAACATAAAATAGTATTTACTAAGATGGTTAAATATTTTGTAATTTGCGGCTGGTTCTAATCAAACAAAATTAAAAAAAACGGGTTGAACTCGGGGTGTGCCGGCAGAAGTGAAAACTTGAACATTAACGTTGTGCATTTTATATCACATTAAAAATTTAACACTTCAGAACTATTACAATTCTTTTACATTAAAAAGTTTCTGTCTCAAAAAATCAACTTTCATCCATAATTTCAACGACTCACCATCATCATTACCAGCATCATTATCGCCATTCGCCAATCTCTAAAACTCAAATACACACGCACACTCGCGCAAGCGCCCTGCGCCGCCCCTTCGAAACCCGGGTGGTCATATATGACCGCGAAATGTATGGGAAAACGTATATAACGGGTTCTGACTGGTCATACGAAACAGCGATGTTGATAAACTACGTTGAACGAAACGCGTAAACGCCAACAATTTCATGGCGCTTACAACGTTTTGGTCGCGAGAAAATAATGCCCTATGAGCGATCTAGCGCTTCATGTTTTAATTATTTAATTAGAGGGAACTAATGTTTTAACGCTACAACGAACTTAAGTTCTAATTCTCACCAACCAAAATCTTACGATCAGGGTCACGTGTCCTCCTGACGGCCTGACGCGAGTTTAGCATTTTTTACTCATCCCAAAAAGTGCACAACGCCGCTAAAGAAGTTTTCACTTCAAAAAAATGTGTGCAATGGATGGTGTTGCAATTTCTGACGGCAGCTGCTACAACCATCTTTTGTTTAAAAATAATAGTGTGGTATTGACATACTCGTATGCAGATACACTATTCGTCATCATTTTCTCTTCACTACATTCGGCATTGATTGATTCTTAACATTTTTTTATTAGTTATGCCCAGCGAACTTGTTATGCACTAGTGACACAACTCAACATGAATATTTCATTTGTGGTATTGTTTATTGATGAGGATGGTTCAATTTCACTAATTTATTCAATACATACGGAAGTGTAGTAACAAAACCTATTCTTAGTTAAATCGGCGGTTTGCTGAGGTGTTCTCCAGTGAGTCGAGATACTTTCCTCACCTTATTGGGCTCCTACCTTTATGTATATCAAACTTATCAGCGTCATGGGTAGTATTAGTTTGATGAAGATCCGACTTCATTGAAGTCGGTATTCAAAATTGGTATTCACCAACTTCAATGAAGCTGTAACTTCATCAAATTTATATGGGACGAACGAACGCCAAGAGAAATTAAACAATAATTTACCTAATTTGTTCACAATTAGCGAAGATATTCTGTAACTAAAAACATAGACGTAATAAAAACAACTTTTTTATTACGTCTATGACTAAAAAGCATAGAGCCGAATAAAAAGAACCTCTTCCTTTTTGAAGTCTGTTATAAATTAAACGTTAATATCGACAATTTCAATGATTCTTGTTCCCCAGTGTCGTCTCGTCTCTACAGTCTACACTTCAAGCACCTTCAAGTCCCGGCCCGTGCGCGGCGATGGAATTAAATCGCACGCACGACACTTCCGCCCCCCGCACCCTACCACCCTACTCCCCCTGTTGCTCCGAACATAGGGTTGACTCTATGCAATAAACGTACGAATTAAATTTCTAAATAAAAGTAAAATACTGATGTAATATTGTGCTTAACATTTTCATTGTATCTTGAGCTGTTTTGTAAGATTGTGGATTGTCATTTATTTATTCATAATTGGTTTTCGATGCACATGTTCGCACAAACATATCTCACAACAGCTGATCAAGGATCATGAAATTAGACATGGAGCAGCGCAACTGCAGGTGAAAATTAAAATACGGAAATTTTGTAGTTATATCTGCCTGTCGATCTATTTATTCTATTACGCCCGTGAGTGTTATGAATTCCATATGGCATAATTTGTGACAAACAATTATCAAGTATCACAAATCGAAACCTATTATACAAATTATACAAATATAAGCTAAAATACTTGCAGGAGAATCACGAAAATTGCCAAGAAGCAAGGTGCTGCTTTGCTTCTTGCCAAATTGCATGATTCTAAAGTAATAGGAAAAATAATAAATTGTAATTTTGTAACTATATCAGACAATGCAAATATTTACAATCATAGCGGTCTTTGTTCTAAAAACTGTTGCTTCTATCTTCTATCACTCTGATTTTTATAAAATAAGGTGTGTAGATAATGTAAGGAACGTATATTTTAAATGGTGACAAGGAACCCTCCGTGCGTGAGTACGACTCGCCATTTACCGGTTTTTTTCATGGTCTCCTAGACCACAACGGGTCGCCCGACATAAATGTACCATTATAGAGTTGATACAGCCCTACTGCGAAGTGCGACGCGGCCGACCGACAGCAACCCGAGTGACTGATGTCGGCGCCCCATGTGCGCGGAAATGTCACGACGATACACGTACGCTACTATATCATGATCTCCTGATATCTTTGGTGGTCTCGGTGTCGGTAACTATTTATTGCACGCGGGGCACATTTAGACAGTACAGACGGAATTACAAACCAGAGCTAATTGGAGCTTGATGGTATAATGGTACGAGTTTGTAATTCCTATCTACTGGAATAGGTATGTAATGTTTTTCATTACGAAACAATATGCGATTGAGAAAGACACAAAAGGTTTTAATAATGCTAGCGAACAACGCCCTCCCACGGATAAATTGTGGGATAGTTACTAAACAATTCGAATTAAAAATCTTCTCTGCAATTTTTGATAATAATTTTCTATTTAGAACTTCACGCCAAATTCCTTGCGGGGTAGGCGGAGAGGACCAGCGACGTATCAAAAGGTAGACACGTTAAACACCAACATTATTGTATTCTAAAATGGCGCAAGTAGTCTATACTATATCTACGTACATATACTAGTCAAAACAAAATAAGGGCCACTTGTTTATTTTGACGTAAGAAGCGATAATTTATTTTTTATGCATTCAAGTAGCTGGTGGTTTATCGTGGTGTTACCTAAAGTGTTTACAAACACTTTTTGAGTACGGCACCTGCATATTTTTTTAAAGTGGGTAGAGTCAGGCAGAACCGAGCTGGTTTTTGACAATTTCTTGTAACCACTTGATTCTACCCGATTTTAAGACGGATTTCAAACTCATTCAAAGTGAAGATTCTGTCAAGAACAGTTTAAGTTTTGTTCAACTAGTGGCTGAATCAACATTTTGAGAACGTTATGCCGAGGATTCGACGACATATGGACTTACCAACCGTAACCAGAGCCGTAACATTACTTCAAGAAGGCCATTCGCAGCGTTCTGTGGCGTTGCAGCTGGGTTTTTCCCGACGAACGATTCAAAATGCGTGGAATCGCTTTCAAGAGACTGGGAGACTAACCAGAAGACGGGGATCTGGCAGAGTTCGGGCAACTATCGCACAGGAGGACCGCTACGTGCGTTTGACTGCCCGTAGAGAACGCTTCATCACAGCCCGCTCCTTAAAAAACCGATTGCGGCAGGCGACGGGTACACGTGTGAGTGATCAAACCATTAGGAATCGGTTACATGAGAACCAGCAGTTTTCCAGGAGATGCGTAATACGGATTCCATTGACAGGTGCTCATCGTGCAAACCGATTGTTGTTCGCAAGGCAGCATCTGGCCTGGGATATGAGGGATTGGAGTACAGTATTGTTCACAGATGAGTGCAAAGTAAAATTTTTCAGTGATGACCGTCGCATTAGGGTCTGGAGGCATGAAGGTGAGCGATTTTCAGATGCATGCATTCATGAAAGTGACAGATTTGGGGTCCTAATGTTATGGTGTGGGGAGGAATCTCTATGTCAGGCAGAACCGAGCTGGTAATTCTCAATGAAGGCACAATTACAGCTCAACGTTATATCGAGGAGGTCATAGGACCCCATGTGGTTTCATTTGCACAGAGAATCGGTGCAAGATTCCATCTAATGCACGATAATGCTCGCGCTCATATAGCTAGAGCCACCAGAGAAGTCCTTGAGCAGGCTGGTATACAGGTGTTGTCCTGGCCTGCAAACAGTCCGGACCTAAATCCCATCGAACACATGTGGGATTTACTGAAACGCAGTGTTCGAAACACAAACCAACCCGTGTACAATGAAAGACAGCTGATCAACGTGCTGAAATCAAGCTGGGAACAAATTTCTCAAGAAACAGTGGTACACCTTGTGGAGAGTGTACCTTCCAGGCTTCAAGACTGCATTCGAAAGCGAGGAGGGCACACCAGATATTGAAGAACGTCTAAAATCAACCAACACCCTTTTTTTATTTTTTCAACCGATTTTTTTAGTAAGTGTCTTTTTTTGCAATAATGTTCATTTTTAGAAAAAGTTGTATCAAAAGATTTTTTTAATTGTTTCCGTCATTATTTTATGCTCTTTAAATTAAAAATTAAACAATTTCTAATCTAATCTAATCAATAATCAACCTTTGAATCGTATTACTTCATGAGAACACTGAAAAAACATGTTGGCCCTTATTTAGTTTTGACTAGTATATTTATTACGATACTTTGCTCTAACAAAGAGACAAATGATAGGGCGTACCTGTCGTTAGAAAGAGATTAATATATATCTTAAGACATTTATGGTTTGTGGCGAAATACATATAGACGCGACGCGAGAGCGTGGCCAACTGAATGCGAGTTGGGCAATTACCTTACTTTCGTATTGCCATTCTATAGCGTGTACGACGTATCTATAACTATAAAAACATCTTAGCATAAAACGCGATCCTTACACACTTTACTCGCTTCTTTAACATTCATACTCGTAACTCTTTTCATGCATGCTCGCTGCTTTCTAGGAGTGACATCACCTTCTGATAAAACACGACCAATTTGGTCATGGTAGATTAGTCTTGGTCTTCCTCGGCTCCTACATCCTTCCACTTTTGATTTGTATATCTGTATCGTCATTCTTTCATCCTGCATTCTTTCTACATGTACGAACCAACGGAGCATGCATTTTCTTATCTTAACACCGATACTCTCTTTCAGACCAACTCTCTTACGTCATCATTACGAACGCGGTCAGCAAGCTTTACGCCACAAATTTTGCGCAATGCTCTAATCTCGAGCGCATTTATTCTACTTTCATGTTCTCTCTGCAGTACCCAGCTTTCACTTCCATAAATTAGCGTTGGGATTAGTCCTTAAAGTTAGCCCAACGCTTCATTCACGCTGTTCCCTGCACCCAGTCCTTTCTCCACATCAGCGGTGTACCTTCTTCATCCACTTCAACACTACATCATCAACCCTAATCCTACTCTAGTGTAATTAATTATACATATAATTATATGAAATGATTATTTATCTTATATAACATATACATTCAATACATAATATTATGAACCAAACATTAAAAAAATGTAGTAAGTATATTATATACATATATATAATTTACCTACCTACCTATAAAGAGGAAGTAATTCTCACTCAACATGCGCTGTTCTCGAGATAGTGCGCATAAACTTGGAAAAGAGCTGCGTGTACTAGGATCGCATAATGTTATTGGTGAGGACCTCGGTGAGTCGTACGGCCGTAAACGTGATAGAACTGTCGAAAAATCCGATACAGTGTAAAGACACAAAGATTACTAAGATTAGTAAAAAATCTGGTCAATATAAACTATTACTTAAGATAACTGTGACTTAAGTTCTTATCTCCTTTTTATCTATTTTGCCGGTCTCGTCGTCTTTTCTATTTGCCTATGTAAAGTTTCGCCCGTGGGCGTTATGAAGGCGATATGTTTATTCTATGATACACATAGTGATTGTATATTTGAATATATAGGCCATTACTCAATATAATACAGTTTAACCAAGAAGAAGCCGTGAGAAATTTAAATATTTGGTATTCCACGTAAATTTTCTCACAGTCGAAGTAGAGTTACTCGGGGAAAGTGATCAATTGCACCCTCGAACATAGATGGCCTCGTTATGTACGCTTGCACCACTGTTATCTATGGCTTGCACCATAGTGTAATAGCTTAGCTTTCAAGTACAGCTAAGATCAGTGAGGACATTGCCTCAGAAAGCCATATTCGAAACGGAATCGAAAAGTTTTCATTCAGATTCCATACATTTTCATAGACAACTTCGCAAATCCGATTCGTATATAGTTTTTCGAAGCAATGTGAATACCCCCACAGATGACGCTTGCCACTGGAAATCCGATTGTGACTCTTATTTTATTACGTACGGCATAAGAACTGTGTGTAGATCACCTATAAATGACCTTGAAAGAAGGATGTAAGAGCGAAGAAAGCCAGGTTACCTACTATGACCAAATTATTGTTTTATCAGAAGGTGACGATGTCTGGAGCTGTAGGAACCGGGGCGTACATCAGAAGAGTTGTGAATGAGAATTGAGTGTGGTGTGTAAGGACCGGAGTCATGTGGCGCTCGCTTCTCTCTATCCTGCTAGGGATTTGGTGTGAAGTTATAGATAAAATACCTAAATACATGGTGCAATGGGATTGTTTATTTTCTTCCCAAACAACCTTTCAACCAACCAATCTTCCTTTACGTAAGCGATTGCTAGTTTTGCAGTTGTCGTTTCTATTTACCCCAACCTCAGGCCCGTATAATATTCGAATGTATAGAAACATTACCAGGCTAACATAACATGACAGGAGTGATACAGTTATAACAACCAAGTTTAGGTGTTAAACATAATGCTATACGTTTAAAGTTTGATTTAGAAGCACATCACGTATGGGATAAAAGCGGTTCCATACGGGTATTGTATTACAATGACAATTTACATGAATGCATCTGCTCCAACTTTTAGTTCTGTATACTCGGTGGTTACTTTTTTTTTGTAAAACAAAAGACACGTCGAACATTTATTGGCCTCTTTATGGTGTAGGTGAATATTTTTCTAATATTGACTAAATATTGGCTTAATTTTGAAAAAAAAAAACTGAAATATTTGCGTTTTTCATATTTCATATAACAATTACAGAGGCCCTGAGGTCTCCCATCTGGCTTGAAACTTGTATAAGATAAATTTTGCCCCTAACCGAAGCATTGTTGCCATATCAAGTTTCTTGGTTGCCGTAGCAGGCAACTTTGTGATTGAAATTCGTAGAAATTCGTAGGGACATAGGCTCCCTAAGTACATTTTACCGCCTGTACCATGGTGAGTGCTCTGAAGAACTATTTTCCCTTATCCCACCCTCTCCCTTCCGTCATAGAACCACACGTGCAGGCTTGCGATGTCATCATTCCACTGTTGAGGACATTTGTTCTCGTACTAAAAAGTTCGGCAACTCCTATCTCTGTCGAACTATTAAAAAGTGGAACGCCTTGCCTGCACATGTGTTTCCTCCTTCCTACAACATAGGATCCTTCAAACGAAGCGTGAAGAAGCACCTTGCGGGCCAGCATGGTAGCGTCAACTGACAGGACACCGTAGTCCTTTGTCAGTTGCCGCTGCAAATTGGGCTCCCCTTTTCGCTTACCAACAGGCGAAGAGGAGCCACTATGCTGAGCCAATATAAAAAAAAAAAAAAAAAAAAAAAAAAAAAAATTTGCTGGTGATCTTCACAAAAATCCCATTTTTCTTTTAAATAATAAATAAATAAATATTGTTGGACAAATTAAACAGCGCCATCCAGCCCCAAAGTAAGCGAAGCTTGTGTTATGGGTACTAGACAACTGATAAACATATGTAAATGCGTTTTTTTTTGTAAATACATACTTATTATACACATAAAATACCCAGCCCAAGACAAACAGACATGTTCGTGCACACAAATGTTTGTCCTGTGTGGGAGTCGAACCCACGAGTGTTGGTGTCACTGTAGTGTAACAGCGCATTTCACCACTGCGCCACCGAGCTCGTTTTGGTGATTATGATCTTCTTAGCGTTATCCCGTTTTCTAATCCTTTAGGATTGGCGGGGTTCGTTAAGCCTGAGGATTTGGTGAAGATACGGAGTTTTACATGGACCAACTGCCATCAGACCTCCACAACCCACACGGAGACCAGACCTTTCTTAGGTGAGGTCACACGTCTTTCAAAATATAATTTCTTGAGCGTGCAGGTTTCCTCACGATGTTTTTCTTCACCGCTGAATAAGTGGTGGTTACTAATATGAATAAATCGAAAGAAGAAATGTATGGAGAAAGGCTTACTACTGAATGCGAAGAAAACAAAGATAATGGTATTTGAAAGAGAAGAATCCAGAACTAATGTAAGCATTACGATTGATGATGAAGTGTTGGAACAAGTGGATGAGTTTGCATATCTTGGATGCGCTTCCAGCAGGGATGGAAGGTACACCGCAGATGTGGAAAGACGAGTGAGTGCTGGGAATAGTTTGAATGGAGCATTGGGAAAACTTCTTGGCAGTAAAATCCTGAGCCAGAAGGCACAACTCGCTATACACAATGCAGTGTTGGTCCCAACGCTAATTTATGGAAGCGAGAGCTGGGTATGGCAGAAAGAGCATGAAAGTAGAATAAACGCGGTCGAAATGCAAGCGCAGCGCAAAATTTGTGGCGTAAGGCTTGTAGACCGTATTCGCAATGATGAGGTTAGAAACAGAGTTGGCCTGAAAGAAAGCGTCGGTGTTAAAATAAGAAGAGGCATGCTCCGATGGTTCGGACATGTAGAAAGAATGCAAGATGAAAGAATGACGAAGCAGATATACAATGCAAAAGTGGAAGGATGTAGGAGCCGGGGAAGGCCAAGACTTACCTACCATGACCAAATTGGTCGTGTTCTATCAGAAGGTGATGTCAGGAGCCCTAGAAACCGGCGAGCGTGCATGAGAAGAGCAATGAATGTTAAAGAAGCGAGTGAGATATGTAAGGATCGAGTCACGTGGCGCTCGGTTCTCTCTGCCTACCCCGCAAGGGATTTGGCGTGAAATTATAGAATTAATCCGAAAACACAATTTAGTGAAGACAGACATACCAGGAAACGGGCACTAGTTAGTCAATAACCCCGTTGGGCCATTGACCAACTGGTTGTCAGTGACGAAATGTAATATCAAAGAATACAATGCATAGTCCACAGTTTTATATCAATGACATAACAGGCAGGGCATGGCATGGCTAGCGCGGGGGACAGCGCAGGGGGGCCACCCGTCCGCGTCGTAAACAAGGGCTCCTGCCGAGTGCCGACTAACGCTTGAATGGTGCGATGAGTGAGTGCCTAATCGATAAGCATTTTTATTTTATGTCACGTCACTAGCTCACCGCTTGGAACTGACTTTGGTAGCTTAAACCGCCCGAGTTTTCTTCTATGTACTACTTTGGGTAGTGGTGAATAGTTTTGTGAATGGGAATCACTCACACTCATAAACTGTTAAAGAGTTAATAGGTTCGGGCGTTATTTTGCGAAAGTCCAATTTACAGTTAATTTGATCTAAACTACTTTGTGTGCTTCCGCTACCTGATTGATTAGTTACCATATTTAGGAAAAATAACATACAAAACATAAAAAACAGTTTAATGGTTTTTATTTGGTTACAGGTATTCAACAACCGTTTCCGGAATTCTGTAATGGTCTTCTGTAAGGTAAAATTACTTCCCCAACTAGGCATAGAGATTTTTTTTTATACTACGTCGGGAGGTATACAAGCATACGGCGCACCTGATGTAAAGCGGTTACCGTAGCCTATTAACGCTTGCGATATATTAAGTATCACTCGCGCGATGCCTCCTCTGCTGCTTACAAAGCAACTTCTTGGGAGCTTACTGGTGACCTCACTCACACGCAGGAACACAACAACCAAAGGAGTTGTTATTTGGCTGCGGTTTTCTGCGAGGTGGAGATACTTCCCTAGACGGGCTGCTTTGATGCGCCCTATCTCTCTTAAAAGATCATTGTGAACTCTAAAAATGGAGATCCTTTGTTATTATAACCCGAGTATACTAGTAGGTAGGACGAGGTCGCCCCAAACCAACCGTCTGGGCTGTGAAGATTGAAGTGAATCGCTTACAAAAAACCTGCAATGATTTGAATATTTGGCGGTCTATTGACATCTAAGCTAATTTCACATATTGAAACAGTTCATCTTTCTATTTTTATCATCACATCAGTACCTAGGCGTCTTCACATTGCTTCTAGACTATATTCTGTATTCACTATATTTGAGCCGGAATCAAAAGGTTATCCGTCAAAATGTCATGGAATCTGAGTGAAAACTTTTCGAAACCGTTTCGGATATGGCTTTTCGAGGCAATGACAATACCGTAGATCCTTTACGGGGTGGACAGAGAGGAACGTCACAACACGCGGTCCATATGCACCTCGCTCGCTTCTTTGACATTCAAAGCACTTTTCGTGTACGCTCGCCGGTTCCTAGGGCTCCTAGCATCAGCTTCTGGTGTTCTTATAATAAACATGACATTATCAATCAATAGGTCATATTTATTATAACAATTACCATTTCAAGGCAATGGCCTGACTATATTTTATAAGTTTAACAAAAATGAAATCACTGACAAAAGGAAAACGAAAATCATTGGTAAAACAAAAACTGAAATCCTCTTGCGCGAGTGCCGTATAGCCTAGATGCCGAGAAATATGGAAAATAAAATAACTAAAAAATACTTTAAAAAATCGGCCGAGTTGGACTCGCACACGAAGGGTTCCGTACCATTATGTATGAAAACGACAAAAAAATCACGTTTGTTGTATGGGAGCCCCCTTAAATATTTGTTTTATTTTAATTTAATTATTTATTCTTAAAGTGAATATATAACTAAATATTCTGTGAATATTTCAAGCGTCTACCTGTTGCCGTTATCAATATCGAGCAAAAATGAGCAAAAAAATGACGTTTGTTGTATGGGAGCCCCCATAAATATTTATTTTATTCTATTTTGTAGTATTTGTTGTTATAGCAGCAATAGAAATACATCATCTGCGAAAATTTCAACTGTCTAACTAGCACGGTTCATGAGATACAGCGTGGTGACAGACGGACGGACGGACGGACAACGGAGCTTCAGTAATAGGGTTCCGTTTTACCCTTTGGGTACGGAACCCTAAAAAGCAAGCCACAGGACTTACTAAAGCATTTTAAACGAGCCCAGACTAGATGGAGTTACTGACAACCATCGAGGAGAAACTCCTATGGCTACCTTCGACTTCCATTATTGTACCAGTTTGATAGTACCATAATTATTAGCCATATTTTTGTGCAAAGTTACAAAGTCTTTGAAATTCCGTTTCTTAGAGTCTATTACTTAGATAGAACTATCAACTTCCATCAACAGACCACCTCAATTATACCACATTGTGACATTGTTGCATTGTCTACTGAAATACACTTATCTGCCAAATTTTGTGATGATAGACCATAATAGAAATATTTTGACGAGCTCGGTGGCTCCGTCGTGAATGACGCGACTTTGGTACCAACGCTCGTGCGTTCGGTTCCCACACAAGGCACAAATTTGTGTGCATGAACATGTCTGTTTGTCTTGGTCTCGATGTTTTAAGAGAGGTAGGGCGCTTCAAAGAAGCCCGTCTGGGGAAGTATCTCTACCTCACAGAAAACCGCAGACAAATAACAACTCCCTATAGGGTTGTTGTGTTCCTGCGTGTCAGTGTGGTCACCAGTAGTCTCCTAGCCTATTACACCAGGTGGGCCGTATGCTTGTATTTGTATGCCTATCGGCGTTGTATAAAAAATACGTGTGCATCTCGGGACGACAGAAGTGATAACTTAAACTAATCCGCTGCCGTATGCGTGAGAGAAAGGGAAGCCAGACAGATTGGCGCCGTAACGCGTTACGTAACGAAGCGTTTACCCTCCCATAAGAAGTTATCATTTAAAAAAAATAGACATCTTAGTTCAGATAATTATAACAGTTAACTTGAATAAGTTATCATTCTGAAAAACAATATGGTTCTATAGTGATTGATATCCTTCCAACCGATTAACTAATAGACATCAGTCTAGATTTACGAAAATTGTACAGACGATGCAATAGACAGGTATTTCAAGGGGTAATTTAGTTCATATCGAACAATTTTGATAATAAGAATGTGGTACTTATGTATACAATTAGATCGAAAGAACTGTATTAAAAATTAACTTCATTTGAAAATAACTTACTAATATGATTTGATTACTATCGTTGTAACGTAATGCTCTTCCATTTAGCGTTCGTTCGTAGGACACACACCCGCGCGGGGAGTGCAATAAGAGCGCGCATGTTTCACCCTAATCCAAAAGTCTGCCAAAAAGAAAATCCCAGCTTAATTACGTATGTTTGTTGACAACAGTAATTGGTGGCTTTCCCTTGTACATTACTTATTTTTGTGACGCTTATTTTTACTAACATTTGTAAAGGGGGCAATGTACTTCGTTTGCGTTTTACTCATCGTTGTTAAGCAAGATAGTCAAAACCTCTACCTCAAAAAATCAAAAGGGATACCCTAGACCCTAGATGCTCTACTGATAGATAACAGTTAGAATATATACTATTTCCCGGTAGGCGCGTACCTTTAACCTCAGGAGCTTTGGCATAATGTTACTCAGTCATATTAAGTAATATAAAATAAATCTACTTTCCGAGTTATAAAACTACTAACTTGCTAATTGACGTAATTGATAGCTAATATTTAGCATTTTTATAACATTGAAATGATAAACAGTATCACGTACCTATTGATCATGTCATACATTATCAGCCAATCCGCAGTTGAGCAGCGTGGAGCGGTGGAGTATGCTCTTATACCTCTTCGGTTGAAGGGAAATCCCTGCAGTGAGATGAGTTAAGGTTGGTGTAGTTTGTCATACCCAACTAGTGAACTACATAATTAAAACAATATTATTTAAAATATGGAAGAGCAGAACCCCTACCACCTTCATGCTTACCACAGATATACTTAACAGGGGACTTAACCAACTAGAAATAAATTAGTAAAAGAAAATACAGTTCAAATATTGGTCGTGTTTTATCAGAAGGTGATGTCAGGAGCCCCAGGAAGGAACCGGCGAGCGTGCATGAAAAGAGCTATGAATGTCACAGAAGCGAGTGAAGTATGTAAGGACCGCGTCTTATGGCGTTCGGTTCTCTCTGCCTACCCCGCAAGGGACCTGGCGTGAAGATATACATACAAAATAAAGTTTTTTCTTTTCGTATATTGGTATACTACTCTGGTAAGAGATTTATTAGTCTATTTTAGTATTCAGTTGTTTTGTAAATTAGTATCTGTTCATGGATTTTCGTTGCCGACTGTACTATATGTAGGTATTCGGGCAGTGGCAGCGCGCGAAAATGGCGAAGTTGGCGGCTACTGGCTGCGGGATGTTTGCTCCCGCGAGATGTTTGCCCGCGTGCTCGCGGTGTTTACTCAACGCGGGACATTTTGCCCGGCGCGCGGTATTTGTTCTTTGCAGATATGTATAGACAAAAATATAGGTTGCTTGTATTCTGCAAATTGTTCTCTATTTTGCTATTATTGTATTCTCTTGAGGGATAAGTAAGCATTGCACACTCTTTTAGTAAGGTGGAATTACCCGTCGCGAATGATTCCAAACCGATCTCAAGGATATCGCCGTCATGTGTTTATTACATTGTACCGCTACGGAAAGGGATTCTCCGATGCGTTTCATTGTATTATGCGAACCTGAATTTTCCCTATCTAATATCAATAGTATTCTGGGCATCTGTTCGTTTGAAGCGCTAACCACTCAACCGTGTACCAGTCTCTGACTGATTTAATATAGAACAAAGCTTACAGACATTAAAATTTTCACATTGCATTGCATACAGAGGATGCATTTTTATAGTTTTTAAACGCATGTTCCTTTTAAAGTCGTTCGGTTTCATAGGGCGAGCTTGTTAATAGATTCATATGTCTATGAAAATATTAACAAACGACAACCATAATGGCTTAATCTTCATCGAACTTAAACTTCACGATAAAGATCTGAATCAAATCAAAAATACGAATAGAAATGTATAAGTAAATAGTATATGATATAGTATCGAAATACATTTTATAAGATACAAATACCACAGAAAGACCATCGAAGATTAGATGAAGGAAGATTTTGTTTTAAGTATTTTCCGTACCCTAGTGATTTTTACCTGCCAAGTACCGGTAACGGGTGACCCAACGGCATTGTAGGATGAAGGGGCCGAAGGATTAACAGATACGAGACCTTCAAGTTAAGGTCTGTAATATTGGAAATATATAAATAATTGTGGTGCATTATATACATTTTGATGTTTCTTATCATGATAATGACTAATAAAATACAAAGGTATCTTGCCGTATATTGTCACATTCGCAAAATGTCACGTTCGTAAAATGTCATAGTATAGTTTCATATTCCCACATGCGAATGTTTGATGTGACTAAAATATAGGAACAGAAATATGTGGAAGCGACGTTCACCAATGTAAAAAATAATGGGGTAAGTGTATATCATAGTGCATTACATTATTTGAATTTATGCAAGTATGATGTAACAAAATTCAGTCAAATTTACATTTTTTAAATCCTATAATCAATTAATATAATTAGAGGAATATACTGAATGCGAAGAAAACAAAGGTATTTGAAAGAGAAGACTCCAGAACTAATGTAAGGATTACGATTGATGATGAAGTGTTGGAACAAGTGGATGAGTTTGTATATCTTGGATGCGCTTTCAGCAGGGATGGAAGGTACACCGCAGATGTGGAAAGACGAGCGAGTGCTGGGAATAGTGTGAAGGGAACGTTGGGAAAACTTCTTGGCTGTAAAAACCTGAGCCAGAAGGCATAACTCGCTATACACAATGCAGTGTTGGTCCCAACGCTAACTTATGGAAGCGAGAGCTGGGTATGGCAGAAAGAGCATGAAAGTAGAATAAACGCGGTCGAAATGCGAGCGCTGCGCAAAATTTGTGGCGTAAGGCTTGTAGATCGTATTCGCAATGATGATGTTAGAAACAGAGTTGGTCTGAAAGAGAGCGTCGGTGTTAAAATAAGAAGAGGCATGCTCCGTTGGTTCGGATGTCCGAACCAACGGAAAATAGAAAGAATGCAAGATGAAAGAATGACGAAGCAGATATACAATGCAAAAGTGGAAGGATGTAGGAGCCGGGGACGGCCAAGACTTACCATGACCAAATTGGTCGTGTTCTATCAGAAGGTGATGTCAGGAGCCCTAGAAACCGGCGAGCGTGCATGAGAAGAGCAATGAATGTTAAAGAAGCGAGTGAGATATGTAAGGATCGAGTCACGTGGCGAACGGTTCTCTTTGCCTACCCCGCAAGGGATTTGGCGTGAAGTTATAGATAGATAGATAGATATAATTAGAGGTCAGAAATCATAGTTTCTGTGAAGTACCTTATTGTCCCAAAACATCTCGATTTAAGAGGGTGCACAAAGCTAAGTGGCGACCTCATTTTGTTTTTATTAATAACGCTGTATTTAAGACCAATTCCAAAAAAAACGCTCTATAGTGCACTGAAGAACCATATTACCCTCTTAATAGTTAATATTCGAGACACTGATTCGAGATGTTTTGAGACAAATTTAGTAACTCTACGAATACAAAATTAGTGGAGATAACTCCAATAGCTTAGCGTTTTCTATCGGTCAGCATTTTTAACTAAGTAGTCCATATCTATTTATTTGTGAACGAATAGCATTTCTTTTTTTGCAGAATTTGTAGTGTTGCTACCCCGCTTGTTTATGTATATAAAAAAATAGAAATTTGTTCATAAATGACCAAGATATGTACAGTTATAATAATACCATAATTTACCAAAGTGAGACTTTGTACAAAAGTCGTCTGCGTGGGTACCTCTGTCTCACCTGTTTCTACCACCAAGCAGCTATATTTATATAGCTGTGTTTCGGTTTGTAGGGTGAGATATGGCAGAGAAATTACTGGCTACTGTGACAAAACAGCCTTAGGTCAAAAGATTGGCAGCGCGCGAGTAACATCACCGCGGTGTGTTGCGACTAGTTGCGAGCGTCAATAGACTGCGGTGACCGTTTACCATCTCATGCGGGCCGCATGCTTGTTTGCCAATCTAGTTGTATAAAAAAAAAGTATACCGGTTAAAAACTTTCCGTAATTACTCCACAGATCTGATCACTGAGTTATTTTATATATAACTTTTTATACACGGTTTTTATAACACTAAGGTGACAAACAAGGGTACCCAGTAACGATCTTTGTAGAAATCTCTTCATACCCCTTTGAAGATCCTCGCTTGAAATAGCTCAACCAAAGTAGCTGCGATATAAAATAAGACATAGGTATAACTTAGTTACTCTAGTTTGCCACAGTATAAGTAGTGAGTATGGTGTGTGAATAAATTCAATCACAAAAAATTGGACACAACAGTTTAGTTCGCATTCAGTTCATGTCTCACCAACGCAGTTCAAAAACTCCCAAACTTAGTCTGCAATTGATCGTTACCACCAGTGTGCTACTTACTATAAGGAAACAAAGGGACTGTTTATCTTGTAGGTAGCTGACGACCTGCGCGTGTTGGAGACTTACTTAAAAAAACATATCAAATATATTTCCTAACTATATTACTACTTAAAAAGTTTTACAAAATATGTTCTTTTGGTTGTAGTTGGTCTCTCTCTCTTTTGGAGATAGGAGAAATGGTGATCCAATTCTGAGAAATCTTTCACTAATCTAATTTCACTAATCCCTGATATTCGTTGTGGACAACAACGACAGCATTGACGACGGACGCGCAA
Organism: Pyralis farinalis; assembly: GCA_947507595.1. Classification (NCBI taxonomy): domain Eukaryota; kingdom Metazoa; phylum Arthropoda; class Insecta; order Lepidoptera; family Pyralidae; genus Pyralis; species Pyralis farinalis. Next base: position 7,873,205 of record OX382282.1, on the reverse strand, counting down.
GTTGTCAATTTACTTGTTTTCTTTTCTGTATGTAGTTTTTCCTTTCGTGCACCCGTAGTCGCACTTCGCGAAACACAGTACCAGGAGAGCATAGAAGGCAAGGCGTGTGAATGCGATCATGTTTAACGCTCTATGTCTCCCGCATAAAGCAACCGCAGCGCGGTCGGACACCCGTAAAAACGCGCCGATATATTGTGTGGGAAAAGGTGCGCTATTTATTGCTGTGCTGTGGTCAAATGGATGTGAGGTTCTTCACTTTGTAACTAAATAGTCCAAGTTCTAATCCCTACAATGTTTATTGAAACTGGTGTTCAAGAGGCTTAACTTTTCAACCTTGATTAATTTCAGTCAGATAATGATTGCAAAATAGCCTGGTTTTGCCAGATCTTTTACCAGATTTAGGATTTTATTTAGGCCGTTATTCGACTATCATATATTCGTCATAGTTATGTCATCAAAAATTCTAGTTAATTCATATACGGATATTCATATCTACTGACTCAAAACGGAAGACGACAAAATTCAATAAAAAATCGGCCAAGTGCGAGTGGGACTCGCGCACGAAGGGTTCCGTACCATTATCTATAATAAATGCAAAAAAATCACGTTTGTTGTATGGGAGCCCCCTTAAATATTTATTTTATTATATTTTTTAGTATTTGTTGTTATAGCGGCAATAGAAATACATCATCTGTGAAAATTTCAACTGTCTAACTATCACGGTTCATGAGATACAGCCTGGTGACAGACGGACGGACGGACGGACGGACGGACGGACAGCGGAGCCTCAGTAATAGGGTTCCGTTTTACCCTTTGGGTACGGAACCCTAAAAAGAGAGTAAATCTAAGGAAGGTACGGAGGAGCTTTTAAGTTTCGTCGGCTTTTTGTAGAAAGAAATCGCAATCGCGGCGTCTGTGCCTGTAAAAATCTGCGAAGGAAAATATACATTTATTTTCGTAGAAATAAAAAGAAGTATTTTTTAACCATTTCTAATATTATAAACGAAGTGCCTAGTTACTAAATTTGTTGTACTCGCCTTCAAAGATATATTTTTTTTATTTCAATAATAATTATTTAACGGTTGGCCTAAACGCCGAATTCAAATAACTACTTGTCGAATTTTGCAAACGTAGCGATTATAGACACAAAACAGATTACACAGCATCAATTATATCAGTGTTCCCAACCATTTTTTGGCCAGAGACCAATCGGAAAATCGTGAAATAAAATGTGTTAAATATAATATTTCAAACAAATACTATTTAAAACGAACATAAATATTCGCGGACTTCATTTTTACTTGCACGGGCCACCGATTGGGAACCACTGAATTATGTGATCTCATAGCATACAGTCAAATCCTACTTATATTATAAATGCGAAAGTTTGTATGTATGGATGGATGTTTGTTGCTCTTTCACACTTAAACGGCTGAACGGATTTGAATGAAATTTGGCACGTAGATAGATTCTGGATTAACACATAGGCTACGTTATTTGACTCCACGCGGGCGGAGCCGCGGGCAGCAGATAGTAGTATCATAGAAGTGACATCATGTACGCTATGTGCCATAGGTTGCTTTTATAGTGTCATACATGTTTGGTGTTTCTGTGCACCATAGAAATAGGATCACTTTTGTGTAATAGCAGCCTTTGTAATGACAAGAAAGAAAATTTATTAAATTTAGAGGTATTCCTCGTGTTACACACAATTAACCGCGTTTGCGGGTTTGTAAACTAGATGAAAGTGTCTCATTGGCAAACAGAGGCCGACCGGATGCTGCGGGGCGGATTAGATCCTTTCCTTTTGACCCCTCAATAGGAAATGGACGGCCTTAATTTTTTATTCCAATCTTTTTATTCGAGTGGCGCGGAGAAAGGGTTGTGTTGAGATATTTGCACTTTAGTATAGTAGCCGCCCAAAAGGCGATACACAGCTTACAGACCATCAGGAGATTGACTTTCTGAATGGCCGTTATATGGTATGCTAGATCTCCTGCCTGGTTAGACCGATTTTATATTTTATGATTTCTAGCGTCTCGCTTAGGGCCTACATTACTATCTAACTTGCGTCTCGCGGGCCCGCGATCATTGGGAATTACGAGAGTTCTATGTATCTCTCCGTTTGAACTCGAATATCTCGGATTTTTGCATGAAATTTCTATTTTTGCGTAGTGTAGATGTAATTTGCTATATAGTACTCTGTTTTAGTAATTATATTTACTAATCAATAATGTAAAATAAAAATATCACAATCAAGGAAATAACCTATGGAGTCCGATTTTGCATAATAACTAAATTCACTGCAGAGCGGGTCGGGCGGTAAAGTAGAACGCGTAGCGTTTATTAGCGCTCACGGGTAAACATCGCGTCACTTATCGGCTTATTGGTTACAATATCCTCCCATTGGTCAGTAGCCTCGTATCGCTGAGATATTTAGACGCTAAAACACAACGTTTATGTGAACGTAGGGTGCTCTTATGCGCAGTCAAAAGGTTAATTAATTTGTGGCGATGATGCACCCCACCACATCACATCTAAATTTACACAAAATGTAAACATGTTTTTATGAAATGACTAAAAAAGCTTATTTACTTACGCTTTAATACACAAAACCATGTTTTTCGGTCACACACAAAATAATAATTTGCCCGATATTCTCCTACAACAATGAACTGCGTTTTCTTTTCTCAGTAGTAATGTAAATTTGATCAAAGTAAACTGGCAACCTCAAAAAGGAGGATTTTCTCAATTAGACGACATGCCGTTTTTCTGTGTAATATGGGATATATTCACCAAACTTTGAACCTATTTTGAGTGTTTTATTGGGAAGATCTAGTGTCTGCATGGGATACAAAATGGTGAAGTTACAACTTCATTGTGATACGTTTTCATGGTTCCGTACCTCAAAAGAAAAAACGAAACACTTATAGGATCACTTTGTTGTACGTCTGTCTGTCCGTCTGTCAAGACCCTTTTTCTCAGAGACGGGTGTCTATCAAGTTGAAATTAATATCAAATACTCAGGTCTACAATCCCTTTGAGCAGTGATAATATCCAACTTCTTAGTCAATGCAATCAAAAGATACGGCTGTTTATACCTCGTTTATGTGCATATTTTGACACTCGCATGGGGATCAAAATCTATTAGCGCACTTTTCGTTGATCTGGAACAATGAAATCTGTTAAGAAGCAATGTCATGTAGCACAAGCATAAAAAAAATCAGAAAATTGTAAAAAAATTTTTTTCGTGAAAATAATTTGCGAGATTTTTTTTTACGGAACCCTCGGGGCGCGAGTCGGACTCGCAATTTACAGCTTTTTTAAAGTAAATTTAATTAACGTTACATATAATACAATATTTTTTATAGTAATGTGGGTGATACTCATAAACCCACATACTACTCTGTGTAAAAAGTATCGGGAATATGTCAATAAAAAGACCCGCGTAAAAGAGGTCGTTCTAATTTTTTTACTGCATGTTGGTAGCACTGTACTGATTTAGCGCGCAAAATTTGAGCGGGATCTGTCATTTAATTTGTTTTAAACTACACTTTTTGTTGGTCATAGTTTTGAGTCCTCGGCGATTTTTACAATGGAAAATATTGTTGAACAAAGAGTGTGCCTTAAATTTTGTGTTTCAAATGATATTTCATGTGGTGAATCACTAAAAATGTTGCGAAATACCTACGGCGAATCGTGTATATCGAAAACAAGGGCTTATGAATGGTATAAGGCTTTTAAAGAAGGCCGAGAAGTAGTAGTAGACTTGCCTCGTTCTGGTAGACCTTCAACCGCTACGACCAGAGAAAACATCGACAGAATCAAGAAGCTAGTGCTCGAAAATCGACGTATGAGTCTGAGAGAGTTGGCTAGTGAGGTGAACATATCTTTTAAGTCCGTCCACAACATTCTCATTGACATTTTAGGCATGAAACGCGTCGCCGCTCGACTAGTTCCAAAAGAGCTCAATTTTGTTCAAAAAGCGCAGCGAAAGCATGTCGCTGAAGACATGGTTTCCCGAGCTTCTACGGATCCGACCTTTATGAAACGTATAATAACTGGCGACGAGACATGGGTTTATGAGTACGACATGCAAACAAGCCAACAGTCTTCAGAATGGCGTCTCGAAAACGAGCCGAAACCCAAAAAACCGCGGCAAAGTCGCTCCAAAATCAAGGTGATGCTGACAGTTTTTTTTGACTACCGTGGTGTGGTTCACTCCGAATTCCTTCCAGAGGGAGAAACAGTGAATAAAGAATATTATTTAGGCGTCATGAAGCGTTTGCGTGAGAGTATCCGCCGAAAACGTCCAGATTTGTGGCAACACAACTCATGGATGCTGCACCATGATAATGCACCATCACACACAGCCATTATAGTGAAAGAGTTTTTAGCGAAAAATTCAACAAAAGTTCTCGACCAAGCACCGTATTCACCTGATATGGCTCCGTCTGACTTTTTTTTATTTCCCAAGTTAAAATTACCACTTCGAGGAAAACGTTTTGAGTCGATAGAAGCCATAAAAGAAAATTCGCTGAATGAGCTAAAGGCCATACCGCAAATAGCCTATGAAAAATGTATGGAAGACTGGGTGAAGCGGTGGAGATGTTGTATTGCAAGCGATGGGGCCTACTTTGAAGGCGATAAAATAAATTTAGATGAATAATTTGTATTTTTTGTTTTATTGACAAATTCCCGATACTTAGTACACAGAATGTACATGTATATCATACAAGAGAATACTCCAACTGGGGAAGTACTTCCTAATAATAATAATAATAAATATTGTCGGACAAATTACACAGCGCCATCTAGCTCCAAAGTAAGCGAAGCTTGTGTTATGGGTACTAGACAACTGATAAACATACGTAAATACATTTTTTTTTTTGTAAATACATACTTATTATACATAGAAAATACCCAGACCAAGACAAACAGACATTTCCCTTTAAAAATAGACTTGAACTTAAATAACCGCAGCCAAATTTGTGTTTTTTTATTATACGACATCGGGAGACATACAAGCTAGCGTCGCTCACTCACCTGAAGTAAAGTGGTTACCGCAGCATATGAACGCTTGCAATACATGAAGTATCACTAGCGCGCTGTCAGCTATGCTGCTAACATAGCAACTCCTTAGGAGCTTACTGATAATCACTCACAGGAAGACAGCAACCCTCCAGGGAGCTGTATTTCGGCGGCGATTTTCTGTGAGGTACTTCCCTATTCGAAAAGCTTTGATTCACCCTACCCCTCTTAAAAACACCCAGAGGAAGACAAACAGACCTGTAGGGTTACTCTTGACACTAATTCCAATGTCAATCCAATTCCAATGTCAAAGTTTTCAGTATGTATGTGTGTATATCTTCACGCCAGGTCCCTTGCGGGGTAGGCAGAGAGAACCGAGCGCCATAAGACGCGGTCCTTACACACTTCACTCGCTTCTTTCACATTCATAGCTCTTTTCATGCACGCTCGCCGGTTCCTAAGGCTCCTGACATCACCTTCTGATAAAACACGACCAATTTGGTCATGGTAGGTTAGTCTTGGTCTTCCTCGGCTCCTACATCCTTCCACTTTCGCATTGTATATCTGTTTCGTCATTCTTTCATCTCAACCAACCAACGGAGCATGCCCTTTCTTATCTTAACACCGACACTCTCTTTCAGTCCAACTCTCTTTCGTACGTCATCATTTCGAACGCGGTCAACAAGCGTTATGCCACAAATTTTTCGCAGTGCTCGCATCTCGACCGCATTTATTCTACTTTCATGCTCTCTCTGCCATACCCAGCTCTCACTTCCATAAGTTAGCGTTGGGATTAACACCGCGCTGTGTACAGCGAGCTGTGCCTTCTGGCTTAGATTTCGGCTGCCAAACAGTTTACCCAACGCTCCATTCACGCTATTCCCTGCACTCACTCGTCTCTCCACATCAGCGGTGTACCTTCCATCGCTTCTAAAAGCGCTTTCAGTAATATTTCATAATTCCGACTGTAATTTGGTCAACCTGCGATTGCTTATTATTATTGCCTAAGGAGATAATCGGGGATGAAGATTAAACTAATCTGAGGTTCTTGTCGTGATTCAAGAACTTAATTCCAACAGCGAGTTATTGGAATTGGTTCCCAGAGTAACCCTACTGTTCATGTATACAAAAGTTTGTCCTGTTGAATCGAATACACGAACGTTGGTGTCAAATTTGCATTACTTACCACTACCTGGCTCGCTAAAAGGCCTACTGCGAGTAAAAGAGATTAGCATTATATACACCTGAGTACTCGTGTAAGTCGGATAACGCTTGAGCGATAGCTCCTGTGATGCTGTTGTTGGCCTGCGGTGGTCGCTTTACATCAGGTGGGAAGTATGATTGAATGTCATCCGACGATGTTTTGTACAAAAAAAGTCTGATATAAATAATAGTTAGTTCAATAGCTCTACATTCCGTCAAGGCAAGCACGGGCCATTCCCATGTGACAGGCAAGTGGCAACCCTGAGTTTGCATGAGGCGAGCGGGGGCGGGTCGGGCGCGGCGGCGGCGGCCGGGACGTAACGACGTTTGATTAATCGCGCGGGACGGGCTGGGACTGGGACGAGAACTCGATTAATTCTTAATTAGTTATCGATGTAGCTCGGTTATGTATGCAACGTCTACAGGAAGCTGCAATCGATTGAAGATAAACGTGGTTTGTCTTTGAATTACATTCCTAACGTTGGTATAAAAAAAAGCCGTCAAGTGCGAGTCCGACGCGCACACTCGGGGTTCCATAAAAATATACTTTCGCAAAAAATAATTTTTCTGTTATGTGACTACAAATTTACGGTTTTCGGATTTTTTCCTTTACTTGTGCTATAGAACATTGCTTTTTACTAAATTTCCTGATTTTAGGTCAATGGTTATTATAATAATATACTAATACCCTATAGGTTTTGATTCCTTGGCGAGTGTTAAAATATGCGCATAAACGAAGTATAAACAGCCGTATCTTTTCATTGCGTTGACTTAGAAGTTTGATTTTTTCACTGCTCGAAGGGATTGACGGAGTATTTGATATTAATTTCAGCTTGATAGCTAAATCCGTCCATGAGAAAAAGGGTCTTGACAGACGTACAAACACACGTACAACAAAGTGATCCTATAAAAGGTACGTTTTTACTTTTGAGGCACGGAACCCTAAAAACGAGCGAGCCTTTCAGTAGTTGCATACAATCTGTGACATTTGACACCTCACCTTGGTAACGGGCAAGTAATATTAACTTAGAATTACTTATAAATATTTAAGAAATTATTAATATCAAAGAAATATTATGTTATTATAAATTAGTATTACTGCAATTAATGTTTTTGAAGTTAAAATTCTTTTGATGCGATATGACGAGTAATTCAGATCTTTATCGGATGGAAATAATGTTTTTAAAGGGAAATGACGTTTAATACAAATTATGCAGTGTGACTTGTTATGTTACATTTTTAGCTATAAATTGAGAATTCATAATCATACGGCTGTGACCGTTGTGACAGAATGCGTAATATCTTTTACTGCTAAAAGTATTTCATAAGTAATCAAAAATATGCAAAAAGGAAAATCACCCGGGCAGGATGGTCTCAGCATCGAACACTTTAACCCTTCGGGTTTAACCGCGAAATGTAGGGGAAAACGTATATAACGGGTTCTGACTGCTACACGCAGGGGTGCATTTGCCTAGGGTGCTCGCTATGTTTTATAATTACAGTTATGCGTACTACTGTAATATCTATTCTAAAAAGCGTGAATACGTTGATCTATCAATAAGTGAAGTGTTTTTTTTTTTTTTTTTGATTTTCGCCCAAGAAAGTTGAAGACCCACAAAGGAAGGACCAACCCACACCCGGGTGTGCATTGGTCATTCCTCCGTGAGGGGCACCCTCCGGAAAAAGGGAGGGAGGAGGTGAAATCTTTCAAAGATACCATTTCGTACGAACGAACTGATTATGTCGGATTTCCACCGACTAAAACACCCCCTGGGACTGCCTCTAGCCGGGAAGGCTACAAAGGCTTCATCTGAAGCGATCACCCCAGGGGAACGGGGTGACGCAAGCGTCACTCTTATAAGAGCATACGCTTAGAGAAGGGTCGACTTCCTCCTGAGGACGCCGACCCTGGACCCTATAAGCGCCTAAACCGAGCGACCAGAAGGGTGCTCACATGGTGGAGGAGTGTTGCCCTAAGGAGGCTTCGGCCGCTGCATAGCGGTCCAAAGCTCTCGAAATTTTGTTAGGTTGATCTAAGAGGACACTACGTGGCCTGCGGTTTTGGTATTTGGATAAAGGAGGCTGTAGCGGGCTGTAGGACGCAGCCTGCTGGATGAGCGGGTTAGGATGGGTCTCAGCGGTTTCGAAGAAACGCTTTGACAGGAGTTGAAAGTGTTGTTGGATAGATGGGAGTTGGAGGTCACGGTGGAGTTCAGCATTACGCTGAGCCCACTGAGCATTGGTGGCTCGACGACAAAAGACGTTTTGGACGGTCTGCAGCCTGTTAATGGTTGCAGGACTGGCATGAGCGAACACCGGAGACGCGTACGACATCACCGGCCTTATACAAACCTTGTACAGGGTTCGCTTATTTCTGAGGGACATTTTACTGTGCCTTCCCAGCATAGGGCTGAGTCGGTTCAGGTAAAATCTGGCGGTACTAACTACCTTTCGAACGTGGGGGACAAAAGAGAGTCTGGAGTCTAGAGTGACTCCGAGATACTTCGCCGTGCGTTTCCAGGGGACTGACGCCCCCAGCATACGCAGTCGGCGAGTATTGTGTGGGAGTTTGCGTCTCGCACAGAAGTGTACTGCGGAGCTTTTCTCCGGGTTCACCTCTATGCGCCATTTTCGGAACCATCTTCCTAACTCAGTAACTGAGGTTTGAAGTTTGGCTAACGCAGATGACACCTGCACGCTCTTGGAATAGAGGGCTGTGTCGTCGGCGAAGAGCGAGAGCTCAACGCCTTTGGGAGGGGTGGGAATATCGTTGGTATACGATATATACAGCAGGGGTGCCAAGACAGAGCCCTGTGGGACCCCAGCCTTGAGTGGGCGTGGGGTTGAGAGCACTCCTTCGTGTCTAAAACGAAAGGAGCGATGTTTGAGGTAGGAGGCCACTAAGCGGACAAGTCGGTCTGGGAAATTAAGCTTGTAAAGCTTGTAAATAAGTCCTCCATGCCAGACTTTATCAAAAGCCTTGGCAACGTCAAAGAAGACAGCTACTGTCTTTTGACGCTTTGGATAAAAACCGCTCGAGATATACTCGACTATGCGGTGGACTTGCTGTGGGCAAGAGTGTTGGGAGCGAAAGCCGAACTGGTTGTCTATTATGAGACCATTTGAGAAGAGATGCTCTCTCAGTCGAGCGAGCATTACTCTCTCAAGAAGTTTCCCCATCGCCTTAAGTAGGCTGATGGGGCGGTGGCTACTAGGGTTGTTGAGTGGTTTACCCGGTTTAGGTATACCAATGACCGTAGCATCTTTCCAGGCGGTTGGAAAGTGGCACAGGTCGAAGCAGGCGTTGAATATAAGGGCTAAGAGCGTCAGCACTTGGGCTGGGAAGTTCTTTAGCGCCTTATTTGAAATTCCATCAGCGCCTGGGGCTTTGTGGGGGTTTAGTCCTTTGATGAAAGAACTAATTTCATCATTGGACACTGTGATGGGGTCTGCAGTGAGAGGGAGTGAGCTCTTATGTAAGACCTCCTCCTCCACTGATTTGACGTGTGCAGCGTCGCATGGCTGCGTGCTGACAGAACATTGTGAGGCAATGCTGTCAGCGAAACATTCGGCTTTCTCTTCGTCCTCGAAGGCGATAGTGCCATCGGGACGGTGGAGTGGTGGAGTGTGAGTTATTGCGTCACTACGCAGTGCTCTCGCTACTTTGTAGTACGCAACATGAGAGGGAGCTATATTCTCCATGAGGTCGCCCCATCGCTCTTCCCTCAAGTCGGAGAGAGAGGACCTCACTTGCCGCTGAAGGCGGTTCGCGAGCGTCCTGTTAGACGGGGTGGGATACAGCTTGGCTCTGCGGAGCGCTGCATTTTTGGCTTTAATCAGGTCCCTGACAGCCTGCGGTAGTTTTCGGCGGTTATCCACCTTCACTACCCGCGAGTTGTCCTGAACAGCTGATTGAACCAGTTTGGTTAGAGAATCCACCGCACTGTCAATCTTGTCCGGACTATCGAAGTAGTCGGACGTGAGAGCGTACGGTGAATCTGGGGCATCAAAGGCTGCCTCTAGGGTGGCCTTAAAACCTTTCCAGTTGGTGAAGGTCTTGTTGGTGGAGGAGGGGTGGGGATCCAACGGCCCCATTACCAGTGAGACTGGACGGTGATCAGAGCCCAGATCATCGAGAGGCTCGATTGATCTGAGCTGAAGCGACACTCCTTTGACTAGCGCAAAGTCTAGTACGTCAGGAGTGGCGTCCACCCGATCAGGGTAGTGAGTGGGCGAGAAAGGACACAGGACGTCCAGATCTAGGGCTTGGGTGATCTCCAGTAGCTTCCTGCCACTGGAGTTAGAAGACTGACAGGTCCAGTCTGTATGTTTGGAGTTAAAGTCTCCAAAGAGAATGACAGACTTGCCTAGTGCTAAGAGCGCTTCAAAGTCGCTTCTTAGTGGGATTGTCCCGCTCGGTATGTAGATGGACGCTATGAGTATGGACTGATGTCCTGTCATAGCCACCTTACATACTGTGGCCTCCATACTACTCAACGGAGGAGTATCTATAGTTGAGCAATGAAGTGCTCGCCTATAGTAGATAGCAGTACCGCCGCCTCTATGGTCGCGCGGCCTGTCATTCCGAACTAAAGTGTACTGGGGAATCGACAGCCCCTTCCGGTCAGTGGGTTTGAGCCACGTTTCCTGAAGGAGCAGCAGGTCGATGTCCCTACTACGTACAAATTCCTTCAGTTCTAGAATGTTAGGTCGTAAACTACGCGTATTAAATGAAATAAGCGAGAGCCCTTTCGGTTTGGTCCGGCCAGGTGCAGCCGACACGGCGGTGTTCGGTGCCGCTGAGTTACCTACTACTGGAAGCATTTATTTAAATGCACGAATGAGGTGGTGGTAGCGGGTGAAAAGCTCCATCCGCCCAATGATGTCACTGCTTTTGTACAGTTGCAGGAACTGTGTAACCTCAGCCACACTAACCTCTGGGAAGCTAAGCATCCCCGGGGCGGCTGAAGTGGCAGTGGGCGCGGGTTTGGCGGATTGAGGCGCACCCGCTGGGGCCTGCTTGAAGGCAGGCTCCGTGCGGGGCCCCCAGGCCTGGGTTTTCGGCTGCGCAGAGTCAGCCTTTTTTGGGCCCCACGCAGGCGTGGTGCCGGACTTGGCCGCCGCAGGCAGAGGCGGGAAGTGGCTCGCCGTGGGCGCCGGAGGCGCTTTGCGGCCACTTTGGGCCCCACCTCGGCCGTTGGCGGCCTTGCGGGACTGTTGGGAGGGGGACGGCCGAGGCGCGCGCGGGCAGCCTCTGTAGTTGGCCGGGTGGCCAGTCTGGCCACAAAGTACGCACGCCGGGGGCGTGGAAGACTGCTGGTCGCGTGTGCGACCGCAGTCTTTGGTGAGGTGCGGCACCAGGCACTTTACGCACCTTGGTGCCGCCGTGCAGTTACGAGCCGCATGCCCGTATAGCTGGCAGCGGTGGCACTGGGCCGGCATGCCAGTCTTGCGGGGCGGCTCGACTGTAATGTTTGAGATCCCGCACACCGTGCGGGTCTCTTTGAATATGGACCTAGCCTCACTGTTGTTGGTTAATACCACCAACGCCAGTGGGTAGGTACGGCCTGAGCGGCTGTACATTTTATGTACAGCCTCAACTGGGAAACCCTGACCGACTAAGTCGGCCCGGATTTCCTCAGCCGGAACCTCGTGCGGTACTCCTCTGAGTACCGCACGGACTTTCCGCTCCTCAGTGAGGGCGTAAGTATGATATGGGATACCATGCTGACCCAGCAGGCCTGACAAGCCTCTGTAGTCAGCGATGGTGGGGACCTCTATTTTTATAGCTACACCTGTATTGGTGGCTTTGGTGTAATTGACTTTTTTGTCAGTACACAGTTTTGAGACGTCGACCCATCTCGCCTTATCCCGTAGGAATATAGGCGGCGGGGACTTTACTTTGGCCACCTCCGGCGCGCAGCGAGTCGCTGGCTTGGCGGTGGCGGAGGAGGAGGAGGAGGTGCCGCGGGCAGCGGGGGTGGCAAGCGCAGAAGGCGCTGGGATGTCGATGCTCATTAGAGCCGGGATGGCGGGGCGCTGGGTCGCGGCGGGGGATGCTCTCTGCGGCGAGGCAGAGCGAGCACGCCGGTTTTTCTTAGCTGAAGGCTTTTTAGGGCGGGTGTGAGTGACGACGGTGTATGAGCCTTGCTCATCGTCGTCGCTGGGGGCTGGACGTTTGATAGTCCTTTGGGCGGGAGGGATGGAGCTATCAAGCTCCATGTCCGAGTTGTCGGACTCAGGAGAGGAAGGGGAGGCGGGGGAGGAAAGTACCTCCACGGCAGGGGAGGCGGGGGCGTCAGAAGACGCGGGGGAGGCTGGGACGCTGCATGGAGCGGGTAGGGAGGCGAGGGAAGGGACAGGGGAGGCGGGGGAGGACACAGGGGAGGCGGGAGAGGACACAGGGGAGGCGGGAGAGGACACAGGGGAGGCGGGGGTGTAGGCCTTGGCGATACCTAGCAGTAACTCGTCGATGTCGACGTCGGGGGTGGATTGCAGAGTCAAAGCGACCTGCTTCGCAATGTGAAGGATAGTTTGTAGCGTAGTGCTATCAAACTGCGCCATAGTGGCGAAGCAAACCTCCCTGCCGAGGGGCAGGGGGGCGACGGAGGTTGAAGTTAACCGCAGCTACTCTAATTTAGTAGGCACGGAAAAGGACCGTCACCCTTGGCAAGAGCCAAGTGCACTGGGCTCGGGTCGGCCGACTTCGCTGGGTTCTGAAGGAACCCAGCAGCGTGTCGGGTCAACGCTTACCGGCTTCGTATGGCACCTACAAGTAGGTATCCACCGATACTACGCGGGCAATTGTTTACAAGTTGTGCAAACAACGGTTGCAAGCAACCGTTGCAAACAAAACTCGCAAAAACTGCGAACGGCGCTTAGACTGTACAGTCAGCGCGGTGTATACTCACAACGACAGAGACGGCTGCAGGTGCGAGCGAGAGAGGAGATGGCGAGCGTCGATACGTGTGCACGTATCGAGAACTGGCCGCGGAATGTCTTGTGAAGTGTCTTGTCAGGTTTAAAATAAATACGATTTGTCGATAGAAATCTATCGACATAGATCTCTTCTCTCCGTACGATGAAACGAGTCGCTGCTGGCTGGCCGCATGGCCGTCCAACCGAACGGGCGGGCGGGCCGCGGGCGACACGGGCGCGATGAATGGTTTCACTCGGCGGCGCGCGGTCGGAACGAGTCGTCAAAGAGGCGAGGTGGCTTGACTTGACACTAGGGTTGACACTGGCAATTACATTGCAAGAATTGCCGTATTTTTAAATAACATGTAAATATATTTTTAGTACCTACATGCAACAACTGCCAACTAATATTATTATATATTATTGTATATATATTTAAATTAAGGAAAGCATATACGATTATTTGAAACGTGAGTAAGAGTATTTGAATGAAATAAATTATTTTCAAATTTCGTTTAAAATACTCGTATATGCTTTCCCTAATTTAAAAATGACAGCACGCATAAATCTTGCCGTGGTAATATTTATCTATCACATGATTCGGTCTTTATACTTCACTCACTACTAATATGTATGTATATAAACATACATTTTTATGTTTGTAGGAAATTTTGTATATATGTTAATGTTAGCTATTTTAATCATTCAAAACGATATTTCGGTACGATAGTCATTGTCACATCGATACAAAAGATCGAAATATCACATTCGTTGTATCAATGCATCAAAATAACGATACGTGTCGCTAGTTGAAAAGATAAAGATGCTTTATTTGCCATTGGGCCCTCGCGGGCACTTAGACACGTCTTACAGTTTTTGAAATATAATCTTATTGTATCTTATTTAATTCTCTTTTTACTTTTTTCTTTTTTTTATTTACTACCATTTCGGAAATGACCATTGGCTAAGAAGAAATGCCGAAAGAAACTTGCCAACTTGCCTTGAAAGGTCGGAAAAGTAAAAAACTTGAAAATATTTCAATTAGTTGATTAAGAAGTTGTTGTATTATGGAATAAATTGACACTTCTGTATGTCGCGTACTAAAAAGAATAAGCCGTTTATTTTATTGGAAGTGTTGATAACATAGAAGTCAGGTCAATTCAGATGGATCTGGTGTAACTGGTAACCCTACTTGACAATCACTTGACTAAGTTTTTTCCAACACTGCGGATTTCCTGATAGCTCCAGCCACGGCTTTAATCGAGGAGATTTTGCGCAGTGCAGTCTTGGTCTCTAGAATTATATTTATTATCTATCTTTAATTAGGCACGAAAATTGTAAAACTTTTGCTCGCGCTTATGTCAATGATAGGTTGCTTTAGCCTGTGTTTTTCGTGAGTTGCTGAGTCGATCCTAGATGTGTGATTAAAAGTTATATAATCGTATCCGTCAAATATATATGTATGTATGTATATCTTCACGCCAAGTTCCTTGCGGGGTAGGCAGAGAGAACCGAGCGCTATAAGACGCAGTCCTTGCATACTTCACTCGCTTCTGTGACATTCATAGCTCTTTTCATGCACGCTCGCCGGTTTCTGGGGCTCCTGACATCACCTTCTGATAAAACACGACCAATTTGGTCATGGTAGGTTAGTCTCGGTCTTCCTCGGCTCCTACATCCTTCCACTTTTGCATTGTATATCTGCTTTGTCATTCTTTCGTCTCGCATTCTTTCTACATGTCCGAACCAACGGAGCATGCCCTTTCTTATCTTAACACCGACACTCTCTTTCAGACCAACACTTTCTCTCACGTCTTCATTACGAACGCGCGTCAAATATATATTTCCACAGAAATCAGCGAGATCAATAAGGGAGCAGGGGAGTAGTCCTAATAGGGAACCACCCATTTCTGACTGTCTTAAAATCTTGAAAGGCACGAAGGAGATATTATTATAACACTAGTAAAGTTAATAATCTTCTATAAATATACATACAGATAAATAAAATTGGAGTGTCTGTTTGTAATATTAAAATAACCGCTTTTTACTAAATGCATATGGATGTATACACTTACACGTACTTATAATCAAAGCAAATAAATAAAATTATAATTGAACAATAACTTTTTTGTTAAATTCCGCGCGGACGAAGTCGCGGCGGGCACAGCTAGTAATTATACAAAATCTTGCTATTATTACAGCGTCATAAGAGTACGGCCATGCAATTCTATAAGAGCAAACATCCTTACATCCTCGGAAACATCGGCTGTTATAGCCTTGAACACAAAATTGCAATTCCTTAGTGTCGCTTTTCATGGTTGTGCGACACTAGCGCCGCAAGGCTGCGTTTGGAATTGGAATTCTACAAGGCAAACAGCCTCGCGTACGCTTACAGCCTTATAGAATACCAAATAAAAAGCCGTGATCGCAGTAGACGATGTCAAAGCTGTGACATCTGTGATCACAGCGACGCACACAGCCATTACGAGTCGCTTCGAGAATTGCATGGCGGATCTCTTAGAGCGTGAGTTTTACTCGAAATTGTCTGTTATGTTACAATTATAAGGGTTCCGTGAAAAGGTAACAAGTAATCTTTACAACACTCCTTTATTGTCCGTTTCGCTCTTTGCCTGTTTGTATATCAGGATACGTATAATTATGATCATTGAATTGGGAAGCAAGTTCTCATAGCACAATCGCTATTTTATTCACCTGTGTCTGTTTAAAAATCTTATGCTTATTATCAGTTCTACAAGGATCGTGCGTGATATTTAGCGTTTCCACGATTTCATCAAATGTCGTATCCAATTAATTCTCTAGCTAGAGTGACGATTTGTTCCTGCGAGCGAGATATCCAGGAGGCATCTAGAGAGGTGCGACAGGCCCACCACTCATACCCACCACTCATACCCACCACTGTGTCTCCTGTGTAGCCAGAATTAACAGCGGCGACCACAAAAAAGGCAATGAACAGTGAAGTCCATTGCCGTCCCGGGGGTTAAACTACAGCTGCCTTGGAACTCACAAACGAATTTAATCAGAAGAAATTTGTAGGAGTAAGAAGTTTTGGAATTGACTAGAGAGGTGCGACAGTAGAGGGATGATGGCATGCAACGATTACTACTCCACATATTACAATCGTGTATAGGATACGGTAACCGTTCGGTAAAAACGTAACCCGTATAAAAAAATAACTATCTATCTATCTATAACTTTACGCCAAATCCCTTGCGGGGTAGGCAGGGAGAACCGAGCGCCATGTGACTCGATCCTTACATACCTCACTCGCTTCTTTAGCATTCATTGCTCTTTTCATGCACGCTCGCCGGTTTCTAAGGCTCCTGACATCACCTTCTGATAGAACACGACCAATTTGATCATGGTAGGTAAGTCTTGGCCTTCCTCGGCTCCTACATCCTTCTACTTTTGCATTGTATATCTGCTTCGTCATTCTTTCATCCTGCATTCTTTCTACATGTCCGAACCAACGGAGCATCCCTTTTCTTATTTTAACACCGACGCTCTCTTTCATACCAACTCTACTTCTAATATCATCATTGCGAATACGGTCAACAAGCGTTACGCCACAAATTTTGCGCAACGCTCGCATTTCAACCGCGTTTATTGCTACTTCTTGTTCTATCGCTACTTTCGTGCTCTCTCTGCCATACTCAGCTCTCGCTTCCATAAGTAAGCGTTGGACCAGCATTAAATAATAAAAAAAAATAACCCGTGTATATTATTACTGTATACCACGTTACATACACCTAGGTATGTATGTATGTACATCATACAGACCCGCCAGTGTGACGTTTTTATATCCAGCCACAGCAGCATCGCCCGGATATGGTTGGTTGTTTACTCCTTTTTCGCCACATCCCGTTCAACCCCCGAAGTACTTACCAGGCGCCCAGATGAGCGGAGCGGCTGTTTTGTAACATTATTTTATTTAGTTGCGGTTGGCTCTCAACTTTACTTTATGTGGTAGACTATATCTATATATTTTAAACGCTAACTGTATTTTAAACGCTTTTTAGAATACACATTTAAAGAAATAAATAAAGAAATGGTTATTAAAATTTAACGAAACGATGATTTTAAGAAGCTCGATGGCGCGTTGGTTAGACACCAACGCTCGTGGGTTCGATTCCCACATGGAACAAACACTTGAGCGCATGAACATGTCTGTTCGTCTTGGTCTAGGTGTTTTTATTAAAGCAGCCCGTGTGGAGAAGTACCTTCAACTAACAGAAAACCGTACTCTGGATCGTTGTTGTGTTCCTGCGTGTGTGAAGTCACCAGTAAGCTCCTAAGGAGTTGCTGTGTTAGCAGCAGAGGTGGCATCACGCGAGTGATACTAAATGTATTACAAGCGTTTATAGGCTACGGTAACCACTTTACATCAGGTGGAGCGTATGTATGCCTCCCGACGTTGTATAAAAAATATCTAAGAGTAACAAATAAACAATTTTTAACGGAAATATCGCGTATTTTATTTATTTTGTTGAACCTGACGTTTCGAACGCTTTGCCAGTCGCCAGTCTTCCTGCGACCACGGACGCTGCAAAGCGTTCGAAACGTCAGGTTCAACAAAATAAATAAAATACGCGATATTTCCGTTAAAAATTGTTTAATTCAATGAGTAACAAATAAAGGTGGTCGTTGACGCTGGAGGGACGAAGTCGTTAACAGTGTACTCACACACCCACTGCGGGGTGTGTAATAATAAAAATAACTCTTCTCGCGATAAACAAAAAGTTTATGTTTAAAACATTAATATAAAAATACTTACTTAAATATTGAGGTTATCGAGATCTTATCGAGAAGCTTTCTGGCTCATGGTCTCATCAATATATTTCATCCAGTACTGAAATTTCTTTTACGATTAATATGACAGCAGCGTAAATTATAAATATACATATTCATGTTATAAATAACATACGAATCTGGTGGCTCTTCGGCATCCGGTGTTTGGTTCGATTTTCGCATAAGGCAAGCATTTCTGACCGCGATTGTTTCCTATGCGTGTTGTATGGAAGTTATTTAGTTACTAATATTCATATATATCTATTTATATCCTCACTCCATGTCCTCTACGAGGTAAGCAGAGAGATCCGAGTGCTACATCACTCGCCCCTCGACATACCTCACTCTTTAACATTGATAGCTCTTCTCATGCACGCTCGTCGGTTTCTAGAGCTCCTGACATCACCTTCTGATAAAGCATGACCAATTTTGTCATGGTAGGTTAGTCTTGGCCTTCCTCGGCTCCTATTATTTTTCTACCTTCACGTTGTATATCTACTTCGTGACTTTCCCCGTGCATTCGTTCTACATGTCCGAACCAACGGACATGTCACTTCTCCTTTTAACACTGATACTCTCTTTATATCATTACTAGCTGTGCCCGCGACTTCGTCCGCGCAGAGTAGTTTTTTTAAATTATTTATGTATATTAATAAAAATAAATAAAATTTCTAAAATAAAGATAACCTAAGTTACTTCTTATTATATCAGCTATCTGCCAGTGAAAGTCCCGTCAAAATCGGTCCAGCCGTTTCAGAGATTAGCCGGAACAAACAGACAGACAGACAGACAAAAATTGAAAAAATATTCATTTTGGTACATGTACCGTGTATACATATCCATATGCATTTAGTAAAAAGCGGTTATTTTAATATTACAAACAGACACTGCAATTTTATTTATCTGTATAGATTATATGATTAAAAAATAAAAACTCGATGGCGTCATCGTCGGCAGCCTGTCTAGCTTCTGCGTGCTTCGGTGAACAGTAGCCTTCGGGCGGCTTGAAAACAATAGCCTCATCCAATCCGCAATTGAACAGCGTGGTGGAGTATACCTTGTACCTCTTGGGTTTAAGACCCGTATCCTTGCAGCGGGATTAGTTAGGATTGGTGTAGACTACTACACTACACCAACTCTAACTAATCCCACTGCATATGATAAAAAAATGTATGTTTGAACAAGAAATTCTAAAACATTGGTAACATGCATTGAACTACGATGTAAGTACGTAGTACATAATACCTCAATGGTAAGGAGCAAAACTTGTTAGAAATTTCATATAAAAATGAAGAATTTTTGAAATCTAACGAACCTTGTCAAAGAAACTTTTGCATAGTGTTGATCATATAGGCTAATTACAATTTCTAAATTATAACGTGCTTTATCTATACTTTAGGCTAACCCTTTGATGAATATTACCATTTGTAACATGTCCCACAGCAAATTACATAGATCAATTTGTTTGGGCAGCGCAATTATGTTAATTTAATTAAAGACTAAAATAAAGAAGAGTAACGACGCTGTTATCAACTTATTCGATTTATTTTATTTGGGAATAATACGTTGAATTCTCAGGTTGAATTAATTCAATGCCGTGCATCCTGTAATTCGAAAATCCAAATATGCTATCGGGCAGATATCTGGCAACACTGGCCCGCGCCAGCCGCTTCCCTCCGCCAATTAGCAATGCGCCTCGGTGCCCACACAACGTTGTTTTCTCGTACAGAGAAAGTGATCTTTTTGGGATAATTATTTTTTTATTATTTCATATTCACCGTAGGTTGGTGGAAAACAGGGGAATGCTTACACCGTGCTTTTACTTTTAGTCTATAATAAAAAAATCGGCCAAGTGCGAGTGGGACTCGCGCACGAAGGGTTTTGTACGATTATCTATAAAAATCGGCCAAGTGCGAGTCGGACTCGCGCACGAAGGGTTCCGTACCATTATCTATAAAAACGGCAAAAAAAATCACGTTTGTTGTATGGGAGCCCCCTTAAATATTTATTTTATTCTATTTTTTAGTATTTGTTGTTATAGCGGCAATAGAAATGCATCATCTGTGAAAATTTCAACTGTCTAACTATCACGGTTCATGAGATACAGCCTGGTGACAGACAGACGGACGGACGGACGGACGGACGGACAGCGGAGCCTCAGTAATAGAGTTCCGTTTTACCCTCCGGTGTCCGTCCGTCCGTCCGTCCGTCCGTCTGTCACCAGGCTGTATCTCATGAACGGTGATAGTTAGACAGTTGAAATTTTCACAGATGATGTATTTCTGTTGCCGCTATAACAACAAATACTAAAAAATAGAATAAATATTTAAGGGTGCTCCCATACAACAAACGTGATTTTTTTTGCCGTTTTTCTAGATAATGGTACGGAACCCTTCGTGCGCGAGTCCGACTCGCACTTGGCCGATTTTTTTCTTTTTTAATCTACTGGCATTTCGGAAATGACCAATGGCGAAGGAGAAATGCCGAAAGAAAATTGCCCGTGTTGGGCTTTTTTTAAACCATCAACTATTACAATAATTTTATATTAGTTGACGTGAAACTTCTTGTTTCGAAATACGTGTTGTCTGGTGTACCCAGCGCTTCTCGCCAGTGGTACGAGGGCCGCGGTTGGCTCTCGCCAGCGCAGCGGCTTTAGTTCAATTAATACTCGCAGTTCACCCGCGGGAATTAGTTCCATTTCGTCCGCTTGTCAGTGAACTGTGAACTTTAAGTGCTATTGTTTTGTTTGGGGTGATTAGTCACGCAAGACTAGAGCTTCCATCAAAAAGTTCGTGAACCTAACATGAAGATTAAAAATCTTTATTTGTCATCGCCATTACATTTTTTTTAATTAAAGTATTATTTTTATTTATTTCTCATAGTTTTCATTTTTTTTGTTTCCATTTTCTACATTTTGACTAGGTTAGTGGCGGAGTGGTTAGTAACGTCACTCTGACACCAGGGCTCGTTGGTTAGACTAAAATTTGTGTGCATGTCTGTTTGTCTTGGTCCGGGTGTTTTTAACAGAGGTAGATCGCATTAAAGCTACTTCTGGGGAATCAAATAACAAATCCCTGGAAGATTGTTGTGTTCCTGTGAGTGTGGCTACCATAACTCCTTAGGAGTTGCTGTGTTAGCAGCAGTAGTGGCATCGCGCGAGTGATACTTAATGTATTACAAGCGTTTATAGGCTACGGTAACCACTTTACATCAGGTTGGCGGTATGTATGTATGCTTCCCGACGTTGTATAATAATATACATGTCGCAGGGAAATGCCGACACCAGAGATTTTACGAAATCCCTATGGATAAAACGAAATCGCGGTATATAATAATAATTGCAGTATTAATTCTTATCAACTTAAATACTCTAATCCGTGCGAAGCCGGGGCGGGTCGGTAGTTTTATACAGTTTATGAAAAATACGAAGTATAAATATGTATTCATATATGTATATATTTATAGATAATATAATTGTATTCTTCCGATGAATTTTTTGGTTTTTTTTTAAGTTACATGTATTTTACTAGAAATATTCAAAGTTGCGAAGAAACAAATGTGTAACCTTTACAAGCCTAATGATGTGTATGTCAAATAAACATTCAAGCGAGTATGTACTTACAGCATAAGTACATAGTTATTTCTCTCGTCTCACGCTACTATCACCGCTGTCACAAAAGTGCCGTCTCCGCGTCGCGCCCGAGGTTTCTCTCGGAAAATAAAAATAAATTGCAGAAAATATTGCAGCCATTCTGTGTCGGCAGGCGTCGCTCGCCGCCGCTCGGCGGGGCTCCGGGCTCCGTCCGTGGGTGCTCGGCGTAAGTGCGCGGGTTGTACCCACCTACTTTGTAAATTATAACGATGCATTCAGGGGTTACTTTACATACTTTGTGAACTGGCAAGTAGCCGGACTTTCAACGTAATTAAATGAGTAATTTGTATGCAGGCCCGGTCGTTTTTGGTCACTCTTTATTTTCGAGTTGTTCAAAAATTACATTTATTTGTATGCGCATACGGTCCGGTTGTTGTTAATTGCTTATCGTAGGCTAAAATATGAGTCTGAACAAATATCCTCTTACATACATTTTGAATAAGTAAAACGAATGCATGGTTTATAACGAGCTCGGCGGCGCAGTGGTGGAACCCGCTGTTTCGCTACTTTGACACCAACGCTCGTGGGCTCGATTCCCATATAGGACAAACATTTCTGCGCATGAACATGTTTATTTGTCTTGGTCTGTGTATTTTCTATGTATAATAGGTAGGTATTTAAAAAAATAATGTATTTTCGTTTGTTTATCAGTAGTCTAGTACCCATACCATTACACAAGCTTCACTTACTTTGAATCTAGGTAACGATGTCTAATTTGTCCGGCAATAAAAAAAGGTACTTCTTTGGTTTTGGGGTACCATGATACCGTCATATATAGAGTCAAACACACACACAAATTGGAAACAATCTGGTTTAGTTTTGCAGGTGTTTTTTCTCGAGCATGCTTAGTTTGCACCTTGTTCCCAAGACTTATTTATGAAGGTATCAGGTTGTAAATGGTATATATGTACATACAGATGAGATAACAATAATGGATAATCAATTTCGTTATCCAATTCCAATTCTATTATCCAGACGAGCTCGGTGGCGCAGTGGTGAAACGCGCTGTTTCGCTACTTTGACACCAACGCACGTGGGTTCGATTCCCACACAATACAAACATTGTGTGCATGAACATGTCTGTTTGTCTTGGTCTGGGTATGTACGTATGTTCTATGTATAATAAGTATGTATTTACAAAAAAAAATGTATTTACGTATGTTTATCAGTGGTCTAGTACCCATAACACAAGCTTCGCTTACTTTGGGGCTAGATGTCGCTGTGTAATATGTCCGACAATATTTATTTATTTATTTCGGGGATCCACAGCCTGACAAAATTAGCTTTACTTTGCACATTTCACACATATTAATAATTAATTATGAATAAACAAGTTTTTATTTAGAACAGTAAATCACTATTTGAATTTATGAAGTCTTTCGAGTTTATTGTAGTAAATTAACATATTTCTAATGGGTATTTATCTTCTCGAAACGGCCTCAACGTGTTGGCCACTATCCCTGCACGTGACTATTAAATGACCGGATATCAAACCGTGAGTTGGGATAGATGGTATTTTCAACCTCAGAGGTATGTACAAAGAGCATTCATCACATTTAACATTAACAGTTCTATTTTAACTCTTATTTACGGCTACGCGCCAACTTCTGTTGTAAGCGTTTAATAGCCTTACGGCACAAACTAATAAACTACTTGACTGCGCATGAAGGCACCCCGCGTTCACGAAAACGTTGTGTTTTAGCGCCTAAATATCTCAGCGATTCGAACCTACTGACCAATGGGAGAATATTTTAACCAATAAGCCGATAACTGTCGCAATGTTGATCCGTGGACTACAATAACTAATACAAACAATAACTGCGCGTTCTACTTTACCCCCGACCCGTAGGTGTGAATTGAGTTACTATGCAAACTCGGTCTCATCGGTGCTCCAACGGTTATTTCCTACATGTTTGCCGTAGTAAGTATAAAACGCATGCACTTATTTGAAGGTATAAATTAGGAACAATAAAGCGTTTGAAAATTTAAAGGATGCCTTGTAAGTTTTCTCAACAGCGAACCAGTTGAAAAGGAATCGTGTATTTAATTCAGCGAAGCGGGGGCCCCAGTGAGAGAATCAAGTGGGTCGAATCGCGATAGCATCGCGCGGTCGGCAACAGGTGGCTTCGTCTTCGTCGCGGTGTTTTATTGCCCAGTCGATACGCGGTGGCCACGCGGCGCGGGGATTGTGGGATAAACAGTTTTATTTATTTAAACTTCGTCGACTGCGATAACTATTATATCAACCACCCTGTGAACTAGACATATATAAGAAAAATGTGTACAATATGTGCATAGTCCCTAACCCATAAAATAGTACAGTTTCTCCCTCTATTTCTCTGCACTGACATTTTGGCCTCTAGAAATAAAACTATAAATGCGATTGAGATGCGGTTTTCACCAGAAAGTCAAACTAAATTGCATCTTTCTAATGGTATCAAAATGGAGTTAATTTGATAACCGGAAGTATTTAAAAAAGTACATTTTGTAAAAGTAGTGGTGGGATTTGCGCGAAGCGCGAACTCCAGCACTTGTTGTGTATAATAAACTGCCGATCTATTTGAAAACTTCAAATAATGGAAATTTTAAGGTAGAATTGACAAATTGGTTGCTAAAAAAATGTTTTTATTGTATTAATGAATTTCTAAATGACAAGGACATTTAAAATATAAATAATTGATAATTTAATATACATATCGTGCGGACATCATTATTTTTACTTTTAGCTTGTATTTTTTTATTTGTGACATTACGTTTATTGCTTTTACTTTATGTAATATTTGCACACCTGTATCTAAAACAGGTAGAGTATGTATGTATATATATGAGTATGTTATTTTATTAGCTTAAGAACTTAATGAACTTGTATTCTAGCAAATAAAGAATTTGATTTGATTTGATTTGAACGGGACAAATCACTCTCACACTTTCTCCGCCTTCAATCCACAGCATAAATCACTCCAGTTTTCTAAAGAGAGTATCGGTGTTGAAATAAGAAGAGTTCGGACATCTTGAAAGAATGCAGAAGGGAAAAAATCACGAAGCAGACATACAACGCGAAAGTGGAAGGATGTAGGCGCCGGGAAAGGCCAAGACTCACCTGCTATGACCAAATTAGTTGTGTGTTATCAGAAGATGATATCATGAGAGTGATGAAAAGAGCTACGAATGTTAAAGAAGCGAGCGAGGTGTGTAAGGACCGAGTCTTGTGGCGCTAGGTTCATTCTGTCTACGTCATAATTTGATGTGATGATATAAATAAATAGATTTATATTTTCAACCGAAAAAGACAACAGAGCTCTGTTTGATATCTTTCGTTTAGTTAGTTAACAGCGTAATCTCTGCCAGGAAAATATTAGTGAGAAAGTATGTTTCCACACAGTCTTGTATGTTTCCATACAAGCCTCGCAAAAGCAAGCGTAATTATTCGCGTGTTTCGTCAAAAAATATCTATTACACTATTGACTGCGGCACCTCATGTTCTAATCTTCTGAAACGTTTCTCTTTTTCTTTGCGTTATCCCGTTTCCTCCGAATTGGCGGGGTCCGCTACCTAAGCCTAAGGATTTGGCGAAGATGCTGATTTTAACATGGAGCGACTGCCGTCAGACCTCCACAACCTAGAGGGTAAACCAGACCTTTCTTAAGTTAGGTAACACGTCTTTCGAAATATAATTTCTTGGACGGGTGGGTTTTCTCACGACGTTTTCCTTCACCGCTGAGCAATTGATAAATCTATACAGATAAATAAAATTGGAGTGTCTGTTTATAATATTAAAATAACCGCTTTTTATTGAATGCATATACACACATCAAAAGTGTCTAGGGATCAACATATATTTTTGCAATAACTTTTCTCCTGATTGATATTAATTAAAATTTTCTTTAAGGATTCATCAAATAAAGTGTTTTCGTTTGTCTACAGTAACGATAAACCAAGTCACCTTTGCATTAATAAAGAAATTTGCCATTTTCATAATAAAGGGATTTTTGACATTTGAACCACTAACATTAAAGTTCGAAAAAAAGACTGAAATAACAGTTTTCTTTAAAATTTTATTGGGTAACTTAAACAATTAATAATCCGTGTTTCTACCGCGAACACTAACAACACAAGAACATCGGTTTGGCATACTCAAAATGAGTTCATCCAAATCACGCTGTGGAATGGCCGCCCATGTTCGTTGCAACAACAAAAAAAGGTCTTCTTGCGACTGGATACCCTCCATATTCGGCAGAGCTCTTCTCTGTAGCATATCCCATGCATGCTCAATCGGGTTCAAGTCTGGCGACTGAGCAGGCCAGGGCATGACATTGATGTTAGCTGCGGCGAGAGTCTGTCTTACAACTCTTGCGGTGTGCGGTCGTGCATTATCATGCATTAACTGAAATAAGGGACCGATTTGCACTTGTAGAGGAACGATGACGTCTGATACAATCGTCTCAGCATAAAACTGAGCGTTGAGGTTGCCTCTGATCCAAATCAACTCAGTTCTTCCGCCGATCCAAATACCCGCCCATACCATGATGGTTCCACCACTATAAGGATGGACTTCCTGGCAGGATTTTAATCGCTGTTGGTGTCCAGGGGTTCTCCAGTGTCGTATACGTCTTGTATCCGGTCTCATACCAAAACGAGACTCATCAGAAAAGCACACGAAACGCCATTGTTCTTCTGCCCAATTTCTGTGTTCAAGAGCCCATTGATATCGAATCCTACGATTGTGCATTGCTATAGGTGGTACCCTTAGCGGTCTTCGGGAATGAAGGTTCACTTCATGCAAGCGGTTTCTGACTGTTTGGTCGCTAATTAAGTTCCCTGAAGAGTGATGAAGCGTCACGGCTAACATCATGGCGGTTATTGTTGGAGCTCTTCGAGTTGTGATTTGAATGTATCGGTCTTGTCTCCGTGTGGTGCAGCGATACCGTCCTCCATGGCGCTCAGCCACGGTACCAGTGCTTCGGTAACGTGTCCAAAGTCGACTGATAACACTCTGACTTGTATTCAGAGCTAAAGCCACAGTACGTTGCCGGGAACCAGCTTCTATCATCGTTAGTGTTCGCGGTAGAAACACGGATTATTAATTGTTTAAGTTACCCAATAAAATTTTAAAGAAAACTGTTATTTCAGTCTTTTTTTCGAACTTTAATGTTAGTGGTTCAAATGTCAAAAATCCCTTTATTATGAAAATGGCAAATTTCTTTATTAATGCAAAGGTGACTTGGTTTATCGTTACTGTAGACAAACGAAAACACTTTATTTGATGAATCCTTAAAGAAAATTTTAATTAGGTAATATCAATCAGGAGAAAAGTTATTGCAAAAATATATGTTGATCCCTAGACACTTTTGATGTGTGTAGATACACGGTACATACACAAAAATATTTTTTTTTTAATTTTTGTCTGTCTGAAACGGCTGGACCGATTTTGACGGGACTTTCACTGGCAGATAGCTGATGTAATAAGGTGTAACTTAGGCTACTTTTATTTTGGAATAATTATTTATTTTTAATTTTTAATAAATAATATAAAAATAACGATACCGCGCGGACATACATAAATCCGAAAATAAAAAAAAAAAATTATTTCAGATTCGAAAAGTAAATTAACAAGTAGAATAGGAATGTCTTAAAAATCAATATCGTATATCTTAAGGAACATGGTCAAAATGGCCGACAAAGTTTTAAAGAAAATAATTAAATTGTTATATAATTGACGAGCCAGGTGTTCCTCTGGCAATGCAAGCTTGCGCGTTCTCAACTGGTTATATATGGACACGCACGGTGTAAGTATCTTCGTAAAATAAAAAAAAACACGTGTGCGTCTCGGGACGCCCGACAGAAGCAACAGAAGTGATAACTTAAACTAATCTACATAGGTATAATTAAAGCTGACGTATGCGTGAGAGAAATAGAAGCCAGACAGACTGGCGCCATAACGCGTTACGTAACGAACCGGTTTCACAACCGGTTTGAAGTGATAACTTTTTATGGGAGGGTTCCCATAAAAAGTTATCACTTCAAATGACCTAATTTCATTTCTTTTTTTTCCAATTTAATGATGTCAGGAGTCTGGAGCCGGCGAGCGTGCATGAAAAGATATATGAATATAAAAGAAGCAAGTCCGCTTCTTATTACGCTCGGTTCTTACTACGTACCCCGCGAAGCAACCGGCGCGGGCGGGGTGAAGACTTACGTACCTACGTACATACCAAATTTCAATGGTAACCTAGACTCAAAACTTACATTTAAATAACCCAAGTGCGTACTTTTTGGTAATTCCCATTGCTTCCATATGGCGTGGACCCTTTACCGCGCTATCTCTTTGCGGTGTTTGTGTGGTATATAAATATAACTAGGCGATTGAGGAACTTGCGCATGTAAAATATATAGCGATGCATCGCTCGTAAAATTTTAGGCCTAGACAGGCACGGTCGTAAATGTGAACGCCCGCCTCGTCCCGCCCGCCCCGTTGCACGGGTGGGATGAGCCCGAGGAATAGATAGCGGGGTAACCCTCCAGGGTTCACGTACTTCGATATTTGTGAAAGAGAAAAGATTCGAATCGTCGGAAACAAACACAAAAAAATGTCCACACCTCGCAAGTTCTGTACAAGTCAGACGCCGAGTGTACGGCATATAATAATCACGTATATTTAAAAATGAAATACCGTGTATTGTGAACGGCTCTCAAAACAAAAAAAAAAAAAAATTCCTAACACTACCAAAACGCCCACTGTATAGACAAATAAGATTTCAGTGTAGGTATAAATTTTATTATAAGTGATAAAAAATAAAAATATCTTAGACTTCTTTTATGAGTGCTTACAATTAAAATAAAGGTTTACTCATTAATTACACATTATTACTAAGTCACGCGTATTTTATTTAAAGGGACATATATCATAGACATTGTACTGCACAAGTTTGATGTATAATTTAGAGCATAAAGCAATGATTTAAAACTTCCCAATGAGTTAGACTTAAACCTTGATAAATAAATAGTTCATAACAGGATGAAAATATGAATTCGTTTTCTTGGCTGATTATTTGTTCGTTCGGCCATTCTGTGCAAATTAGTGATCTCTTGTAGAACAAAATAAAATTACACACTACATTTTTTATTTCAAATTATTATATAATTTTTATTTCGTTTGAAAAACTTGATATATTATAAATATTTTTTCCATATAAATATATGTTTTGTTATCCACTTATTCCAGCAATGTTTTCAAAGTATACATTTTTCCATTTTTGATTTGACTGTTTTTTTTCATCGATTTCTATAAAAAACGGTTAGGTATTTAAATTATAAATAACCAAAACCACTAATAAGTCAACAATTTTGTACCTCTTTTTACGAAAATTACGTGAACGGAGAAGTGTTATATATAGGAGGTATATTTTATATGGAGAAGAAGTGCAACCTCTGTTCCCATAATATCCCGCTAAAACATCCCGTGTTTTCGGAAAGTGCAAACATAAATGGTTGTATATTCCCAAAATCTCCCACCTTAATCCATTCGGGATATTATGCAATAACAAATTAATATTTTATTTACGATTTCCAAAACATCACACGATTAATTTTGAAGCAGGTATGTATTGTACGTTCAATCAAACTGTAGGGCGATTCTACTAATAACCTGCAACTGCACTGCAACGCGGCGTGTGTCAAAATGCGTACATTTTGGCGATCTGACAGCAGCGACTTTTAACGAAACGTCAAAATGTACTCATTTTGACACACACCGCGCTGCAGTGCAGTTGTAGTTTTATTATTATTAGTAAAATCGACCTACTGTACAGTATTGTGAATCAAGGGTAGTGTTTTTGTGAAAGTGCAGAAGGCTATTTTTTTATAATAATGCTTGAAAAATACATTAACATTACACACAACACCATGCGATTGACACATAAACACATAATATACCTATACCCAAATATATATACTTACCTACTCTTTAGTTTATTTTTTTATTGGCTTATAATATTATTTGTCTATAGTCTTACTGAATGTTAAAAATAATCATAAATTATAATTGAATTAAACAATTTTTAACGGAAGTATCGCGTGTTTTATTTATTTCAACGTCAGGTTCAACAAAACACATGTTTTCAAGTAAAGTAAAGTCCAAGTACACATGGACTTCTCCATGTGTACTTTAAACAACACACAACTATACACAAATATAAAAAAAATGCATAATAATAAGTGTTAAAATGTAGTAAATTTAACAAAATAAAACTCTTTTGAGAGAAATACAAAATGTTGATAATTGAAGTCTGTCAATGTCAAATACATATTAGATTGGGATCAAACAGTCACACTGATACTATAGTATTAAATATAGTTATAGTCTTTAATTAATAATATTGTTGAAAAAAAAATATGCATTGTTTATTTTGTATATACATTCTGTGTACTAAGTATCGGGAATTTGTCAATAAAACAAAAAATACAAATTATTCATCTAAATTTATTTTATCGCCTTCAAAGTAGGCCCCATCGCTTGCAATACAACATCTCCACCGCTTCACCCAGTCTTCCATACATTTTTCATAGGCTATTTGCGGTATGGCCTTTAGCTCATTCAGCGAATTTTCTTTTATGGCTTCTATCGACTCAAAACGTTTTCCTCGAAGTGGTAATTTTAACTTGGGAAATAAAAAAAAGTCAGACGGAGCCATATCAGGTGAATACGGTGCTTGGTCGAGAACTTTTGTTGAATTTTTCGCTAAAAACTCTTTCACTATAATGGCTGTGTGTGATGGTGCATTATCATGGTGCAGCATCCATGAGTTGTGTTGCCACAAATCTGGACGTTTTCGGCGGATACTCTCACGCAAACGCTTCATGACGCCTAAATAATATTCTTTATTCACTGTTTCTCCCTCTGGAAGGAATTCGGAGTGAACCACACCACGGTAGTCAAAAAAAACTGTCAGCATCACCTTGATTTTGGAGCGACTTTGCCGCGGTTTTTTGGGTTTCGGCTCGTTTTCGAGACGCCATTCTGAAGACTGTTGGCTTGTTTGCATGTCGTACTCATAAACCCATGTCTCGTCGCCAGTTATTATACGTTTCATAAAGGTCGGATCCGTAGAAGCTCGGGAAACCATGTCTTCAGCGACATGCTTTCGCTGCGCTTTTTGAACAAAATTGAGCTCTTTTGGAACTAGTCGAGCGGCGACGCGTTTCATGCCTAAAATGTCAATGAGAATGTTGTGGACGGACTTAAAAGATATGTTCACCTCACTAGCCAACTCTCTCAGACTCATACGTCGATTTTCGAGCACTAGCTTCTTGATTCTGTCGATGTTTTCTCTGGTCGTAGCGGTTGAAGGTCTACCAGAACGAGGCAAGTCCACTACTACTTCTCGGCCTTCTTTAAAAGCCTTATACCATTCATAAGCCCTTGTTTTCGATATACACGATTCGCCGTAGGTATTTCGCAACATTTTTAGTGATTCACCACATGAAATATCATTTGAAACACAAAATTTAAGGCACACTCTTTGTTCAACAATATTTTCCATTGTAAAAATCGCCGAGGACTCAAAACTATGACCAACAAAAAGTGTAGTTTAAAACAAATTAAATGACAGATCCCGCTCAAATTTTGCGCGCTAAATCAGTACAGTGCTACCAACATGCAGTAAAAAAATTAGAACGACCTCTTTTACGCGGGTCTTTTTATTGACATATTCCCGATACTTTTTACACAGAGTAGTATATTGTATATTTTTTGAATGAATCAATGAGAATGTCAAATGCAATGTGATGATGAATGAATTGACTTACTCTGGCTATATATGTTAGTACATTTTATAATATACTATTATATTAAAATAGACAAATTAACTGTGCACATTGGTAAAACATGTGGCTGGTACAGCAATAAAAAACGCAAGTAAATGTCAAACCACCCGTAATTTTTTTTTATAGGGCTTAGCCAAACCATACTATATTTTTCTTATGACGTATATATTTGTAGATACTTACGTACCTTACGTAATAGATTAAATTAAAAAAATATGTATGCAGTGATAATAAAGGTTATATTCATTGCAATAAAAGATTTATAAGGTCGAATTTCGGGGCGACCTCTAGTAGTTATAAATTGTACTCATAGTAATAGTTCCAAAAACTAAGTAAATCACGTATCCGATTACTGCAGCAATGAATTACCCGTGGACAGCAATTAGCCGGTCTCGGGATCGGGGGATCGTAATTAGCGCTGGGATCGCGGGTTTGTGATTAGCCCGGGACTGGTACTGCGAAGTAATTAGGGCGCGAAGCGAGACACGCTGTCATATTGAAATGGAAGCGGCTCGGCGCGACGGCGCGCGGTCGGTGGCAGCGTGCCGGACGAAATGTCAGGCAGGTATTTATTATGCCGAGTGTCCTGTAATACTTATTTTTTATGATGGCCTGGTAGAGTGCAAAGGAAAACTCCTGGAGCAAATCTCAATCTAAAGCAACCAAGTTGTATGTATATATATAATTAACTATATATATATATATATATATATATGACTAACAAGCATGCTGCCTACCTGATTAGCAATTACCAGTCTACGTGCGCTTACAAACACCAAGGGTTGACGTGTTTTGCTGATCCTGTAAAAACCTCCTCACGCCTTTATTGAAGAACATCATTTGATAGGCCCTTGCGAATTAAATTATGCAATGAAGTTCCTGCCCGAGGTTCAGCACTTTCTTTCTTTAGTCCATACAGTATACGTCAATTAGGTACATTTCACTTTTTTCATTAAGATTTAATTAAATTCTGAATAAATGCGGTCGAGATGCGAGCATTGCGCAAAATTTGTGGCATAACGCTTGCTGACCGCGTTCGTAATGAAGACGTGAGAGAAAGAGTTGGTCTAAAAGAGAGTGTCGGTGTTAAGATAAGAAAGGGCATGCTACGTTGGTTCGGACATGTAGAAAGAATGCGGGACGAAAGAATGACGAAACAGATATACAATGCAAAAGTGGAAGGATGTAGGAGCCGAGGAAGGCCGAGACTAACCTACCATGACCAAATTGGTCGTGTTTTATCAGAAGGTGATGTCAGAAGCCCCAGGAACCGGCGAGCGTGCATGAAAAGAGCTATGAATGTCACAGAAGCGAGTGAAGTATGCAAGGACCGCGTCTTATGGCGCTCGGTTCTCTCTGCCTACCCCGCAAGGGACTTGGCGTGAAGATATACATACAGATGTTCTGCTTCGCAGCATTTTTATATATCGCTGATATTGGCAATTTGTTTTATATAAACTACACTAATTGTAGTTGTAAGAATTTTGTCATGGTAAGTTTATAATGGTTAATTGTGCCGAAATATTTGCCTCTAAAATAAACCTTATGTTTATTTTAGAGGTATGTGGAGGTTTATTTTTGTGTATCTGCTCGATGACTTCTCAGAATGAATTGGGGCCATACCTCAGGTAGGCTAATGATGATTTTACTTCAGTTTTGTACTATTATTTGTATTTTATATTACAACAAAATATTAATCAAATCATTAAACAAGTAGGTATAAATTCGTAATAAGAATACTCACACAATATTTTATTGCAATACTACTGCCATCTATTTACAAGCTTTTGAGTTACGCTGTAAGTGAAATAGTTTTCATATTGTGCGGCAGATGGCGAGGTCATCGGGGGGTGAAAAAAACGTTTTC
Source organism: Pyralis farinalis (assembly GCA_947507595.1). Lineage (NCBI taxonomy): Eukaryota > Metazoa > Arthropoda > Insecta > Lepidoptera > Pyralidae > Pyralis > Pyralis farinalis. The sequence goes on along the minus strand of OX382282.1, from coordinate 7,839,906 downwards.
GTAGTAATGTTGTCTATGGAACGCATAAAAATATTGTAATAAATTATCCGAAGTATTAATGTTTATTTTGCTTTGTTTCAGAATGCACCAAACCAAGAGCCGGTGTACAGAAAAGTTGCAATAGTGGAAAACTTTTTCGACATAATCTACACAGTTCATGTGGAACTCGAAGGTCGACCAGGAAAACATGCCGGACAAAAACGGACGTACAGAACAGTAAGTGTAATTTATTTTTGAAAATAAAACGTTTTCATTGAAATAATAAAGTGCATTAAATAGTTCTAATTTTTAAGTTCAGATAATAGCGCCACCTAATATCACTATAGTGAACTAAATAGCTTCCTACACGTGCAGAAAGTAATGCTTTATCCATTTGCAAACTTTGCGCCGCGATTCGTATATTTACTACGAGCAGATAGATGGCGTTGTAGCGAATTAACTGGTTTTTTCCAAACAGCTACGCCCTCTACAATGCCCCACAATAGATTTAAAAATTTTCGTTTTCCTGACTACGCCTGCAGATGCGAGATGTAAATATGATACGATTTATAATAATATTATAATTAATTCCTACTGGTTAACACCATAAAATTATTCCTACTGACTGGTATAATAACTTCATAGGTCAGCATTATTATTTTTGTTTCATGTTCCTTTTTGTTTTACATTTCTTCGGGTGGTGGAGCAGTGATAGCCCAGTGGATAAAGTCTACTAGCCTATTAATCGACGACCCCTAATTCGAATCCTGACGATGTACATTTTTGTAATTATCATTTGTTTTGCGGTGAAGGAAAATATCGTTTGAAAACCTGCACTTCTAAAAATTTATATTTCGGAAGACGTGTCACCTAATCTAAGAAATACTCTGGTTTTCCCTCTGGGTTGTGGAGGACAGCAGTCGCTCCATAACAAAATCGTCTTCCGGCTAGTAAGTTGAGCTGTTTTATCCGCATTACCTTTTTTTTGGATAGAGTCACTTTAGTTAATCATCAGGGTGCACCATGTGCAGGTGAGATTGTCATGAAAACTAATGACAATGGTAACAACCTGCAAATTAACAATATAAAAGTATTGATGGGATATCGCAATCGTAATATAAAATATTGGTTCAATTAAAAAGAAAAAATGTATGAAAAACTGAAGGACAGGTATCAAACGATATCTTGTTTTTATATACTTCCAAACTGGCGTAACAAGCGATCAAACAAGCGTACGGCCTGCCTGATGGTAGACAGTTACTGTAGCCTATTGGTACTTGTCACTCGTGCTTTGTTGACAGCATACTATCTGTCATATACTCATCCTAGGATGTAACAGAAAGAAGACGAACCAACAAAATAAAAGCTCCTGAGGAGTCGCTGTGTTAGCAGCTCAACGCGCGAGCGATACTTCCTGTATTGCTAGCGTTCTTAGGTTACGGTAATCACTTATTAGGGGAGCCATATGCCTGCATAAAAATTAGTAGGTAATATATACGTAAGTATTTATATAGATGTTAGCTAAATTGTATTTTAGACTAAAGTGATTAAACCCCTATTGGTTTTCTTTCACATGTCATTGATGGATCTAACTAGTCTGGCCATAAATATTGTTACATAGAAACTTTTCTTATTTCAAGTCTTTATTTGTTTTGAATTTGCAACGCGTTTATTATGTTAAAATTTCTTTCGATTTCCCGCCGTTTTACATATATTTTTCGTGTTTATTATCAAACTAGAATATGGAATGGGGTGTTAAGAAAATAGGATCGCAGCGATTGCCTTGCACAAAGTGGGTATAGAACCGTCGGTCATATTCAAGACATTTCAAAAGCTTGGTATCTGTCGTATGTTCGTACTATCGATAGACATACCAACACTTCCTCTGTCGAAGACCATAAAAGATCGGGGCGACTGCGTGCTATTAGAACTGCAACGGCTGTTAATGCGGTTATAGCCAAAAAACCTCATTAGGAAATAAAAAATCTTATCTCGAGGAATGAAGATTCCCGTTAGGATTCGATCGCTTATATAATAAAACAAGACTTGAAGCTCGGCGCTTATCGTCGATACAGAACATGCCCTAAATCCATTCCTACAGTTAAAGAGAGTGGATTGATCATAACGCCTTCTGTCCCGATGCGCGGGTGAAAGGCACAGAAATGTTCTCTATACTGATGAAAACATTTTCACGATTGAAGAGCACTACAACAAGCAAAATGACAAAGCGTACGCACACGGTTCTATAGAAGCCACCAAGTGGTCGGAAGGTGGTGGTCATCATCCTGCGTCTGTAATGGTTTGGTGGGGGGTGTCTTATCAAGGAGTCACAAAGCTTCATTTGTGTAGTGAAAAAAGAGTGATGACTTCAGCCTCTCAGTAATAATACTTTTTAAAAATGTACCGTGGACTTTGGTTACAAGGCACGAACTACCCAAGCCTGGCTCGAAACCAACGTTACGGACTTTATAAGAGTGGAAGACTGGCCCTCGTCTAGTACAGATCTGAACCCCTTAGACTACAAATAATGGTCAGTTTTAGAGGTCATGGCCTGCTCGAAACGATACGCCAACATTGTGTCTCGAAATCTCTGGAGCAAGCAGTGGCTAAATTTCCCATGGAAACAGTTCGTAAATCCATAAATTCGTTGCCAGACAGATTAAATTAAAAGCCTGTATCAAAGCCAAAGGTGGCCATTTCGAATAGAATATTTATTTTTTATTTTTTGCCGAGACTTCCACAAACATGTATACATATAAGTTTTATTAAGATTACATTATTACATTAGAAGCGAGTGAAGTGTGTAAGGACCGCGTCTTATGGTGCTCGGTTCTCTCTGCCTACCCCGCAAGGGACCTGGCGTGAATATATACATACATATTACATAAAAAAAATATGCATATAATTGTAACAGAACTTTTTGCCGGACTAGGTATACTATAGATTATGCTTTATTATATATAGCATATAATTCGTACACTTCCCGTCACAAAGAGCAATCGCACCGCGCCGGATCTTACCCACTTTTTGTGTGAAAAAGTTGCATACAAACATGAATGTATCAAATAATTCTTTTGTGTGTATAAATATATTTGGTATATGTCTTGGAAATAACTTTAATGATTTCGATCAATTTTGTATTTAGTTAGTTAGGTTTTGTATTTGGCATCTTTCCTGAAAAAACGCGATTAATACAAAAGTAAAAAACATAAAACGCTGCGGGAAGTTCAGTCAGGTACTCCACAATAATAGCTAATGCAGTATTATTTTATCTTTGATAATAGTAGTACTCTTGCAAAAAATTCCTAACTTTACCAATAGACAGAGAGAGGTATTTTTTATGCAACGACGAGAGATACATGCATACGGTCCACGTCCACCTAATATAAAGTCTTTACAGGTGCCTATTAATACATGTAATATAGAACGTTAAGCGAGATAAATATGAACAAGCGAGATAAATATACTAACAGGGCAAGCTCTCAGGAGTCTACTGATAGCCACACTCATTCGCAGCCACACAACATCTCTTCTGGGAGTTGTTATTTGGACGCGATTTACTATGAGGTGTTGGTACTCGTACTTATTCCGACGGGTTGCCTTCTGAACCCTAACCTCACGACTCAGAGGAAAAACCAGACCTTACTTAGGTTAAGTCACACTCATTTGTACATGTTTTCGGGTTTCTTCACTATGCTTTTTTTTTCACCGTCGAGCAAATGACAATTACAACATAAATCTGAAAACAGTCGGCTGGGTATATATCGAGGAGGCATATCATCATTGCTTTCAGTAATATAGTAAGTGCAAATATATTCTTAGTACATCCAACATTACTTTAGGATATAAGTAATCTACGAAAAAAAAAGATAGAAAAAATGCGTGAGCTCAGTGGGCTGTCAGATTACAGGGCGATATATCAAAAGGCCCACCCCCCTGTGGGCGTTACTTTTTGCTTGTAAGCACTTCAAGTTCCTTATCTTAAAGTTGAGACCTACCGCGTGAATTGTTTTTGAAAGCTGAAACAGAGCAAGTCTGGCTTAAATCTGGTGACATAGTTTTTTGCATCCCAAAGATCTCAAACTTTACCTATCTAAAAGTAAAAACTCAAGAACGCTGAGATATGATGGTGTAATAAACTGATAAAGTGTGAGTCGGACTACTAGACAAAGTCCTCATTTTCCTAACATTATCCGTTGTTCCTAATTCATTAGGATCGGCGCGGTACGCTACCTAATTCTAAAAATTTGGCGAAAATACTAATTTTTCCATGACAGACCTCCACAACTCTGAGGATAAATCAGACCTTACTTAGGTTACATGTCTTTCAAAATATAATTTCTTCTGGGACGTACCGGTTTCTTCACGATATTTTTCTTCGCCGCCGAGCAAGTGATAGTTACAAATGTCTATAAATCCGTAATACACGAATTTAGTGGTATATGCTCAAATCAGGATTCGAACTGGGGTCCAGTCGGTTTATAGGCCCCTTTTTATCCTATCACTGCTCTGGACTCACGCACCAAATGTTTAAAAAGAACACAAAAGTATGTATTAATATAATGTATCTTTATTCAGAAAAAAGTCTTAAGGATAGAGATAGTTGCATCCGTACTTGAACTAGGCTTAGCCTGTATCTCAAGTAACGACGCTCTTTCATCTGAGTCGATACAAAAATAATAATCTACAATAAGTGTGCCAGATACATAAGTGATTATAACATACATATAAAAACCAATAAATTGTGGTATGTTGTAGCAGTGTGCTTCTCGGTAAATGTATTGTTTATTGCTATGTATAAGGAACAGATTTTGTATGAAATATCTGATATTTGATGCTAGAAATACGAGAATATGTGTGTAAGCGACATCTGAAAATTAAAGTTCACTACAGCGCCCTTTTTAGGATTTCGTATCCAAAGGGTCCCAACGGGACTCTATTACTAAGGCTCCGCTGTCACTTCCGGGAACAAATTAGGGATAGAAGTAAAGTACAAATTCATAACTACTAACGCTGGAAACACGACGTTTGAATATGGTATAGGGTAGAAACCGTAGAGGAAGGAAGCGACTCAAACGGATATAGATAAGTGTATATAAAGAATCTATGAAATTGTATAAAATTTAACTATGGAAAGTGAGAAAAGAGTAAAACGGAATCGAGAAGGACGAAAGAGAGGAAAACGAACATAGGAAAGTGTACGGAGATAAAAACGATGAAAAAAAGGTGGGAGAAGCTTTTTGTCAATGAGGGAGAGATAGAGAGTTGAGAAAGACGGAGAGTAAAGAGAGCTAAGAGTACAACTTACTAGACACATGAAATTTGAATTTCTGCGGTAGTGTGGGAATCGAGTTACTTACTCGTAGTTCAGGAAAAGAGTAGAAAGTAGATGAAAAACGACAAGCAAGAAAAGGAAAAGTGGCAATGGTAGGTAGAGGAAGTAGGAATAAAAAGAGAGAATAGTGTAAGGATTTATAATATTACATAATAAGCGTAGGCCATAAGAATACATAGTTGTTAGTTGTGTTTCTGTGAGTGAGTCGGTACATATATTAAAACATTCACTAGTTTATTTTTGTTATCGCAGATATCTATTAACCTTTCTCTTACCGCGGGCCGCTATGATATACTTGCTTATATGTTTTTTGAGTGAAAAGGAATCCATCAATGATCACTTTATTGTCCGTTTGTCTTTATGTATATATTTTGTAGTTATATTTGTCAGTGTGTCTGTTGTCACAGGATACCACTTAACATAGTACCAATTAATTTGGCAATAAGCAAGGTTTGGTAGCACAAGTACAGGAACAATTTATATACATATATAATAATCTATGTTCTATGTCATAATTATAATTACTTTTGTTGAGAATACCGTAATGTAAAGAACGTACATAGTGGAACGTAACTAGTTTAAATAGTGGTACGGAATCCTCGAATCATACTGCATTTGACCTTTGTGTGTATTTATACCATTTATCAAAATTTTCTACATAAGCATTAAGTTAAGAAAAAGGAAGTTAGCTTTCCATTCCCTAATCTAAATGTTTTTTCCCACAGATCACGGAGACGTACGCGTTTCTTCCCAGGGAGGCCGTCACGCGTTTCCTAACCGGATGCGCGGAGTGTGCACGGCGCCCGCGCAGCGCCTCCCCCCCGCCGCTCCCCACACCGTCGCCATCACCCACAAGACACCCTACCTACCTCTCATTCCTACCTCATTGCGCCCCGGAATACACCCGGAACTGGGAATCCGAAATAGACGCAGCGCATTCAAACTACTCATACGAACCAAAATACGACTACACAGATCTACAACCGTTAAAGAAAGTGGAAAGTCCGAAGCCTACCGACTCGGAAGATCCAGAGCCCACGTATATTGAACTGACCTCGAAGAAAGTGAACGGCTTCGAAACAGCGACCTTATACAACAAAAGTTCTCCGGTAGACCCTGCTTTTAGAGAAGAGGAGCCTGTCAGAACTGAACCTGAGATCGATAAGGACGAAAACAGTCTAATAGATGTGGAAGATGTTAAATCTGATAGTCCATTACCTCTGACGTCGAAAAAAGATGATACTATTGAAGAGACCGCGTGTGAAAATATTAGTGCAACAGAAAATTCGGGAGTTAAAGAGCATAAGACTGATGTTAAAAAAGAAAAGAAATACAATCCTCTTGATGTTGCAAATTTAACGTCGAAGGATCCACCAAAATCTTTGTCTCCGCCTAGGAAAAAACTATTGCCCTCAAGTTTAGAGTGTTCCGCCACTTTTGGTACATTTCCCAAGCCATGGAGACCCGACGGTGGTGTGCATTTTGGTGGTGAGGAAATAGACTACAGTGTACCTATTACTACGGCATATTTGAAGCATATGAGAAGTATGGCGTACCAGGAACGTATAGACGTCGAGAGTAAGGTAAGTGAATTCTCGTTTTCTGAGTTAGTGAATGCTTTAAGTCGAAATTATAAGATTTTTTGAACTAACCAACAGGAACATCAATCCATTATTTTCCCAGTGCTGGGATATGAGTTTCGCGTTCACCTAACTAAGGGATATTGAGCTTAGTAAGCACGCGCATTGTCAGTGCCACTTGCCACCATTAGTGTCACCTCATCGATGACCGCCCGGATCGGTATGGCTTAACGAGGCGTGGGTCGATGGGCGATCTCGATAAGAATAAACAATTCATATAGCCTAACTTGCTTGATAGCTTGCGTTCATTGGTGTCATATGTTCTTTAAACATATGACATTCGTTAAAGAATTTATGACACCGAGTCTAGTGTTACCCCGTCTAATCCCTTAGTACTGGCGAGGTCCGCTTCCTAAGCTTAAGGTTTTGGCGAAGATACTGATTTTGATGGAGCGACTGCAGTCAGAGCACAACCCAGAGGGAAAAATCAGACCTTTCTTAGGTCACCACGTCTTTCAAAATATAATTTGGTTTCCTCGCGGAATTTCCCTTCACCGCTGAGCGAGTGACAATTACAAATATGAACGTAAACCCGAAAACACGAACTTAGTGGATCATGCCCAAACCAAAATTCGAACCAGGACCAGTCCGCTAATAGGCTGGTTCTTGAATCACTAGGCTATCACAGCTCTCGCTCGTAATTATATTCAGTACGGGTAAAACTAGTTCGAAAATAAAACAGTATATCCATTTAACCGTAAACAAATTTTAACGTAAAATGAACATATGATTTTGCGGGCTGGGTCGCTTCGACCTGGCTTAAACTTCTGGCAACAACCCGCCAAAGCTGCGGCGAGGGCGGGCCACAGCGCGCCTTTGTGCGCGTCCTTTGTACCCCACGGGTTGTGATTTTGAAGAGATATTTGATCTGGAATACTTTATGTACCTATCTGAATACTATGAATGTTATGCTTGAATGTTGAATATTTATATCATTGTTTATGAGTTATGATATTTTTCTTGCAAGTGCAATATAAAATAGTATAGACCACTCCGGGGTAACCAAGAATCACACATTACATTACTTGTGTGCTGGTTCTGAGACGGGAAATACGCTCCCATAATGTAATCTGGGAATTCATCCTTACACAATGGATTTGCAATGGCCGCATACTGTGCGGTTCCAGAGAAGTTTTCTACCGAGAACTCTTAAGATGTGTGAACAGGCAGGGAGCCGAGGTTTCGTGCGAGTACTGTATTACTTACCATTGGGAAACTTTAGGCACATTCGGCAAAGCGCGAGTGGTGCCCTGGTGTTGCAAGTGTCCGCAGGCTATGGTAATTGCTCGCTAGCAGGCTGTATGTTTGTTTGCTATCTTAGTGGTATAAGTTTTCTACCGAGAACTCTTAAGTTGTGGAATGAATTTCCTGTCGACATTTTTCTAGGGACTTAAATGTTTTTACAGAGTCGGCAACGCACAAGCGACATCCCCGGTGTTATAAGTGTCCATAGGCTACGGTAATTGCTTACCATCCGGCAGCTCGTATGATTGTTTGCACCTTAGTAGTATAAAAAAATACAATTAGTGGTAGTAATGTACATTTAGAGTGTATGATGTGCACTTATCAACTTTAGAACCAAAGTTAGCTCCATGCTCCATGTGCATATGGTGCATCCTTCCGATAAGGAAACCTGACTTTGGCTAGAGAAGGGTAGAACAGAGAGTAATTTAACCAAGAGTAACGCGTTTTACAAAGTGATTCCATATAATATAACAATAAATAGTACTTTTTTTTTATTTATTTTTTTTATATTGGCTCAGCATAGTGGCTCCTCTTCGCCTGTTGGTAAGCGAAAAGGGGAGCCCAAATTGCAGCGGCAACTGACAAAGGACTACGGTGTTTACTTAATAAAATAATAAATTTGTAAAGAATTATTAAGTTCCTGCGAGTGAATATGGGCTTAGAAAAGTCCTCGAGAAATCATCAGATATTTATTGTAGCCAATAACACTCACACTTTTATAACCGATAGAAGATTACAACATACCAAGTATGCACCCGACCCTTTCATCTGAAATATACCTAAACAGGCCTACCATCAAATATTTATGTGAAAGTTAGCTCAACAACAATGTGGCATGAAACATTCCTCCGATTGTATGAACAATAGCATAGTGGACTGAACAAACTTGTAATCTCTGACATCAAAGCGGTCGCACGCCGCAAGTGGCCGCCGAATAAAATAGCCTGTTGTGTTATTAACAGCCCCCGACTGTGAAAAAAGGGGGCGGAGCTGTGTATTACTGGATATGGCAAGTAGACATGGAATTTTGATACAAGTTTTTGGCCTAGATTGGTTTGGAAAAGTAAAAGGAAGTTGGGGACAATCTACTTTCTCTCAATTAGTTTTAGAAGTTTGACTTGGAACTTGCGAGTCTTGTCATTGGATAACTACTAAATGCTGCTAAACATTAATTAACAGTGCTAATAGTAAGTAGTTAAGACTCACTTGTTTAAAGTTATAAAGCATGCATACAACTATCCTGTAAGGTTTTGTAACCCTTCTAGTTTCTTCAAGGTAAAAACAATTCAATTTATTGAATGTCGCGAGCAAGTTATTAACTTCAATATTGGAGAATACATTAATACAATAAGCCAATGTAAAATTTTGGATTTTGAGCATACATATATTTTTACGATTTAGCAATTTCTACAAAGAAACCCCGACATTTTAAAGCCATTTTAAGGATACCATTGAGCTTTGTTACTGGGAGAAAGTATGTAATAACTCGGAAGACATGTCGTTTCGAAATTACTTGACGTAAAAAATATTTGCAAATATTTTTCTCCTTTCCTGAGAACACAACAAAAAACACATAAAGCATGCTACAATAACAAATATTAAAAGTTATATCTAAACTAGCAACTCTATATCCATGTATACGTAGTACCCGAGAAAAAAGGGGGGGAGGGTCGAATATCCCACAGGGGGGGCTGGCAATGGACTGAAGGAGCCCCAATCAATCTTACAAGTCGCAGTGCTGCGGGGCCTTCGGGCGAGGGGGTAAGGCACTTTCGGGGGTCGAAGGGACGATACCCTCTTATGGACGGGCTCCGACTGACCCTTAGGGAGAGACCACACGAAAAAGGTCAAACGTTAACTTTTCGTTACGATATTTTAGTTTTAGCTTTTCGGTAGAATTATTTTAACGTTTTATTTTCATGACATCCTAGTGATGCATAAAGTACACTCTCCCAATTAGCGAGACTTACATTTAATGATAATGTAAGCCTGAAGAGTAGTCTAGCCGTGTCTAATTAGTACCAGGCTGACTAGGAGCTGTCCCTTGCAGGATTGTCGTTGGGTTTCTGCGAGTGCGTGAGGTCACGAGAAAACGCGTGAGATGCCGCCTTTCCAGCGTGGATGACAAGTAATAACTGTACGGTTAACTTGCAAGCGTGTAATATTAATATATATATTTTGACGAGCTCGGTGGCGCAGTGGTGAAACGCGTTGGTACGCTACTTTGACACCAACGCTCGTGGGCTCGATTCCCACACAGTACAAACATTTGTGTGCATGAACATGTCTGTTTGTATGGGTCTGGGTGTTTCCTATGTATAATAAGTATGTATTTACAAAAAAAAATGTATTTACGTATGTTTAGCAGTTGTCTAGTACCCATAACACAAGCTTCGCTTACTTTGGGGCTAGGTGGCGCTGTGTAATTTGTTTGTATATATATATATATATATATAAATATATATTGTATATATATATATATATATATATATATATATATATATATATATATATATATATATATATATATATATATATATTAGATAAATAAATATTGTATATATATATATATATATAACCTTTTATTTGTCTTTAACAATTACATTTTATCGACATGTACGAATACAAAAAAGGTTGTCTATATATTAATATTACATATTATTTCCCTCCAATAATCTTCTTCTCTAATATATAAAAATGAATGTTTGTCTGTATGTCCTCTATGGACTCAAAAACGGCTGGGCAGGTTTTGATGACATTTTCAGTGAATCTTCAGGTTAGCCCAGCAGGTGATCCTGTGAAGTTTGGTAACGATTGGATCACCCGTGCGAAGCTGGGTCGAGTAGCTAGTATGTAATATTAATATGTATACAACCTTTTTTTTGTCTTTTATAATGACATTTCATCGACATGTACAAAGACAAAAAAATAGGTTGTATATATATTAATATTACAAGCGTTTATAGGCAGTGGTAAAACAAGGTTTGGTTTGGTTCACGTTTGAGTGAGTTTTGGGTCAGGCTAGGTTAATGTAGGAAAATATATATGTTTCTAATTGCTACAGTTTTTAGAAAACGTCAAATATCTTATGCAAATTCACTTAGTGTATGCTACTAGAAACTAGAATTACTATGGCCTAGTTTTATTGTAATAAAGCGATTCATGAGTAAAGTGGAATAATTGAATGAAAATCTTCATTTACTGAATGTGGGACAGACAAGGTGTTCATATAAAAATATAATTAAAATCGTACATATTCTGTCGAACATATCAGCGTGTCAAATTGTAATTTATATTAACAATTATATATTTATAAATACTCTAGCTATACACCCTGCTACTTCGTTCGCGCGTATTTTGGTATCCCGTGGGAACCGCTGTTTCTTACTTTCTTTCTTTTTCTCGGCTTCTATGGGTCGCAATGTTGAATAGCCTATAACCTTTCTCGAGAATTAGGCTATCAAATACTAAAATAATTTTACAAATCCGACCGACAGTTCCAGAGATTAGTGCGTTCAAACAAACATATTCTTCTTCATTAGATATCAGACCCGTAATTTTTTTTTGTGAAATCTTTATTTGTGAAAATCGAATGAAACTGCAGTAAAATCTGAGATTAGCTCGCATTTTCCGGCAGACACATGCAGAAGAGTAATCGGAGAATTGGCATTGATACTTTCTATACGTAAGACTAATAAAATTTTTGTTACTACGCAAAAAGTCGACCATTTTTAGAGCGTTTCCCATAAATATACTGTCTAAGAAAACACATTAACAAGAACGCGAATTTATCAGCAAAAACAGCGTCATCAGAAAATATACTTGCCCACTTCTCCGTCGGGCATCGTTTTTGTGTCTTGTCTAATACCGTGACGCCCCTCGGGCTGATGAAACCTCGTGCCTGCCCCCGCCGCCCACCCAAAGCCCTCCCGGTCGCCCCAAGCGAGAAAAATGAGTTAGAAAAGATGCGGCGCCCGATTATGGCGTGACGCTGTGGTCCTTTGTGCGGTACATTCATCTGAATCAATCGTGGGTCGTGTGGGACGCCCGCGAGCGTTACACGGTTAAAAGGTAGCCGCCCTGACTCCTTGTCATTTCGGAGAGCCTGGTATATATTGTATTTTAAGTTTTAAGCAAAAACAAAAATTAAGACTTGTGCTATTAAATTATTTATAACAAAATAATAGACCTAAGAATATATTTACACAATATAGATAAGCTAGTTTAGCTAGAAAATTTGTGCTAGGTTCGATTATATTTTAGAAATCCCATTTAATGCGAAGGTGTATATTTCGTTAGCTGTGTTTTCTGAAGATAGCTTGATGTGAAGCGGTCATCTTAGGCTACGTGAGTATACCAGCGCGTAAATTACTTAAGCAGCAACTTCTCGGCAGCTATTCACCTTACAACAGTCCTCCAAAGAGTTGTTATTTGACTGCGGGCTTCCACAAGTTGAATGTTGCTCTTAATTAAATATGATATTACTTTTTCTTCAGAACCATTTCCTCGCTAGTCGGCTAGGAGCATGACGTGCAGCTGAGTTTGACTCCAAAGACGATAATGGATAACTTACACTCCAAAGTAAAATGAAGTCGGCAATTGGTTTCAAGGTCGACGGAACAGTAATTATAGGGCATGTTTGTTGAATAAGCAATCCCCAAAAAGTAATTGAGAGGGCGATGCGTATGCACCGCGTGCGACCTTGAACTGTGACGTAATTAAGTTTAGTCCCCCACTGATCAATATTTGGGGTGCTGTAATCGCCGATCTCGCGTAAACAAGATATTTTGATTATGATGACATATACTGTATGTATAGTATGGATACTACGCAAGATATACTCCTTCTTCCTAGCATTATCCCGTTCTAATCCATTAGGATTGGCAGGGACCGCTAATACATCATAAGCATTTTAGCTCCCCGCTACTTAGGCCTTTTTTAGCGCAAATACTGATTTGAACATCGAGCGACTGTGGCCAGACCTTCACAGGGAAAAATAGACTTTTCTTAGTTTTCTTTCTCAGCGCCGACCAAGTCATAATTACAAAAATTTGTATATACATTTGAAAACACGAATAGTGGTACACGCCCGCATTAGAATTCGAACCGGGGATCTGTGGATTAATAGGCCGGTTCTTTATCCACTGGGCTATCACTGGCTAACTGTACAAAGGCATTTTAAAGGCATTAGGCAACATATATATTTTGGATTTACAAACGACTCAAATCTTTAAGAAATCTGAATAACAGAAACTAAAGTACAGTTATTAGGAGATCACGTTTACATTGGAAGTTCAATTGCAACTCTTATTACGTACGATATAAGTACGGTACAAAGGTCAAAGTAAAAAAATTACGAAATAGAGGTATTTCGTCATTTTTTTAAACAAAATAAATTTAAATGAATAATACTGTAACCATTTTTATTAAATCTATTATTTTGACTACAACAGCGATCGAGATAGAACTCCAGTCGCTTTTTAAAACTAAGTCACATCACAGACCATTGAAACCAACCCATAAACCTTTCGAATTGTGTGTTTTACACACACATAATTTAAAATACCAAGCCGTTTAGCGTAAATCTCAAATAAACAGGCAAATGTAGAAGAGAGATTGAGATTATCATAAATAAATTTCACATATGTTTGAAATGCCTACGGACCCCTTTTTTAGAGTGTCCGATTCGTATTTCCTTTTATTAACATGAGGGCCTTTTATACCCTCGTGAGCAATTGTAGGGAAGATCGAGACGCGAAATGGGGTGTTAACTATAACTGCAATTGAATTGAGTGTTTATTGATATGCATTGTGGTTAATAATCGCTTGTCGATTTTGTTCACAGCCTGAATTTGAAATTGAATGAGCAATTTGTACACGTGTTAATGTAGTTACTTGTATTTGATTGTGATTTTTTATTCTAAGCACCCAAGATGAAGTGCAAAATTTGTTGGAAAACAAATTGGCAAGTGAGTTCTTCCTTAACAAATTCTCGTAATGGCCCATTCTGCAAAAGGTTAGTTGTCATAATAACATATTCTACTATTGTCGAAGTATCGGAATATGTACCAACGAATGAATGTCCTTATTCTTGAAATGGCCAATTATTGGTTTTTTGGAAAGATTTTATTTTCTTCAACCTCTGCATAATATAGATTAAGTTTCACATTTTATTTAAGCTAGTTGGTACAGTTTCCAAAACAGAATACACCTAAAACCATTACGAACGGTCCGAAACTCGTTTTTGGTTTTACACAAGAATAAAGTTAATTTATGTTTCTCTGATTCGCTTTATCGTATGACAGACCACAGGCGGTCGTGTCTGGGAACAATCTAAACCCTAGGTTTTTAGCTACAAAGGACTGGTCACGCTAAATGTCAAGTTATATAGGTCAACAGAAAAAACACATTCGCTGGGCTAATACTGTTTTTGCGCCATTGCGTGTAGACACATCGTGCTACTAGGCGCTAAAACTAGGCGTGGAGGTGGGGTGTAGGGCGCTCCCTACGCCTTCTACTCTCCTAGTAGGTACATGCGTGGTGAATTTACTGCGGCGCCCTGCAGGCGGCAAGCAGCCTCGAGACTTAATTCCGTTAAAATTCTCCGTTGGTTGTATGCTTGCCTGGTAGCGACGCCGACGGTAAGTAGGGTAAATGACAACGGGGTGGCTGGTAGTACCACCCCCATGACGCAAGGGAACTGGCGTTTATTTGCTACTAGCGCTTCGCCCCCGACTTGGCACGGGCTAAGGCTTACGTGGAAATTCGACTTGGCTGATTTATGTGTGGAACAGACGAGTACTGCGGGTTGAAAAAGTATTTTAGCAGTAATTGATACATAAAGAATACGCAGAATTTATTTACATTTTGCAGTAAGATAATGTGGAAAAGTACATACTTAATAGTACATTGTGTATGACGGTAACATAGCAGTTACAAACGAGGGGCTTTAAGGCTTTAATAACTCGAGTTTGTAATTCCTGTACAGCTCTTGTTAAATAATGTTTTTCGTCACATTAGTTGGAAACTGAATAAACACATTGGCGAAAAAAAATCATATCAAGTACATTTAGAAAATAAATTGATCGTAGATGACTGTCTTTAGATCTTGATGGTAATAAGTTAAACTTTGATTCCTTTAGGTTATATTGGCGGATCACTAATAATTTTACATTTTTGAATCTTTTTTGAAACTTGTTATATAAACCCACCAAAACTATGTGTTATTTTCATATATACCATGTTGATATTAGATTATGAAGGTATATTCCTACATTACTTAATACTTTGAAGTCTGCAATATTATTGCACATATAACATATTTTTCTGTTTCATAATGTGTATGCAACGGTCAAGGAAAGAACCGACGTACAACTAGCAATTATCAATTTTAAATAACAAATGCGATAATTTACAAAACGGCAAATATATATATATTTTTAAATTAAAAGGAATACAGTTTGTATTGTTTAAAAATGCCTGGAATTATAAAGGCGTTATAAAGGTCATACGACCCGTTTTCCGTGCATCATAAGTGATTACGAGCAAGAGTGACCAATAGGCATTTGAATATAAACTAACTACTAGTTCGTGAGTCTACAGCGAGACGAATCTATTTTTTTCTCTCTAAATACACAATATGTTCTAATCCGTAATACACAAGTAATACTTATGCAACTCTTTGTTTGTTTTTTACTTTCAAATTACTTCAAGGCAAAAACCAACAAATCGCTTGACTGCGCATGAAGCCTCACCATGCTCACAAAAACGTTCTGTTTCAGTGCATAAATATCTCAGCGATTCGAACCATCTGACTAATGGAAGATGTTTTAATCAATAAGTCAATAAGTGCCGCTATGTTGATCCGTGTACTACAATAACTACTACAAACAATTGATCCGCGAACGCCAGTAAGAGCTGTAGGCCGATTCTACTAAAAAATTGCAACTGCACTGCAGCGCGGCGTGTGTCAAAATGCAAGCGATTTGACGTTAAGCGATCTGACAGCAGCGACGTTTAACGAAACGTCAAAATGTACGCATTTTGACACACGCCGCGCTGCAGTGCTGTTGCAATTTTTTTGTATAATCGGCGTACTGGGCGTTCTACACCCCGGTAGCGGTGGATTAAGTTACTACGTAATATCGTTCTCATTGGTTCTCTGTAGGTTATTTCTGTCATGGTTCAGGGTTTGGTAATTAGAATGTTTTCATGAAGTCATCGATGCTACTTCCCTGTGAAGAATCGCTTCTGAATCTTACTAATACGATTTCTTGTCATTCTCTTCATAAACCTTTAACGGGTAGCGAAGTAACCACCTACTGTATGTCTCTATCTTTTAATTTAGCAGGTGAACAACGTGGTCCCTAACCTTACTTTTAGTTATAATTTTTCTATCATTTATTTTTCATTTATCATCATAAATTAAGAAACAATAAAAATCAACATTTTAGGTGAATACATTTAGGATTTACAAACAAAAATACGTCGTTATCTTATCCAGGGTTTCCAATAAATGTTTTAGGGGTACGTAAATCATTACACGAGCCCAACCCGCGCTGCGAAACGTTGGACCTGCGATCTGGTAATATAGGAAATATGGAGGCGGCAATTACATTCTGTAAAATAATATTCATTTTGATTTAATCGTACGCTTGAATTTGAACGAATTAACTTACATTTTTTAGTAAATAAACAATGTATTAATCGATACCTACTGAGGAGTTGCTGATGGATTCAATATTATTTTCAATATTTATTTATATATTTTTTTATACGTCTGGAGAATACAATCATACGGCCCACCTGATGTAAAGCGGTTACCGTAGCCTATAAATATCACTCGCTTGCAATACATTAAGTATCACTCGCGCGATGCCACCTCTGCCGCTAACACAGCAACTCCTTAGGAGCTTACTGATGACCTCACTCACACGCAAGAACACAACAACGCTCTAGGGATTATAGTATAATTATATTATGTAATATTTGGCTGCGGTTTTCTGTGAGGTGAAGGTACTTCCCCAGACGGTCTGCTTTGGTGCGCCTTACTTCTCTTAAAAACACCCAGACCAATATAATCAGACATGTTCATGCACGTAAATGTTTGTCTTGTGTGGGAATTGAACCCACAAGCTTTGGTGTCGAAGTAACGTAACTGCGCGTTTCGCCACTGCGCTGCGCCGCGGCCGTCACCGAGCTCGTCGAAACAAATTATTGAATCAATCATAACCAAAATTCTCATTTTGTAAATGAGTATAAGTCCTCGACGTTTCTGGTTACATTCTGTGTTAATCAAAGTAATCGGATTTCATTATAAAAGTATTAGTGGCTTGTAAGAAAAATAAAACATATGCAATCTAGAATTAGTATGAAATGTAAGAAGGAAATATTAGTGAGTCCTTTTGTTGTAACCGAGTGTAGTGAGTGTTAATTTATATATCCACATCAATCCATATTCATCCCACTGCTGGAAATCCATGTGAATCCCAACCTAGTTCTAAACCCCCTTCAACTGAATGGGTTTAGAGCGTATTGCGGGCCTCAAGACATCTAAAGTCCGTCAGCCGAAACTGGCAAATTAACTTGTCTTATGAAGGTACTAGGAGCTTGAGGTTAACAAAATAGACTGTAGCTGCGGTCTATGGATAGATTTATTATTTGCGGTGGTGGACTTTGCGTAATTCGCATGTTATGTTAGACACTATTAAGCTCCTCGAATTTATCTGCATATAGATGCTTTCTACGATATCATATACATCAAATTTGATTTTCAAATTTCGTACAGTAAACCTTTATTTATACTTATTCTATTTTACAAAAACATTTTTTATAAGTACTTGTTGTGGGATTGATTTATTAAAACTTTGCAACCGACTACATGTAATATAATTATTATGAATATGATTATATTTCGAATAGAACTTGGTGTAATTAACCAATATTATATATAACAATTGTATAATTATAACTAGAAGTATAATTAATTATGTTGCCGCATCCATCGTTTACTCTGTATCACCTCTCGGTAAGCTCGCGCTCGGCAGCCCCGTCTCACCCGCGGGAGTCCTTGGTACACTCAACCCCATATAATCTGCACTGACAGCGTCGCCCTCGCTGTACGCGATAACCCTTACCATGTTATGTTACCCTGGTACGTAATTATTTTGTATTATTAAATTGGTATCAGTGAAGTTATAAGGTAAAATTTGATTTTCGATTATAATTTTGAGCGGCGTAGTTGGTGTACATGCTACGTCGTAGCATCGTAGCATCTCGTCATGTTGCGTGCGAGGTTAATAAACAACATAATAATTAACCTGATGTATTTTGATAACTCTTAGTATATTCATGTCGGCCCAGTCTTACATAATTTGCTACTAATTATTCTCTTCACCAATTAGATTTTGACAGCTGTGCTTACCAAATTGTTATTCTTTTATTTTTTAATTCTGCTCTTCTTATGAATGGATCCGTTAGTTTTTATTTTGGTTATCCATTCAAATAGAGCTGAGCAATTGGGTGTGTTTATCCCTACATAGTGTTGTATTTTATAACTTCTGTAACTATCCCCAGCATTATATCATTATCAACCCATACCAACTGCCACATATATTTCACAATGTTTTCCACCATACACCATCTTCCATTTTCCGCATCACTTTGACCTTAGTACCGCTGTTATACCGTACACAATAATAGTTTCAATCGCACTTTTAGTGTCAAGCGTAATCTGCTCTTAACTGTAAATGATGTTGGGTTGACTTTTGTCTTGCTACAATCCATCCCCGTACCTGTAAATGCTGCTGAGTTTTGCAACAATCCATCCTCATCAAGTAGAGCGTTAAACGGCATCTGCTCTAGCTGGTATATGCTGCTAGGTTGACTTTTGTCTTCCCCCACTCTATCTCTATTCCTGTAAATACTGCTGAGTTGACTTTTATCTTCCCACAATCTATCCCTCCTGTAAATGCTGCTAAGTTGACATTTGTCTTGCCCCACGACTTCAAAAACAGTCAGAGAACATGTGCACACCGAAGGTGCGAGATGTTATCAAGTTATGGTGATATTTTCTAGTTTAGATTCTAGAATAGATCGGGTTTCGATATAGTAGAAGGCATTTTCATAGTCGATATGGTATATTGAATTCAGTGATTTTCTGTATCTGCCGCAATGTATGTATGTATGTATATATGCATTAAAGAGTACTGTAGCTTTTACGAAACTCAGCCTGTTCTGCTTGCCGCAACTATACAAAATAAAAATCTTAAATTACTGCGCTAAGTGGGCAATCGATACAAAACCGTATAAATATTAACTAAGTATAGATATAAAATGTTTGTCAGTATGTCATACGCGTTGTTAAGGTCCATCACAAATTCACATAATCGTTTGTTCTAACTTGTAATAATAATACATCGCATATGACTCGTATTAGTTTTGGGCTCATAGAATGTATAGCAGAACAGCGGAATTGATTGGTCTTTAGTTTAAAATTTTTTGTACCCATTTAGTAACACGAGGTATGTTTTCAGGTATCTTAACGACCTTTTCAGTGATCTGTAGTGCTAGTATATCTCGGTACAAAACGATACACGTGTGACTTTGTCAAAACAAGTTTGAAAAAAGCAAGCAATGCACTTCGTTTTGGGGACGTCAAATTTGAAGCAGCTGTATTAAAAGCGTTTGGTTTCTGTTCTTCTGTTATCCCGGTATTCAAGGATTCCCGAAAGAGCTTTCAGGAATCCTTAGTTAGCAGAGGGATAAAACGGAGAGACCGCCGCCATAGATCTTCATCATTAGACCAGCACGAAAGCCCAGTAACATTTCTATCAGAACTACAATCGATTCCAATTCGAATACAAACGATAAACAGCAATTAGAAGTGGTTAAAATTCAGTTACTTAGAATTCATTACGTTACAATTAGTTATTATTAAAACGTATTGTATAAATGGTCACAGAGTATAAGCAAAAAGTACAATAAGCCCTGCTATTTTTAAGCAGTCTTCTGGCAACAGCGTGGAATAAAGTAGGTAGTCTTTATTTATGTCCCGTAGACGCTGCTACGCTATGTCGTACATTATTATCGGCTACGCGGCGCAAGGTATTAGCGCGCCATTTGCCTTGCCAAAGTAAAATTTGGATCGCTAACGTAATGTTTTATATGAGTTTATACGAGTGTTAGAGATGTAAGTGGCTCACTATGTGCAGAATCAAAGTCGACCTCCCTTTTTATGACTCACTTGATGTAAAGCGGTTACTGAAGCAAACGAACGCTTGCAATACATTAAGTAGGACTTGCATGATGCCACGTCTGCTATTAAAACAGCAATATCTTAGGAGCTCTGTTGGCCAATTCTGCTAAATAACTGCAACTGCACGTTTACGCCTGTCACCCGAGTCGTGCAGGAATAGTGCAGTGACAATACGTGTATTCTATTACAATTTCCTGCACTGCAACTATGCTGGAACTGTGCGTATGCTGCAAATGAAGTACTTCACCTGTCGTGTTCCCATATTTCAATCTAATAAATTGGATATTTACTTAATATTGACTCCTGTACTTTCAAGCCCCATTACCCTTGATTGCCTGTGTGGAGGTATTTCTGTAAAGAAGCTTTACTTAATCATATATTTCCGCAAACATCTCCCAAAACAAAACAAATGTTTTGTAAAATACATCACCGCTTCTGGATATTAATTTCACTTCGCAAAAGTTGCTCAAGAGTAACGTTAACAAAACTGCAATTAAACTCCTTCAAAACTTCTGTCACTGGTATACAAATGTCAAAACAATATATCAGAATACATCTATATTGCAGGAAATGTGCAGGTGCAGTGCAGGGTTTTTAACAGAATAGCGAGTCATTTACTGCAGCATTCCTTCAACGTCGCTGCTGCCAGATCGCTTAACAGAATACCGGAACGTCAAAATGTACGCATTTTGACACACGTCGCGCTGCAGTGCAGTTGCAGTTTTTAGTAGAATCGGTTACTTCACTCATACGCAGGAAAACAAAAGTCTTCCAGGGAGTTGTAATAACACTGCGGTTTTCTGTGATGTGTAGGTACTTCCCCAGACTCTATTAAAAAACTTGTACGTGGTACAACATTTTACCTATCAAATGAAGCTTTGACACTAAGTGAGCGATAATCTTCAACATTTAATAAGCGGCTAGATTGGACCTGCAATCGTAATCAAATGACAATTCCCTGGACAGTCCTTGTGAGCTTATGCGTAATAGTAAGATCCTTAAGAGCTGTTGCGTTAGCAGCGACACAGCAACGCGCAAGGGATAGTATTGCAAGAGTTTATTGGCTCTAGGGTAGTCACTTCACATAAGGCGCGTCGAATGTATGTTTGTTGTATATAAAAAAATATAACTGCAAGCGTTCGATGCAAGCCACACAGAACCAATACAATAATTGCATCCATCCATTAATTGATCTAGTTAAGGGCAAATAAATATATAAACACAAACGTTAAATATGTATAAATCACTGATATTATTTCTTATAGTTTTATAATAGGGGTAATGGAAAAATCACAAAAGATCACTTTACCATTGATTTCTATGTGTATTTAACTCCTACACACTCTCGGTCTATGTGTGAAATTTGCAAAAAAAATAAACATTTGTCTTCATCGATCAACTCTAC
Organism: Pyralis farinalis; assembly: GCA_947507595.1. Classification (NCBI taxonomy): domain Eukaryota; kingdom Metazoa; phylum Arthropoda; class Insecta; order Lepidoptera; family Pyralidae; genus Pyralis; species Pyralis farinalis. The sequence goes on along the minus strand of OX382282.1, from coordinate 7,818,046 downwards.
GGGTTTCCCTACTCGGTCCCTTAGTTTGATAGACGTGGCGCGGAACTTTTTCTAGGGTCCTACACCCCCCTAAGGCCGGCCGTCCGGGGGTGGCGGGTTTTCTATTAAATAATCATTTCGGACCCGTCGCGTAGGTGCGCCCGTTATTAACTCTAACGAATTAGTATTCTTTATACTTTTTGTTTTCCTGGTATTTTTGGGTGTTTTTTAAAGTTTAATTTAATAGTTTTAACCGAGTTAGGATGTATGTTTTTTTTCTAGTGTGTATATGTCACGCAATATCTTCGCCAATTGTAATTCAAATTTGAAAATTACTTTTTCTTTTTACTGGGAACCTACTAGCACCTATCTGAATCGTTCCTTATAGTGAAGTCACAATTTTGCTATATTTATAAAATGTGTATTTATGAAAATACTGTTTTCTCTGCGAAGGGAAGTGTTTGATTGTTCCTATGAAGATTGCGATTCATAAAGACATATACATTTCTGTTTTGTTACGAGTAGTTCGTTAGGTAAATAAATGTTTTTCGCTTTTGTAAATTCTGCATAAACCTAAGTGAAATGATACGAATCCATTATGTGTGTATTAACTGGTGAATAAATATGTCAAAGATTTTTTATTAATGTCATAAATATTTGACACATGACACTTTCTCCAGGTAATCAGTTATTGAAAATTGGACATTATCAATGTCAAATTGATCTGGATTTTTTCGATTTTTAAAGACTATGAGTGAATATTAGCTTGTACTGTCTGAGTTGTTTCGTTCAGTTACTAATTGAAATAATTTTATTAATATTATTTAAAAAAATCATAATAGAATGATTTCTTAGTCATATTCTTTTGTTATATACTATTATTTCTTCCCGATTTTCTACCGATTGTGTAAAGGGTTGTGTTTCGAAGTATTGTATGATATGATGCACACTGATTACACTACATGCGGCTCTATAGGGGCTTTCTTCCGAGAACCGGTAGTAGTGGAATTTACTCTCTGCCTAGGTTTTCTCAAGGGACTACAACAAGAGGTCCTGGAAAAATAGCGTTAAGAATTTTTACGGGATCGACAATGCACCAATGATGCCCCTTGTGTGTTGCAAGAGTCCATAGGCTAGGATAACTGCATACCATCAGTTGCTTAGTACGCTTGTTTCTCATCTTAGTAGCATAAAAGTACAACGACACGGTGTGTTTTCATCAGCCTATATTTGTAGAAAAAACTTAAATAATTTACATTCGGTTAGGTAACAGCTTGTTTCAAAATTATTCAAGGCCAATGGTTTAGAAATAATAGATGGTAAACTAGGGTAGCAAAGTGATATAGGCGATCTAACGTAACATGTTCACACTTCACACTATAGAATAATACTTAGCTCAAAAGTAATTTCCTATACCCTCCTTAGAGCCACCGGATTGACTTGGGTACCCATCATATACGAGGGCTACGGTGCCCGGCTGTTCCCCCTGCCTCCCTCGATCCGCACCCCGAGGGGACATATAGGAGGGACGAAACCTCTTAATTATTGTCACATATGCGTTATTTTGATATTGACGAGCGTCTTCGTTTCGACCTTCGCCCTTTAGTGTGTTTGTTTGGATTCGTCTAGTTTTTGATATCTCTTCGTGGCCATGTGACCCTACGCATTATTTAGACATACGTATTGTTTGTCAGTTCTTTTATTGTACAACCTCGGGAGGCGTACAAGCTAATATAAGCCCACCTGACGTTTGGAGGTTACCCCATCCTATAAACACTTGATACTTAAGGTACCGCTCGCTCTATTCCACCTCCGCTGCTAGCACAGCAACTCCTTAGGAGCTTACTAGTAATCTCACTTACTCATAGCAACACAACAACCCGCCAGGGACTACTCCCCCAGACAGGCTACTTTGATACGTGTTACCTCTCTTAAAAACATCCAGGCTAAGACAAACAGACATGTTCATGCACATGAATATTTGCCCTGTGTGAGAATCGAACTCCAGAGCTCGTGGTGTCAAAACAGGGTTACAAATCACTGCGCAGCCAAGTCCCTTATTAAGTTGGCGTTTCATTCTTTGCTATCCACGAGTACGTCATACATCGGAGATCGAGTGTCCAAAGCTTTTGCCTTTTGTTTTCTGAGTAAGTTTCTCATCAAAATCATTCGTAGAAACGTATAACAATAGCATTTGCATGGACAGTTGTACATACTTACAACAATATAAGTAACATTACTTAAGTTCATCGACTACGAAAATATCAAACATTGCTCTAACTTTCGTTGATAAGTCGGATTAAAAAACAAATTTAATTTTGCTGCTGAAAAACGTACGTTGTCGTGTTTCTGCAAGGGTGGCAAGGCGTAAGAGATATTTCGTATATAGCAAGCATTTATAGGCTACGGCAACCGCTTTACATCAAGCGGGCTGTGTGACTGCATGCCCCCCGACGTTGTTATAAAAAAAAAGTATATTAATGTTAATTCTCCAACTGCCAGTGTAAGGTTGTAATCACAAAAAAATATTTTTCATTCGATTTAACTACAAATTAACGATTTTTGATCACCTACCCATTTGTACCAACTTTACAAGTATTCCAATTTAAGATAAATAAATCAGCTCAGTAATCAGTGGTTTGAGATGACTCTTTTTTTACTATGACAATTCATCTTTATTGGTCTGTTGTCACCAGCTTATCGTTTGGTCTGTGCATGTCGTTAATATTGCGTTCCGTCTGTGGTGAGCGGGTGCCATTACGGAATTCGTATTCGAAAAAAAAACGTCCAATTTCATCGAAAAACAAATAAAAACAGATTTTTTAAAAGAAATTATATTGTCATGATTTCATGATGTAAAATTATATTGAATTCTAAATACAAATATAGGTAGATCAATCTAAAATATAAACTCAATTAAGATTAATTATGTTTTTAATCGTCAATTATAAGATATTAAATATCAAAATAAATTAAAGTAATTAAAAAAATAATAAGACAAAATAAACTTTAAAATATGTGACCCTTGTATTTAGTGTTCCCTCCATGACGTATATGTTCATGTAAAATATACCTTTCTCTACATTCAACAAGGATCTTGGGCTGTATATAGGTTCCGAACTTTGTTGGTATTCACCGGTTGTAGAGAATGGTTACAAAGTATGCGATCCGTTGAATTGTAGAAAATATATAAATATATTGAGAAATTACCTTTCTACTTAATTAAAACAGTGTAGTTGAAACTATATCGTAGTAGGGTACTGTATTCGTTGGGTTACCATAGCATATATCCTTCGACTCTATATCCTTCTACTATTGTATATCTATTTCATCATGTTTTATTATGGCATGCTGTATTAAATTACATTAGGAGTAGTGATAGCCCAGTGGATAAAAAACTAACATATCATCAGACGGTCCCTGATTCTAAATACACTAAATTTGTGTTCTTGGATTTATGTATGTATATCTTCACGCCAAGTCCCTTGCGGGGTAGGCAGAGAGAACCGAGCGCCATAAGACGCGGTCCTTGCATACTTCACTTGCTTCTGTGACATTCATAGCTCTTTTCATGCACGCTCGCCGGTTCCTGGGGCTTCTGACATCACCTTCTGATAAAACACGACCAATTTGGTCATGGTAGGTTAGTCTCGGATTTATGTATGTTGTAATACCAAAAAAGTTCGGTACCTATATACAGCCCAAGATCCTTGTTGAATGTAGAGAAAGGTATATTTTACATGATGTATATGACATCATGTATGGAACACTAAATACAAGAGTCACAACGTTAAAGTTATTTTTGTATATTTTTTTTAATTACTTAGATATTGCTCGGCATTGAAGGAAAAACCACATGTCCAAACAATTATATTTCAAAATATGTACGTGACCTAAGAAATCTAACCCAAGATAGGTCTAGTTTTTACATATTTGTTGTTTACAAGGTCATACCTATGTTATACAAATTCATTACATCCACATCAATGAGAAAGTCCACCAATGGAGTTCAGATAATTCTCTGCTACACTGTTCAATCGCCGAGGTTTTCGAGCCGTTCGAAGGCTTAGCTTTACGACGGTCATCTCTCGACAACATTCAGCACCGATGGCTTCAGCTGCTCTCAATATATAAGCCTATCCATAGACGCGCTGCGGTCTACGTTGCTCATCTTGCGAGGTCGGTTAGATTGGCAGGCACACAACTACATCGAGCTCTTTAAAAAAATCTCGGTATTTATGAACCAGGAATATATATTAGAGACAAAACAAAAATCAATGAACTCGGTTTGCGGTACCTGTGCGGTCCCTTTATCATTAATTAGCCTTAGTTAGCTCTAAGCGATATATTAATATAGCATTCTTACGAACAGTAATATACCATAGAGGTCTCGTGGTTAGGATAATAAACCCATGTGCAACGGCGACTAGACCAATAGTCCTGTGATAATGCCGACCACGGTAGTGTACCAACTTTAATTTTCCAAATTCACCTGCCGTTTATGTAATTCGCCCCCCACATGTGGCGCCCCCTGGCCGCCGGGGAGTCTAATGTAAGGCCGAGGGGGGCACAGAGGCGACGCTCACGAAAAGGAAAGGGTGGCTACGAGCAATTTTTTTCTGATTTTTTCCCCTCCGCCCTTTTTTCCCCGATAATACCCTAATGGTCGCTCGCTTCCTTTTCGGCGGATTTTTTTTTTCGTCACCGAAGATCGAGACGTATTTTTTACTGGCTCGTAATTTCCTCGTTTCCCGTCGAAATGAAAAATAAACAGCGATTCTTTTATTGACACGTGACTCCGTAGTGTCTGGACGACTTGCGGAGATTGCCTCTTAACTTAAAAATAAAGGCTTGTAAAAAGTTGTAAGGAAGCTTTTTTCGAAATCACTAAAGAAACAAAACCAATAAAGTAATTTTACTGAATGAATTTTACATGTTCTGAAAGCACGGCTTCGTATACAGACATAGACGGTACATTAGTTTTATTTCACCATCGATAAATTTCGAACCCGTACGTCCCTGCATAATGCATGCAGTGAAAAGTAGGGAAAATAGAGAAAAATCGGGAAAATCTCGCCCCTCTGCGGGGATCCTTGGGCACCACCTACTAGGCGAGCAGGGGTGCGCAGGAGGTTAGGACGTCCGCTGCTAAGATTAATACGGAACAGTTCGCCCGCCCGACGCCGCAGCTTTCATTAAAAATACTGGGGACCCTGATGGGTTAGCGACGCCGCCGACTTTAAGCAAGAATAGCCTTTGCTACACAGCTACGGACTCACATTATTTGCAACGTATGTTTTTGTTGTTTTACTGCATTGATTACACGGCTACGTCGTAGCACTACTGAAGTTCTACGGCCTACGACTATTTCAATTATTTGCTTCGGGTGAAAGTCGAATGTTGACCTGGTTTGCCCTGAACATTTTCGGTCATTTCTTTCTATTGAAAAATATATTGTCGAGATATATTTTCCACTAATTGAAAGGAAATGTAAATTGAACTTTAGTATTTTTTTCTCTATTATACCGTTTTATATAGTGGGTTACATTTGTATAATTTTATTTTCAAATATGGGGTTTAGAGGGTCCATAGGGTAAAATGAATAATTAGTACAAATTGAACAAAATTTATAGTATGTTACAATAACATGTTTTATTATACCCTTTTTTTGTAACACCTAATCATTTATAATCAAAACTACGTCAGCTTACTCTAGAAAGCTAAAGAAAATTTTATTTTTAGCTCAAAAAGAAATACTAAGTTAACACATAAGCAATAGGAAAAAACTACTTATGTCCGGCAACCGTTCCCTCTTGCATGCGGTGCGGTTATTATTTCTTAGCAGCCAACACCCCATGTCCCCCTGGTAAGTATGCGAGCGGTTCTCTGTGCTAACTACTAAGCGGGACTGTTTGTAGGCAAAAAGTGCGCCCCCCTTCGCTTACGCTTTTAAACCTCAAGCGTCCAAGTGCGGGGAATATGAAATTTTCGAAATGATAAAGCCGGTAAATAATAACTGCTAGTACGCCGGGCACGCCGGCCGACTAATGTACTCGCTGCAAAATAAATTATTAGCAGCGTTTTGTGAATATTTATTTTAAACGGTTCAGATAGTTTATACGAGCGATTGAAACTTGGTTATAAACTTTTAAGTAAGCCTATAGTATCCAACTCCCATTTTCACACTATACAGTATAATATCGGAAGTACAGCAGGGGCTGTCTTGGACCTCACGATGTTTTTTGTTACCTAGAAGAAGAAATTGGTGGAAGTCAAATCTTATATTTGAAATATGACTGAGGATAGTCCCAGACTTGGTAATGTTTGAGACAGCAATACTATACAAAAACATCAAAAGCAAAGACTCAGGAAATTGTCCTTCGTTAAAACGTTAATGTTAATGGTTAATGTTGGAATTGACACTATATTTCTTTCTTAAAATATATGAGTAACTTTTTCCAGATTATATCTTAACTCGCGGAATTTTTGCAGGCAAAAAATTTAATAGAAAATATAGAAATATGTCTATTGACGGTTCATTTCAACACACAGGATTGACCCGTTTATAGAAGCGAGCTAGGCAACGGTTTAGGGCGCTGGTGTTTCAGAGGCAGTATTTTATACGCGGCATGTTATAATGGGTCCATTCGAGTATTTTCTGTCCCTAAGGATATGAAAAGGAGATAATAATGTGAAATAAACTTAGAATCGTTACTACTGAAACTAGAAATAACTGAAATTGGACACGGTCAATCTTTGCGCTAATTCCGTAAATTTCGAGAATTATAAAACAAAACACTTTTCCTGTAAAACATATACTTAGTTAGTTAGTTAATAGATTCAGGCGTTACTTTGCGAAAGTCAAATCTACAGGCAATTTGATCCAAACTACTTTGTGTGCTTCCGCTCCCGATTAGTTCATGCGAACTACTGCCGGCCGGCACCCACCCACTACCGTTAGTAGATGCATGCCGCCGCTGCCATGGCTGCTCCGGTCGTCTCTGCGAGTGTTCGCCATCTGAAATGTGAACCGCATGCACCCGCCACCGTTGTTGCCCTGGCTGCTCCGGTCGTCTCCGCGACACGTGTTTCGCCTCTCCACGAGGCATCCTCAGGCGCTGTAGATGTTAGTCGTTAGAGTAACATGCTACGAATTTTACTCTAACGTACTAACGTATTCGTAGCATGTTACTCTAACGACTAACATCTACAGCGCCTGAGGATGCCTCGTGGAGAGGCGAAACACGTGTCGCGGAGACGACCGGAGCAGCCAGGGCAACAACGGTGGCGGGTGCATGCGGTTCACATTTCAGATGGCGAACACTCGCAGAGACGACCGGAGCAGCCATGGCAGCGGCGGCATGCATCTACTAACGGTAGTGGGTGGGTGCCGGCCGGCAGTAGTTCGCATGAACTAATCGGGAGCGGAAGCACACAAAGTAGTTTGGATCAAATTGCCAAACATATACTTCATTAATAGTACAATTTTATTCGCTCTATTTGTGTCCGTTTTTTTGCAGTTAGTACTACGGCAGCAGCGGGGTTCGTGTGTCTGCTTTCACATTTCCCACTCGCAACGTAAGGCGGGGTACGAAACACCCCCGGCCGCCCGCTGCGCTCCTGGTGCCTACACCCCAGTTTTTATTCCTTCCTGCTGGTCGAAAGTAATCAATTTGCGACTTAATTAATTAAGAAAAAGCTTTGGTGTTTAGGAGGTCAAAAAGAAGTTCTGTTATTATAAAAGCTTTAAAAAATATTTTATAACAAATACGTTGACAGTTCTGACTAAAATTGTTACTATTATTAAAAAATATATATTTCGCAACAAGAAGCGAACCTCCCAGTAAAATTTTCATGTTTTTTGTCCTTTAGTATCCGTTGATAAGTTATCAATGATATCTATACAGATAAATAAAATTGGAGTGACTGTTTGTAATATTAAAATAACCGCTTTTTACTAAATGCATATATATGGATGTATACACGGTACATATACCAAAATATATTTTTTACAATTTTTGTCTGTCTGTCTGTCTGTTTGTTCCGGCTAATCTCTGAAATGGCTGGATCGATTTTGACGGGAATTTCACTGGCAGATAGCTGATGTAATAAGGAGTAACTTAGGCTTTTTGATTTTACAAATTTTATTTATTTTTATTAATATAAATAAATAATAAAAAAATAACCATTCCGCGCGGACGAAGTCGCGGGCACAGCTAGTTATAAATAAGATCAAAACAGTTAAAAAGTAAAATAAATGTGTTTAATTTTATTTTAGACAAAAAAGTAATTATTATATGTTTTTATACTTTCCAGTGTATTAATACAATGTACATTTAAAAAAAAAATCATGAAAAAACCATCAAAATTCAAACTATAAATATTCAGACTGCTAGGGACTGCTGGAATATATTACGTCTTGTGAAATTGTAGTTTCATATGAAAAAAAAAACTTTATTGTGACGATGGACGACTTGAGCAATTGACAAGTCTCGGTTATTGGACAGAGAGATTGTCCATCGTTATTGGCAATTCTTTATAGTACATCTCTGTAGTAATTGTTGTGCCAGGTGTCAAGAAGTTGTAACGAAAAATGTCGGCACAGATCCACATTTCATACGCAAGTAGCTTCTTTTAATTCGATTTTCTTTTGGGCTTTTACTGTCCGACTAGTGCGTTTTAAATTGTCATATAGATCAATTTTCAATCAGAAGTGATAATTCGATTGAGTATTCTCTCATATATGTGTCTATTCAATAACTTATAGCAACCTTCGATGCGATTTTGTTGTTGTTACGCTTACAATAAAATCACGTTGAAGTTCATTGTGTATCCATTTTCCAAACATTATATTATCTTGATATAAAACGAAATTTCGTTTTATCGCTTTCATTGAACGCTGTCGCTAGTTCCAACGTGATTTTGGCGAATCTGCTTCCACTATCACTTTCTATATTTGTTACGCTACTTGGACACCAACGCTCGTGGGTTCGATTCCCACACAGGACAAACATTTGTGTGATGAACATGTCTGTTTGTCTTGGTCTGGGTATTTTCTATGTATAATAAGTATGAATTTACAAAAAAAAAAAATGTATTTACGTATGTTTATCAGTTGTCTAGTACCCATAACACAAGCTTCGCTTACTTTGGGGCTAGATGGCGCTGTGTAATTTGTCCGACAATATTTATTTATTTATATATTTCTCAGTTTTATCACTTACTTCCGATGGCTATTTATACGTATTATACGAAGGCGGATTGATAAATATGTAGAAATCAAACTGGGAGTATGTTTTTTGTAATAGTTATTATTTAGTTTCAACATAGTCTAGGGTGCTAAGTCAATGCGTTTCATCTAACGCGAACTTTTCAAAACCTTGAATAAAAAAAAACTACTTGTGAATCATTTTTATCAATGGAGCGGAGACCCGATAATGCGAGTCAAGCTTTTCTTTAGTTTTCACAAACAAAATTAACTTATTTTATGTTTTGAAAAATGCAGGGAATCGCAATTTCTGGCCTGTACAAAAACTATATTAATACATAACTATGGAATGATGAATTTCTACTACTGAGCTGCTATACTGTTCGTCTTTTACACTGTAGTTTAATCAAGCACTGATTGATTCATCGTCCGATACTTTATTTTATATAACGTCGGGAGGCATACAAGCATACGGCCCACCTGATGTAAAGCGGTTACCGTAGCCTATGAACGCTTGTTGTACGTTATATACACAGAACCACACGTGCAGGCTTGCGATGTCATCATTCCACTGTTGAGGACATTTGTTCTCGTACTAAAAAGTTCGGCAACTCCTATCTCTGTCGAACTATTAAAAAGTGGAACGCCTTGCCTGCACATGTGTTTCCTCCTTCCTACAACATGAGATCCTTCAAACGAATCGTGAAGAAGCACCTTGCGGGCCAGCATGGTAGCGTCAACTGACAGAACACAGTAGTCCTTTGTCAGTTGCCGCTGCAATTTGGGCTCCCCTTCTCGCTTACCAACAGGCGAAGAGGAGCCACTATGCTGAACCAATATAAAAAAAAAAAAAATTAAGTATCATTCGCGCGAAGTCTCCTCTGCTGTTAACACAGCAACTCCTTAGGAGCTTATTGGTGACCTCACTCACACGCAGGAACACAGCAACCCTCAGTTGGTATTTGGCTATGGTTTTCTGTGACGTGGAGGTACTCCCCCAGACGGGCTGCTTTGATACGCCCTACCTCTCTTAAGACATCCAGACCAAGACAAGCTGACATGTTCATGCACATACATGTTTGTGCTGTGTGGGAATCGAACCCACGATCGTTGGTGTCAAAGTCGCGTTATTCACGACTGCGCCACCTAACTCGCTAAAATAATTAACGTATCACGTATCTAATTAAGTAAGGTATGCTACGTAAATGTCTGACTCTATGCATTTCCCAAAGTTCGACGAGTATAGAATGCTGATAACATTAAACCTACCTTCGTACCCTAATGCGATCATAATGTCTTAAGTAAACAAACTACGATGCTTAACTTCACGGCTCCGAAATGTTACTGTGATTACAATACGTCCATAAACTATATGCATATAAACTTTTAATTACGATAGCGTACGAAAAGCACAGTCAGCGAGAAACATGTTAATTTAGCACTGTATAATGTGACCCAATTTCCCTCCCTAATTCCGGATAGTTTCCGCCCTAGCAGCTACAAATACTTTTCCTTTAGTTTCGTTTCACCCGATATCGCTGTTATCTAGTTAGCCCGGGTCGACGAGGGTCCGAAGGGTCCGGGACTAAGTATCAGGACCGCATACGTAGGTAGGAGGTTCGCGTGATGTGCCCCCAGCCCGCACTATTTATAAACGTTCGCAGAGCGTAATGCGAGTGAGGGATTGTGTTCTCGCACGCTGAAATCAATTAGGACTTATGTGATCTTAGTAATAATATTTTTTGTTATTATAACGTCTTGTGACATTATATGGTTGTATTCCGATTTATTTTCTAAATAATAGAAAGTTGTAATGTTGTTGTTATGCACTCGGTGTGTTGTTTGGTTAATTATGTTATAGAGAAGCAACAAGGATGACATATTCTTGTTGTTGCGCGATAATATAATTAGGAAGAAGGTAAGGAGAGGCAGGCAGAGAGCAGAGCGACAGTTAATCAGAAGCTGTTTGATTGGAGAAGTTCGTAATTTTAAATAAGAGATATTAGATGTAAGGGGCTTACTACCTACCATCTTAACAGTCAAACTCAATCTCACCAGCACTTGGTGCGCCCTGCTATTTCTCTAACTAGGCTTTAATTGAAGAGAAGTAGGGCACATCAAAGCAGCCCTACTGGGGAAGCAGGCCCACCACACAGAAGGCCGCACGTAGCCAAATGAAAACTCTGTGCGGGTGTGCTATGGTCTTGCGCACGAGTGAGGTTACCAGTAAGCTCCTAAGGAGTCCTTAACATATAACAGCGGGGTTGGCAATGTGCGAGCGATACTCCTTGTATTGTATAAGCAAGTGTATGTCTCTGTATAGTGTATGTCGTTCTAGAAAATAACAACTATATCTAAAAATAATAACATAATTTTTTTGAGGGCCTTACAATCACACTTACAAGCCGAGGTTTTTCCAAGGAACTACAGCATGGAGTTCTTCAAGAAATGCGTGAAGAGGTTTTTAGAGCGTCGGCAACGCATGAGTGACGCCTCTGGTGTTGCAAATGTCCATAGGCTACGGTGACTGTTTAACATCAGGCAGGCCGTATGCTTGATTGCCACCTTAGTTGTATTAAAAAAAAAACCTATTGGCTCAGTTTTTGATCCACTGCCTACGAATGGACTGCTAATGAAATTGAGCCTTGTTATTCACTCTTACGAAAGTAAAGATAGGATAGTATTTATGAAATTGTCTAGGCTTGGATTCACTACCGATTTTTAAGGAACTGGGGATTCGCCCCGTCTTCGCCGGGGGTCTCGCACGGGTGATCCGATCGCTACCAAACTTCACAGGATTACCCACTGGGCTAATCTGTAGGGCTGGCTAATCGTTCTTGAGCACATACGGAACTTACATGCACACATCCATTTTTATATATTTATACTAGCTGCAGCCCGCGACTTACTCTGCGCAAATCCCGGTATCCTGTGGGTACCGCCTCTTTGTACTTCTTTTTTTTTCTCGACTTCTAACGGACGTATTCGTGATGTTGAATAGCCTATAACCTGTCTCAAGAATTGGGCTATTAAACGCAAAAAATGTTTTTTCGTATCCCACTGGTAGTTTTAGAGATTAGCGCGTTCAAACAAACAAACAAGCTCTTCTGCTTTATATGTTAGTACCGAAGATACGAGAACAATGGTACCTTTCGAATGGTTTCGAACTTCGTAAATTAGCATCGGACTACTATCTCATGATGTCATTGGTCCTAATAACCTGACCCACCCTGACCTGCGGGATAGTGTTGGGTGTGACTTTGCTTTATAAGTCAACGGGCTGGTATGGACTGTCCGTGAATACAGCTTTGCTTGCGGACGACATTAATATGTTTTCCTTGACAAGTTAGATTTTGCAAAAAAAGTTACTACTAAGTTTAGACCATAGCCGGCATCCTTGGTAGCAAATAACTATAGGCTAACTGCTTACCATCAGACCGTATGCATGTTTGCCGCCTTAGTTATTTGAAAGCAATGTCGTATAACTTTTTTCCTATTTTCTTCGTCATCATGATATTTTACTACAACTTCAAAAGTCACCCTTTATGATTGAACGTCATCGCTGCAACATTACATGAGTGAAAAGCCTTCACTGTTTTTATTAAGGTCCACATTCAGTTTTGGCAGTCTCAATTCGAGATAAACTAATTGGGGCAAAATATAAAAGCGATATATGGAAGAGAAGCTTGGGGCGCAAGGAAGGTATGAATGAAGTTACCCCTTGTTGTAATAAACATGTTAAACTTAATTGATGGTGTAACAACGCCGAGTGACAAGACAGATTGGGTAGATACAGTATTAAAAATCACGTTTACCTCTACGATGTTTTTATAGATACGTCGTACACGCTCTAGAATGGCAATACGAAAGTATAAGGTAATTGCCCAACTCGCATTCAGTTGGCCACACTCTCGCGTCGCGTCTGTACGTAATTCGCCATAACGCATGAATGTCTCAACATATATATTCATCTCTTTCTAACGACAGGTATGCTCTATCATTTGTCTCTTTGTTAGAGCAAAGTGTCATAATAAATGACTGTATGTAGATATAGTAATGCTTGTGCCATTTTAAAATACAATAATGTTCGTGTATAACGCGTCTACCTTTTGATACGTCGCTGTTTTACCTTACATTAGTGCTCATCATTGTATATAATTAACGTGAATAAGTCGAGTCTTTTATGTCACAAAAAGGACGCTAGATTAAATTAACACAAGGCGACACCAAAGAAACGTAGATGGAATGCGTGAAATATGATATATCTGAAAAGAAAGTAGGTAGCCAATGACCGAAATGAATGTAAGAAGAGAGATTCCGCTGACACGACAGAATAAAGACGAAAGTTTTATGTTTTACGCTATATCTGAACCCACTAAAATCGAGTTTAGTCCAGCTTCGATAGTAACAGTGTGGGAATAGATGATTACTATGCCAGCGATTGATTAAACAATCAAAGATATATGTTGCTCTTAGCTCAATTTGATCCAATCAATTGTCCGAGAATGTTCCGTTGCGAATAGTAAACGAAACAGCGTTGCTTGTAGTTTCTCAAAACGATTAGTCAACATATCACGGAGGATGGTTCGTTATCAGACCTAGTTATAGTTAGCCCGTAACCTGATAATTTTAGATTGATAAAGATTTTGTGGCTATCTTAACAATCTGGCAGGATACACATACAAAATACAGATGTTACCTAAAAATGCATAACATATTAAATAAACTACTGCCGACCCAGACATTCGACTATAAAAAATACATAATAACGCCATCCACCGCAATTCATACTTCACCCTACATGATTCTAGCCACCCCAACCCCTTATAAATTTTACCTTAAAAATCCGCAAATTCGGGGCCCTGGCACGGTCGCCAGACCTTTCCCAAAAAGGGTCTGCCCGAAAGGGATTTGCCTTGGGATCGAGCATTCGGGCCTACACTTATACAAAACGTCCAATATGGGTTTGCCGGGCAACCCTCTCGGGTCCAAACATACCTAAGAACTGACGGGCTGTACGCCCCCGTAAACAGTAAAGTTTGTTGGCCGCTCCTGTGATCCTGGCACCGATAACGGACGTCCTTCTAAAAGACAGGTTTATCGCAAGCGGTTTGGTTAGGCTTCAAGGATAAATCTCTCTTGCGTTTATTTTAATGACGTTAATTTTGTAAATCACTGAAAGAGATGACAGTATCTTGTATGACCCGAAAATTACTATAGTCGATCATAATCCTTATCATAAAACGACCATATGTATGCATATTGTAACTTTGTGGTATCATATAACTTCACACTAGGTATATACTCGTTTTAAAGAGAGCCTGACAAATAGATAGGAAGGATTCGTCTTTTTGCACCAGAACATTGGAAGTAGGGACAGTATTCTTGAACATCTTAGCAATTTAAAACATTTCTGTCTATGTATCTATAACTACGCGCCAAAGCTCTTGCGGAATAAGCAGAGAAAACCGAGCGCCACATGACACGGTTCTTGCACACCTCACTCGCTTCTTTAACATTCATTGCTCTTAATATGACTCCTGATATCATCTTTTGATAAAACACGATCAATTTGGTCATGGTAGGTAACTCTTGGCCTTCCTCGGCTCCTAAATCCTTCTACTTTCGCGTTGTATATCTGTTTCGTAATTCTTTCTGCCTGCATTGTTTCTACCAATGTCTATGTTCGAACCAACGGAACATGCCTTTTCTTATTTTAACAACGACACTTTTTTCAGACCAACTCCGTTTCTAACATCATTATTGCGGTTTATATGAAAATGTATATTTGAAAAGCCCAAAAAGATGTCAGCAATGAAGTTTGCCAAGTCGACACATTTTAACTAATAATATAAACACAAGAGTACTCGTATGTTTGTTCATCATTTCTCATTCAACAAGTAATAAAGCTATATGTGTACTATATGAAATCTAAGAATCAATTCGATGGAACAGAGATTTCAAAGTCAGTTCAATGTACAAACATGTTCAAAAGATTGTACCATTGTCATATGCGTTAAGAGCGTTTAGAGTCTTTCTATATCTCCACGCCAAGTTCCTTGCGGGGTAGATAGGGAAGAATGAGTGCCACGGGACTCGGTTCCTACGCACCTCATTCGCCATGCATCTTACACCTTTAACATTCATAGATTTTTTTCAAGTACGCTTTCCGGTTTCTAAGGCTCTCAACACCACCTTCTGACAAAACACGAACAATTTGGTCGTGTGATTGTCTGTGGTCTTCCTTGACTTCTGCATACTCTCGCGTTGTATATTCATTTCATCGTTCTTTCCTTTTGCAGTCTTGCTACATATCCGAACCAGCGGAGCTTGCGTCTTCTTATCTTAATCCCGGTACTCTCAGACCAACTCCCTTTCATACACCATCATTGTTAACTCGGTCTACAAGAACTAGGCCACAGAAAATAAATGCTCTATTCCTAAGCTCACAGGGTCGTTTTAGGAATAATGTAGTATGTGTATAACGAAATACTCATTTAATTTTGAATATTGGCTTAGTAACATAAATATTTAGTATTTAAGACAGGTAGTTCGCCTGGGGAAGTACCTCCACCTCACAGAAAACCGCAGCCAAGTATCAACAGCTCCCTGGAGGGTTGTTGTGTTATTGCGTGATAGTGTCGTCACCAGTGAGCTCCTAAAGAGTTACTGTGTTAGCAGCAGGAGTGTCATATTTCAGGTGTTACAAGCGTTCATAGGCTACGGTAACCATTTTACATCAGGTGAGCCGCTTGTGTGTCTCTTGATATTGATACAAAGAAAAAAATTTACTTTATTGATTTCTTTCAAGTGGTATGATTTTTGATGATTTTGATTTGATTTGCGCTAGCGTGTAACATAGTCGCTATTGAGAAAAACAAACAAATTTAGATTTTCATAGTAAGTTTCTATCAGAAGGTGATGTCAGGAGCCCTAGAAACCGGCGAACGTGCATGAGAAGAGCAATGAATGTTAAAGAAGCGAGTGAGATATGTAAGGATCGAGTCACGTGGCCCTCGGTTTTCTCTGCCTACCCCGCAAGGGATTTAGCGTGAAGTTATAGAATAGAATAGTAAATTTCACCCGTTTCCTAATCCATTAGGATTGGCGGCGTCCATTGCTTAAGCCTAAGGATTTGGCGAAGATACTGATTTTTACACAGAGTGATATGGATAAAGAACCGACCTATTATCGGACGGTTCCGGGTTTGAATCCTGGATGTCTCGGCATGTAATGTATACCATTAAACTCGTTGTTTCGAAGTTATATGCATATTTGTAATTATCACTTACTCGGCGGTGAATGAGAACATTGTGAGACAACTCGCAAGTCCAAGAAATTATACTTCGAAAGACGTGTGACCTAACCCAAGGAGGGCCTGGTTTTCCCACCGGGTTTTGAAGGTTTGTCGACAGTCGCTCCATGTAAAAACCAATCTACGCCAAATCCTTAGGCAAACGCTGTGAAGAAAATTAAAATGAAATTCGTATTGCAACATTTTTTTGATTACGCAGCATTCACATTTGGTGTTTTCCCAATTCTTTTTCAAAACGCGTAAAGAATTTGTGACACGGTCGGCCTCGCGGGAGTGATGCCCGTCTTTAGGCTACGGTAATTGCTTACGAATATTCGGTATCCTTGGTTGGTATATAATATGAAAACAATAATTTGCGATAATACTATAATACCTTGTTATCTTGTGCTATATGTTGAAATTTTCCTAGCCATATATAGTGGTCGAAATACGACTATAATTTTGAATATTTCAGGAAAGCTTATGAATGTGGATGTATCCAACTATATAGTTTACTTTCCAAAATTTTTTGTAGCGACAACACTGCTTAGTATCCGAGCTTTCGACAATAGTTACTAAACAAAAATAAATCGGTTGGGACACAGAGGAGAAAATATATGTTTAGTTTCTGCCCATTTATATAGATCACCAAATAGCTATAATCATTTTTTTTCTGTTACAGGTAATAAAGGACATCAAATATATGTTTTATTTAGTAAGTACAAACTTTTGCGAGAACAGACACGTCGTGAATACATTTTAGACCATCAATATAGTATATAAAGTATATGTGCATTTTCGTTTATATTAGTTTCAAATATTTATCCATCTGTCTATCTATAACTTCACGCCAAACTCTACGCGGGATAGGTAGAAAGAATCGAGCGGTATATGACTCCATCATTATACACCTCACTCGCTTCTTTGAAATTCATAGCTCTTCTCATGAACGCTCGCCGATTTCCAGGACTCCTGATATTATCTCCTGATAAAACACGATCAATTTGGTTATGGTAGGTAAGTCTTGGCTTTCTTCGGCTCCTACATTCTTCCACTTTTGCGTTGTATATCTGTTTCGTATTTTTTTTCTTCCTGCGTTTTTTCTACTTATCCCAACCAACACATCATGGCTCTTTTTCTGTTTTAACACCGACACACTCTTTCAGATCAACTCTATTTCTAATATAATAACTATTGCATATTATACATGTACATATTAGCTTTTGTGTATGGAGAAAATGAAGTAAGTTGTATATATAGTGTAACTTGGAAGTAATAAGTCCAGAAAAAGCGCCTTTAGCCTGTTGCTTTAAAATAGTGACTTCGTACATACAATAAGTACGTATACGAGACTGACGCGATCCATGTTAACGTTCAATGTTTGGTCAGGATTTTCTTATTGCAAATCTTATTTTAATAAACCTTAATGTTTTGGGCTAGAATGCATCGATCTATTAAATATATGCACTCAATCTCGATCGCGATCTAGATTGACAGTACAATGGGTGCCATAGACGTTATCGTTTGTACAAAAAAAACATATTTATGCAATTAACAGATATTTAAAATGTTATTTATATACATATGTATGTATCCTGCAGAACATCAACAACAACAAAAAATCTTCAAGGTACCTGATCCATTGAATTTTGACGAGCTCGGTGGCGCAGTCGTTAGTAACGCTGCTTTGACACCAACGATCGTGGTTCGATTCCCACACATGACAAACATTTGTGAGCATGAACATGCCTGTTCGTCTTGATTTGGGTGTTTTCTATGCGTCATAAGCAAGTATTAAAAATATATATTTTACGTAAGAGCGCGCATGAAAAGAGCAATGAATGTTAAAGAAGCGAGTGAGGTGTGTAAGGATCGGGTCACGTGGCGCTCGGTTCTCTCTGCCTGGGGTAGGCAGAGAGAACCGAGCGCCACGTGAGGGATTTGGCGTGAAGTTATAGATGGATAGATATATTTACGTACGTTTATCAGTTGTCTAGTACACATAACAAAAGCTTAGCTTACTTTGGTGCTATGTAGATACTCGTATATAGTAATAGCAATATTTATTTATTTATTACCTAAATGTTTATTAGGCGTTGTTTACGTTCTCCAAAGCTCTGAAAGATATAACCCGAATTCCCAAACACCGTCTAACCAAAAAGCGAATACAGGTCACAAAGCGGTACTAAGTTGGGGGTGTAGCAAGGGGGATCCTTTCCGGTCCAAGATACTTGTGCACCCCTTGCGAGGGTAGGTACTTGTACGAGAATCTCGACTAGGCTCGAGAGAATCGCTTATCTTCACTCTGTTTAAATACCCGATTACGGCGACGTCGAAATAAGGGTAAAAACTTGCTGTAAATAAGGTGGACATATTTTGTTGAGCGACTTCGTGGAATTGTGCATAATTCCAAGCAATATCTAACAGCCAGAAGGAATAATTGTCTTATACTTTTTTCATATACTCGTAGTTTGTACTGGATGACACTAGTTTTTTTTATACTACGTCGGGAGGCATACAAGCACACGGCCCAACTGATGTAAAGCGGGTACCGTAGCCTATTAACGATTGCGATATATTACCACTCTAGTATCACTCGCGCGATGTCTCCTCTGCTGCTTACACAGCAACTTCTTGGGAGCTTACTGGTGACCTCAGTGCGGTTTTCTGTGAGGTGGAGGTACTTCCCAAACAGACATGTTCATGCACACATATTTGTGTTGTGTGGGAATCGAACCCACGAGCGTTGGTGCCGTAGTCACGTCATTCACGACTGAGCCACCGAGCTGGTCAGGTCAATGTCAAAGTTTTCGGTAATATTTCATAGTCTCGACTATAATTTGGTCAACATACGATTGAGTCTTCTTTGCATTGTCTATTGAGGCACTCACAACAGTGAGTGCCTAAATAGACAATGGAAAGAAGATGAAAATAAGATAAAACTAATGTTAATTCTAATACCGATTTATCAGAATTGGTTTCCAGAGTAACCAGACTGACGTGAAGATATGACATGCATATTATAAATGTAAAGTAACTTAGCCCGTGTGATTGTTTCCTTTAAAGACTAAACTGCTAAACTGTTAATTAAATTGAGCAGTGCATAAGGACATTGCATATTTATTGTCACAATAACGGGGCCCTCATGCAGGCAAAGCCGAGCGCAGAAGCTAGTACAATGTAAGTGACGGTACGGTGTAATATTTCAAAGCTTAACTGTTATCGCTGCGTATTATTATCATTACTTGGTAAGACATAAACCGTAATTTTTGTAGATCGTACTTTATGCTAATTATCCTATTACTTTAAACGAACAATTAGTAATAACTTTGTATGACAGTACAAGATCGTCCAGTTTAAACTCAATACCAACGAAATTTAAAAATATAATTTCGTCTTATAATTTTATTTATTATCTCCCAGTTACTATTATAATTATTTATTATTTCCTTAGAAACCGGCGAGTGAGAAGAATTATGAATGTTAAAGAAGCGAGTGAGATGTGAAAGGACCGACTCGTGTGCCGCTCGGTTTTCTCTGCCCCGCAAAGGATTTGGCGTGAAGTTATAGATAATGTATATATATATATATATATATATATAGGAGACACTGGCTGTCTGATGTAACAAGCGACTACATAAACTGGGATTAAGAACTTGGAGTATTAAATTAGGTAGGGCGTAGGCATATGCTGTGAAAGCAATTGTTAAAATTCTCCCAGCTAGTTGTGAATAAATATAAAATTTGTTGCTATGGATTTGATACTTGGCTATTCAACTCATTTAATAAGAACATACGAACATAATTAAACGTAATGGGCTACATTAAATGCGAATATGACTTCACTATTTGTTTTAGCCGATTACGATTGTAATAGATACGATAACGAGTCGAATGCGAGTGCCAACACAAACCTACATCCCAACTTTATAAATCAAATATAATCAAGCAATTAAATTATTCTTTAACGAAATAACTGGTAAAGCCATTCAACGAGGTGCAAGTTAAAATACCTTATAATATTACATTTATAATTGACATTTATGATTATATTTGATAATCTCACATATTAATTTCTCAATAAGATAAACAAAATTTGCAAATGACAACCGGCTCAAAGCTACCGGTTACTATTTCTTATTGAAACAAAAATAAAACTTATATTGCAAACACCAGTTTTCATTAAGACACGCACACAGCACTCGGCGGGCATATATGTATAAGGGGTGTCTAGAAAAAGTTATAATAAAGTTAATGTAGGTTCTTTTGACAGCTCTCCGCTCGTCGTTAGCAGCCCTGTGCTCTGTATCTTGTCATAATCTTTTAGAGATGGGTATATAGTGGTGTCGATATACTGGCATCGATAGGATTATAATTTTACATAAACGTACGACGAATTTTTTTTGACTCTAACTCAAAGACGAGAATAATATTTGGAAAATACATACGTGACGATAAGTTAGTTTGTTCTAAAGGACAGAATGGAACAATATTACCTTTTTATTACTATTAGTTAGTAACGGTTGTTTGGAGATTTGAAGTTTGATTAATCTATGTTTCGACTTTAAAGTATATTTGTTCATGGATTGGCTTCCAGCTTCCATACTTAATCTTGAATTTTAATTACCTTTCGTAATGCAATGAACACAATTATTATAGAACTTGTAGGTTACGTGTTACTTAATTATTGTTATAATGATACAACATTATATATAGTATCGACGACACAATGACTACCTCGCACAAAACACAAAAACTAATGTGTGATCCGAACGGAAATTCTTGCGTTGGTAGTGTATTAAGGGCGGTTATGTAAAAAATACAAACTAGAGACTATTTAGAAACCTAGGACTAGAATTTGCAATTCATACCGCCCGAGTTACATATCTACCGTTTTTCAACATATCTGCGAGATCTATTTATCTATAACTTCACACCAAATCCCTTACGGACTAGGCAGAGAGAGCCTAACGATACATGACTTGATCCTTCATACGTCTCTCGCTTCACTAACAATCATTGCTCTTCTCATTCTCGCCGGTTTCTAAGGAAATTATAAATAACTATAATAATATGTAAGTATTTGCGAGATAATAGATAAAAGTATAAGACGAAATCTTGTTGTGTACCTCTTTTTAGATTTCGTTGGTATTGAGTTTAAATTGGACAATCTTGTACTGTCGGTACAAAAATAAAAAAATTAACGAAAAGCAAGTTTGAAAGCAGCAACATAAAGTTAACAATGTATTTGAATGATCTATAGAGATTTGCTTATGTTAATGCTTTGGAGATTACAGTCTTTATGCACAGATAATATATATGTTTAGTTTCATAATGTGAAAGCCACGAACAGGGTGAAACTGTGAAAATCGATATAAATTGCTATTAAGTATATAATATTTTTTTGTAAAATGTAGGAAAAGATACACATATTGCACTTCGTTTCTAAATTGCAATGTGTGTATTTTTTTTTGTTTTAAAAACCTTTGTCTGGAATTTGAAATACCGGTATTAAGACGTTACGTGATTAATAAAAAAGTAATGACGACGATGGCCGTTATGAAGACCGGGTTTTCTCTCTGGCTTACGGATGTCAAAATCAGTATCTTCACCAAATCCTTAAGCTTAAATAGCGGGACCCGCTAATCTTAATGGATTAGGAAACGGGATAACGCTAGAAATTCTAACTACTTTTTGATAATTACTGTCTCTACAATTATATAAATAAATGTTATTATACCACTGATGTATATTTGTATGCATCTAAGTTTAATTAAACATTGAAAACCGCCGAGACATAAAATCTACGAACAGAACACACCTGCTATATGTTTTTGAGGAGTAGGTTTGTCACATTGACTGCGACATTATGTCAAGGTTGCCACATTATTGCAGCGTCTACTATTCCAGTGTGTCTATTTTAACATTTATCCGACGAATGTTTTCAGTTTAAATGAAAAGTGCTAATTTGATAGGCTAAAATGATATTTGTCACACATAGTTAAGACCTACTCCGGTTATACTAGCTGTCTATTAAAACAACTGCAATCTAATCGGTCCATCGCTAATATGATGTTCAAAATATACCCAGACAAATACTCGTGTTAAATTTATAATATCACATTAACCACTAGCTTCCAACCAGTGGTCCGAGGGCCACTCCTCCTGGTCCCCAAGAGTAAAATATGGTCCGCGAAAGATTTTTGTATTTTAAACTATTATTAGTTTTAAATATTGCATTTTACCCATTGTTTTTATCCAAACAAAAGTTATAATAATAAAGTTACATTTAAAATTTATTTTGCAATATTTATTAAAAATCATAAAGTTTATTTAAACAGTATGTTTGTTCGACAGTTCAGATTATATATTATACAGATTCAGGCGTTATTTTGTAGTTGATCTAACTTGTTTTGTGTGCTTTCACCATCAAGCACACGTTATGGCCGAAAATATATAATAAACTACTCAGTGCAATAAAATAGCTGCCTGTACCATTATTTAAAAAGCAGTTGAAATAGCTCTTGATAGAAAAATCTTACCAGGTTACTGAATTCTTAGAGGATACTATTATATGAGGTATTGTAGCTCTATTTATAGTAATTGCTTAGAACTATTTCACTATTATTTAATATTTTTTTATCCACTAATCTCATATATCCCTTAGTAAAGTATTTTTAAAATTTTAAATATGTTTTCTCTTTCCTCAAACCTGATACGCCTCCCTAGCTGGCTGGACATAGCTGGAACTTTGTAATTAACTTCAACTACTTATTTTATTATGTACCTATGTTCTACAATGAATAAATTAATTATGAAGAACACAAAAAAATTTAGATCAAATTGCATGTATTTTTTCGACGTTTGAGATTTGAGGACGTGTGTTACTAACAACAGAAAGTCAAAGTGGTCCTAGGTAAATAAAAGGTTGAAAATCACTGTTCTAAGCTGATAAATACAGTTGAAGTCGGTCTACGGTCTATGTGAGAAAAAAAACGTTAAATTTTAAAAAGAATCATTAACAAAAATCGAGCTTTATTCTATCGACACATACACAACCTTCATCCCGCCGCATCACTAATTACGGGCGCAGACGGCGGCGCCGGGTCGAGCCAAGGGTACGGTCCTCTCGACTGAATTTTTTCCCCAGCACCCCCCTCCTACCGGAAGGGAGGGGGAGCTTCCTGTCCCTCCCGGACCCTTCTTAACATTTCCCTGGCTTGGAGGCACAGAAGACGCCGCGCTTATATGGACCCCTGGTACCTACGGTTCGGGTTATATACTTTTTTAGGGTCGGTCAGACCCTTTGAGGCTTTCCCTCGAGTTAGGGACCTACATATCCCCTTTTCGGGTCCGTTTTGACCTTTATGTAGGGTTAGGTGCTTTGTTTCCACGCTATATAAAAGTTTCGGGTCCGATAGTACGGTAGCTGCAATGCGAAAAAGATAACTTAGTGATTGTTAGAACTTAGTTTGGACATTGCGTGAACAGCAGCGCCGTTCCTGATTTACTGCCTTTTAAATGATCTAATCCGCCGTTGAATAATAAAACGAACTAAGAATTTTTAACGCTTTTAATTTTAGTTTGGGGCTAAAAATGAGGGTTAGTGTTAATAAATCTAAGCTGATAGAGTTTAGCAACGACTTCTTAGACCTTTACCACCATGATTTGTATGTTTGTTGCTACATAATATGTTATATATATGTCCACTAATTGCGTCACAAGAGATTTTTTTGTTTTGTTGGGAGTAAGGCTTACCATTATTCTAAGAACTAAACCTCAGCTAATTTTTGCTGCACTTGGTGCACCCTTCCGAGCACCTCGATATTACATTAGAATTAGAATATGGGAATTCGGAATTCCTACCATTCCTTACTTTCATAGAAAAAACAAAGAAAGACGTAAAAATAAAAAAAATTAAACAACACAACAAAAATAAAACAATACTTAAAAATTTTACATAAATTTGGAGAAACTTAAGATTAAATTACAGTGTGTGTACCAAATAGGTCTCCACTCAGCATAATGTCTTGGCACGCAGTGCCTCGACGCTGGTATTCTGTGGACACCATTAGTAAAAGAGGTGCTTGACATCGAGTAAACAATAATATTAAAAGCCTATTCATAATATGTAATGGTATTAATATATAAATAAATAAATATGGTCACGTAATTTCTAACACCGCGTAACTCAAAACATGGTTGTTTTAAGTATGTCATTCGATAGAGGATAAAAAGATGCACCGTTTGTACAATCAAAAACAAGAATTTTATCCAATGGCGAAGCGTTATTTATGCATTTCTAGTTAAAATAAATGTATTGAATAGTTACAAAAAGAAACAGGTTTTTTGCTGTCCTGAAAAGTCGACCATTATGAGTTACGCGGCGTTAGAAGTTAAGCGACGATATGTCGAACTCAGTCTGTTTAGGTTTTATGGTATAGTATAAAGGTCTTTTATTCTACTTAGAATTCCAAATTTGACTAAATTTTATGATGTAGTGTGTAACTATGGCATTTCTTTTCAATAATTGTTCATTCATTCATGTTCATTTGTTTTCCCGCCCATCGGGTCTTCTTTGTTAACGTCGTTTCTTTGACAATGGAAAATTGTACCGTAACAAGATTAAAGTAGCCTATGGCAATTCCCGACACAAATAGAAACTTAATAAAATGAACAAAACAAGACTTTGTGAATAATGGATAATTTTTTTTTGCTATTAATTAAATTATGCGTATACCGCATCGGCTTACTAGGACTGGTAGGTCTTTTGTTGTAAATTGTATTCAATTCTATAACAAATTGCCTGAAACAGTTCTATCCTTTTCTTACACTGACTTTTATAAAATCAAATGAAAAATACTTATTATAGAATTTATGAATATGTAATTGACAAAGATGTCTGGAAATAATTCAGCGCTGGCAACCATATATCTTTAATTCTACAGCTTGTTATCATTATTATTGTACTAATATATGTCATGTGGCATGAGTTTATTGTAATATCAAATTAACGATTTGAGAAAACACCCAATATAGGCAAGGTTTTTCTTCGCTAAGGGAATTTTCCGAAGTGCTAGTAGATTAAAAAAATCAGTAATAAATAGGTTACAAGAAGATTTTATTTAAAATATGTACGACGTGTCTAAGTACATGATAAGGCCCAATGGCAGTAAATAATTTTTATGTTATCTTTTTTATCTTCATAATTTTTCAAATGTTTCATCAAGACTAAACAGTTCTTGTTCATTTTTGTTGGAGGTATACATAATATTATAAAATCGTAGCGAGGTCCATTTTGTACATAGAATATTGTTTTTTTTTTCAAATAATGCTTCGTCTTAGCGTTTCCTAATCCATTAGGATTGGCGGGGTTCGCTATCTAAGCCTAAGGATTAGGCGAAGATACTGAATTTCGCATGTAGCGACTGCCGTCAGACCTCCGCAACCCAGAGGGAAAACTAGATCATTATTAGGTTAGGTAAGATCTTTCGAAATATTATTTCTTGGACGTGCGGGTTTCCTCGCCATGTTTTTCCTTCATCACATGATACACATCCTTCTTCCGCAAATGATAATTACAAATATGTACATAAATTCGAAAAAATTTAGTGGTCCAAGTCACCATTTGAATCGGGGACCTTTTGGTCACTAGGCAGGTTCTTTAATCACTGGCTTTGGCTATCACGGCTCTTGAATTTTTTTTCAAATATAGATTCCGGTATTTTTAATGTTGATTTTTTGTATACGAACCAGGAAAAATTACACGATGGAATTTGGTGAAATTTGGCACATTGATAACTAATATCCGTGTTAATATTTGGGCTACTTTTTCATATAAGTATATACCTGATCCGGCCATAAGTTCAGTTACAAATGAATATACACTTTTTTTTAGTGAAGTAATATAATCCTAATAAAACTCATATGTATGATTCTATTTGAAAATGGCACCTTTGACTTTGATACGCACTGTTTCCATGGGAAATTTAAACAAAATAAAATTTATTCTGCTTGCACCAGAGATTTCTTAAGAGACAGAATGTTGGCGTGTCGTTTCGAGCAGGCCATGTCCCCTAAAACTGACCATTATTTGTAGTCTAAGGGGTTCAGATCTGGGTTAGACGAGGGCCAGTCTACCGTTTTTATAAAGTCCGTCACGTTGGTTTCGAGCCAGGCTTCCACGGTACATTTTTAAAAAGTGAGATAGTCCACGGTACATTTTTAAAAAGTGTATTGCTTAGAGGTTTCACAATACGATCCAAGATAGTCTCTTGATACACTTTGGCTGAAGTCTGCACTCCTTTTTCACAAAAATGAAGCTTTGAGACTCCTTGATAAGACACCCCCCAACAAACAATTACAAACGCAGAATGATCACCATATTGTACCTTTCCGACCACTTCGTAGGCTTCTTTAGAACTGTGTACATTTTGACATTTTCCTGGTTGTAGTGCTCTTCAAACGTGAAATTTTTTTCATCAGCATAGATGATATTTCTGTGCCTTTCACTTGGACAGAAGGCGTTTTGCTCTATCCACTCTCTTCAACTGTAGGGATTGATTTAGGGCATGCGCTGTCCTGTCCTGTCCCGTATATCGATAAGCACCTAATTTTGTTTCCTAATGGGGTTTCGGCGAATTCTGGCTTTAACAGCATTAACAGCCTTTGTATTTCTAACAGCACGCGGTCGCCCCGATCTTTTATGGTCTTCAACACAGGAAGTGTTGGTATATCTGTCGATAGTACAATATACGAACATACGGCTGATACCAAGTTTTTAAACTGTCTTGAATATGACCGACGACTTCATTCACCCACTTTGTGCAAGGCAATCACTGCAATCCTATTTTCTTTAACACCCCATTCCATTTGGTAAAAATAAACATATACCTAAACACGAAAAAAATATGTAAAACCGCGGGAAATGGAAAGAAGTTTTTAACATAATAAATGCGTTCCAAATTCAAAACAATTAAAGAGTTAAAAAAATAAAAGTTTCTATGTAACAGTATTTATGGCCAGACTAGTTAGTCATCTATTACGGTGAGATATACTCATCTAATACCATATTAACTATGAAAATCGTATAAGCGGTATGCTTTAACATACATAAAAATACATACGCTTCGAAATACCCCCAACTTAATTAAAGTAGTCTAAAAGAAGTCATCTTCCCGCCTGGGCGGTTCTTGAATAATTCTTCTCTGTGGAATAAAGAATTGAAGGAGTAAGTCTTAATGCTATAAACTACACACATCAAAAGTGTCTAGGGATCAAGCATTTTTATGCGGATTTCTTGAGATTGAGATGTGGCTTTGTAATAAAAAAATATATAAAATATATAAACGTATACGACACTGGAGAACCCCTGGACGCCAACAGCGATTAAAATCCTGCCAGGAAGTCCATCCTTATAGCGGTGGAACCATCATGGTATGGGCGGGTATTTGGATCGGCGGAAGAACTGAGTTGATTTGGATCAGAGGCAACCTCAACGCTCAAATTTATGCTGAGACGATTGTATCAGACGTCATCGTTCCTCTACAAGTGCAAATCGGTCCCTTATTTCAGTTAATGCATGATAATGCACGACCGCACACCGCAAGAGTTGTAAGACTCTCGCCGCAGCTAACATCAATGTCATGCCCTGGCCTGCTCAGTCGCCAGACTTGAACCCGATTGAGCATGCATGGGATATGCTACAGAGAAGAGCTCTGCCGAATATGGAGGGTATCCAGTCGCAAGAAGACCTTTTTTTGTTGTTGCAACGAACATTGGCGGCCATTCCACAGCGTGATTTGGATGAACTCATTTTGAGTATGCCAAACCGATGTTCTTGTGTAGTTAGTGTTCGCGGTAGAAACACGGATTATTAATTGTTTAAGTTACCCAATAAAATTTTAAAGAAAACTGTTATTTCAGTCTTTTTTTCGAACTTTAATGTTAGTGGTTCAAATTTCAAAAATCCCTTTATTATGAAAATGGCAAATTTCTTTATTAATGCAAAGGTGACTTGGTTTATCGTTACTGTAGACAAACGAAAACACTTTATTTGATGAATCCTTAAAGAAAATTTTAATTAATATCAATCAGGAGAAAAGTTATTGCAAAAATATATGTTGATCCCTAGACACTTTTGATGTGTGTATTTTAGTTAGTCGTTTTGTTAATGATTTAAATAACTTGTTACGCAGATATGTCGCGCGATTGTGTCAAAGTGTCAACATATTACTGCTGTATCAGTTATGTACGACGGTGTACACAACAGCTGATTAACTAATCAAATTTAAGAGCCAAATGGGCCAATTTAAGAGGTAGGGTTCATCAAAACAACTTGACTGGGAAGTACCCGCAGCTCACAGAAGACAGCAACGAAGATAACTTCCTGGAGTTACGTGTTCCAACGAGTAAGTGAAGTTACCAATGAGCCCCTAAGAAATTGGTGTGTTAGCAACAGGGGTATTGTTAGTTTTTCCTGTATCACAAGTGTTCATGGGCTCCGATAAGCACTATACGTAGGACGGGCGAATACGATGTTATAAAAAAAAAAGATTTTATTAATATACATGTGTCGAAATTACTTATATTTTTTTGTACTGCGGTTAATTATATATATTGGTATATTTTAGTAGTTTGTATTACTCAGGTTCTCAGTTTGAACGTTATACCTTTTTGTACCACTAGGATGCAGAACAAGAGTAGAGCCTACTTGATGTTAAGCAGTTACCGACGTATCTGGACGCTTTCAACATCAGGGATAAAACGCGCGCGTTGTCGACTTTATAAAGTTCACGTCTTTAAAAAAAGCGATTTTGAAGTAGTTTTTGCTGTAGTCTCTTCTGAATATGTCTGAAGAGAGTTTTTTCCTTTACCTATGAATTCGTGGAAACCTTTCTGAAATTGTACAGTACGTATTTCCACTCCTATGTATGAGTATGAATTGTCTATCGATGGCGAGAGGTACGATTTTAGAAGGAGGCCGTCGCCATCATATCGAACGACGGGAATGGATTAGTTTAATGTCTTTATTAGAAAGGTTCAATACCGTGTGTAAGATTGGGTTCGTCAATATTTCTGTCTCTGAATTGTGTCACCAGGGCTAAGCTGGTATCCAAGTGCTCTTGCTCAAGAAAAAGTACGGGTCCCGTGTCCTATGAACGCTTGCAATAATACATTTATATCACTCGCGCGTCACTACCTTTGCTGTTAACACAACAACTCTTTAGAAACTAAAGCTCTAAAGAAGGTGACCTCACTTACACACAGGAACTCAACAAATCAACAGAGAGTTGTTATTTGGCTCTGCGGTTTCCTGTGAGGTGGAGGTACTTCCCCAGAAAATGCTTTGATGCACCCTCCTTCTCTTAAAAATACTCAGATCAAGACAAAGATGTTCATGCACACAAATGTTTGTCATGTGTGGGGATCGTACCCACGAGCGTTGGTGTCAAAGTAGCTTTACTAACCACTGCGCCACCGAACTCGTCAAAACTTCGTACCCAAGATACACCCAGTCGGGATTCTTCTTAATATTTGCTCTAGGTGAAAATGCTTTCTTCAATCGTTGTCATACCTATATGTTAATAGGAATGCATGACCAGGGAGAGATAGCTGGATTTTGTTGTAAAGGTGACGCAGAGATAGTACTCAAAAGTGTTTTTGCCAGACACTTATGTAAAATCCATTAACACTAAACTAGAGGTCGCTCCGAGGTCGAAGTTCGACCACAATTCCTCTATCTTTAAGTTTGAACGTTATTAAGGTTCTTTTGTCAATGAATATACTTGTATTATCAATGCACATATATATTTTAATTTAATCTATTACGTAAGCTACCAATACTACAAATACGTCATAGGAAAAATATGGTTTAATTGACTAAGCCCTATTTATAAAAACAACAATGCATTGTTTGATATTTTCTTGCGTTATTTATTGCTTTACCAGCCACATGTTTCACCAACGTGCACAGTTAATTTGCCTATTTTAATACAATAGTATATTATAAAACGTATTCACTTTCAGCCAGAATAAGATATTTCACATTCATATTCATTCATTCACAAAATATACAATGTATGGTCAAAGTAAACAATGTATATTTTATTTCAACAATATTATTTAAATATTCTTTGGCGATAATATATATATACTCAGTGTGACTGTTCGACCACTATGTATTTGATATTGACAGATTTTAATTATCAACATTTTGTATTTCACTCGGAATAGTTTTATTTTGTGTAATTTTGTACATTTTTAACACATATTATGCATAATTTTTATATTTCTGCACTTGTCCATATGTACTTTAATTATGCCAAATATCATAATCCTCCGTGCGCGCAAAATTCTTAAAAAGCTTTTCCTAAATATATAGTTAAGTTATTATAAAGCACAAATATCTATTAGGCAAATTATGACTATGACATTATAATAATTATGATTATTTTTGACATTCAGTAAGTCTGTAGACAAATACCTATATACGAGTATTATAGACCAATAATATTCTCGTCTCAGTTTAACCACGGACTTTAACTATAAACAAAAGAGTACCTAGGTATATATTTGGGTGAGTCTGTATGTGTTCGTGTATCAAACGCATTGTAGTGTGTAATGTTTTTGTTATTAGTTTAATGTGTTTTCCAAGCATATTATAAAAAAAATTTGCTTTCTGCACTTCTCCATATAAAGTTTAACTGTGCCAAATTTCATAGTCCTCCGTTCGCGTAATTTTCGCTAAAAGGGGTGCTAAATATTTGCTTCACGTATAATATATATATATATATATTGATGATATTTTCACGCTCAGTTTGGAAACAGCCTGACTAGGGAAAATAGCAAAATAACAATTTTATTGCCCTATATTTTACCTTAGGTGATTGTTGTGGTACCTGCGAATGGCACACATTCGTAAGCACACATCAATCATCTAATAACCAATAATAGCTTGTAACTCAAGGCTCAGTTTGAAAACAGCCTAACTAGGGAAATCAGCAAAATAACAATTTTATTGCCCTATATTTTACCTTAGGTGATTGTTGTGGTACCTGCGAATGGCACACATTCGTAAGCACACATCAATCATCTAATAACCAATAATAGCTTGTAACTCAAGGCTCAGTTTGAAAACAGCCTAACTAGGGAAATCAGCAAAATAACAATTTTATTACCCTATATTAGATTAAATGTATCTTGTGGTACTTGTAAATGGAACACATTAGCATCAATCATCTAATAACCTAAATGCTTTTAAAAAAGAGACGGCTTCGTGTGTAGCTGTCCTCTCCGCTGACAATACTTCCACAAAAGCTTCATTGTGTTAAGGTCTCCTGCACCTGCGGGAATGCGGAGGGAACGCCTTCTGCGTTGGCAGTTGGAATGGCAACATCGTGTACTTCTTGTTGCAAACGTTTATTATGTACCCTTTCGACAACTTACGGTCTTGGAAATTAGTCTTCGGCTTTACAACTAAGTGATATAGAATAGTAAAGAAGTGACTATATATGTAGATTCGCTTACAGTATTATAGTATATATTCATATTTTATATCTATAATATCAAGCTAGGTTACTTGCGGTATAGACAGAGATAACCGGGCGTCATAAAATACGGTCATTATATATCTCGCGCGTACATTTCAAAAAGGTCCGTTTATACACCGCTACATCATATTCATTACTCATATTGTTAACGTTGTTGCACGTACGACTAATAATATAATTATCGAAAGAACTCTACCCGTTTCGTGCTATGTTTTATAATTCATGGCTACAGGGAAAGAAAGCCTTTGTAACCGACGGAACCTAAATTAGGTCACTCTTAGCAACTCCAGCAAGAACGGCAAACGGACTCATGCTCCCTTAAGCACACCGACTTAGCGGATTATACTACTTTAATACTGCGCAGCGGCCGTGTGTACGTCCCTTAAGTGCCGCTGTCACGAGGCAAAAGGCGAAAGTAGCGGAGCCCAACCCGCCTACACTTCCGTACGAATAGCCGCGGCGCGCCGCTATGGGGGCAAACTTTGGTACCCCGAAACCGCCTCCCTACTATAACACCCTGGTACCCGAGCCCACCCACTACGGGCTTTGAGGACGTCTTTGAGCCAAACTTCGGCGGGGAAAACCCCAAAATTCAAGTTGGCCGCGTCCCGATTACGAGTTGGCAATATCTTTGAAATTTTCTGCTTTCTTGGTACTACGGGAATTCGGGCGGGACGCTTTTGTCCCGGATAGTTTCTTTCGATTATTTTGTTTTTTTGGGAGAAAACTTAGCTCTAGTTTTTCACCGACTTTCGAAAAATGAAGGCACGGGAAGAATGAAATAATTTAGAATTTAATATATTTTAATGTTTACTTTTTTTATATTCAAAATCTGTGGCGTTAAATTACGATCGTAACAATGATATTAAAATTAACCCCAAAAAGCATTTTGTGAACGAGAGAGTAGCGGTGTATAATAATATAAAACTTTGTTCGTCATTCTTTCGAACGCGAAAGTGAAGGGATATAGCAGTCGAGGTAGGTCAAGACTCACCATGCCATAATTAGTCGTGTTTCATCACAAGGTGATATCAGGAGCTCCAGGAACAGGCGAGATTGCTTCAAACCAGCTATAAATGTTAAAGAAGCGAATGAGGTGTGATGGAACCGAGTCATGCGGCTCTCGGTCCTCTTTGTCTAGCCCGCAAGGGATCTGGCGTAAAGATATAGGTAGATATGTCAGTAATTACAAAATTCTATTTCTTTTTTTGTCAAAGTAGTTAAGAATTCACGTCCTCATTGAAGTCAGTTTTAGGGCCTTTAATCCTTTGTTATTGTGTTATAAGCATATCTCTAGTGATAATATAGGGAAAAATAAGAACCTTAAAGAAGCGAGTGAGGCGTGTAAGAACTGAGTCATGTGGCGTTTGGTTTTATTTGCCCATGCCGCAAGGGACTTGGCGTGAATATAGGAGTATAGATAGATGGTAAAATCAAAGTGCACGTCCCGAAGTCTTGCATATATTTATCAGCGGGACAAGTCCAGTTGTGTTAGTAATAATTATATTATGTGATTTATCCATCCTCTCTTCTGTAGAATATATCGTTTTGAATTTTGTCCTGTACGGGTACAAGCATATCGTTGAAATTCGGGACTAATTCTGAGAATATGTAGACGACTACACCTCATGTAGATTGTGAAATTGTCATGCCATCAGTTTCGTTTACATCGACTTATATACGTTCACAATTGCACTGCTCGCGAAGGCCGGGAATTTACCTACCAGAGAAGTTTTCTACTGAGAACTCTTAAGCTGTGAAATGAACTCCCTGTCAAGGTTTACCCTGGGGGCTACAGCAAGAGGTTCTTCAAAATAGGCATGAAGAGATTTTACAGAATAGGCAAAACATCGTGACAACCCTGGTTTTGTGTGTGTACATAGACTAAAGCAACTGCTTACCATCAGACAGGCCGTACATTGGTCTGCCAACTATATGGTATAAAATATCCCTTTTATGCATATGAAAGCTTTAATGGGATTTAATGCGATATTTGACAAATATAAATATGAATTTGTATCTGTAAAATGTTTTTTAATAGTATACCAGTCTCTCTTACCTCAGCTAAGTATGCTCCTAAAAGTACACACCCCGAAACTGTAATATACCTTCCACCTCATAAGTGTAGTGAAAGTTCTGCCTACTTTGTACGCAACAAAGAAGTTCACAAACTCACATGTACACAAACATGTATCACACATATTTATAAACCTACCCCTTTACCACAGGCCTAACCTCCGCCCATTTTTGTTTTTTTTTTAATTCTTAAGCTATAGAATGCAACGTATGCATACGGCCCACCTGATGTAAAGCAGGTACCGTAGCCTATTAACGCTTGCGATATATTAAATATCACCCGCGCGATGCCTCCTCTGCTGCTTACACAGCAACTACTTGGGAGCTTACTGGTGGACCTCACTCACACGCAGGAACACAACAACCCTTTAGGGAGTTGTTATTCGGCTGCGGTTTTCTGTGAGGTGGAAGTACTTCCTCAGGCTGTTTTGCTGTGCCCTACCTCTCTTAAAACATCGAGACCAAGACAAGCAGATATATTCATGCACACAAATGTTTGCCTTGTGTGGAAATCGAACCCACGAGCGTTGGTGTCAAAGTCGCGTCATTCACAACTGAGTCACCGAGCTCGCCAACTCTGGTCATAACCTAATCAAGTTGGGACAATACTGATGACTATAGTTTAGACACCAGTCTCTCTAGCCTCCCCTAGCGTTATGTCGTTTCCTAATCCGTTAGGATTGGGTCTGCTACCTCAGACTGAGGATTTGATTTATATACTGATTTTGATATGGAGGGATTGCCGTTAGACCTCTACAATCCAGAGGGAAAATCAGACTTTTCTTAGGTTAAGTGGCACATCTTTTGAAATATAATTTCTTAAACGACCGGGTTTCTTTGCGATGTTTTCCTTCACCGCCGAGCAAGTGATAATTACAAATATGTACATAAATCAGAAAACAGGAATTTTGTGGTACGAGCCCACGCCAGCATTAGAACCACAGGCCGTTGGTTATTAGGCTGATTGTTTATCCACTGGACTACCAGTGCTCTGTCTTGTACTTACTTTTGTTACTTATTTATATTATTTGTATGTCTATAATAAGCAAGATTATAGAGAGTTTGTATAATAAGTACTTAACGCGAACGAAGTCACGGACACAGCTAGTTAACAATATACTTTTGTAACGACTTATCAGATTAGATCAACTGAAAAGGAGCTTCTTTATCTTCATTTCGTTAAAAATTGTTTTTAGGGATTTTTTTAAAAGGGTTTGTACTTCACCAAATCTTTTTAACCGGCGGTGTAAGTGAAGTATAGTTTTTAAGCTTTCTAAATAATGTTTCTTCCACACGTTGATGTCTTTTATTTGACAATAAAAACTTTTGAGGGCTTTCATTGTTTAGTCTATTTGAATTAATGTGTGCTTGAGTAGTTTTGTGTGTGTAGACTGTTACACCTAAATGTTAGTATTATTTATTACTCTATGAAAAGCGCAGTGAATGTTAAAGAATAACAAGGTGTGGTAATGATTGTGTTGTATAATGCTCGGTCCTCATTCTTCTACCCCGCAAGAGTCCTGACGTGAAGATATAGGCAGATATGTAGATATTTATTAACAATATGCAGGTGAATAGATAGATAGATAAACATGAAACGTGTTTTTGCGTGTTATTGTAAAACTATAATCGATTGAAGATTATTATTGTATTATTCGACTATAAAGAAGTCAAAATGATTTTAGCAGGCTATGATAAGGGCCAGTCTTCAGCTCTTATAAAGTCCGGAACGTTGGTTTCGAGCCAGTCTTGGATAGTTCGTGCCTTGTCACAGCAGGCAGGTGCAGAGTCCTGCTGGAAAGTCCACGGTACATTTTTAAAAACTGTATTGCTAAGAGGTTTCACAATACGATCCAAGACAGTCTTTTGATACACTTTGGCTGAAGTCTTCACTACTTTTTCACAAAAATGAAGCTATGTCACTCCTTAATAAGACACTCCCCACCAATCCATTACAGACGCAGGATTATGACCACGTTGTACCTTTCCGACCACCTGGGTGGCTTCTTTAGAACTGTGTGCGTACACTTTGTCATTTTGCTTGTTGTAATGCACTTCAATCGTGAAAATTTTTCATCAGTAAAGAGGATATTTCTGTGCCTTTCACCTGGGCGTGTTGATCCATCCACTCTCTTCAACTGTAGGGATTGATTTAGGGCATGCCCTGTATATCGACGATAAGCGCCGAGCTTCAGGTCTTATTTTATTATACGCGACAGAGTCCTAGCGGGAACCTTCATTTCTCGCGATAAGATTTTTTGGTTCCTAATGGGGTTTCGACAAATTCTGGCTTTAACAGCATTAACAGCCTTTGTAGTTCTAACAGCACGCGGTCGTCCCGATCTTTTATGGTCTTCAATAGAGGAAGTGTTGGTATATCTGGAGATGGTATGATGGTACGATGTATGAACATACGGCTGATACTAAGCTTTTGTAGTGCCTTGAATATGACCGACAGCTCCATACTCACTTTGTACAAGGCAATCACTGCAATCCTATTTTCTTAAACACCGCATTCCATACTGTAATTTTATAATAAACACGAAAAATAAAATATGTAAAACAGCGGGAAATCGAAAGAAGTTTTTAACATAATAAACGCGTTCCAAATTCATAATAATTAAAGAGTTGATAAAAGAAAAGTTTCTATGCAACAGTATTTATGGCCAGATTAGTTAAGTATGTATGTATTTTCACCGACCGCGGCATGTCTTCTAAAGTATTAATATATAATATTATTTTCTCCTTCTTATCAATTGTGTCACACATTAATTATTATGTAATGATTGAAGTTGTTTTCTTATTCCGGTGTTAAGGAGTGATTATTTGTTCGTTATTGTATTTGTTTTTTTTGTTATTGTTTATTTTGTTGCAACTCACACCACCAAAATTATAAAACATAGTTGTCTCGACTGA
Source organism: Pyralis farinalis (assembly GCA_947507595.1). Classification (NCBI taxonomy): domain Eukaryota; kingdom Metazoa; phylum Arthropoda; class Insecta; order Lepidoptera; family Pyralidae; genus Pyralis; species Pyralis farinalis. Next base: position 7,781,022 of record OX382282.1, on the reverse strand, counting down.
ATCCTGCATTAATTACAACCTCCGTGGTTTCATAATGCATGCACATGATTAATGTTTGTATTTGATGTTTACATGTTAAATAAATAAATAAATAAAAAAAAAAAGTATCTGTCGAAGATTTACGAATGTTCTGTTCTGTTCCGCTGGTTATAGGCTATATGACGTCACTGAAAATCTAACATGGTACAGAAAATAGTATAAAAATATAGACCAATGAAAGGCCTTAATGAGTACATTCTGAAAAAAATGTATAGGCTACATACACGTTTTCATACATAAATACAAAAAAAAAATGTAAATTATACCCAAGTTCTATGTAATAACGCCCTTGTTACTAACTTTTATTCAGGCGAGACGAAGTCAAGTGTAATTCCATTATCTTAAAAAACTGGCATCCCCTCACCTTCCATAAAGTAGTAAAAAAATTAAAGTTAATAAGTAAAGCACGACTACGATTAAAATTCCCACTAAAAATGTAATAAACAAGACTTCAATGTAAAGAAAAATGCTAAATGTTATGAACAGATTATAATTAAAATAAAGGTCTATTTTGATTTCTATGATCTATGCCCGACTAAATAAAATCGAGTACATTTTCAATAAAGACGTGTGCCTACGACTAAACATCGCGACCTACATTTCTCTAAATCTAATATAATATTTTTAATTGTTTATCATTTATAATAAAAACCGACATTGAAGTCTTGTCTATTATACTTTATTAGTAGACATTTTTATTGTAGTTGTATATATTTTTTAACATTTTAAAGATCCCGCTAGTTACCAACTTAGATCACAACAAGATGTGATATTTGGTAGATCTTTGATTATTTTGACACACCACGTAAATTGCTAGTGTGCATGGTATACTGCAATAATCGGTTTGAATCAGGCGGGAAATATGCTTCGTTACTTCTAGGCGTTATTCAAAGATATCTTTTTCTATAACTATCAATTTGTCAACCACTAAGCGTAAACAAACAATAAGTTGGGTTCGGTTAAGAACGACTGGATTTTCGATACCAGGAGTACATTTCATTTTATATACTAGGAGCGCATACTTGCATGAAGGTCTGTAAAGAAGGATTAGAAAGGAAATTGCGTCATTAAATAAATTCATAAGTGAATACGTGTGGTCGTATGATGCTAATCAATAGACATTTGATATTTTTGTACGTTCGCTATAGTAATCGCTTTAAATCAGAGTGACGCACGTAATGTACAAAAGATATTTTGAGGTCCTTGCGAGTTTTTAGAAATTTATGATAATTTTTCCTCGTAGTTGATAGATGTAATTCTTTGCGAAATATTTCATATAACTGACGGTTCTTACTCTTACTGATTAGTCAAAATGACATATTATTGACATTTTCTTTTCTTTTCCATATACTCTTCGGTGCTACGGCTTCAAATTTCTTCACGAGTGTTTCACGTTGTTATGGATTCCCGAATTCCTAGGAACCATCTATTCTTAGATATCCCTGTCTATCATTTCCAATGATTTTCCAAATCCATTACGGTTCATGCCGTACGTCTCTATATCGCACTCCTTACCAATGTGAAGTTATACCAATCGCCCAACACTCTTACACAAATTACAAGTGAAGAAGCATTATGACATTCTCATACTTGTGTACTGTGTGTGTGTTTAGGTATTTTGTATTGAATGTGAAGTGTGTATTATATGTTTTATTAAATTGCATCAAACTGATGAAGTGAGCTGAATGCCCATTTCAAGCATTTTATGGTTGACTGGAAGAGACTGAAATTGGGATAAGTTCGCCATTGTATAATGTAGTTCAAGTACTTTTTTTATAATTATTTTAATGTTCATATATTTTTATAACTATAAAGTCATGTAAACATACAAACGTACTAACGCATAATGAAGCATGAATGATAGATTTGATTGACAAATGCATGAGCGTCTTATCTACTTAAACTTAACTTTTAACTCCTTATTTACACTTATCTTACTTAAAACAACATAAAAACTAAAGGCATACTTGTTTTTGTGCGTAAAAAAGTTTTATGTTTTATATAACACTTAATGTGGACATTATTGTATACATTATTATACAAGTGTGGATCTCGTACTGCAAGCAAAAATAGCCCTTAAGGGAGTCAACCGTGAACTTTGTCTATAAGTAGTACCAGGCGCAAGGTTGCTAGTTGCAACTAAGTTCTTATGTTACATCGTTGAAATATTAGGATCGCACGGGATGTAAGAGGCGACTTATATCCGCTTTCTAAGCATCCTACAGACTGGTTTGTTAAAATGGAATGGAATATGTGGAAGAAACACCAAACTAAAATGTCAAGGATAGTGTTGAGGATTTAGCTTTAATATAACCTTTTTATACTTTTGTAAACTCTATATTTTTACACTCTGGTATTATTCATTCTTTGGTTTCTGCTGTCATATTTATTTATCATCGTTCGTCTTTGGTAAGCATTATTATTGTAACTCCCATCTCCTAAACAAATAGAAAATACTCTGGTCTTTACCTATCTATTACATACAGTCCACCTTTCTTTAAAACCCATTCTTTACAGATAGCATGATCATTAACATGATAGCATGTTAAGTAAGTCACTCTTTTATACATAACTTGAGTGGGTATCGGAACGATTTTATAAACAAAACTATTGATTTTTTTTTGTACCACTAAGGTGTCAAACAAGCTTACAACCTGCCTAATGGGAAGCAATTACCTACCGTGGCCTATGGATTTTTGCAACACTAGGGGTGTCACCTTTGCGTTGTTGCGTTCATGCAGGATAAGGATATGTATTCAGCACTTGGGAGGTAAAATAATGCAGTATATAGTTGAGGCTCTAGTAGTAGTAAAGCTCTCCTTTCGTTTATATGTCTAGCCTCTGATCACAGCTTTGTCCATGTGGAAATTGTTTGTTAGGTCACACGAGGTAGACCCTAAGGTTTTAAATTAGAAATAGAGCATTTCTTTTTTGAGCAGTCAGAACCCGTTATATACGACGAGCTCGGTGGCTCAGTGGTGAAACGCGTTGTTACGCGACTTTGACACCAACGCTCGTGGGTTCGATTCCCACACAGTACAAACATTTGTGTGCATGAACATGTCTGTTTGTATTGGTCTGGGTATTTTCTATGTATAATAAGTATGTATTTACAAAAAAAAAATGTATTTACGTATGTTTATCAGTTGTCTAGTACCCATAACACAAGCTTCGCTTACTTTGGGGCTAGGTGGCGCTGTGTAATTTGTCCGGCAATATTTATTTTATTTATTTATTATACGTTTTCCCATACATTTCGCGGTTCGGCGGCATCGGCGGACCACCCGGGTTTCGAAGGGTTAATTATACAGGGCAAAATATATATATTTTTAATTTCTCTGTCTATCTGTTCCATGTTCACGCATTACACGTTACCTGAATGTTGCTATGTTCCTGTATGTGATTACTTACTAGTACGCTCCTAATGAGGTACTTATTTAAGAGAGGTACGGCGCATCAAAGCAGCCCGTCTGTGGAAGTACCTCCACCTCACAGAAAACCGCAGCCAAATAACAACTGCCTAGAGGGTTGTTGTGTTCCTGTGTGTGAGTGAGGTCACAGTAAGCTCCCAATGTGTTGCTGTGTAAGCAGCAGAGGAGTCATCGCGCGAGTGATACTTAATACATCGCAAGCGTTAATAGGTTACGGTACCCGGTTTACATCAGGTGGGCCCTATGCTTGTATGCCTCTCGATGTAGTATAAAAAAAACGTGATAGCAACGCGGTCGCTTGTTGTTGCCTAACGAGTTGTATTGTAAAAAGCAGTCCAAAATGGTGGTTTAGAGTTAGTATTCTTCACTAATTAAATGTTCTACTAATAAATATTATGAAAGGAACTTAAAGGTACTAAAAAGTTAATTACAGCAGATATTAGACTGCGGAGAAAATATGCGTTGTTCTCATTAATACTGAACCCTAGAATTAACCACCACCGCATCAACCCTTACTCATCCCACTGCAGGGATACGGGTCTTCCTTCAACTGAAGGGGTTTAGAGCATACTCCACCACACTGCTCAATTGCGGATTGGCGGAGGCCAGTGTTTTCAAGCCGCCCGAGGGCCACTGACTTAGCTGAACGACTGTCATCTATCGAGAACAGCCGGGACCGACGGCTTAACGTGCCCTCCGAAGCACGAAGAAACTCGAGATAGATTAACCCATCTATAGACAGGCTGCGGTCGACGTTGCTTAACCTGCGTGTTTGGTTAGAATGACACGCGCAACCACGCCATCGAACTCTAGAATTAACAGGCCTCCGTAAATGATCAGATATTTTTTTTATACAAATTCGAGAGGCATAGAGGCAGACGGTCAACTGACGTAAAGCGGTTACCGTAGCCAATGAACGCTTCCAACACATTAAGCATCACTAGAGCAATGCCACATCTGCTGCTAATACAGCTATTTCTTAGGAGCTTACGGTGACTTCACTCACTCGCAGGGACACGACAACCCTCAAGGGAGTTGTTATTTGGCTGCACTTTTCTGTGAAGTATAGGTACTTCCCCAGACGGAGTGCTTTGATACGTCCTACCTCTATTAAAAACATCCAGACCAAGATAAACAAACATGTTCATGCATACAAATATTTGTCCTGTGTGGGAATCGAACTCACGAGCGCCGGTGATAAAGTCGCGTTATTAACCGCTGCTTGGTGGCAAGATAAGATAGTCAAAAGGTTACGGCTATTACTTGCCATCAGGTAGACCGTACGCTTATTCACCATCTTAGTGGTAAGAAATTCTTTAAAAGGTTCCGTACTAACCATGTGGATAAATGAAATATTAAAATAACCGACTGAGTAATTACTTTTGACAGTTTACATTTGCCAAATTCATTTTATACATATACAACGTGTGACACTCATAGTTTGACGAGTTCGGTGGCGCACTGGTGAGACGCGCTGTTACGTTACTTTGGTACCAACGCCCCCTGGGTTTGATTCCCACATAGGACAAACATTTGTGTGTACATGTCTGTTTGTCTTGCTCTGGGTGTTTGCAAGAAAGGTAGGGCGCATCAAAGTAGCACATTTGGGGAAGAACTCACCTCACAGAAAACCGCAGTCAACTAACAACTCCCTGGAGGGTTCCCTAGGGATTTGTGATGATAGCAGCAGAGGTGGTATCGCGCGAGTGATAATCAATGTATTTCAAGCGCTCATAAGCTACGGTAACCCCTTTACATCAGGTGAGCCGTATGATTGTATGCCTCCCGTCGTAGTATAAAAAAAGTACCAATCTAACGACATTTTACACGTTAAAGTCAAGCCGTTAGGTTGAAGTTGGTAACATTGGCATGGATATCATACATATCTATATTCGAAAAACATTACCTTTCACTAAGAGTTTAAGGTACACCGGGAGGGTAAGGTATACACCTCCTTATTTGACTTTCCTATCTCAAAAGACTGTTAAGCGAAATATCTGAAATAATTACAGCCGATGAAAGATTATGTATTACAATAGAAGATACTTGCGGATAATGAAAATCACAATTTTAATTTTCAACCTCTACATATTTTACTGTAGCATCTTATTGCTAATTTATTAATTGTAATAACGCTTTACTTTTTTACAATCTTTAGTAAAAAAAATGTAACCTTTACTAATAAATTACAAAAGATTACTCCACGATATGTGCACTCCATTTTCGTAAACGCCTAGCCACGCGCGGACGGCAGGAGGTGCGATAAACTTCTTCGTAAATAAGCAAAGTAATACTGGAAGAGGAATTACCGCCTGCCCGGTGCTGCCCGGGTAAGGCAACCGGATATTTCTTTTAGCTGTCCAAAGAACCCCCGGTCATAATGCCCCAGTGGGGGCCGCAGGGGGGCAGATATAAAGATACAGACCCCCACTTATCCCGGGACCATACCCGGTCCTTTTGCTTTTATGGGGGGTGTGTATAAAACCGAATCGCCCGGTTTTAGCTGTGCTAGACTGTTACGACGGGGCCGGCGGCGGTGGTCGCATTATGCTAGCGGAACGAGACTATATCTGATGTGGGTATGCTATCCTAGTACTTAGATACAATGTTTCGCCGATGGCTTCGTTCATTTATTAGTCTAGCTAGCTCTCAGGATGACGACCGCTCTAAAGGGTCGATAAAATGGATTTATGCTGTAATGATAAAAATGGGAGGCTTTTTCGTTGATCTCGGTCTTGATAAGCTGATGATGCCTTCTACTTTGTTTTTATTGGTTGTAATTTTGTGATGGGCTTCTCGGTTTTGTGAATTTACATAGTGAATGAGATCTGGATATTTTCATAATAATTATCCATACGGCACACTGTCTTCATTTTACTTTTTGTGATGATTACATACTACGAGTATAAAAATCATATAGTTCATATTTATCATACGTAGGTCAGTTTTCATGTGTTAGGTTTATGCGTCCCTTTTTGATAGTCGGACGCTGTTATTAAGCGACCGAAATGTGAGGGGGTTGATTGTAACGTCGAGATATTAATTTCTCGTCTTTATTGCTAGGGCGACATGTGCTTAGAAGATGAAGGTAACTATGTTGTTTCATTATTCGAATGTTCGAGGGCCTGGGGAGGCAACCCCGTGCGGGGGGTAGGGAAGCCGTATAAAAACGACAATTTCCTCTAAACGCACGCCGCGCCCGCGCCCGCGCCTGTCGCGCCGCGCCCTCGCTACTAATTAACTGCCACAACGGTTATGTCACCCGGGTACCCCTGTTTTGTAGGGCGGTATTAATATTTTTTTAAAGGTTGACTGAAAAATTGACGGTTTATAATCGGGATGTACCCGTGTAGCGGTAACAAAAAGGAAAAAGCCCCTTGTTCCGAAATTAATTTCACGCGTAGATCCAAGCGATACGAACAAATAGAGTAAAACTAGCAAGTACTTGTTATTGAAATTTGCTAGTTATTATATATTTATATATTTATAAAACAAGACTAAATCAGAATAAAGATAGTCAAAAAAATAGTTAATTGAATGATTAAGATAATGAAGGTTATTAGGCCCATTACAACTTAATGAATTTGAACGCATGGGTTTGATACACTATTTTTTAGGGTTCCGTAGTAATATGTTCCTTGTTACTTACTACGTTCCTTGTAGTTTCGCTATTTTCGTCTGTCTGTCCGTCCGTCCGTCAGTCCGCGGCCTAGCTCAGAGACGCTTGATACTAGAAAGCTGTAATTTGGCATGTATATATATGCATATTAACTATACTGACAAAGTGGTAGAATAAAAACTTAAAAAAAATTTTTTTTGGTGGTACCTCCCCTACACGTAAAGCGTGGATGAAGTTTTTTATTCGCTCCCACCCCATGGTGTGGGGAGTCGTTAGATAGGTGTTTGAAAAACGTCGAGGGTTTGGGAAGATCTTTTTCGATATAGTGATCCGTTTGCGAAATATTTATAAAAGTGTAATTTTTGTTAGAAGTGTGTCACAAATTACATCGCGCTGTGGTTTCGTTTTCATCAATCTTAGCAAAGCGAAGCAAATACAGAACCCTACTCTGTGCGTGGCCCGACATGCACTTGGCCGGTTTTTATACGAATTGTATGCGAGAGGCGCCCGAGGCTAACATAAGATTTTTTGTGTTGTTGTTGTTTTGGCCGCCCCGAATACTTCTTGTACTTTACACATTGTATACAAAGAGTACTCACGCGTTGCTACCCTCTCTGCTAACGCAGAAACTTGTCAGGAACTTTCGTATAATGTCATTCGCTCGCATTGCTTGGCCAGGCATACATGACACATCAACCCTCCAATGAGTTTTTATTTGGTTCTAATCACCTCGTATTAAATATCTCTGCGCTCTACTTTCTTGCCATTACTTGTTGTTTGCAAGGCAGCAAGGTGTACCACGTGCAGGAGAATTAAGCTTTGGCTCTTAAGATATCGGGAAGCTAAAACTATGTTAGGTATTGTTACATGATACTGTATATTAGGTTTCTAGTTATTATTGTATTGTTAATAATGCGTATTGATCGGTGCTATTATTTATACATACATTTTATGAATATACGTATAAGAACACTCGATTTATTATGCTTGTATTCCATAATAATCCCTAATAGGTTTTATGATACAAAACTGATCTGATTGATATCATTGGAAATTAAACTTTATTGCAGTGCAGTAAGTACGTGAATGCACAATGGCAACAGTGTCAACAATCAGAGCATACATCTTGAGCTAGCTACCTGTTTTGTGGCAGTAATTATTATGATCTGTTAGTTATGTATGTAGCAGGCAGTACAGTGAAATCTACTAATGTAATATTTGTCTAACGCCAATCATTTTAACTGGCGTAATTAAGGTTGTGTATTTGACTTTGCTTAAGATCGTATATAGGTCAAATCTCGACCGATCTACGAGGGCTTTTAAGGAAAACATTGCTCCTTTTTAACCGCTTTCAGAAAAGAAAAAGAGGGTATAGTATTCGGCGCGTATTTGTTTTTGTATTAATGATCTCTTGAATTAGAGATCTTGAATATATATATATATATATAAATTATACATATATTGTATTATCTTAAAGTATATCCGTAGTTAACCCCGTATTCATTTAATGTGGTTTTTTTAATATAACGTTGGGAGAATTCCATCCTACGGCCTACCTGATGTGATTACAGTAGCCTATGAATGCTTTCAATATAGGAAATATCACTCGTCGTCATCGTCATTACCTCCGCTGTTAACACCAACATCTCCTTAGGATCATATTGGGAGTTGTTATTTGGTTGCGGTTTTCTGCGTGGTGGAGGTGTTTCCCAGTCAGGCTGCTCTGACACCCGGTCCGGTTTTTTTCAAGAGAAACAAGCAGACATGTTTATGCACACAAATATTTATCTTGTGTGGGAATTAGATTCATGAGCGTTCATGATAAAGTAGCACTGCTAATCAGTTTACCATCGGGCTTGGCTAATTAATATTTATTTATTTTTAACTAATCTCATTTTTTTATGATTATGTAATTTAAATCTAGTGAAAAAGACTTTCATTACCAAGTATTCTCTATAGCTTTGTTTCATTCAAAACACGGTGTTGAATAATGATGAAGTCATTAAAGCATGTTAGCAATTTTCTGAGATACATAGAAATTATGTAATAAACACTTTACAATTAAAAAAGTGAAATATACTTCACAGAAGTCGACGTACATTTACATCCAAAGAATATCCAAAGAGTTCAACAAGGATGTCTATAGAATATTTTCCATAACTTCTAAATGCCTAAAAAGAATTAAGATGAAGCATACACTCCACTAGGGCTTTGTTTTTTACATCAGGGTTCATCAGTTAGGGTATGTTTATGGCAGAGAGTGAATGAAAGTAGAATAAATGCGGTCGAGATGCACGCATTGGGCAAAATTAGTAGCATAACGTTTTACGACCGCGTTCGTAATTATGATGTAAGAGAGTTAGACAGAAAGAGAGTGTCGGTGTTATGATAAGAAAAGGCATGCTCCGTTGGTTTAGACATGTAGAAAGAATGCAGTATAAAATAATGACGAAACAGATATGCAATGCGAAAGTTGGAAGGATATAGTAGACGAGGAAAACCAATACTAACCTACCATGACCAAATTGGTCATGTTTTATCAGAATGTGATGTTAGTAGCCCTAGCAAACACCGAACGTGCATGAAAAGAGCTATGATTGCTAAAGAAGCGGCTGAGGTGCGTAAGAACCACGTCTTATAGTGCTCGGTTCCCTCTGCCTACCCAGCAAGGGACCTGGCGTGAAGATATACATACATTGTTTACTAGAAATACTCACTCGAAGTCTTCTACAAAATAATTAGAGATGTCAAACTGAAATACTTGTTTAAACCAAGTATTAGTCTCATTGACTTTTAAGTTCATTTTGAAAAATTCGATCCGTATTTTATAATTTTTCAAATCGAGCTAGTAATAATTAATTCTCTTTAGTACTAATAATGGCTGAGACAACTATATTGTTGTTAATTTAACTTAACGGTTAAGTTACATTTTAATCCGTTACGGAGATACACCGTGTCACCTAATTGTTCATATCTAAGGGGGTTCCTATATAAAGCTGAAGTCATGATGACCCAATTGCTCCAAACTACGAAACGGAGAGCAATTTCGCCAGTGAAAATATATTTTTAGACATTATACCAAATGCCTTATTTCTATATACGATTAACAACACCACCAATACAATACACAGGTAGGTATAGCAACATATACAGGATGCGACGTGTTGCCTGACACGCCGGCAGCGAATCACGCTATGTATTCTCAGAAATGGGTTCTCCAAGGGGGTGAGATGTACCTGAGTATGTATACACGCATAGGTAGTTCCCGTAATCGAGTTCTGCATGGGGAATCCATGACCTGAAAATGAGATATATATAATAGGTATACTGATATAATTTTTCCTAGATTTGCCAGCTCTATCATTAGTTTTATGTTACCCTGGTAACAAGACCGTCTATTCCACACTAATGAGGGTGTATCTTCTATCTTTTTGTGTGTTTACTTTCACCATCCTGTTCTATTGAGGTTTGACGGAGGCCAGTGAAATCAATTCATCAATAGTATTCTCCCGGTTCAAGGGCTTCACGTGCCATTTGCAGAACATGATTTTTTGGCGTGTAAAGTAGCTTACATTATTTGGGACTGTCTAAAATTTTTACAGTTGATCAAGAACCGACTCACAAGGCTTCAAGCTGGTATGGAAGTGCTAGTTATTGCTTGTTACTGAACCCTCAGCGGCGGCAACGAAAGGCGCGAGCCTAGCTCTTTTTGTATCCATAGACAATATCAAAGGGAATTCGCCGAGATATATAGTAATTTTATATACACTAGGATAACAACAATATTCTTAATTTGGTCAACATTGGCACTTGTAGATATAATTTTGGGCGCCATTTTGTGACCGCAATGGCGTTGGTACCTCTGAATGGCACAAACCCTTCCCAATATTTGGGAACTTATACTACTTAACTTATCATGGAGGTTGAGGTTAGATTAATTAGGTTACCGCTTCACATCTCGAATTACGTATGAATGAATTATAAAAACTTCTTGTTCATAACTGTTAAAGTCATTAGCGACGAGAATTGAAACATTATATATTATTGTCAAAAATAATAGAACCTTTTCCTCCATTTCAGTCGATTTTATATTCACATACTTAGTTGCTTTATCACAATGGGTTTTGACTTCAATATAAACTTTTAAATAAATTTTATTCATAAGTTTTTACTTCGGCATATACGCAAAGACAAATCATTTTAGTATCAACCGTTTTTTTGTATATTAACGTAAAATAACTATTGACAAGTTATCAATAAAAAAAATCGGAAACGGTGTGGAAAAAATTGGAAATATGTAAACTGGTATATGTTCTCCTCGAAATTTTAATAATGAATATTTGAAATCCGATCATTGGCCCAACATTTCTCTTCATAATTTCTTGACCAAATCCCCTCTTCATTTATAATCCTGGATCTTGTAGAAAGTTGGGGCATCATCAACTGTGTATTATGAGGAAGGTCTCTACACTAAGTATTCATCTGCGTTTTCCTTCAGACGAGATAAGGACATTGTGGCGATAGAGAAACCCTCACTCATCCTACAGCAGGGAAACATATCTACTTTCAACCGAAAGGGTAAATCCTTTCGTTGAAATACGAGTAGCATGGCGGAGTATGCTCTAAAGAGCCACGCTGCTCAACTGGTTCAATTCAACGGATTGGTGAAGGATTGGCAAAAAATCGTTATTAATCTGCCCTGTTATCCTGTCCTAGTTCATTTGAGGACGGGTCAGTATGTTTTTTTCTGTCTATTTATCATGATCAGTCATTACAGAATTATGCACTAAAGTTCTGTTCCGTACTAAAGTTCATATCGTCTTCAAGATGGCACCTTTATATTCTTATCTATTCATTCAGCATCATGTCTAGCCGAGTCACTAAACATCTTAAAGTTGTCACCTCTGCTATATGCAAACGTTTTTCATGCATCTTTCCCACCCACCTAGCATTCAACGAGTAGGGTTAATTTTGAAGTTAATTCCATTGATAATTCAATTCTGATGTCTAAGTTTTTGGTAATATTTCGTAATTAATACAGCTATTCCTCCAACATGAAATCGAATCTCATTAATAGGCAATCGGCAATTAAGATCTAAGTTACCTGTAGCTACTGTCGTGATTCAAGGTTCCAGTTTCGATGTATTGGAATTGGTTTCTAGAGCTACTACCTACTTGTAGAGTAACCCTGAATATCTGACTACGACTGGTTGTATATAATTTGGTAAATTTGATATTTGCAATAAAAATATACATGCAAGCAATTTCGACTTAGATTTAGACAGCAATTTAGACGAGCTCTGTGGCGCAGTCGTGAATGACGCGACTTTGACGCAAACGCTCGTGGATTCGATTCCCACGCAAGACAAACATGTGTGTGCGCGAACATGTCAGTTTGTCTTGCACTGGGTGTTTTAAAAGAGGTAGTGTGCAACAAAGTAGCCCGTCTGGGGAAGTACCTCCACCTCACTGAAAACTGCAGCCGAATAACCTCTACCTAAACGATTGCTGTGTTTCTGCGTGTGAGTGAGATCAGCAATAAGCTCCTAAGAAATTGCTGTTAGCAGCAGAGGAGGCATCAGGCGCTGTATCTACCAACGGTAGCGAATGGGTGTCGACCAGCGCTAGTTCGGATTATGGTGGAACCACTCAAGGTTTGATCAAATTACATGTTAATAGGACTTTCGTAAAAACTATTAACTATAAAAAATTCCCTTTTTCTTCATAGCGTTATCCCGCTTCCTAATCGGAGTCCACTACCTAAGTCTAAGAATTTGGCGAAGATACTGATTTGGCTTGGAGTGGCTGCTGTCAGACACTCCACAGCCCAGACGGAAAAACCAAACTTTTCCTAGGTACAGTATTTTATACTGTATGTATTTTTGATATATCCTGGAACATAACTACAAAAATATATTATTGCTAAATATTCGTCGTAATACGTTGTTTTAAGAGCAAAATAATAACTAGAACAAACATCATTATAACAGTATTTAAATATTGATTGGTACACCAATTGGCTACCTTTATAAATCATTTTGATTTTCTTTGGTATAAAACTACATTTTTTATTATTTTATAGGTACAGGCATACAAGCGTACGGCCCGCCTGATGTAAAACGGTCATCGGTACGCTCAATACATTAAGTATTACTCGCACGATGCCACCTCTGTTGCACACAGCAACTCTTCGACTTCGCTCATAAGCCAGTCACAACAATCCTTTTTTATACAAGCTCGGTGGCGCATTGGGTAATGACGCGACAATGATACCAACGCTCGTGGGTTTGATTCCCACACAGGACAGACATTTGTGTGCATGAACATGTCTGTTTGTCTAGGTCGGGGTGTTTTCAAGAGACGTAGAGCTGGGAAAGTACCTCTACCTCACAGAAAACCGTAGCTAAATAACAGCTCTCTGGTGGGTCGTTATGTTCCTGCATGTGAGTGAGGTTACCAATAAGCTCCTAGGAGTTGCTGTATTACTTAGATACTTAATGTATTACAAGCGTTCACAGGCTACATTAACTGCTTTACATCAGGTGGGCCATATACTTTATGCTTCTCGACGTTCTATGAAAAAAAATGCGAATTAGCGCCAGCCGGTACCCACCAACTACCATTAGCGGATGCATGGCGTCGCTGCCATAAATGCTCCGGTCATCTCTGCCTTAGCTGCCGCGGTTGTCTCTGCGATTGCCTACCTAGCCAGGTACCACATGCACCCACTACTGTTGCTGCCCTAACTGCTCTGGTCGTCCCTGCGACACGTGTTTCGCTTCAACACAAGGCATTATCATAGCAGCCAGGGTAGCAACTCTAGCGTACATCCGGTTCATGTTCCAGACGGTTTGGCTGTGAGGTGTCATCAGAGACGAACAGACGTGCGAATACCAAGAAAAGGCAATGGGAATGGGTCGTGGATCATATTTTCAGCTACTAATCAAAAATTGAAGCTTAAAGCAATTGTAATTCTATAGCTGTAAACTTTAGTTTCATAATTGAACTATTGCGTATTTGGACGCATACCTTAATGGCTAACTTGTACTGATGTTCACAATTTAATCTCGTGGGAATATTAGAAGATTAACTCGGTCTTGCTTACTTTGATTACCAACAGTCTAGAATATCTGTCGTGGATTTGATAAGTCTTATTCTTCTTAGCGTTATCCTGCTTCACTATCCATTAGGATTGGCGGGGTCCGCTACCTCAGCCTTAGGATTTGATTTAGATACTGATTTTGACATGGAGCAATTCCTATCAGACCTCTATCGAAAAATAATTTCTTAGACGTGCGGCTTTCCTCATAAAGTGTTCCATTACCGCCGTGCAAGTGGCAATTACAAATATGTACATGAACCCCAAATGGTGGAGTGGAGTGGCTACCTAGGTTTAAGGATTTGGCGAAGATATTAATTGTGATATTCAGCGACTGACGTTAGACTTGCACGACCCAGAGAGAAAATCAGACCTTTCTTAGATAAGGTCGCACGTCATTTCGCAATATAACTTCTTGGACTGCTTTCTTCAGGATGCTATCACCGTCGAGCAAGTGATAATTACAAATATGTAAGTACATAAAACCGAAAACAAGAATTTAGTGGTACATGCCCACACCAGTATTTGAAACCAGGACCAGTCGGTTAATAGGCTCATTCCTTATCCACTGGGCTATCACTGCTCATCAGATCCTTTGCTATTCAATAAAGGAGACGCTGATGATATAGTCGGCTGCCCAGCGTCGCCATTTACAAGAGCAATTAAGTTTAAGGAGAGATTTTAGCTCCCTTTGTGGGTTCTACCGATTGTACTACGGGTTGTGTTCTGAAGAATTGTTCGATATGATGCCGACAACTACTTTTTAAAACCGCACCGCTCCCCAACGACGAGGAGTTCACCCTCACACGCTGGAACTGCAATAGGCGCGTACTGTGCGGTTCCAGAGAAGTTTTCTTTAGAGAACTCTCAAGTTGTCGAATGAACTCCCAGCCGAGATTTTTCCAAGGGATTACAGCATAGGGTTCTTCAAGACAGGCGCGAAGAGGTTTTTAGAGGGTCGGTAAGGATAGGCTAAGATGACTGTTTACCATCAACTATGCTTGTTTGCCACCTTAGTTGTATAAAAAAAGTAGAATTTAGTAAGAGTGTGAACACTGCAATGAAAGGGCAACGGAATGTTATTAATACATATATAATTCGAACTAAAACTCACGTGAGTGAAGTAATCCCCTTTTTTTTCTTTTCACAAACGAAAGTGTTTTACATGATTTTTAATGGGGGTGGAAATGGGTTATTATCACCGTCAAAGCCATCGCTAACCTACGTGAGGCACCTTGCTAATTAATGTTTTGTTACATTTTGACGAGCTCAGCGGCGCAGTGGTTCGTAACACTACTTTGACACTAACCCTCGTGGGTTCGATTCCCACTCAGGACAAACATATGTATGCGTGAACATGTCTGTTTGTCTTGGTCTAGGTATTTTTAAAGAGGCAGTGCATCGAGACAATCATTCACATTTCATATAAAAACTATACAACGACTTAATTATATGGAAAGGTAATTAAGGTTTGCAACGTCAGAGCCTGGTTGTAGTGTTGAAAGTATCTCACAGTAGTAAAGTACCGTACTTACCATCAGGCAGACTGAACGCTCGGTCGTCACATTAGTGGGATAAAAATAATAATGATAAAACTCTGTGATTGGTATTATTCATGTTATTCCTCAGTACTTGGACGCCGAACTTCACTTGGCGTTTCTTTTTTTTACGATAAATTCAATTTTATAACGATAAACTTAAAGCAAACCCTTATCTAAATGCAAAAGTTAATTCAAATGGTTAGAGCCATTTCCGAGATACAAGAATTGGTCGTTCAAAGTAATGAGATAATTACATTACATTAATCGTAACACGTTTTATGAATATATACATAGAGTCCTATCTCTATGCAAAAGTAGAGTCCTGCTAGTCGTAAATTACTGTGTAGTCGACGATACCAGATGCTCTACATTGAATGCAGTGAGAAGAGATGAGAGCAGTACTACGAATGTGTCCACATGTGGACCTTTAAAGTTGCAGCTGCGAGGCTGAACGTTAGGTCTGATTCTACTAAGTATTTCCAACTTCCTGGAAGCCAATTTGGTTTAGTTGTCCTGATGCCCGCGGAATGGAACTTTCGATATGCCTACGCCCAGGTTTTTACACTAAAGATAAAACCTTAGACGAGATACAGAAGGGTCTCTCCTAGCATTGCAAATAATAATATTCGATGAAGAGATTGTATAATCATGTATAGCTAAATGCACTTCGAGCATCACACTTTGATCTTTGTTATGTCGCACGAAATAAGAGTTGTAATCGCACTTTGAGTGTCATGTACTACATGCATAATTATTAATTTGTTGAGATTTTATTTTTGGGGTTCTGTACCTCAACAGTAAACATATTTTTTTTCTGTCGGAGTGAGTTAGCCTAGGATGAACAAAAATTTATCTATATGCTTTGGCTACTACTTGGATTATATACAAAAGTGGACTTACCTCCCTCTCTTGCTGCTCTCCTTCCCTCCATATCTCCGAAAATCTAATAAAATTTGACAATAATTGCGCTCACAAGTATTTCGATGGATTAAAAACATTTCTTTTACTTTTGTGAATGAAAATACAGAATGTATGGAACCGCTGTAGCTTGAGCTCCGATCAAACTTGATAGAATACTACGTCGGACTTCAAATACAACAACCCTCCGTGGAGAATTATTGGCTGCGGTCTTCTGTACAGCAAGAGCACTTCACCAGTCGAGCTGCTTCGATGCGCTCTCTCTTTCGCCAGTCTCATTTATTAATTAAAGGGTGTGCATGCAAGTGAGGTTGACATTGACTCTAAAGAAGACAATTTACACCACAAAAGATAGTTCCACTGCTGTAGCTCGAAATGTGCACGCAAAAATGCAGGAATTGGTCGAGTGTGTTTAAAATTTTACAGAGATTTTTGTATAATGGCATCCAAATGGTAACCATTCGTAACAAACAGTATTAACAGCTAGTGAAACACTCGGTTACCATATTTTCGTTCACACCGCAGTCAGTGGACGTGTGGCTTTATAATTTATATACCTATCTCTTCTTCGCCGGTGTGCTCATATGTACTTGCTGACATAAATCCTTATGTAGCCGGCATATAGATACTGCGTCAGTGTGCGTGCCCTGTAATTACCGCCGTCATTATCGGCGTGTAATGTATGTATATGTTGATTTACCTAATTAATATTTAGCGTAAATTGCAATCGTGGTGAAATTAATCGTAGGCATGCGTCATCTATTTGTTTATGTCGTGCCTAGAAACAAAGACGATACAATGTCATTTATTCCTTAAAACATTATGTATTAATTTCTGTACCAATCGTGAAAGTTCCATTATGTATGATTTTCGTATTGAGTGTTCTAATTTTCTAAATTTTCCCTAATAACTTAGCAACAGTGATATCGCCGAATGCCAGGGTATCATAATTCAGGAGGCTATGATTTACAAGCGATACTTTTTTCCTATTGATTGTCCCCACATTGAGACACGTTCAGAATGTGCGTGTGTTTCGAGTGTCATTGATGCATTTCGGTATGGGGCCGGGGGGACGACGGTGGAGGCAGGCGGCCGGACACCGCGTACCGGAGTTCGAACGCACCTCGGTCGGTCAGTGTGCGTTCCAAACTCGTGTGGAATAGACGCTTGTCGCGCGCCCTAACAACTTCCTCGCGAAACTCGATCTGCTGACTCCAAATAAACCCAAATATTTCAGCGTAACAGCAACTTTTGTGAACTAGCAAGGTTGGTTTTTCGTTGTGCTTCGATCACATTTTACTTTTTGATCGCGTGATGTGAAAAAGTTGCAATTAGGCACTGCGCGCGAAGTTTATCTTGACATTCTAGTTTTTGCACGAGTGCACGTTTGCATAATACTGTCAGGAATGGACATAGGAACTTGTGATGAGTAAGTAGGCCTTGGCATTAGTACACGGTGACAACAAAAAATGCAATTATCTATCGATGAGGCTGTCGTGTTGCTAAGTTTCCTTTGTCACGCCAGTTAAAGTAACTCAAGCCATTGTTTTAGCGGGTTTGTTCGTTTAGTAGGTGTTTACGTACTAGTTTTCATAAGCGTAGAAAAATAGGAATCCTGAATCAGTTTTAACTGCTGTTTAAAAATATTTTGAACATCTCCTTCCATTCAATTAATCCTATGTGATTTAGGTAACAGTACTAGGCATACAGATTTCTACAGAAGTTTGAATCGAACGCAGTGAAGTTGGAAAGTAATTTTGGAATGCAAGCGCGCGTCGAACTAATCAAATCGTTTACGGTCCTTACTTCGCTGATAACATTTAGCTACTAGCTAGTGCTACTGAGTACATACAGACACACACAGTTACTTTGGTAACAAGTATATTCAATTGTAAATAAGTAAATGCTACTTGTTGAATAAATGAATCATCCATTTTTATATAGAAAAATCAATCATTTTTGAAATTAATCGTATGTTTCATTAATCGAAGAATACACAATGGCAGAAGTGTAATGCCGATGTAACACTTCTGCCATTTTAATGGAATTACAATAGAAATCCTGAGGACGTGAATCTGTGAATTCGTGAAATACTGTTTTTCATCACATCGAATTTAAAACTTTTCCCATATAAAAAAGTTATTCCAGTTATGAAAAAGAAAATTAAAATCATTTGGAGAAAGATTCGGTGAGTATGGTGATCGATGGAGAATTTCCAGTCGTAACTCCTGCAGTTTTGAGACCGTCCGTTGTATGTGTAGTGACGAGCGCTGCGGTGAAGAAGAAGTAGGCTAAAGCAATTGACATGTCCCAGCTGTTTGATAGCGAGCTTGCCAGAAAGTGTTTTCAATTCCCAAGTGATAATCTGTTTTAGAATTTTTGTATTTTTGTGTCTATTCAACAAGTAGCAGTTTCGTTTCGTTTTGTTGTTTTTCAGTGAGTTCATGTCTTTTTTCCTTTCCGAGATCAATTATGTACTTTTGTCTCCGGCCGGCTCATTAAGAACAAATTTGCCCCAACTGTAGCTATAAAACTAAAAACGCTCACTTGCGACTCATGCACGTTGTTATTGCGTGCCGTCAGTGCTGCATTAAATTTTATTAATGTTGCTGCTAATACTGCAACTCCTAGGAGGTGACCTCACTCACTCGCAGGAAAACAACATCTCTCCAGGAAATTCTTATTTGGCTGCGATTTTCTGTACGGTGGAATTCCTTCCCCAGACGGGTTGCTTTGATGCTCCCTACCTCTCTTAAAAGTAAGGTCAATATTATCAGATGAGCAAATCAAGTTAGAAAAAAGCTATTTGCCTTAGGTATACATTGACGTTTCTGCTATTCAATTAAATGCACGCCAATGGCCCACGTTTAGAATTCAACCAGATTTAAACGCAAGAAAAATACTAGGCTTTGACGAAGGATGGTCAACCTTCCATTTACAGTTATTACGAGCCTTCTGCTCCATGTGGCGTGTGTAATCGTTCTTTTTGTAAAAAAAAACCAAGCGCGGTCGTGGACAATACATTCTGTGAAGCCGTTATACTTGTCTCGTAATGAGCCCCTCTTCGAATAGGTGGCGAGATATAAAATGTGCAAGGGCACGGGACCGGCTGTCGCTCACACCGCACTCCGTAGCGTTATTAATATCAGGAATATTGCGATGAGAGTCATTAGAGCGTTTAGTGATGCGATTTCCCCATAAAAAGACTGAGCGACTTTGTCGGAGTACAAGAGACGGAAAACAATATATAATTAAATTGGTTTCGATAGTTCTCAAAAGTATTTGTAAATATCTCCGAAAAAATAGAATTTGATCTAATGGTCGATATTTACTAAACTAGCTGTCCCCGCGACTTCGTCCGCGCGGAATATTTTTTTATAACTTATTTATTTTAATAAAAATAATTACAATTTCTAAAATAAAAGTAGCCTAAGTAACTCCTTATTACATCAGCTATCTGCCAGTGAAACTCCCGTCAAAATCGGTCCAGCCGTTTCAGAGATTAGCCAGAACAAACAGACAGACGGACAGACAGACAGACAAAAATTGTAAAAAAAATATTTTGGTATATGTACCGTGTATACATCCATATGCATTTAATAAAAAGCGGTTATTTTAATATTACAAACAGACACTCCAATTTTATTTATCTGTATAGATGTCACATAATATTAATTCATGAAATAGATATAGAAATAATATAGAAATAATCAAAAATCCTTTACAAACCAACTTATTGAAGCTGTCCAAAGATCGTACGGTATACTGAGGGCGCGAGTCTTCCTCACATTTGGTCGGTTTTCCTTTTATATCTTGATACATAAAACCTAATTTTGGAATACCCTACGGAAATTAAGAAATGTACTCATGTTCCGTGAGAGATTCTAAAGCATTGTAATCGCATTTTTTTATATGTACCACGCTGGGTGGCAAACACGACAGTGGGTTAAAATGTCTTGAATTGCAACATAAGGTATCGCTAGTGCGTTGCCACCCCCGCTGCTGACGCAACAGACAGTTAAGTTGTTTTCTGGTGACGTAATCATTTGCAGGATCACAATAGATCTCTAGTGAAATGTAATATTAATGATTTTTCTGTAAGAGATGGAGACAGTTCTCTAGTCGAGCTGTTTCTCAAATATTGTTGTGCTCTTTTCTCTTTCGTAATGAGTCCCGTTTCCCAATCGGGATACACCACGTGTTGGCGAGATTGCTTATAGCTTCTACTGTGCTACTGAACCATTTATCCTTAAATTTAAAAAATCCCAAGCTAAAAGTTAGTGCTAGAGAACTGCTCTGCAGAGTTCGCTTTTTTGGCAGATCGTCTTTTCGCGCGTAATCATATGGTGTTCTGAGTTCGAATATTGTATACGTATGTAGGGTTCCGTTAGTCAGAATAAAGAACGAAACTCTTATGCGTCCACTCGGGTGACTGTTTTAATAATTACCTTTAAATCTACTGCACCGTGCACCGATTAAGTTGAGATTTGGTATTCATATGAATTTCTGTCATCCAAATACGAACCCAAATATAATACGATATAATACCCAAATACAAATAGGTTTTGATTGTGTGGATCACTTTTGGAGGGCAAATTAGAAAACAAAAAAAAATAACTGAAAAAATTTTTTAGTTTTCAAATTTGCCCTATTTTCTAATGTGTCAGACATATCAAGTTTTTATATTGTTCCAAATATATATTTTTATATAATTTTTGTATTGTACTATGCTATAATATATCTTCACGACAAGTTCATTGCGGGGTAGGCAGACACAACCGCGCTCTATATGACTAGGTCCTTACACATCTCACTCGGTTCTTTAACAAAGTTCTTTATTAATTAAATACTTAAAAGAAGGTAAATACAGAAAACGAAATATTTTAAACATAATTTCTTTTCATTATTATAGTAACCTATTGAGCTAGTAAGCGGAAAGCATTTTTTCTCTCCTCGCAAAAAATCACAGCCAAATAACTACTCCCTATATGGTTGTTGTCTTCCTGCGATTGATCGAGATTACCAGTAAGCAAAGGGTAGCGACATGCGAGCAATACTTTATTGTTTATATCCTACGGTAACCACTTTACACATCAGGTGGGCCGTATGTTGGTATGCCTCCCGAGGTTGTATAAAAATACTTCTATTCAAATTCAAAAAAATTCAATCTTGTGAACAGAAGTCATTCTGCAGCACTCAACGTACGAATTCAATTTTATTAAATCCAATCCAACATATCAGTTGATCACTAGTATATGGCGGTGGTGCATGTAGGAACTTTGACCGTACCTACAGGAAAATGGAAATTTTGTAAGCGAATAAAAATTAGGCATTGAAAAAAAATACCCATTTCTTAATTATTTTTTTTACATTTATTTTTGTGCGTTACCTACATTTGTAGCTAATTTCATCACATTTGTAGCTGTAGTGATAAGGTGATGTCAGGAGCCCCAGGAACTAGCGAGCGTGCGTGAAAAGAGCTATGAATGTCACAGAACCGAGTGAAGTATGCAAGGACCGCGTCTAATGGCGCTCGGTTCTCTCTGCCTGCCCCGCAAGGGACTTGGCGTGGAGATATACATATATACATACATTGTAGTCATTTCATGAATGTTTGAGTAGTAGCTGGTCGCTTCAACAACCAATTTTCTGAGGAGTAGACATACTGTTGGACGGACATGACTGGAAAGCATAGATGTGGCTAAAGTATAAGGGAATTCGCGTTGAGCTACGATACCCTAAAAATATCGAACATGCTAAGTCCAGGGAAAGAAACGTGCAATAAGAGAAAATGTCTCCATCCGGAGAAAAGGCTTAAGCTCGAAAAATAGCAAGAAGAAAAAGCTTAAACGAGGAGAACAGGGTAAGCTAGCAAAAAAAGAAAATAAGGAAAACTTAAGCAATAAGGACGACTTACATGATTAAAAGTTAGATAATGGAAGGCAACATTTTACGTCACGTAAAATGGTTGAACGTATCTATGAAAAAAGCTCGTACAGAATTTTTGATACATATATGAAAGAGATGTAGGTGTGTATGTAGGTGTTGTACTCTTTGATATGTAGATAAATATTTATTATTGCAATTGCTTACGTATATTCCGATATTATAACTAATGATGAAAAGTAATTGTTTTTTTATACTACGTAGGAAGGCTTGCGATATATTAAGTATCACTCGCACGATGCCTCCTCTGCTGCTTACATAGCAACTCATTAGGAGCTTACTGGTGACCTCACTCACACGCAGGAACACAACAACTCTCTAGGGAGTTGTTATTTGCCCAAACGGGCTGCTTTGATACGCCCTACCTCTCTTAAAACATCCAGACCAAGACAAACAGCCATGTTTATGCACACAGATGTTTGTTCAGTGTGGGAATCGAACCCACGAGCGTTGGTGTCAAAGTCGCGACTTTCACGACTGAGCCACCGAGCTCGTCAATTGCATCGTAACACTCGATAAAAAAATTTAAAACAACAAAAAAGAAAACGATCATCTTATTTAAACATATTTTCAGTTATTTTTGCCATCCCTTTCTGACGTAATTCTTTTTTTATATTTCATCATGGCCGCGATCGCCGACATTAAGTTTACTCATTTATAAATCAAATGCGTTCAATTTTAATTGCTCATGCATTACTAATCTAGCTAAGAATACTAGTAAAAAAAATATGGATATCTGCAAATAAGGATGTAATTAAGTTATTTTTATGAGACAACTTCATTTCCTCTCTAATCTAATCTGATTGGTACCTATGTATTTAGATATAGTGAGTACTAGTGATTATAGAGACTGGAGTCTTTTAGTTATTTTGTATTGCAATTCGCATCAATTTGTCAAGACTATACTTTCAAATACAGATTGGAAACACGAATGCTTGTTAACAAAACCTCTGTAGTTTGACTAGAAGACTTGAACAACTAAAAGAGTTAACATATCAAGTTCTTTGCAAGGACTAGTTAATCAAGTCCTTTACTTGTTTTGCCATAACACGTACGTTCGTTATATCAAAGGAAACTAAATTAATTTACATTGTATATATAAGATTGATAATAGATTCAGGAGTTATTTTGCGAAAGTCAAATTTACATGCAATTTGATCTAACCTGCTTTGTGTGCTTCCGCCACCAATTAGTTCATGCGGCCTAGCGCCGGCCGGCACCCACCCACTACTGTTAGTACGTGCTATATACTGTTAAAAAGACATCGGATTCATCAGCAACTATTTACAACTCAATCTTATATACATGCAATTTGATCTAACCTGCTTTGTGTGCTTCCGCCATCAATTAGTTCATGCGGCCTAGCGCTGGCCGGCACCCACCCACTACTGTTAGTACGTGCTACATGCCGACGCTGCCATGGCTGCTCCGGTAGTCTCTGCCTCGGCTGCTGCGGTCGTCCGCCGTCTGGAACAGAATCCGCATGCCCCCATCACCACCGTCGCTGCGACACGTGTTTCGCCTCTCCACGAGGCATCATCAGGCGTTGTAGACGTTAATCGTAAGAATAACATGCTACAAGTCACTTGTAGCATGTTATTCTTACGATTAACGTCTATAAGTACAAGCGAAACACGTGTCGCAGCGACGACCAGGCCAGTCGTGGCAGCGACGGTGGTGGTGGGGGCATGCGGATTCTGTTCCATATGCCGGACGACCGCTACAGCCGAGGCAGAGACTACCGGAGCAGCCATGGCAGCGTCGGCATGTTGCATTTACTAACAGTAGTGGGTGGGTGCCGGCCGGCGCTAGGCCGCATGAACTAATTGGTGGCGGAAGCACACAAAGCAGGTTAGATCAAATTGCATGTATATAAGATTGAGTTGTAAATAGTTGCTGATGAATCCGATGTCTTTTTAACAGTATCAAAAAGACAAGTATCATACCTAACGACCGTGAAGAAAATACAATACAATACACTTTATTGCACCAAATAAGACAAATACATGAAGCAAACATTAAAACACAAAAAATAACCAATGGAGAACCAATAAACCGATATTACGTAGTAACTCAATTCACCGTTACAGTAGAACGCGCAGCTCTCTGATAGTAGGCGGATCAACATTGCGGCACTTATCGGTTGAAATACTCTTACTTACTGACTCATTGGTTAAAATATTCCCTCATTGGTCAGTAGGCTCGAATCTATGAGATATTTAGGCGCTAAAACACAAAGTTTCTGTGAGAACGGGGTGCCTTTATACGCAGTCAAGTTTGATTGATTTGTGCTAATGACTCCCGATACGTCGAGTTAAAATTTTTAAACTTTTATGTTTTGTTAATGATGATGTTGAAAGACTCATAGCTAAAATTAACGTTTAGTTTTAGGTTTATAGTTTATTACTCAAGTAATTAAAGTTAGGGTCTAGTCGTGAGGCGTCAAAATGAGTCTAATTCCATATCTGTTACCTAGTCTTTTTAATGCGCCTTAAAAGACTGAACCCCTTTGATCACTAGTGGTATGATGGTAGGAGTACAGTGTAGTAAAGATAGTATCGAAGTGAGTCCTGTATGGTTGTAGAAATAATTAGTATTAGTTGTGTATCTACCATAATTTTATATCCAAAATACTCGTACATCTCAATTGTTGTCAACTAGGCGTTTTCAAGAGCGCAGCGCAGAGCGCTAAGCTACACGACTGGGGTAGTACAACAACACAAAAAACCAGCAGCCAAATAACAAATTCCTGGTTATTCTTCCGTGCGAGTGAGCGATGTTACAAGTAAGCTTCTAATGGCTTCTAAGATGGCAATTCTTCCGTGTTGCAAGCGTTCATAGACCACGGTAACTACTTTACATCAGGCGGGTAGTATGTTTGTATGCCGCCTTAGACAAAAAATTGCATTGATGTACCTCGTGTTCGTGGTTTGAGTTACAAATTCTATGCACATGCAAGCAATAACTTATTTTTTTATACCTGCAATGATTCGCAAACTAGGCAGTTATAAATACGTTACAACCCACCGTGCCCAAAGCTATTACGGTGGCCTTGCCGTTATCGGTAAAAAGAAAATAGGTACCGGTGCAGTGACCGCGTACGAATCGCGCCGTTTTCCACTTGCGTCGCTTATTGCGCGTCGTTCATGCTGTGACATATGTGTCGATTTTGCACTGTTTTTAACAGGATTGCAGGTGATTAGTCACCCAAAACTACTGACATTATATGGCAAAAACATAGTTTGTGAAGGAAAATAGAAGAGTTCTTGATTAAAAGTCAAATACGCCATGCAAAATTATCTGTGGGCAATTTGCATTTAAGATTTTGTCACACTAAAATTGTATTCATGCTACTTGGTCTGCAATTTCTACGTACAAACGAACTTATTTTCCGATTTCTATATTTTGGCACCTGAATGCATTAAATGCTATCTAAAATATATCCCAAGGTTTTCTTCTTTGATATGGAGTTATATCCTGTTAAATACTCATTATTTTCGTAAATAATAAGTAACGTATAAGTTGAACCGGGTTCTAAGCATTGACATTGACACGCGTCTGTTACGTAAGTATGTACCTATATAGCTACATATTTTCTGAAGTTTTTCCGTATTTCTAAAGTGCTATTATGAAACATTATTCTATTATTTCTGTACTAATTTCGAAAATTCTGTATTAATTGTAATTACTCCAGATTTTACAACAGGTTGTAAAATCTGGAGTAATTACAATACTCCAGATTTTACAACCTCGAAAAGAAAACACTTTAAAGAAATTAAAAACTTCTAGCAATGGTTTTGGTCACAGACGGTTGGACGAACTCGCAGTATGAGTGTTCCTTTTTCCCTTTTGATACCCTACACTACAATTATTAACAAACAATATATTATTGCATATATGTATACGTTTATATTCTATTTTTGAATAATTATGTTCCAAATTGAAATTATTAGTATGAGGTATTGATATTCTATATTTAATTTATGTAATTATAATGTACCTTCTAAATGTACGCCACAAATTGTCAGTCAATGCTAACGTAAATAAATGAATATTATTTGTTAATTTTGATGACTGACAGTTGTTATATTCATTAATAAAAAAGTAATTATCGACCTTATTTATGGTTCACATTTTCGTATTCGCGACAAAAATAAAATATTTAAGTTTCATCTGACGTAACAAATTCACTTGAACAAATTTAGTTCTATGTAATACACATACTTTGTCAGTTCATCTCTGTAGTAATTTGACCAATGTAAGATAAAGATGAAATAAATCATGTTTGACTCTTTGCTGTAAATTCAATTTCATTCTGAGCGATAAACGAAGGTATGACTATATTTTTACATAGCGGTGAATTTTTATAACTGTGTAGGTATTTATTCCCTCGTTTCTTGTTATGATCAATTTCCTAACCAAACAAAAATAGGTATACCTTCAACAGATATATGTTTACCCTTGTGTTGTAATCATGATTTGTGGTTAAGAGAAAATAATGTTGAAACACGTATTTTTTACGTATAATAAAGTTGTACGTATAAAACAAATTATTTTATATATTAACTGTTTATATTTTTATCTGTAAAAATACGCTTTTAAAAGCAGATTCTCAGAATATATACGCCGCGTTGGCAGATGGAAGTGGATGGCTGCTGTTATCGCGTTCAGCATGAGAATGAGAGGGCCTTTGCGATTTAATCTGCTCGAAGCTTCTCAACGGTTTCGCATTCCTGGTAGTAGTTTTCTCGGAATTATATTATTTACTCCATATTTTCTTGTAACATCAAACAATGTTAGAAGAAAACGTGACAGTAAAAGGAGAAAATATTTTAGAAGCATGGCGATACCCAAAAAATGACGTTGATAATGTCTGTTAAGTTATTTCTAAGTCGAAATAATGTCGAGGCATGTCGAGAGAATGAACGAAGAACGATTGACGAAAAAAGTGTATAAGGCGAGTGTGAATGAAATTGTTGGAAGGGGTAGATCTAGGCGGACGTTTCGAGATCAAATCAGGGACGTCCTGAGAAAAGGCCAGGTCAAGAGTACCCTAAACCGAAGAGCATGTATGAAGAGAATAATGAGAGTGGACGAAGCGAAACAAGTATGTAAGGATCGTAGCAAGTGGAAAGAAGTGGTCTCTGCCTACCCCTACGGGATAGAGGCGTGATTATATGTATGTAAGTAAATATAAATGATCTTTATATTTACCTGAAATTTTGGTTATTCATCCTAACATCTAACTGACTAATCTATTCGTTATAAAAGTACACAATTCACGCCACATTATTGAAATAACTTTTTAGGTCAGCACAATAATTACAATAGCCGCTTTAATCACCCTGTTTCTATTCAAATATAGATAGAGAACGTGTATAGTACGGTAGTCTGCAAACAATATACGAGTTCATTGAAAAGTATTGCGTAAATAGGGGAGAATGCACCCTCGACAAAAAGTAGCCTCTTTTCGTAACTGAAACGCTGGTTTGAAATGCACTGACCTTACGCAACTCACGGACTGTCGTAAGTCCAAGTCATAAGGTTTAGTATATTTTATTTTAGTAACCATTGTCTTGATATGTAATATTAACTAAAAATAATAATAATCGGAATAGTAATAACAACCGGTAATTATTTATTAAATGAATTACATTATAAGTAATAATCTGTGTAGCATGTTTTATTAAATGAGATTTCGTTTCGCTGCAAGTAAGCGAATGTGTTTTCTATTCTTTCGTAAAAGGAAATGCCGGATGTTGCGGTTTTATATGAATTTAATATTGAGTTTATAATAAAGCGTGAAATAAATTTGACAAACTTTCTTGTAGTTGCGAAATATATCATAAATATTTTTATCTGTAACGCTATTATTATTAATCGTAGAAATATCGTTTCATTTTACGCACAACTTCGTAACCAAAATATATAGCTATGACTCGAAGCACATCGACTGACTGATTTATTTTGTACTTGTAGATTAAATCAATCAAACATCTTACAAAATGGGATCTGCATACTAAAAATTAATCTATAAAAATAAACCCACCAAAAACCAAAGACAATAGTGCTGTGTGTGCTCCACCAAAAATATTTTTCAAGATGGCCGCCAAAAGAAAAGCCGGCGCTCTGCTCCAACATGTCCTGCCAAAGGTAACTTTTAATTTTATTTTTCTTCGCATGTGCTTTGCCCGCCGACTTATTTGGAACTGCATCACGTTACTGTCCTAACGACTATAGAGATCTTATCAAACTGGGCAAGATAAACATGCCAAGGCTGAGAACGTCGCGATGGCTCTTATAAAATAACATGGCCAGTTCCCGCCATGGCTTCGCAAACTACTATAAAGTGCAGTAAAAATGGTATAATTAAAGGAATTTATAATGACACCCGTGGTGTTATGCTGCCGTTTTGTGGTAGGTATGCGCTTGTGGGAATCGATGGCCGGCGGAGATCATTCTGATGCGGTCGGATTGCAGACGAGGCCGCATCGAAATTGGCGCCAAAGTCAGTTTTCCCGCCGCGGGCGGTTCGCCTTGCAAAATGGCGGAGTCTCGAATGACACGCGGTGGACGGTGATGAGATTAGAATGGATGTACCCTATCCACTAGTTGAGCGATAAAGTTATAGTATGTTAGAAAATATAACATATTTTGTTGTTTTCTGCACGAGGTTATTGTTGGAATTTCGATACAATATAAAAAGATATTTTGTTCTATTGAGCCAATGACGTTGTTTTTGTTGTGCCTTTGTGTTAGCGGAATGTTTCTCTTTTCAATTATGCAAATTGTGTGCGATTGCTGAGGTTATGGATATTAAAAAGTAGGTATGCGTTTTGCGATAGAATAAGTACTAAACAGAAACTAGGTAGAATGTATATACTCACTGCCCAATAACATTTAAATACCGAAATTCAAACACGCAAAGAGCGCAATGCGTGGTCGACCATAAATATTTTCCAAGATGGGCAATGGAAAGTTTTTCCATGCATTATTTCACCCTGCAGGCAGCAAACAAGCAAACAAATCGTCAAGTTAAGTCAAAACGGTTATTACGGTTATATTTATTATATCGGCATGGCGACAAAGAGACACGCATATTATAGACAGCAGTAAGTACGAGTAAAGTAAAAAAAGTCAAGGAATCAATTTGTCACGAAAACAATATATATGTTATTATTATACCGTTTACCCAATATTTAAGATGTTGCTTATTTGATGTATGTTCACGAACTGTGATTCTTTTGACGGAGGCGCTAGTTTTACGTTTCTAATCATCTTAAGTAATATGAACCGTTTCAAATGCTTAAAATATTTTGGAACACAAAATGTTTTAAGCATTTGTAAAAACAATTTCTTTGAAATGTCTTTATTGTAAGTTAATGTTGAATTGTGGTAATGTCCACAATCATGTCAATGCCTAGTGACCAACGAGGCGCCAGCGACCTTGCATGCGAGCTGTACCTACCTACCCTACTCTATCTAAACTAGTTAGACGTCTATACATAATACTCAGGTCTTTGCATAGATACCTAGCTGCGTTAGGGTGTTTGTTGTTACTCAGTTGTCTATGGTCAATGGACAAGATTTTTATTGACCATAGACTTACGAATGTTTTGTTACGTTTGATTAAATATTGTATAAGTTAGTGGTTAAATAAAAAGAAAGTACCTACTTTGATTATCGGCTTGTATTTTACAAGCTTATATTTAATTTGCTATCTTAATTTGTTTACGTCAAATCTTGCAGGATGAATTAGAACCGGTTCCTCTGAATTGATTTTGTCGGAATTTTGCATGTTAAGAGAGGCAGGTAATGCATCAAAGCAGCCTGTACCTCCACCTCACAGAAAAACGCAGTCAAATAATTAATCTTTGGAGTTTCCTACGTGTGAGTAAGGTTACCAGTAAGTTTCTGAGGAGTTGTTGTTTTAGCAGGAGAGGTGACATCGCGCATGTGATACTTAATGTATTATAAGCGTTCATAGGTTACGGTAATCGCTTTACATCAGGTGGGCCGTATGCTCTTATGTCTCTAGGCGTTTTACATCATCAGCTGTCACAATATCATTGAGTGATGGTCCTGACGTAAAGATATTGGTTATCTGAAAAAACGCCTACGCTAGTTGGTACACTGCCTAGCTTATCTACCTACTCTACTTATATGCAAACGCGTATTTCGCGCGGCAAGCTTTGGGCAAAAGTCTTTGCGTCTACCTCTGTCTCACCTATTTCTACCGCCACTGCTATATTTATATAGCTGTGTTCCGGTTTGAAGGGTGAGATATAGCAGAGAAGTTACTGGGTACTGTTACGATACATCCTTAGGCCACGAGATAGGCAGCGCGCGAGTAATTTCCCCGTGGTGTAGCGAGCGTCTATAGGCTGCGGTGACCGCTTACCATCTAATACGGCCCGCATAATAGTACGAACCCCTCTAAGACCTTTGGACTTTATCCCGGTGATGTGTTCCTGTGAAATAGTGTGGAATAATAGTACACATAAACATCCATACTATCCCACAGGAACATATCACCGGGATAAAAAGTAGCCTATATGTTAATCCAGTACCTCACCTGTCTACCTACCAAATTTTATCCAAATCCGTTCACTCGTTGAGGCGTGAAAACGGAACAAACATCCGCACATACATCCATACAATCTTTCGCGTTTATAATATTACTAGCTGCTGCCCGCGGCTCCGCCCGCGTGGATTGAAATAACGTAGCCTATGTGTTGATCCAGATCATAATCTATGTGCGAAATTTCATTCAAGTCCGTTCAGCCGTTTAAGTGTGAAAGAGCAACAAACATCTATACATACAAACTTTCGTATTTATAATATTAAGTAGGATATGAAAGCAATACATGACTTCTTCCTGGCGTTAGGCCGTTTCCTAATCCATTAGAACTGGCGGCGTTCGTTACCTAAACCTAAGGATTTGGCGAAGATACTGATTTTACATGGAACGACTGCCGTCAGACCTCCGCGACCCATGGGGTACCAGACCTTTCTTAGCTTAGGAACACGTCTTTCAAAATATATATTTTTTCAAAATATAATTGTTTCCTTCGCCGCCGAGCTTGTAATTGTTATATATAACGATAAATATTAAATCACGAATTTGTAGTTGTATTTTCCACATCAGGATTCGATCTAGGGACCTGTCACTTAAGAAGCTGGTTATGTTTTCAATGGAATAATTACTTCTCTTCTGCTATAAAGTAATATCTATATAATTTATATAACTTATACCATAGTAAATAGGTTCAATATTCTACGGGGAGGAGAAGCAAGGAAATCCGCAGCAATTTAACGATGAAATTAGCGGGTAGTAGTGAGGAATAAGATAGAACTGTACGGTTTGACGTATTCAAGAAGATAATTGAATAATAATTCATGTCGGCGGCAGGAGAAGATAATTTTACGTCTTCTCTGTTTATCAGAAAGTTTTGGTAAGATCTCTCTCCATTTGGTATACCTAAGTGAATGGTTTTACTGAACCGAATTGGCATTTCAAACATTCAATTCATTTCGTCGAATTGCTGCACAAAAAGTTTAACTCGTCTCGTATTAAATATTTTTCTCAAATTGAAGTCGCATGTTCGTTTAAATAATTATTTGCTCTAATACATAGTTCATATGCCACTCATGGGTTCAGGGAAAAATACATTTCATATATACAATGGATATGTCAAATAGAGTATATAGCTTTGATTTTTTTTTCAAATGGTAGTTCATGAAAATATATTTACGAAAAGTTGTAGACCATACAATTTTCTACAAATATTTTTTTACGTACCATTTACCATTGATGAGAAATCACGATTTTAGACATCGAGTAACTTTATTGGGACGAAGTTAAAAAAAGATAAATATAAACGAATGTTATACTATTTTAATAATTTCTCATTGATTGCCTTTTTTTTTTTTAATTACCAGCCTACCTTTATGTGTAAGTGTAAGACTAAATTGCTACTGACACTATTGCGAGAGCTGCAACAAGCTTTAACTTCGACTTAACGTCACGAATATAAAGGAACTGCGACATGACGGGACTGCGACACGACAGAACTGCGACTAGACTTCACAAGAGAATTACTTCGAGAACTTTAGGCGTCGACTAGTAACACGACGGAAAAATGCCACAACATATTAAGCGACATCCTCGGTACTACCTATAAAAAATAAGTGAAATACACACTCGTAATTAACAAAACAAATGTTATAATATTTATAATAGCGTATTTAAGACCGTGTACCAATTTTCAGCTCTATGGGTAAGTATTGTAAAGTCTATTTTAATACAACTATTTATTTACTAAGTACTGTAAGAAATCTTTGTTTATTACTATTTAAGAATTTATATTATAGTATAGTCCTTTTTATACTGTGCATGTAGCTATTGTGCTAAATATCATACTGTCCTTCCTTGAAGAAGCTATTGTAATGATCGGTTAGATACGAGTATTAATTGATACAACGTTTTTGAACTGATGAACCTATCTTATGCACCAACGTCAGGCAGACCTCCCTCATGCCATTCAGTAACTTACACTTTATTGGTACTAGATCTGCCATCGAGGTCCATCCAGTGAGTGGCGAGCCACAGCCTACCGGAACTAGCAATCGTACATGGTAGTTACGGCCGTCCCATTTCTGTAAAGTACCAATAATCCCTCCAGATCGCGTTAAAATAGCTTAGCCTAATTAGTTTCCCTAATAGCCTAATTTCCACACATTCGCAATAGTCCCAATACCTGCCGAGACCTGGTCTTGGGTTAATATTTTTGCCTACCCTACCTACCCCATAAGAGGTTTGGCGTGAAGTTATAGATAGATAGAATTTAAAAATAATTATCATATTTGAGTCCGGAATAGGATAAAAAATGCACGGTAAATACGACATTGAGGCGTTGCCCCTTGTTAAGCACCAAGGTATCATAAAATGGCCGGTGTCCGGTGAGGCGAAGCCGGTGTGCATTATTCAAAGCGTTGCATTCCAAACAGCTCACGCCGCACAACCACCTGATCCAAGTCGTGTGTCCAAAGTTCCAGCTTGACTTATTAATAAAGACCTTGCGAAGGGACTTCGTTACGACTCGAAGTAGGTACAATGCCTAACGCTGACGTTAGTGACGCTATAAGTTCTTCAATATGCATTTAAATGTTATGTAGGAATGTATGTCAAAGTTGATTTAACTTCTGTAGATAGTAATAGATCATATTAATAATTTTGTAAAAGTTTTTAGGTTTTTGTACAAATATGGAATTGGTTATTTATATAAAATTAGGTATATACTATTTTATATATACTTTTGGAGTAATTAAGCAGAAACGCAAAAAAAGTAAATAGGAACTCTTGTCTGAACGTCTGTCTATAATGATACTTTGCCATTTAGTATATGCCCACCTAGTAGGGTATTGCTGAGCGGGTAGATGGCGCTATACCGCAACTTGAAAAACAGTGTCCTCAATTTAATGGCGGGTGTGTGTTACGCTGGG
This sequence comes from Pyralis farinalis, assembly GCA_947507595.1. Classification (NCBI taxonomy): domain Eukaryota; kingdom Metazoa; phylum Arthropoda; class Insecta; order Lepidoptera; family Pyralidae; genus Pyralis; species Pyralis farinalis. Next base: position 7,746,924 of record OX382282.1, on the reverse strand, counting down.
GGTATTTCAAATTATACATTTGTCTACCCAGGAGAAATTGGGGCGAGGTATTTATTTTTGATAAGTATCTGTGTAATATTATTTAACTTGATTAATTTTTTTTCTCTAGACTACTTGATAACACATAGAAAAGTATCTATCTAATATTTAATTGATTAATATTTTTTCTCTACTATTTGCTGGATACTTCGGGGACTAAGGACTGTTATGTGGTGCTTTGTTCTCTCTGTAAGGGATTGGCGTGAACATATAGGCAGAAAATCCCTCATTTAAAGGTATTGCAATTACCAGTGACTGAGTAGATCATCGCAAATTGTATCCCATATTTGTTTGACTTGCATCCAGCCCGTAGTCATTGGAAGTTATAAACTGTAAAACGGTCGTTGTGCTTAGGATACGACGAAGAAGCACGCACTAATTCCATTTTCGCCGTCCAATTTATATCTGTCACTTCTGGTGCCCTGGTCGGCGCGCGTAAAAATATTGTTTTTACTTATCCCCTGGCCCCCTACGGGGGTTGAAGGGAGATGGGGTGTAATTACTTGAGCAGACGTTCGGGGCCTACGGGGATCGGAATTACTAACGGGGCCTGCCTGAGGTTTTTGTAGGTGACTCGGGTATTTTTCTTAATCTTTGCAAGGCTGAGATGGGGATACTAAGGTTTTTGTAGGCGGTGGTGAGTTAGGTAGAATATAACAAAGCTTTTCGTTATTTTAGCGAGTTTACATCACACTGTAATAGAGTTTGATTTTGACTGTTTGTTTTCTACATATTTGGTTGATTGAGTGATATTTGATAGTAACTTGATTAGGAAAAACTACATACCTTGTAAGGTGGATGTATAGTGGTGGACTATCCTATTGTGCTGTTCTGTAGAAAAGCACAGCTAAATAAGAAGTATCTATGTATATATATGTAGAGTTTCAGCTGCCGAGGATTTCCTGTGTTAGCATTCGGAGAAATCACGCTCTGGCTGCACTCCTTGTATTGTAAGCGATTATAGGGAATGTCGTTTAACATCTGGTGGGCTGTAAGCTTTTTTGCTACCCGACGTAGCATTAAAAATGTTCGCTTGTCACCGGAATCGAGTGAAAAAAGTAGGAACTATAATAAGCTTTAAAAACTTTTCTTACAGTTTGCATAAGCAAGAAAATCGGGGATGCATCGTAAAGTTAGAACCGGGAGGTAATCAAATTAAGGGGTGACGATTTGGGGGTGGCAACCGCGGCCCCGATCTTGAATCCAATTCTTTAGTCGGCATCGGATTTAAGTTGTTTACATTGTACAACAATCGAGCTCTACAAATTGTTATTTAAGGTTGTTCCTGTAACCGCTTACCATCTGACTGTGTTCGGCACTTGGCCTGAAGAAATGTAGGCATTATCTAGTCATGCTAGCTCGCTCGTTATTCACTAATGCTGCGTAGAAATGAATCAACTATCTAAAATTATAAATAAGAGACTTCTTTTTCTTAAATAAAGCATCTAACTTTACAATGTGCCTTTTCTAACTTGGTAGATATTGTGCATTATTATAGAGATCGAGGGCAATATGCTATAGTCTTGTCACTTCGCTTACGACGCTGTTCACTTTACACTGACTTTCGAGAGCTCCAAAAATCTATTGTTTTATTTTTTTATATACGACGTCGGAAGGCATACAAGCGTACGGTAAATGCATATAATGCAAAGTAGTTACCGATGCCTATGAACACTTGCGATAAAACTCGCGCGTTGGTAACCAGTGGGGTTAGCAAGGAGTTGATATTTGGCTGCGGTTTTATGTATTGTGGATATACTTCCCCCGTTGGGCAGCTTTGATGCGCTCTGCCTCTCTTAAAAAACACCCATACAAACTAAACAGACATGTTCGTGAACATAAATGTTTGTTCTGTGCGGGAATCAAACCCACTGGTGTTGAAGTCGCATCGTTAACCACTCCACTACCGAGCTCGTCAACAATAACTAAATTACTTTGTCATATAGCATTTTTCGATATAATGTGGTTTTAATTGTATGTCTAAAATGGTAACTGATTTGAAGCTATTTTTTGTTTGAATAAAATATGGATGTGATAGTTGGTAGTTATAATTTGTGAATATAAAATGTATTCCCAGTTTAGGTTTATTGTAAAGTAGCAGTAGGTATACTAATAACCTGTTATTATCTTCTTTTCCCTACCATTATACCGTTTCCTAATCCATTTAGATTTTCGGGCTCCGCTACCTAAACCTAACTATTTGTTAAACATACTGATTTTGAAATGGAGCGACAGCCGTCAGTCCTCCACAGTCCATATGGATACCAGACACACCCATTAGGGTCACGTCTATCGAAATATAATTTCTTGAATGTGCCGGTTTGCTCACGATGTTTTCCTTTACCGCCGAACAAGTATTACAATCGTGTACACAAATACGAAAACACGAATTTAGTGTTATAGCCACACCAGGATTCTAATCAGGGACTAGTCTGTTAATAAGGTAGTTCTTTATCAACTTAGCTATCACTGTTCAAAAGCTTATTTAGTCAAGTACTTATTGTTTCTCTTATTTTGAGTACAGACTTTAAGTGAAAAAAATCGGCCAAGTGCGAGTCCGACTCGCGCACGAAGGGTTCCGTGCCATTATCTATAAAAACGGCAAGAAAATCACGTTTGTTGTATGAGAGCCTCCCTTAAATATTTGTTTTATTTTAATTTAATTATTTATTTTTAAAGTGGATATATAATTAAATATTCTGTGAATATTTCAAGCGTCTACCTGTTGCCGTTATCAATATCGAGGAAAAACGAGCAAAAAAAATCGGCCAAGTGCGAGTGGGACTCGCGCACGAAGGGTTCCGTACCATTATCTTTAAAAAATGCAAAAAAAATCACGTTTCTTGCATGGGAGCCCCCTTAAATATTTATTTTATTATATTTTTTAGTATTTGTTGTTATAGCGGCAATAGAAATACATCATCTGTGCAAATTTCAACTGTCTAACTATCACGGTTCATGAGATACAGCCTGGTGACAGACGGACGGACGGACAGCGGAGCCTCAGTAATAGGGTTCCGTTTTACCCTTTGGGTACGGAACCCTAAAAATCACGTGTGTTGTATGGGAGCCCCCTTAAATATTTATCTTATTCTATTTTTTAGTATTTGTTGTTATAGCGGCAATAGAAGTACATCATCTGTGAAAATTTCAACTGTCTAACTATCACGGTTCGTGAGATACAGCCTGGTGACAGACGGACGGACGGACGGACAGCGGAGTCTCAGTAATAGGGTTCCGTTTTACTCTTTGTCTGTTGCTCTGCCACTGACACGTTCGAATATCGCTCATTAATAATTGTATAAATATTTATTTTATTATTACCCTGAAGATGACGATGTTAGGAACAGATTTGGTCTGAAAGAGTACATACATACATATCATCACGCCTGTCTCCCACTGGGGTAGGCAGAGACTATAGAATACCAAGTGCACCGATCCAAACATACCGCTCTCGTTTCTTCTACACTCATCAACCTCTTCATGCGTGCTCTTCGGTTTTGGGTACTTTTGATTTGGCCCTTTTTCAACACATCACCAACTTGGTCTATATGTGTGCGTCTGAAAGAGTGTCGGTGTTAAAATAAGAAGAGGCATGCTCCGTTAGTTCGGATATGTAGAAAAAGTGCAGGAGGAAAGAATTAATAAGTTGTAGGAGTCGAGGACGGCCAATACTTACCTACCATGACCAAGTTGATCGTGTTTTTATAAGAATGTGATGTCTTAGAAATCGGCGAGCGTGCTTGAGAAGAGCAATGAATGTTAAAGAAGCGAGTGAGGTGTGTAATCGTCGAGTCATGTGGCGTTCAGTTCTCTCCGCCTACCCAGCAAGGGATTTGACGTGAAATTATAGACAGATTTCCCTGAAAACTTTTCTTTCTGTCGAGAAGTAGTTTGTTTTAGTTAGTGTAACCAAAACTAACAAATTATTTCTCAATAATTAAAAAAAGAAGTGAACATAGTGTGTTTAAAAATATAATAAAGGCCAGGAGTCAAAAACTTTAAGTGTGTCCTTTTTATTATGAGGTATACTGTATTAATTATATTTTCGTTCTTCGAACAATTACAATTTCTGTTGAAGATTGTAAATGAATATTTTGATGGACGCAAGTGAAATCTGAATACATATAAAAGAAACTGTTACTATTACAAAATATGTCTATTTATTTTGTTAGACACTCAGAAACTCAGAGGGATTAGAATCTGGTTATGATTGTGATATTGCAGACACGCCAAACTTACATGCGATCTTTTCTGAAATGGAATATCTTCATTAAGATCTCTCTATTCTGTAACTGTATCTTGACTTTTGATTTCTATAATCTATTTATGATACTATGACTTCTCGCCGAGTCATTGTTGATGATGTTTTTTCTGCTACACCGTCATAATAATCTGATTAACATAAAATGTTTCATGTAAATAAACACGTTCTATAATGTGTGATTTTTATACCTGGCAACAGCATTTGTTTTACTCTAGTGTATGTTTACACATGAGCAATGTTATTGATATGGAATGTAAATGGGTCACCGTCATCTTAGAGCCAACATCTCCAGCTCAAGATAGACCCTGCAAAATACTTATCGAGGCTAACAATAGCAAAGGGTTATTGAATAAATAGTCAGCCGACTGAAATATCCTCCACTACAACGTCAGCCAACTAACTCGTTGGAGCCTAGTTATGTCACTGCAAGTATGTGAGGCCTTTTATTGCAATCGTTGCCAACTACAGTATTCGCCTCGTATTAGGCGGATCGTATGCTTGTTTATCACCGGACTTGGTATAAAAAAAAAGTTAAATGGTATCAAATACGATAAATCACAACGTGACCACTTGAATGTCAGTAAATAATACTCCCTTTTTTGAAAATATTTTTTGCTAAGCTGTACCTGAGTTGTTTATATAACCCGATATTAATATAAGCATATTCTTTCTCGTGTTTGTTTTAGCGTTACCTACATAACCCGATTTAACTACACATATAGCAGTAAATTTTAACCACGTTTATAAATCTCGACGTCGCCGCAACGGGGGGAGCAGAAATCTCTAGACGGTGCGGCACGCACTCCTACGTAGGTATCCATATTTAGTACGTTCGCGTTCGCTCAGTTTATCACACTTCAAAGAGCAGGCACGAGTAGGCGCCGAGTTGTAACCGCGTCTCCCCAACGATATACCCCTGTAACTAGGAAGCCGCTTTGTGAAATTCACGATGCTTTTCGACGTAGAGACGACCCCCGTTCGGTTTTTCGAGGTCGCCCGCTTCCCCCCGTCTCATAATGCGAGTATCTACGACTACGCGTTGCCTCCTTCGCATTTATGTGAGCCTAGTACTTAGACGCGGTAACGACGTGGTTTGTGCACCTAGTTTCACTCTAACGTGCGAATGTGGGTGTTTAATTAATTATTCATTTTGGTAAAGCTTTTTAATGAACATGGGTTGAACTGTGTTGAATTGAATGTTAATTAACTCAATGCTTCTTACTAACTAATAACAGCGATATACACTCACACTGTACGCGTAATAACGTACACTAAATTTCATATACTATTTGTAATCTCAGTCTTGCTCTATCTAGGTAATGCCTAATCGGTAAAAGTTAATGAAAAATATGAGCGAGTTTTAGCGAAAATAATTAAAACTGTTTTTATTAATGTCAAAGTTAAAACATAAAATGAACAATATCATTTTTGTAATTTACTCGTTCTTATAGTTTAATTGCAAAAAAATCTAATGTTAATATCAAACGACATACCTAAATAAATATAGGTATATGTAATAAATACATATATCATAATATCTTTATTTCCTGTTATCACTATAGTCAGCTTTATTCCTTCAAATTAAGATTCTTCTTTGTTGTCATCTATCGTAAACAGCTGAGTCCGATGGCTTAACGTGCCCTTCAAAGTTCTGAGAAACTCGAGGCGCTTAACCCATCCGTAGATATGATATGCACGGTCGACTCTGCATAATTTGGGCGTTAGACTGACCATGCCTACTCGTACCATGACCAAATTGGTCGTGTCCTATCAAAAGGTGATGTCAGGAGCCTTATAAACCGGCGAGCGTGCATGAGAAGAGCATTGAATGTTAAAGAAGCGAGTGAGGTGTGTAAGGATCGGGTCACGTGGCGTTTGGTTATCTTTGCCTACCCCGCAAGGGATTTGGCGTGAAGTTATAGATAGATAGATATGTATATCTTCACGCCAGGTTTCTGGCCGACGCGGTTCTTACACTCCTCACTCACTTCTTTAACATTCATAGCTTTCTCATGCAGGTTTCTAGGTCTCCTGACATCACATTCTGATAAAACACATCAAATTTGGCCGTGATCGGCGAGTCTTGGCCTTCTTCGGCTCCTACAGCCTTCCACTTCCGCATTGTACATATGTTTCATAATTTTTTGGATAATTATAAAATACATGAAAAGAGCTATTAATGTGAAAGAAGCGAGTGAAGTGTGTAAGGACCCCGTCGTATGGCGCACGGTTCTCTCTGCCTACCCCGCAAGGGACCTGGCGTGAAGATATATATATTCTAAAATATATAATATATCTGTGTGCAAGTACACAACGCCAGTAGAAGTCAGTAAATAGTAATTTCTTAAAGTAAGGGCAGAATGTTGGCTCAGGATTTAAGAATAAGTTTCCTGGCCCCAGTTCAAAAGACAAAAAGGCACGCCGTGCAAAATGGAGCGTTTGGAATTAACGCATTAGTCTTACAGATTAAGATTCCATTTACACTAGCGGATTCACAGAGCGAGTTCGAGTATAAAGGTGCTTTGTCATTAATAGAGATGGCTCTGGAGTACAATTTTCTTATACCTTAGTTTTTATCGATAGAATAATGAAACTTTAGTAAAACTAATCGTGCCCTCCCTTCTCTCTTCTAGGGAAGTCTCTTTTATATGATATGAGGTTTACGAGGAGGGCACATTACATATATATACATATATGTATATGTAAGGTAACTAAGGTTCAATTAGACTATGCATGGAATCTACTAAATATAGAGATTGAGAAATATTCACAGCTTAGTGTTCAAGTAGGCAGTAATTGTATCATAGCGAAGTGCACATGACATGGGCTCGGTGGCGCAGCGGATACTTTGACACCGACGCTCCTGGGTTCATTTCATACAAAGGACAAACATTTTGTGTGCATGAACATGTCTGGGTGTATTTAAGATTGGTAGCGGCACCGAAGCGAAAGTACTAATTTTATTTTATAGTTTTATAAAAGTGCTGTGTCACTTCTAATCAATAATGTCTGAATAAATATTGCCTTTTAATTTTAAATTTACTACTGAATCGTTAGCATTTATGACAAAAAGTCCTAAGTACGCTAGTTAACTTACATCTCTCTACTGTGGTTTTACTAACGCCATTTACCCTTAGCTTAAGCTTAACCTAGTTGTTATAATATGCTTGAAGGCGGTGTAACGCTAAGTTTCCAGTGACCAGAATGTAATTTTATCCACAACAAACTTTACTACCCTTCCCCTCTCCCTCTTGAAATCCCTCTTAAAATATGATATCACTGAAACAGCCTTTTATGGGGTGTAAGTGACTCACTATATTTTTTAGAGCCAAAGGCATTCTCACATGCATGTGGCGCACTCTGCTAATTGTCATACAAAGGCTTTGACGAAGGTTGGGCGCATCAAAGCAGAGCGTGACTGAGAAAGTACGTCCTGAGCACAGAAAACCGCAGCCAAATAACAACACCCTAGAGTCGGTATGCCAGTCAGTGAAGGGTTCCCCTTCATGGTTCCGTGCCGTCGTAAAATATTTACGACTGAATATATTTTTGTACAGTTTAGTTAAAAACATGCATTAGTTATCGACTCTTTAAGTCTATTTCTTTCTAATGTTGTCCCGTTTCCTAATCCTAACGATTTTAATTTGATACTGATTTTAACACCGAACTATTACCGTTACATCTCCACAATCCAGAGGGAATACTCGACTGCGTGAGGTGTAACGTCTTACATCCCAGATTGAGAAAAAATCGGCCAAGTGCGAGTGGGACTCGCGCACGAAGGGTTCCGTACCATTATCTATAAAAAGGCAAAAAAATCACGTTTGTGTATGGGAGCCCCCTTAAATATTTATTTTATTCAATTTTTTAGTATTTGTTGTTATAGCGGCAATAGAAATACATCATCTGTGAAAATTTCAACTGTCTAACTATCACGGTTCATGAGATACAGCCTGGTGACAGACGGACGGACGGACGGACGGACAGCGGAGCCTCAGTAATAGGGTTCCGTTTTACCCTTTGGGTACGGAACCCTAAAAAGGTTATCGTTGGCCGCGTTTAATATATGGGAAGCCCATTAAACAAGTGAATTGAATTTTATAGTAATTATTTTTAAACAATATATCCAAATTTCAAGTCAATAACTAATTTCCTTTACGAGTTATAAACCTGTGTTATACTGACAGCCGGGCCAACAGATGTTAGAGTGAGCAATAGTGATCCGTTTGGTACGTTCCGGTACGTCCGTTCTAGGTACGGAGTGTTATCCTGTTTTCCTAATCCATTAGGATTGGCGGGTTCCATTAGTTAAGGTTTTGGCACGAAGATTTTGACATCACTGCCGTCAGATCCATGACAACCCAGAGACAATATCAGATTTTACATAGGTTAGGTCGTGGTAGGTTAACACGTGTTTAAAAAAATAATTTCTTAGACGTGTGGGTTTCTTCACGTGTTTTCCTTCACCGCCGACTATAGACAATTACAAGTATGTTCATAACTCCCAAAACACGAATTTGAGGTACATGTCCACGCCAGTACATATAAAAACAGACTTCAGTGAGTGAGAGACTTTGAGATCAATAAATTGCGGCATTTATCATTACAATCATACGAGTTTCGATTTTGCCGCTTAACAATGAAACAAATTGGCGTATATTCATTTTTTTATATACTACAGTACAGCGTACAGTTATCGTAGTCTATGAACGCTTGCAATACAGTATCGCTCGCACATTGCTACTCCTGCTGTTTACACAGCAACTCGTCATGAGCTTACCGGTAACCTTACTCCCTCGCAGAAATTCAACAACCTTTCAGGGGGTTATTTTATATTCTATCAGGTCTAGGTACTTCCCCAGTTGGGGGGTTTTTTAATAGCCCTACCTTTCTTAAATCTCTTTACATACATAGATACTATCACCGTGATAGCGTGTAATTAGAGAATTTAATAATTTATTAGTTCCTTTCAGAGTTGGTCTGAAAGAGAGCGTCGGTGTTAAAATAAAAAGAGGCATGCTCCGATGGTTCGGACATGTAGAAAGAATGCAAGATGAAAGAATGACGAAGCAGATATACAATGCAAAAGTGGAAGGATGTAGGAGCCGGGGAAGGCCAAGACTTACCTACCATGACCAAATTGGTCGTGTTCTATCAGAAGGTGATGTCAGGAGCCCTAGAAACCGGCGAGCGTGCATGAGAAGAGCAATGAATGTTAAAGAAGTGAGTGAGATCTGTAAGGATCACGGAAAACCGCAGCCAAATAATAACTCCCTGGAGGTTTATTGTATTCCTGCGAGTGAATTAGGTTATAAGTAAGCTTCTGAGGAGTTGCTGTGGTATCAGTGTCCTCAGGCTATAGTTAACAATAAACGTATTACATCAAGGCCGTATGATTTGTTACCTTCCGCCGTCGCCTGACGTTGTAGGAAAGAAAAACATACATATGTTATATATATAAATATATATATGTACGGTATATTCAAGCCGGGCAAGAACTGAGTGCTATAAGACGCGGTCCTTACACACCTCGTTCGCTTCTTTAACATTCATAGCTATTTTCATGCACAGTCGTCAGTTCCTAGGGCTCCTAACGCCAGGGGCAGGCCCCAAGTGTTTTCTAGTGCTTCCACGTAGTCTGCCCTGGACCCACTCACCTGGTGCGCGGTAACGCAGTGGCCGGTGAGTGGTGACTAAAACTAGAAAACTATACTTGTGGGCGAGGAGGTTGAGTAGAGTTGGAGTAATTGACGTTTTCGTTGATTGTCTTGGTGGTGTGGAGCGTGTCCGTGTGGTTGGTGGTGTCGTGTGTTTTTGTTGCGTTGGTTTTTGTTTTGTGTGTTTGTAGTTGGGTTCGGTGACGAACATAGGCGGTTTTTGTTGGTGTTTTGTTTTGTCACTTGTTGGGTTTTTGTGTTTGTCGTTCGTTTTCGTGTTGTGTGGGCTGTCTAGTTCTCGGTCACGAGCCTGGACAGCCGAGTCCCGGTGATGCCGGGTAGGGGGGGTACGTTGGGGCCTAAAGGTTCCGGGGGGGGTGACGTCTCGGAGGGCCCACGAAGGGAAGAGGTGGATATCGAGGGCGAGGGGTGGGTGGAGACCGACTCTATGGTCACCACCCTCTCCGAATCTGAGCTGTGTCGCAAGCGCCTGTTCTCGGGGTCGGAGACGGAGACCCCCGACGAGCGGGCGAAGATGCCCACCGCCAGGCGCGGCAAGAGGGGCGGTATCGCCCCCAGTTTGGCTAGGGCCCGCCAACAACTAAGGGAGCGAAAGGAGGAGGCCAAGGAGGCGGCATTTAATGCGCTCCTTGAGAAGCGGGCCCTTAGGACGAGGATGAGCCCATATATAGCGGCAGGAAGTGCCGAGGGGGTGAGCCCCGAGGCGGAGAAGAAAAGCCCCGAAGGGAGAAGCCCTGAGGGGGATGCGGCGAGCCCACTCGAGAAGGGCGCAGAGGACCTCATGGTGAGGGGCGAGGGGATGTTGGAAGTCATCCTCGACCTCACGGGGAAATCGGCGAGCCTCAAGGGGGGCTACGCCGCAAAAATTGCAAGGGCTGCGAGCGGGATTCGGGAGATCCTGGGGGCCCTGGTGGTGCGCACGGAGGTGGAGGAGACCCACCGCCTCCGAGCTGACAACGCCCGTCTCCAACGGGAGGTGGCCTCCTTGAGGGAGGAGGTCAAGGCGCACCGCCGGGAGTTCCAGGAGCTCCGGAGCGAGAGGAAGGCGCAGGGGTCGACGGGCCCGGTGGATCTCCAGACCCTGGAGTCAAACATCGCCCGGCTCGTCGGCAACCTGGTGGACGGCCGGCTCGCCGCGATTGAGTCGCGTCTGCCTCCTCCGAGTGTCGCCCGTCCCCCATTGGCGGGCGACAGCTCACCGGTGGCGAGGGCCGCGAGGGCGGCCATCGAGAATGCAGGTCGGCCGGCGACTAAGCCGAAGAAGGTAATTGCGCCGGCCGAGCTCGAGGTACGACCTCGGGCAAGACCGGCCACCGGAACGGGTCCCGCCCGCAGTGGGGTCCCGCAGGAGACGTGGACGAGCTTCGGCCCGTCCACATCAAGGGCGAAGCCGGCCGCGGTGACGCCGTCGCCAGCGGCAGGGGCCACCGAGGTCCCTAAGGAGGCGTGGACCGACGTGGTCCGCCGCAGGCCGCGAAAGACCGCGGCCCCCGCGACTCCTGCGGCGCCAGCGCCCGCCAAGGCGTCAGCCAATGCTCCCGCAGGCAGGGAGGAGGGCCGAAAGCCCAAGGTGGTGCTCCCCGGCTCCACGGCCGTAATTCTCAAATTACGGCCGGAGGCAGCCCAAGGGGGGGCATCGTATGCCTCGGCCCTGCTTAAGGCCGAGCGGGAGGTAAACCTGGGCGAGCTGGGAATCGGCTCGCTCCGGATTCGCAAGTCTGCGACCGGAGCGAGGCTTATCGAAGTCCCCGGCTCGTCCAGTCACGAGAAGGCTGACGCCTTGGCAGCCAGGTTGTCGGCTGCCCTGTCCAGCGTTGCTGAGGTGTCCAGGCCCGTGAAGTGTGCGGAGTTCCGCCTCACGGGTCTGGACGACGCCGCTACGGCGGAGCGGGTCAAGGCTGCGGTCGCGCGCGAGGGGGGCTGCACCCCCGAGCAGGTCCGGGTGGGCGAAATCCGCCCGGACTGGCGGAGTTCCAGCTCCGCCCTGATGCGCTGCCCGGTGACGGCAGCGAAGAAGCTGCTCGAGCTGGGCAGTATAGGGGTGGGCTGGAGCCGGGTGCAGCTCCACCTGCTGGAGGCGCGCCCCATGCATTGTTATAAGTGCATGGGGAAGGGGCACACAGCCGAGCTGTGCCCCTCCAAGGAGGACCGCAGCCGGCTTTGTTACCGGTGCGGGCAGCCGGGGCACATCGCCTCGGGCTGCTCGGCCCAGGCCCGCTGTGCCGTATGCGCAGACGCTGGGCGGAAGGCGACACACGTGATGGGGGGCCGTCTTTGCAACCCCCCATCCGTCCGCGGGAGAACGCCCCCCATCTCTCGCGGGAGTGGGCGGCAGACGGCGCCGGAGGCTAGGATGTCCGAGTAATGGCCGGACATCCTCGCTTCCTGCAGGCCAACGTCAACCACTCCGCCGGGGCTCAGGACCTTTTCCTGCAGACCATGGCGGAGTGGGACGTGGACGTGGCGGTGGTTGCGGAACCATATTTCGTGCCCTCCCGGCCTAACTGGGCCGGGGATCTGGACGGTTCCGTGGCCATCGTCGCGAGGCCTGGCGCCAGCCCCCCACTCGTGGTGTGGGGGAGGGGAGCGGGTTACGTGGCGGCGGTTCGGGGAGAGTACGCAATCATCGGTGTGTACTTCTCCCCGAACCGTGACCTGCCGGCCCTGGAGCGGCTGCTCGACGCTCTGGGGTCGGCTGTGAGGCGGCTAGCGCCCGCCCAGGTTGTCGTGGCCGGTGACTTCAACGCCAAGTCCACGGCGTGGGGGAACCCGGCCACGGAAGCCAAAGGGCGGATGGTGGAGGAGTGGGCGCTGGCCGCGGGACTGTCCCTCTTAAATAGGGGGACAGTCCACACGTGCGTGCGGTGGAACGGAGGGTCGGTGGTGGATCTGTCCTTCGCCACCGCGTCCACCGCACGCCGAGTGGAGGGCTGGAGGGTGGAGACGGGGGTGGAGACACTCTCGGACCATCGTTATATCAGGTTCGAGGTGTCTCCAGCTCCCGGGAGTCCGACGACTTCGTCCCGGTGGCGGAGCCGGTTCCCGCGTTGGGCGCTCACCAGGCTCGACCGGGAACTGGCAGAGGAGGCGGCCATTGTCGGCCGCTGGGGCCTCCCGCCAATGGAGGATCTGGACGCCGAGGAGGGGGCTGGTCGTCTCTGCGACGCCTTCACGGCGGTGTGCAGAGCGGCCATGCCCAGCGTTGGGCGTCCGCCTCCGAGGCGGGCGGTCTACTGGTGGTCGGCTGAGATAGCCGGCCTCCGGGACGCCTGCAACGGGGCGCGTAGGGCGTATACTCGGAGCAGGCGTCGCCGCCCCCGGGACGAAGGGAGAGATGGCCATCTGCACGGCATATACGTGGAGAAGAAGAGAGCCTTGCAGATGGCCATAAGTAGGGCCAAGGAGGGAGCGTGGCAGGAGCTGCTGGAGGGCCTAGACAGGGACCCGTGGGGCCGACCGTATAGGGGAGCGCGGAACAAAATCCGCGCTCAGTCGGCCCCACTGACAGAGACCCTCCAGCCGGCCGTGTTGGAGAGGGTTGTCGGGGAACTCTTCCCCGACAACCCACGGGGCTACGCTCCTCCGAGGATGGCCCTACAGTCGGACTCCAGAGGAGAGGAGGAGGGCGCTCCGCCGCCCGTCACCGACCAGGAGATGGAGGCGGTCGTTGACCGCCTCCGAGGCAAAAAGAGGGCGCCGGGTCCGGACGGGGTGCACGGGAAGGTGCTAGCGTTGGCTCTCGTGCACCTCGGAGACAGGTTCCGGGAGCTCCTCGACTGCTGTTTGCGGTCGGGGTGCTGCCCGGGACCCTTCAGGGTGGGCCGGCTCTGCCTTCTGTTGAAGGGAGACCGGCCCCCGGACTCGGGGTCGGCGGTTCGACCGGTCGTTCTGCTGAACGAGGCGGGGAAAGCCCTAGAAAGGGTTGTCGCTTCCCGCCTCGCTCAGCACTTGGAGGATGGCCCGGGACCGGGCCTATCGGATGCCCAGTTCGGGTTCCGGGCCAGACGGTCGACCGTCGACGCCATTAGGCGCCTAAGGTCGGTGACGGAGGATGCGGAGCGCAGCGGAGATGTGGTGGTGGCGGTGTCGTTAGACATCGCCAACGCCTTCAACAGCCTCCCCCACAGTACCATACTGGAGGCCCTCAAATACTTTGGGGTGCCTCCGTACTTGGGGAGACTGTTGAAGGCGTACTTGGAGGACAGGGAGGTGCGCTACGAGGACGCGAGGGGCCAGATGGTGAGAAGACACGTCGTGTGCGGTGTCCCACAAGGGTCCGTTCTGGGCCCCATTCTGTGGGACCTCGCATACGACTGGGTCCTGCGGGGCCGTCTCCTCCCCGGGATGAGCGTCATCTGCTATGCAGATGACACCCTCGTCACATCCCGGGGTAAGACCTTCGTGGAGGCGGCGCGGCTGGCCGAAGTCGGTGTAGGACTGGTGGTCAGCCGCATAGAGAGGCTTGGGCTTCGGGTCCGCTTGGATAAAACCGAGGCCCTCCTCTTCCGCGGGACCGGTAGGCGGGGCCCCCCCTCGGGAGCGCACCTCCAAATAGGAGGAGAAAGGATTAGGGTGAGTGCCCAGATTAACTATCTGGGCCTCACCCTGGACGGGAGATGGACCTTCGGCCCCCACTTCGAGCGGTTGGGGCCGAGGGTCATCAGAGCTGCGGCGGCGCTGGGTCGCCTCCTGCCCAATGTGGGTGGGCCCAGCGCCGCGTGCAGGCGGCTGTACTCCGGCATCTGCCGGAGTATGGCCACGTACGGTGCCCCCATATGGGCGGAAGCCCTCTGCGCTCGGAATAGGGCTCAGCTGCGCAGAGCGCAGCGGGTCATAGCGCAGAGGGCGATAAGGGGGTACCGGACGGTGGCGTGGACGGCCGCGACCGCCCTTGCTGGCGACCCGCCCTGGGAGTTGGAGGCGGAGGTGCTCGCCGAGGTATACGGGTTTGTCTCGGATAGGAGGATTCTCGGCGAGCGCCCCACGTCGGTGGAGGTGGGGCGGTATCGCCAGCGAGGGTATGTGGAGATGATGCGGAGGTGGGGGGAGGACCTGGCGCAGCCGCGGTACGGTGTCCGCGTTGCGGAGGCGCTGCGCCCGGTCCTGGAGGCGTGGATGCGTCGTAGGCGCAAACCCCTCACTTTCCGCATGGTGCAGGTGCTCACCGGACATGGATGCTTCGGTGAGTACCTGCACCGGGTCGCGAGGCGGGAGGAGCGGCCAGGCTGCCACGATTGTGGCGCGGCCGAGGACACTGCTCAGCATACTCTAGAGCAGTGTCCCAGATGGTCTCGGCAGCGCCACGATCTGGTGTCCGCGCTAGGTAGCGCGGACCTCTCGCTCCCGAGCGTGGTCCGCTCCATGCTCGGGAGTGACAGTGCCTGGCAGGCGATGGCTTCCTTCTGTGAGACCGTCATGTCCCAGAAGGAGGCCGCGGAGCGGGACAGGGAGGACGATCCTCAGGCTGCCCCGCTCCGGAGACGGCGGACGGGAGTGCGGCGTAGGCGCTACGCGCACCTACTGCCGCCTCCCTAACCTGTGGGACTAGGGGTCAGGCTGGGAACCTGGCCCCATAATGGTCCCGCCGCCGGAGGGGCTGTCCCAATTTGCCGGGATGGCCCCTAGAGAGAAGAAGTCCGGCCCCTTTTGAGGGGCTGGCCAGTCGCAGTGGTGCCCTGTTGCTTACAGATCCGGGGCACCACACCAACGCGGCCGATGGCATTTCGCGGGGTTGTTTAGTGGGTATACCGTCGGACAGCCGACGGGGAGTCCCACACTACCACCGGAGGCCACCCAGGCACCGGTGGTGTGCGTAACGCATTTTTCCCCGCGTCACAAAAAAAAAAAAAAAAAAAAAAAAAAAAAAAAAAAAAAAAAAAAAAAAAAAAAAAAAAGGGCTCCTAACGCCACCGTTTGATAACACGATTAATTTGTTCGTGTTAGGCGAGTCTTCCTTCCTCGGCTCATATATACTTCCACTTAGGCATTGTATATCTATTTCGTCATTCTTCCTCATTCATCCTCCATTCTTTCTACATGGCCGAAACAACGGATCTGCCTTTTGTTACCACTGACACTCCCTTTCAGTCCAACTCTATTTCTTACATCATCATTGCGAACGAGGTCAGCGAACGTTACGTTACGTATTTCATATTAAATTTTATAATTTCTTTGCATATATACTTTTCGATTTATACCTAATAAATAAGGAAAAGTAATCGCTTTATTTCTGTTAATCGTAATTTGAACAAATTTTCCTTCATACAATAACAAAAAATAAAACCAAGGAATCTTATTTTACCCAATTAATGAAATTATAATTTGATATTTAATTATCACACTCAAATTAAAATAATAGAGTTTTTCTGCATGAAAAAAGAAATTGCGATGTGAACGAGCAATGACCTATGAATGTTAAAGAAGCGAGCGAGGTTTGCAACGATCGAGTCACGTAGCTCTCGGTTCCATCTGCCAACCCACAAGGGGTTGGAGTGTAGGTATATTGAATAGATTAGTGTTTTTCCAATACTTATTTTCTTCCTATTATAGGTACCATAAATCATTTTTTGTTGTATGTTTCACAAAATATTGTTGACAAAACAACGCTCGAAAAATGTATTAAATTCATTGAAGTAGTTGTACAGACCAGTATTTACATGTTTGTGTATTCTATTATAATCTCAGTATTGGGGGTACATCTGTCTTATCTAATTCTACCGCCAAGCAGCTATATTCTGTGTTCCTGGTTGAATGTTGAGATATGGCAGAGAATTACTGGGTGCTACTGTGACGAAACACCGTTAGGTTACAAGATTGGCAGCGCTCGAGTAACATCCCCGTGGTGTTGCGAGCGTCAATAGGCTGAGGTGACCCGGTGACCGCTTACCATCTAATGCGGACCGCATGCTTGTTTGCCAATCTAGTTGTATATAAAAAATATATATTATATTCTTGATACTCATATTGATCGCGTTTTATCAGAAAGTGATGTCAGGAACTTTAGAAACCGGTGAGGTGTGTAAGGATCGAGTCACGTGGCGCTCGGTTCTCTCTGCCTACCCCGCAAGGGAAGTGGCGTGAAGATATACATACATACATTGTGACTTTAAAGGGTGATTATACGTATTACCATAGATAACTTTATCTATAGAGGCAACTTTGAAATAGATAAAGCATTTGGCTCTTCCTGAAACCGTTCGACGAGCTTCATTGCGTTTTATTTGAACTCCCAACTTTTATTACGACTACGAGCTTACCCTCATTGATAAAATTATTTGTAATTATAGACAATTACTCCCTAAATTTTATATATTACACCAACCCTAACTCGTCCCACTAAAAGGATACGGGTCTCCCTTCAACCGCAGGAATTTAGATCATACTACACCACGCTGCTCAACTGCGCATTGACGGGAAAGTTCAGATCATTCTAAATTTTGAACTTTTTCAGTATTTGTATATAACATAAAACATGGTCTGATATAAATGTGTTTAGTTTATAATTTCACAGTTTGTTTGATAGAGATGGCTCCTAGCCACATATGGTTAAAATTTGACATGTGTTTTCTTATCTAAAGAATTGGACCGAAATGCTTCCCGAGTCATTTGTGTGCTTCAAGTAATAAATGAATTTGATGGAACGATTTTGACCCAACGTCAAAATTAAAATTGAGTAACTTCCACTAAAATAAAAAGTTGAAAATATTGATTATGATGGTCAAGAATTGTGACAATTATTTGTTTGTAGACAAACAAATAATTAATATAAAGTTCTCGACCTTTTGTGCCAATCAGTACGAACTTGTCAACGAATTTCATTTCTTTCGTTGCCTTTTTGGCTAGCGCGCGCTGCTTTTCGCCCGTTAATAATATTTTCCGCGTATTTTTGTTTAACACCCTGTAATCGTCATTGTGCGTTGATGACAGGTAGAGTCCGGCCCGGTAAATCAATGCTGCTATGTACACAAGTCACCGTTTATGTACTCCCAGTACATACCCAACGTTTGTATGGGTATAGTGGATATGCGTGTACGTAGATAATCTCGTCATAGCTCGCACCCGTTATGGTATTACTGTGTGTGGGTGTAAGGGGGTGTTTGGGGTGCGAGGGGGTAGGGACCCCGCGAGTGCCGCAGGGGGTGCTGTCCGCTTTTAAAAATACTGGGGCGCAAGCGAACGAAACTACCGAGCCAGCAGAATGCTTAAAGGAAGCCGTTTATTTTGAAAGACCGCGAAGACTTCCAACCCGCCTGTGCGCTCCACGCCGGGACAGGAAAAAAGTTCGAAAAATGGCGAGTAAAATGCGAGCTCCCTTGTACTTATTATCCGTAAAATGTTTTTTAGCTCATGGAACCGAGAAGTGCTAAGGACCGAAAGCATAAAAGTTAAATTTGGCAGCTCAAGTATTATCGTTATTTATACAAAACATTTACTGTTGTATAAAATGTCCAGTAATATGATTTTGGCAACTTCTCTTTGCTTTTACACTGAATATGTTTAATGTAAAAGAAGATAAAGATTTTGAATTTCTAATGGGAGAATGAATCATATTTTGTTACGCGTAAGTATATGAAATTCTTTATACATCATTATATTATTATAAAGCGCTGAGTCAGTCAACAATGTTATGCCTTATACATAATAATCTGTATTCCGTTTTTAAGCGTCAAAAGGCTGTCAATCAAGAATGAAAGCTTTTCAACGAGCTTGCCTTTACTTCACTAATTCAAATATCATCAAGATCACAACATACAAAGGTATCAAGGTTTCATAAGTGGTCAGTATGTCGAAAAAGTTATGTGAATGTCAATCAATACGCGTTGATTATTACGTGTTCGTATCAATAGGTAAGAAACTACAAATAAGGATGTGAATGGTCATTATCGATAATCAAGATGGCAATATAAGGTCCTTTGATGTTCGAACAGCGTTCCAAATTTATTTTGTTCGTATTTTCATAATTGGGCGCGGGCGGGCACGGGGCGATGGGTGGTGCCGCGGGCGTCATCGCACCCCTTCGCGTGGGTATTTAATGATTATACGCTGACTGCCACCTGATTGCCAGCACTATGCCGATCTGTCGGTGATTCCGAGCTATCGATGGACCACTTTCACAAGAGGTTATGGATATCCTACAACGATATAATTTGTAAATTATTCTATCCACCACAATTTAAAGTTATTTTCCATCATACAGCATCTATCCAAGAATCTAACCAAGAATATTTTCGTAAAGGATTCCTAATTGACGTAATAAGTGACATCATATTTGGATTTGAGCTAAAACGTATTATGAACAGATAAACTTAACATTGCTTTTTGCGATGATTTATTCGCTTATATTAGTCAAATTAGTAGTGGTATAGTATTTTTGTTCAACTAATATACAACAGGAATATTTTTTATTTTGTATATTTATGTATGTATATTTTCACGCCAGGTCCCTTACGGGGTAGCGCCGTAAGATGCGGTCTCCCTTTTTTTTTTCATGCACGCTCCCATACTCAGCTTACACTTCCATAAGTTAGCGTTGGGATTATCACCGCGTTGTGTACAGCGAGCTGTGCCTTCTGGCTTAGATTTTGGCTGCCTAGAAGTTTACCTAACGCTCCATTCATGCTATTCCCTGCATTCACTCGTGTCAACACATCAACGGTGTACCTTCCATCGCTGCTAAAAGCGCTTCCAAGATATACAAACGCATCCACTTACTCCAACACTACATCAGCAACCGTAATCCTAATGTTCATTCTGGTTGTCTCTCTTTCAAATACTTCTTATCTTCATTTTCTTCGCATTCAATTGTAAGCATTTCTTCATACAATAGTTTTTATTATATTGGAGAATAATATCAATAGAAGTAGTGTAATAGACATGTTTGTTTTTTATAACCATTACTTTCCGTTGATTTTAATAACAACTGAATATGTCTGCAAGTAGCTTACTATTATTTTTGATCGAAAGGCTAACTCAATAACAATACTAAGTAACGAACGAGGATTCGGCGAAAGAGAAATACGACACAACAAAATTTGTTACTACATATTACGAGTAGCTTGATTAAGGTAGGATCTAAAGTTACATTTCGCTAAACTATATGGTTATTGCGTTTCAGCCAGTGACTAAGTTAAGAAAGTGTTATTTGGTTCGAATCGACTTGCTCTAGTTACGAAGACCACTTTATTCATCCTACAAAGCCGTCGTCAAGAACCCCATATGCGTTACGTGCGGATGATTTTGTTTGTTATTCCGTGGGTGAAATATGTTGTTGATGATAAAGTGACGCTTTACAAAATTATTTATCGTGTATTTATCCAACCCCAATGTAACTAAATTTACAACAACCAAAGCACGGTTTTATATTTCACTAGATAAATAGCTACGAGTACTTACTATCGATTACTCAAACGCTAATGCAACATCTCAGCTTCATAGACAAATAAGTCATGCGTGCAGCCATCGCCTTAAGCCCCATCACGGTAAACCCATATGAAAATAAACTATCGACTATCGATAAAGCTGATTGGTGTAGTCACAGCGTGATCGCTCGCGGGGTGGCAAGCACTACACGGGTAACACGCGGAGTGCCGGGAGAGGGCGCGAGGGGGCACACCACAGTACATAGGCCATGTATCAGTATATACCAGGCCCTCAGCATATAGCCGGTTGTGGATTCCCGAAAATTTGCAGTTATTTTGTATCGAAAACTAGGTTATTCCGCGATTTATTCGTCTATCGTCAGATGGACCGCGGACGGTCTTGTTTCAACATCACTCCAAATTTTTGCATATTATTTTATGGTGGACAAAACACTACTTGGGGCACATACTTTCAATTTAATAGTATTATAAATATGTTATTTTTACAAATAAATCTGAAAAAAAATTTTTTTCTAAATTTAATTTAATACCTAACCTAACTGTTAATTATAATCTTAAAATGTTTTTAATTTTTAATATAATTTTCCATATGCTTTAACACAAGTAACATGGAATACATACAATCAAACTGCTATTACGACATATCAAGCATATATTAAATTAAAACTACGCTATGGATATATTGTATGGAGTACAGATATTCAAAGAGCATTTATTACACAAAGGAAATGTGTCCGGGCAATATGTGGATTGAAAAAGCAAGGGAATCTTGCAGACCATTTTACAAAAAATAAAACTTGTTTTATTATCCCTTCAGTCAAAGTTTGTACGTTTGTATTTAAGCACATATCATTGTTTGAAAACGCAATAGAGGTATTACAATAAACCCAAACAGATATAGTGAAATATAGTGAAATTTCCAAGCATGAAAAATATAAAGTAAGTTGTTTATGTATGTGTGTAAAAATATGTATTACAATAAATGAAGAAATAAAAACGCTACATCTCATACTCTTAAAGAGAGTTATATAAGTGGCTTAATGATAAAATCTTTTATAGCTTCAGAGATTTTTTTTACTAATGTTTAGTTTAATGTATAATTTCTACTATTTATTGTACACAATGTTTTAAAGCGAATAAAAAAAACGTAATATAAATCGTCTAATTTTGTTATAAGTAAGAACAATGAAAATAAAAGGGAAGATTTTTAATGATACTGTGAATTTCCTAAATCGAAAAGTCACAGTTATGCGCACGGAATTAATTTAAGTAATTTTGCAACCTCTCATAAAGTGGAAATTTTCATACCCGTACCCACATTCAACTTATTTCCTTTATACTATTATTAAAATGCTGACTGACTACTGAAAGAGGCCTCGATGCTCTTGTTTAAAATACCTCATACGCTTCAAACGCTCAGAATTCCCAACTCCCGTTACGTACACTTAGCTAAGTACTTGAAGCACCCAAGTACCAGGTGCACATAGCCAGTTAGGAGTTAGGTGGGGTGACAAGCAAGATATCGACCGTCTTGAGGGCGGTGGCCAAGGACCGCATCTGCTATGCGGACACTAAATATCCGTTGACCCTTCCCGAGTTATGTACGCCTCCTACGTATGTTCATAGCATTGCAATTTAGACTGTAATTAATTACGGCTCAATGACAGATAAGGTGCAGTGGTGCGTGCATACGGATAATGCAACGTGTTATCGAAGTAAAGGTTATTATATATATATTATAATACTGGTTGACACCCGCGACTTCGTCCGCATTTTTTTGGAAACCTTCCCAGTAATGTGTTATTTATTCAAATCGGACGAACTATATTCGAGTTTTTGCAGTTTAACGTACGTCAATTGATTGTTATATATGCAGATAAGCATACATTATTACATATTGTCACTAAAACAAATAATTAAATTTAGTAGTAAACATAATTCAACGTGGTATTAGAAATCTGTAGAACACGAAAGGAAGACAATTTGCTCGTTTTACCGCTTGTAAAACAGCGTTCTAAAAAGTCGCTGATGTCCACAGCCTTTTTATACAACTCCGCCGCTCACCATTGGCAGAATCTTTAGGTTGAAGAATAAACTCCTAGTATTGGATTCTTACAAAAAGGGGTGACGAGAATTTTACAGCATAGGCAGTGAACGAGCAATGTTGACATTGTGTATATGCCTTTATTACTCTGAATACGAGATTTCAGTCACATAACAGTATTAGTTTTAGGCACATCTGTGTAGTAAACAACAGTTATCTAATTCGTAATTTCGAAATGGATCGGGGTTCCAACATCTCGTTATGTTAAGTTTAAGTTTTAAACTTGGTCTGAGGTTCTAAATGGATGGAATTAGATAAATGTGGTGACCTTACAATCCTACGTTACGTGTTCCTTGCAACATAAATTAGGTTCGTTAAGTTTTTAGGTTTAGATTCTTTATTATTAAATATGAATGCTGACAGTGGCTATTTTAATGCATTTAAAGTTTTAAATCCACCTTGTATATATAATGCATTGTAGTGTGTTATAATTTTTCAGTTACCTAGTGGTTTTCTAATATATGGTTGAGCTCTTAGGTACTGAGGCGCCGCCGTCCAACCGTAGTAGGTAAATGCTAGAGATTTTCTCAGAGTGTTTATTGCTATATACAACCAACAATTTTAAAGTTAAAAGTTGATGGCCGTCCCCATAATAGAATAGGTGTATTATTAGGATTTGTTACACAATTTCTTTGGTACAATATTAAGACTACATGTTCCTTTTTAAAGAAATTGTGTAACAAATCCTTGGAGTGCGAGATCTCGCTTGTCCAGCTTTTTTATTGTGATTAAGTTAGCATAAGTCGACTTACTTGATTTGTAACTAAGTACTTGATTGCATAGTTCGTTTGCGCCAATTCTGTTACGCCTCGCATTTGTCATGGCAGCAATGATAAATTTGTTTAGTAATTACTTAATTAGATATTACATTACAAAAAGTCAATGTAGGTTAAAAATTTAAATCGTATGCAAAAAATGCTCCAAGCAAAATATTGTTGAGAATGCAAACTCGCGTCTATTACAACATCGCTGCGATTTGATGTCTTGGAAACGTTTTTGTTAATAAAATTTAATGATGATCTACCTACCTACCTAACGCAAATTACACGACGCAGTTGTTGTGTGAGCATGTCTAGTTAGACGTATCGACTATAAAAGGAATCATATTGTAGGTAATTTGTTGTGAAATAATTTTTCTATTTTTCTTCCATCAATTAATGCGATCTAACTTTGTTTTCTTAGCGTTATTCCGTTTCCTATTTTTGTTACCGTTTCGTAACGAATAATCATAGGTTAATAACATTACATAGACTTACCTACCATGACCAAATTGGTCGTGTTCTATCACAAGGTGATGTCAGGAGCCCTAGAAACCGGCGAGCGTGCATGAGAAGAGCAATGAATGTTAAAGAAGCGAGTGAGATTTGTTAGGATCGAGTCACGCGGTAAGTGATTTGGCGTGAAGTTATAGATAGATAGATAGAATAACATTAGATTTTATTTTTTCTTAATTTTGCTCTACGGAAGAATCAGGAATATGGAGAACTGTCAAATTCAGTGTGAATTTATTACACAGGCTGAAATAAAACAACACACAATTAGAACCGGCCGAGGCAAGTCGAGGACTTACGTTAAGATTTTTAACATTTACATTAAAATTAGACACATATTAAAATTATTGATTGATTTCTGTTTAAAAGTGAATAGGTTGAGGCGTATAGAACTTTAGAGTTCAAGCTAATCTCATTGGCACGTGGGGCACCCAGCTAATTAACATTCGAGTCACACTGGTGAAATACGGTAGAGCACAACAAGGCTCGGCTCCACCTCACAGAACACTACAGACAAATAACGCTCTCTTGAGGTTTGTTGTTTCCTTCGAATTTGATAGGTTACCTGTAAGCCCCTGTGGAAGTACTTCTCACCGCGGGCATACAAGTTTCTCCGTGAATACGAGCCTTGAGCTAAAGCTCATCGCTTGGGGAAGTCTCCGGGGGAGTAGCCTCTCCTATGTAATTATATGTCGTGAGGAAGATGTTATCTCAAAACTTGCAACCAGGACAACAGATGAACGTAAGAGCCAACCAATCACCTCACATCTAACAAATTCTAAACGGTATATTTTTCGTAGATCCGACATCTGATCGACAGAAATAAATAATTGAAATTCTTCTCGCCAGCAAAGTTTGCACAGAATTGATGACGGACAGGGCGACCACTTGTTGAATGAAAATCTTTGTTCGTGTGTTTTGGTAAGGCGATGCTGGTTGTGAAACAGCGATAAAATGCTGCATGTTTTTCCTCGTTTTATTTGAATGCGTCGATGTTATTTTATAAAATAAGTGTATTGATTATTATAGTGAGTATATAATTTTTTCTCATTGCAGAAACAATCCTACGGCAATAGTCGTGCGTTGTATTTTTGGTTTAAAATGTTTTGAATAAAGTTCCACCAAAAGTTAAAGTACACCACTAAGTTGGTTGGTAAATGTCTTTCAAGTTTTGTTCATGAAGGTAGTTATTTAAATATTAAACTTATTTGTGAATCTACAACACGTATTTTACATCATTAGAGATAAAATATATTTATGTATGTGTCTTTAAAGTATATACGGTGGTGAATGATATTTATTGATAATTTATTATAGGTATTATCTTTTATTTATTATTATTTTGTTTTACAAACGTAGAGTACCGACGCGCGTGATGTAATTTTTGGAGTTATTGTTGTTTTGTTACGCGAAATAAGTATAACCTATACGTGCGTGTGCATAAGTACACACAGACTTTGTTTTGATCTTGGAACCAAAAGCATAAAATATTTCGCAGCGCAGCATACGAGTAGCTTAATACAGTAGAACAATCTTTATCGCATTATCCTGAAGTTGATTAAGTGTAGGTTGCTTAGATTACCTCTAAATTTCAACTTGTTTATCTTGTGTAATAAAATAATTTCCTGTACAATTTAGCGCCCTCGAACATTTGCATACGAGTGCGCGTATAAGTTACGTCCACATACATAGGTTGGGATATTCCTCCGGGATTTTACTCCATTCGTACCATGTCAGTCGGTCATTATTACAAGCGTCCTCTAGCTTTCAATTGATGTATTGCTGCGTCATACTATCCTATTACGTATGTCTAGGCTGTATACAAATTTAACATTTACTGAACATGATCGCCTAGTACAGTGTGCTGCAAACTTTTAAAGGATATGCAAAAGGAGAAATATTGTAAGTAAAAGAAATAATGTTAACGTAATTAACATTAATCATATTTAACTTAACATATGTAACAAGTGGGGTACGTAAGTACCAGTTTGGACTTTTTTATTTGTTTCTTATACTATTGCTCTTTTTTTAATTACTATCTTTTCAAAAATTACTTTTTCGAAGAAGAAATGCCGAAAGAAACTTGCCATCGTAGGTCTGTTTTCAATTAACATTATATTATCTATGTCAGTATAAAAGTATAATAATAATAATTATGATGTCAAGTTATAAAATAATAAAATATAAAATAATAAAACTAGACATGTGCGGAATCATTTCCAGATATCTATGTCAGTCTGATATTCCTCGATTCTATAATAAGCACTAAATAGTGTTTTTGATGGCATTTGAAGATATTGTCAGAATATGACAGAACTGTTTCAGAGAATTTCTAACGGAAACGAATACAACAAAAGATTTACCAGTGTTAACAAGCCGATGGACCGGCAGCCATATCTTATTTCTCTTTCTAAGATTTTCACAAAATTTTAACACAACGAAAATACATTATGTTTTCATAAATATACTGTGAGGTAACAGTGAGGATATTGATTTCTTTGAACAATTCCCTAAGCGATTCCCTGGCGCCCATGTTATAAATAGAGCGGACGGCTCTCTCAAAAAATATTTCAATCTCAGTCGCTTTTCCCCACAGCAGTATACCATACCATATGACATTATGCTGTGGAAGTAACTGAAATGGTCTTATCGCGAAGTAGCCACGTCCGTCTATTGTCCAATTCAGCCTAAATACATATGCGACGGAACTGAGCTTACAGGCAAGTTCATTTATGGGGGGGGGGGGGGGGGGACTGCAATTTGAAGTCTACTGTAGTTCTGAGAAATACAGTATTAACTAACTCAAATTTATTATTGTTAATGAGAACTTTTGTATTGGCAGAAGTCACACTTAGGTAGACTTAATTTAATATATTTTAATATATTTGGTTAATCATATGGACCGTATACTTGTATGCCACCCGACGTTGTATTTTAAAAACATTACCTATTAGCAGCGATACTTCATATATCGCAAGCGTCCATGGGCTGCAGTAACTGCTTTACGTCAGGTGAGTCTGCTTGTATGTCTTCTAAGCAGACAAGACAGACTTTCCTACCTGAAAAATATTTCCTAGAACGCTATCTACCGAGTTCAAGTGTGAATCTTAATCTTCAAAGACCCAGTTAAACGAACACAATCATTTTCATCAAAAACGGTCCAGTCTTTTAAGTTGAGTTCAGTGATGTACACACGTACAGAATTATATATATAAAGATTGTATGGAGATAAGTAGGAGTATCCACATTCACACGGAACGCTTACTTCGTCATGGAATTGAAATCTTTTCGATGCGATTTGAACTCGAGCAATTTACGATTTCGGATCAAAACATTTTAACAACTACATTGAGAAATTTTCGCGAGAGCTTGTAGTCTCGCAATAATTTTCCACGGTGAATACTTATTATCTGTGAATTGCAAAAATTAAATATTATATGAATAAGATAGTGAACAAGATGGTTTGCATTATTATTTGTGGGTTTCGAGAATGTTAATATTTTTTTTCATTCGGAATCGTTTCCGATTCCGTATGACAACTTTTCGATTCAAATGTGAATTTTCCATGTCAATGTGAATCCCTGAACACAACGATAGTGATCTTATGTCAGCGATAAATTAACGTAATGTTAAATATTTTTATTGCATCCGACTAAACCTTTATTTATGCCTAGATTACTTATCAATTTAACGAGTGACTGACGATCATGAATTGGTAGACTTAACATCAACTTGCCGTATTTCGCCGCTCCTTAGCCGGCGATTCACAGCCTTCTTCGCAACCAGAATAACGGGCTAGGACACCAGGAGGATATATATCGTGTGGAAGTGTACATAGAGCTATATTTAGTGGCTTGTCCATTTGAAGCACTATCGATTTGTGTCCGCGGACCAGTGCGTTGACCCGAACAGCACTGCCAGCCGGCCATTTCGCTAATTTATTAATTATTTTAAACTTGCTCGATCACATGGTGTCCTGGTGCCAATGTATTTTTATACTAGCATTGGTACTCTATTTATGTAGGCTACAATGGGCTAGATAGAGTGGAGGCCTGAAGGCCTTCTCTGGTAGTCTTATTCCGTCGGTCGGAAATAACAAACTAACTTTCCGTTTTGTTTAAAAAAAAAAGTATCGTAAAGTGATGCATTTTATGCAAATTAATGTTTAATTTTCATTAAATTTTTACGCACTATATTCAATTATAATTTGCAACTCCTCAGAAGTTGTTGTTTTAGCATCGGGGGTGGTAACGCAAGAATTTTACTCCTTGTTCATAGGCTATGTTAACCATTTTACATCAGGTGGCCTTGTTTGCCTCTCGTGTTGTATAAAAATATATTATCACTAACATAGACTAATCTAATATTAGCGAAGTAACCAGTAAGTATATGAGGAGTTGCTGGAGATGTCAGCGGGGATAGCAACACGCAATCTCCTCATATAGCAAGTGTCCGTAGATTACGATAGCCGTTCAACATTAGGCAGGCCGCATATTTTGCTTGCATCTCGACGTATTGTAAAACATAGTTAAATCGTGGGTGTCCTTTAAAATAACAGATTGTAAGTGATTTACTAACTAAAACTAAATATTTATATATATTTATTGTTGCAGGACAATCTAACGCCAGAGCCCGTAGACATGAACGATGATGATAATTTTTCTAGTGAGTATTTTTATATTTACGTATCGCACAAATATTTTATGCTATTATTTTTATACAGCCACTTGCATCAAATCAATTATTTCCATTGGTATTTTATGCGATGAAAACGAAAAAATAGAAAACGTTATAGAATACAAACTAATCATAAATAAATAGCACAAAATATTAAGTTATTGGCATAAAATACCGAGAGACATTGAAATTGGCTTTAAACTAAAAAAAAAGTAAAAGTGTGTTCGAAAATTCTAAATTTGAGTTTGGAAATTGATTGGCGAATGTGATCTGGTGCAGGTCAGGCCTTCGCGAAAGACGCTGAGAAGTTGAAAATGATGTTGCTTGCATGGAATTACCACAGCCAGGCGCAAGGTAAACTTTATTTACGTATGGTTTGTTTTTATATTACCTATTAAGGCCCCTAAATAACTATCAATGTGCCCTAACTCGGAAGGCAATTCGAAATAACACCCACATTTTATTATCCCTACTTTATTTAGACGTTCAGCTAGCATAATAATTTCCACGGCAAAGGCTCGTTGGCTATTTTTATTACGCGAAGCCATATCGAGTGAGTGCCTATGCACCAGGGCCGTAGACGTTACAAGCACCTCAAATTATTTATAGGCGAGGGCATGTTCGGGTTGACATTTAGAAGCAGATGCACCGGTCCCTTGCGGGTGCGTTCTGCACACCCTCATTAATTTATGCCGCCTTGGTAACTGGGTATGCATACTAAAAGCGAAATTACACGATTGTTACCTAGATAGATATAAAGAAATGGGCACATGACGATAAAAAAATATCTTGAAAAGGTTAGATAAACATGATAACATAAAGTTCCTAATTATGAAGTTGAATAACTTTAATATTTATAAATTATTTCTTTTCGTTATTGTAAGTGACGTATTTTGGTCATTACCTAAGAAAT
Organism: Pyralis farinalis; assembly: GCA_947507595.1. Lineage (NCBI taxonomy): Eukaryota > Metazoa > Arthropoda > Insecta > Lepidoptera > Pyralidae > Pyralis > Pyralis farinalis. Next base: position 7,717,596 of record OX382282.1, on the reverse strand, counting down.
AAAGTAAAAAAATGGCATCAGAATGTGATGGAACGCTTTCGATGATAGTTTGTTCGCTAATGTGCTTCAAAAACATTAAGTTTGCATTATTGTTTAGGATAAGATTTTTTTTTTATATACAACTAGATTGGCAAACAAGCACGCGGCCCGCATCAGATGGTAAGCGGTCACCGTAGCCGCAGCAACACCACGGGAATGTTACTTGCGCGCTGCCAATCTTGTGACCTAAAGATGTTACGTCACAGTACCCAGTAATTTCTCTGCCATATCTCACCCATCAAACCGGCGGTAGAAATAGATGAGACAGAGGTGCCCACGCAGACCACTTTTGTACGAAGACTCCCTCTGGTAACAGGTCGAAATGATTAGGGCACTTTTATGCGAAGGTTTTTAGGATGGCGAATTAAAAACGAACCTGGTGTCCGTTCGTCTCAATCTTTTGTCTTAACCACTGTACCAAGTGTGTAAGTGTACCAAAGTACTTTTATGATTGCCTATTGTAACTTGTTTGTGTCGTTGCGGTTTAGGACTTACGAGATTATTTTGTGTGTAAATAATATGTTATAAAAAATATACCTAGATGTCATGAAATCCATACTCTTTCCATTAAAGCGAAGTTATATTGGTGTTAGTCTATCATTTAACACCGTATTGCACATACTGCTGTAACTCGAGTATCCAGTCCCTTAAAGGCCGCTCATCCTATATGTTTTTGCAGGCAAATTAAAACAGGATAATGGCCGTGATTAAAAAAAAAGTGCTAACGAGATATCAGTATATATATGTAGATATTTTCACCTCTGTTGTCGCTTTCTTCTTCCTATATATAAAATTCGATGAATATATGTACGTTCCTCAAGGACTCCAAAACGGCTGCGCTGCTTTTTAATTACATTTAAGAGAATCTTTAGGTTAGCCCAGCGGGCACAAACCAATAAACTTCGTGCCTGCGCATAAAGGCCCCTCCAATCGCCAAAACGTAGTTTAGCATCTAAATATCTCAATTATTCGAGCCTACTCACAAATAGGAGGATATTATAACCAATAAGCCGATGAGGCAGGCGAGGTTTATCTGTTAACTAGCCAATGAGAGCTGCGCATTCTACTTTACTTTGGGATATAATCTCACACCTTTTAAAAGTTTATCATAATTCGTTTTGTAGCATAGTAGATACGGTGCTTCATTACCATTAGATTTTTTTATACGTCGTCGGGTGGCATGCAAACATACGGCCCACCTAATGTAAAGCGGATATCGTAGCCTATAAACGCTTGCAATACATTAAGTATCATTCGCGAGATGTCGTTGCTGCTGTCAACACAGCACAAGTCCTTAGGAGCTTTCTGGTGACCTCATTCACACACAGGAACACAACGACCCTCTAGGCCTCTAGGGAGTTGTTATTTGGCGACGGTTTTCTGTGAGGTACTTCCCCAGACGGGCTACTTTGAAGAAAAAATACAACCGCAATGTAAATGCGCGTGGTTTGATTACAGCTGTAGACCTTTATTCCAAAGTACGTACTCCCATTGCCTAGCCAATATATTGGAGATATCTGGAAATTTGTGAAGTTCTACCCATAGTGCTGGGGAAAGCGGCGTAAAATGGGCAAAAGTTGTGAGCAAATTACGTGAACATTCTTGTAATAAATACATTTGCGAAATATTTTTTCTAATATGTGTACCATTGGCCTGATGATATTAAATTGCTTACGCTTGCCGAGAATTCTTAACTAGATTGACAAAGTGGTTTTAGGTCATTGTTTTACTGTGTCTTTAAAATACGAGTATATTAATACTTAAAAAAAGTATATAAGTACATTCTCTAACACGAGCGAGTGAGACGCGTATACATACATACCCCATGTGTGATCAAGAGTAACATCGAACAGAGCGCGGAATTAATAATTTTTCTATATACATATATGTACCTGATCGTGAAGGGTACGTGAGTTCAGTACATTTTCCCATCCCAAAAGTGCCCAATGTGCCTAAAGAAGTTTTCACTTCAAAAATATTTCCATCCGGTAATAGTAGAGTGTAGTACAAAACGCATTTAATTTCTCATTACCTGAGTTTGAAATGCAAAGAAAGACATTTTGAGTTTTTCGATTAAACCTTTGTATGGTATTTGATTTGACTTTATAGTTAAGATGATATTAAATATAAATAAATTACTATTAGCCTGTGGATGTTATGAAGGCTATATGTCCCGCTTTGCTAGCATGATATTAATATAATCTTCTTCTTACTCGTTATCCCGTTTCCTAATCCATTAGGATTGGCGGGATCCGCTACCTAAGTCTAAGGATTTGACGAAGACATAGATGTTTTCATGGAGCGACTGTCTGACCTCCACAACTTAGAGGGAAAATCAAATCTAAATTAGGGTAGGACACGTCTTTCGAAATATAGTTTCTTGGGCGGGAGTGGGTTTCCTCATGATGTTTTCCTTCACCGTCGAGCAAACGGTAAATACCTATCTACATGAATCTAAAAATATATCCCCCGCCCGGATTCGAACCGATGACCAGTTGTTCAATAGGTCGGTTCCTTATCCACTGGGCTGTCACTCTAAATAAAAATTTAATATGCATGTTTATTAACTAATGTGATAAAAAATTTATAGAGATTTCGGGACTTTTGGTTTCCCACTGTATAAATCAAGACGTCTTATTAAAATATGTATTTTCTGGTGTAACTTATAGAATAAGGGAGAAATAAATATAGTGATTACTTCACTTCGCCTTTAAGATTTACCGTATCTATTAAAAAATTTCGAAGTAACATGTTAGTATCTCAGAAAAAACTTTTTTTTTACCAAACAATTTTTAATTATAAATCGCCCGCGGCCTTTTACGACCAAAGTTACTTTTCTTTTTTTTATAATCATAAGAGATAAGCGACATCGTGGCACTGGCAGATTGAGAAAAATGCACCGGCATTTTTATGGACACCTGGTACCAAAACCTGATGCTGTACGAAATAGCGAGGGAAAGAAATGATAAAATATTCAATACTTATTTCTGTATACATAATTTCATCGTTTTATTTAAAACGAATTAAGTTACTCGATGTTCACTTTGCGTTTCAGTCTTTTTGAGCACATTGAGCAAGGTAAGGCAGTTTGCTTGCCGCCCGTCATGAAAGCCCTCGCGCTTTAAAGCCATGTTATAATTTAGATAATATCTAAGACAATTTCGTGCACAAGCTAAATTTAAATCGTAGCTCATGCTGAGCATTTCTCAGCATACACTCAACTCAGTCGCACCCATTGAGCTGAGATTATTAGATTTAATATACATAAGTATCAATAAATTCAGTTAGATTGTGTCAAAAATATAAGTTTAATTGTTAATTTATTATTCGGAAGGGCAGTGCATACGTGCGGATATAAAGTCTTACTGTTAACTGGAGTTATTGTGTTCCTGCGAGTGAGGCTACCAGCGAGTTCCTAAGGAGTTGTGTTAGCAGCAAGAGCGGCAACGCGCGAGCGATACTTCCTGTATTGTATTGTTAGCATTCATAGACTCCAGAAACCACTTTACATCAGGCGGGCTTGCATGCCTTCCTACTCGTATGTCGTATGAAAACAGAAAGACGTACGTAGATATATACGAGTAGATTACTGATAAAATGATACAGAACTTTAACTCTGATCATTGTGCTTTACCCGACTGTTATATAATAGTTTGGTAAAATAATAGTAGGTATATGTTCCGTGGAATGCTAAATATTTACTTAATCTTCTTCTTATATATATACAGTAGATTATGATGAAATTTTCCGTGCGAAGACGTGGTATGTCGTTAGTTTATCTTAAATATTCCAATGTTTTGCCGAACTATGTACTTTCACATTCAGGACTTTGCCACCGAAGCAGTAAACCGAATTTAGGGAACATAAATCTTACTTTTTAATGCGTGGGTATACTCACGTTTTAATGCGTCCGTAAATGGTCTTGGACGGAAGTTAAATAAGTGGTCTTAAGCTAATTCTTAATATTTACCTACAAAATTTCACAACTATAGCACATTTACATATTGATTCTTTATTACTAAAACATTATAAACACGCATATTAATATATGCGTGTTTATAACATATATCATATATCTAGGGAATTGTTATTTAGTTGCAGTTTTCTATGAGGTGGAGGTACTTCCCCAGTATGGCTGCTTTGTTGTCCTACCTCTCTTAAATATAAAAAAGAATTTGACGAGAGTGGTGGCGCAGTTTTGAAACGCACTGTTATATTACTTTGACATCAATGCTCGTAGGTTCGATTCCCACACAGGACAAATACGCATATATTACTAGCTTTTACCCACGGCTTTGCCCCGGGATCCCATTGAAGAAAACGAAGCCTATATCTCTTTTGAGAACTACTTTACCATCTAATTCGTTACCAATATTTTTTTTAAAAACCTAATAACTAATTGGAAAAATTTCTTCTGTATGTTATCAAAGGTTTCTTTCGCTTTATAAAGCAGATAAATATCTTATAAATAAACTATTCAGTACCTAATTGGGCCATCTCGTGGTGGAGTTAATTACATTCTATGATTCTATGCTATGAGTTTCATTTCGCAGAACGATTGCAGAGAGATAGCGGCCCTAGACTAATTAATTTATATTTTTAGATATATGTATATTATAATGCATTTTTTTGCTCGCAATAAAAACAAGTACTCAGTAATAAAAGCCCAACGAGTAATATACAGATATTATTCCGAAGGGGATGCGTTATTCTTTTATTAATAAACTAGATTCTGCTCGACGGATATAACTTTTTAAAATACAACGTCGGTAGACATACAAGCATACGGACCCTGATGTAATATGCTTACCGTAGCTTGTGAACGCTTGCAAAACAGGAAGTATCGTTAGCGTGTTGCTACCCTTAGCACACAGCAACAGCAGCACCTTAAGAGCTCTGCGGTGACTTAAATCCTGTGCGAGTTCTCCTCTGAAAGCTCCTAAGATGCACGGAAACTTTTGTGTTGTTAAATAAAACAATTTAAAAGAAAAATAATGTATTCCTTGTTTTTCAAATACTCTTTATACAACATTTTTTTATTCCGTCATTCCGTGGAACCATTTTCAAAATACGAGTGCCATTGTTCGGAAGGGCTATTTTCTTCGTGTGATATAAATAAAGAAATCACATGTTGCAAGGTACGAACCATCATGATGGTCTTCGGGCCCTACTTTTTCGGAGTCTAAAATAACTTTGTTTTGTTGATACCTGCAAGAAATGAGACTTTGACCTTAATCGGATTGTGCAAACGGTACCAGCCATGCAATTCTGTAAGAGCAAACATACTTACATCCTCGGAAACATCGGCTGTTACAGCCTTGAACACAAAATTGCAATTCTATGGTGTCGCTTTTCATGGTTGTACGACACTAGCGCCGCAAGGCTGCGTTTGGAATTGGAATTCTACAAGGCAAACAGCCTCGCGTACGCTTACAGCCTTATAGAATACCAAATAATTTGGCCGTGATCGCAGTAGACGATGTCAAAGCTGTGACATCTGTGATCACAGCGACGCACACAGCCATTACGAGTCGCTTAGAGAATTGCATGGCTGTACGCGAGAAAAAAAGGCGCAATATAAAATGATTGGGTTTTTTTGAACGTGAGTAAAAAAAAAATTACTCACGTTTTCTTCAGTGGGAGCATTTGAAGTTCGACATTAACGACGTCATTCCGAAACACGCCCACGCTCAAATTCCGTGTACCCGCGTGTCACGGCACTCAGATATGGTGCTTCCCTCCTAAAAGCATTTTGATTATGAACGGAGCAATTTTGCGGAGACTTCATTTTATACACAACACCGGGAGACATTCAAGTGTATGGCCCGCCTGATGGAAAGCGGTTAGCGTAGCCTATAAAACGCTTGCAATACTTTAAATAATACTTGCGCGATGCCATCTCTGCTGCTGACACAGCAACTCATTAGGAGCTTACGAGACCTCACTCATACCCCGGAACACAACAACCCTCTAGGGAGTTGTTATTTGGCTGCGGTTTTCTGTAAGGTGGAGACCAGATGGGCTGCTTTGATGCGCCCTACCTTTCTTATCCTAATACATAAAGACTCAGGATTCAAAACACGCCATCCAGGGATTTTCACGATCCACACAATTGCAACCCATTTACTTAACAACGTAATATAGTTAGTCTTATGTTTCCCAAACTGATGTCTCACGCTAGCTATAGCATAGCTAGTAGCTGGCATTAGTCAGTGTGATGGTGCCCGTCAGTCGAGTTGACTAAGTTGTGTGGTGTAGGCCGAGAGACGACGTAACTGATGAAAGGTTTCGATGTTACCAAAACGCGCAGTTCCCGCGAATGCAATATCCTAATGACACTACTATCTGACTATAGATTTTTCAGTTTGTATGGTATCATATACATAAACTTTAAGATAGGCTGATAGCGTAACATTTCGTAACGTAACGTATTCTGTCTTACATTTTGTCAGTCTATGGATTGCACTAGAAAAAGAAGCATTACAACTAAAACTATTATTATTCTTCTTAGCGTTATCCCGTTGCCTATTAGGATTTGTAGGGTCCGCTATCTAAGCCTAAGGATTGCTGTGCCCTAAAATTTGAAACATCCATGTAATGCTACTATGTATTGCTAATAAAATTATGGATTTTTAACTTTTTTTTGGTGTAGGGTTTTTATTTACTTTTTATTTATTGTGATTTCTAATACATATATTATAATATTTTGACGAGCTCGGTGTTCAGTTGTAATGACGCGACTTTGACACCAACGCTCGTGGGTTCGAACTCACACAAGGCAAACATTTGTGTGCATGAACATGTCTGTTTCGCGTATCAAAGCAGCCCGTCTGGGGAAGTACCTCCACGTCACAGAAAACCGTAGCCAAATATCAACTCCCTAGAGGGTTGTTGAATTCCTGCGTGCGAGTGAGGTCACTAGTAAGCTCCCAAGGAGTTGCTGTGTAAGCAGCAGAGGAAGCATCGTGCTAGTGATACTTAATATATTGCGAGCGTTAATAGGCTACGGTACCCGCTTTACATCAGGTGGGCCGTATGCTTGTATGCCTCCCGACGTAGTATCAAAAAAAAACATAAATGAATTGCCACGTAGGTGTGGTAGAATATTTATTGAACCTTCTTGTTGGTTAGCCGTTTCTAACTATCTGATGAAATCAATGCACTTCAACGCAAGATTCGTTTCTAATCCTAGAATTAAGCTGTCAGTCTATTCCATAGCAGAGACCGTTAGATAGTAACTAACACCGACAACTACACAAGGTGACCTAGAAATTGGATATCTGCGACGCGATTACGCGTCACGTTGTAATGCGAGCTTGGTTAGTTTCGTGGTCGATGAATTTCGCATCGAAAATTCATTGAGTGTAACACTAAACACAAACATTGTTTATGGATCATAGATATAATTTTTTGTCATAGTATATTGAGCACTATATTCTAACATGTAATCATACTGAGCCCTCACTATTCGTAAAAAAATCTAAATGATATATATATTTAAATATTGAAATTGAGCAGTGAACCGCACGCCACAGGACGCGGTCCTCACTCATCTCTCTCGCTTCTTTAACATTAATAGCTCTTTTCATGCACGCTCGCCGGTTTCGGGGGAATTTTATCACCTTCTGATAAAACACGACCAATTTGATAGTGAGACTTGGCCTTTCTCGGCTCTTGCATCCTTCCGCATTCGCATAGTAAATCTATTTCGTCATTCTTTCATTCTGCATTGTTTGTACATGTCCGAATCTAAGGAGCATGCCTTTTCTTCTCTTACCACCGACACTCCCTTTCAGACCAACTCTGTTTCTTACATCATGGCGGTCCGCGGTCCACAAATTTTGCGCAATGCTTGCATCTGGACCGCATTTATTCTACTTTCATGTCCTTTCTACCATACCCAGCTTTATAATTAAATATGGTAATTATATAAATAAATGTAAGTATATAAAAAAAATCTATTAACATTCAACGTTAGTAGATATTTATTTTTGGAAATCTTTTATGCAAGAGTGTATTTCTTTAAATTTAAAGATGAATCTGATTTGATGGATTTTTTTATATTTTTTTGTTGAGTTTTCCCACGAAGGAAATAACCTATGGACGATCGATTCAGTAGTAACTCAATTCACTTCTTCGGGTCAGGGGATAAAGTAGAACGCGCAGTTCCAGTTGTCTGGTTCATAGACAACGTCGCGGCACTTATCGGCTTATTTGTTTAAAATAGTCTCGCATGGGTCGGCGGGCTCGCACAATGTTACGTGAGCGCGGGGTGCCTCATGCGCAGTCTAGTGGTTTAATGGTTTGTGAGTTACCCCAAAAACATAATACAGTATTTGAAGTAGATGGATGTTAAGGTATCTGTTCATTTGTGATCTCCTGGTATTTTGCAGGCCGCAACGGCGATATCACTGAAAGCGGGGCGGACAGTATGGCTGATCTTTGGGCGTCGTACCACACGGCGTTGGGCCTCGGCAGCAAACCGCCGAAACCGCCAACACCATTGGCTACTGGCCACTCGGTGAGTTTTAAGGTTGAGCAGCGTTTCATATATTTTTCAATAAATGTATTTTTAAATAGTTCAGGTAGGCAATTGATGCGAAAGATGTAAACTACTTTGTGTGCTTCCGCTACCAATTAGTTCATGCGTACTAGTGCCGGCACCAATCTACCGTCTACAGCATACACTAGGTCAATCGGTAGAGGAAGTACACAGTATTTGGGATCAAATAGCCTACATATTACCATGCCAATATTTTTAGACAAATAAGTGCTTGAATGTCTGACTGAGACAATTCAAGAGATCCAAGCAGTCATAATAAGTAAGGGTTGATTATTGAAGGTTTTGACAAGCTCGGTGGCGCAGTGGCGAAACGCGCTGATACGTTACTTTGATACCAACGCTCGGGGTTCGATTACCATAACGGACAAACTTTTGTATGTGTGTATAACTTCACGTCAAATCCCTTATTGGGTAGGCAGAGTGAACCGAGCGCCACGTGACTCGGCCCGGTTTTTTTTTAAAATGTATCGCTCGCGCGATGCCTCCTTCGTGCACACCTCACGCGCTTCTTTAACATTCATTGTTCTTCACATGCACGCTCGTCGGTTTCTAAGGTTCCTGACAAACTTTTGTGTGCAAAAATACGTCTGTTTGTATTGGTCTGGGTTTTTTAAGAGAGATAGAGTGCGTCAAAGAGACCCGTTTCGGGAAGTACCTCCACCTCACAGATAACCGCAGCCAAATAACTACAATTATGTTCCTGCGAGTGAGTTGGCTGCCAGTAGGCTTCTATAGAGTTGCTGTGGTGGTAGCAGAGGTACTTAATGTGTTGCAGCTGCTGCATCGCGAGATACTTAATGTGTTGTGGGCGTTCATAGGCTACGGTAACCGCTCTACATCAGGTGGGCCGTATGCTTGTATATCTTCCGACGTTGTATATAAAAAAGAAATGGATTTACTTAGCAACTTAGTGGTTTTGCAAATGTCGTATACTTCACCCTACCTTCTGGCTTCATCATCAGAACGAGCTGGTAGATGGTCCCGGTATCTAACCATTGAAATTTATTACGCCATTCCAGTTTGGGCTCAGCCAACCCGTTCTTATGAGTGCTTGAACCAATTGAAACTTTCTTAATAGTTGTATTTCTCTTTTGTTATATATTTACCAACAAGTGGTTTGATCACTTTGTCTTCTTCCACCTTGTATTCTTCCACTAAGTAATTATTCATGTGGACTAGCGCCGGCTGGCCGCTACTACTTTTTTATATGTAACCTCAGAGGGCATACAAGCACACGGCCCACCTAAAATGGATAATGTAGCCTATGAACGCGTGAAACACATTAAGTATCACTCGTACACCTCTGCTGCTAACACAGGAACTCAGTAGGAGCTCACTGGTGACCTCTCATGCAGGAATACAACAAACCTCCAGGGAGTTGTTATTTGACTGCTGTTTTCTGGGTGGTGGGGGTGCTTTCGCAGATGGATTGCTTTTTGATGTGCCCTACCTCTCTTAGCTCTGCTGCAACTACCGTTCACCACTACTGCGCTGCACACAGCACCGGTTGCATCTACTTACGGTATTGGCTGAGACCCGAGCGACACCAGTTCCTATGATCTAAGTGGTGGCGGAAACATATACACTAGTAAACCAAATAGTTTGTAAACTTCATAACTCCTACGTAGGCTTTCCAGAACCAAACCACATCGTTTACAAACCTTGTAAAATAAACAAAAGTCATAGTAATTCAACATGCCCATTAACTTTTACAGAGTCCCATTCACATCGGTTCTTCGACTCCTGGTGTGGAACCAGCGTCGACACATGACGAGACTTCATCCTCCGATCGGACCAAGGACGACGACGACGGCGGCGCGTCCGATGACGACAGCGACGACAGGGTTGATCCGCAGCATCACGATCCGGAGAGGCTGAAGGCTTTCAATGTGAGTACCTTAGCCGATAGTGCTTCTGAGGAGTCCGTCCGTTGGCAATGGACAGCTTGACGTGGGAGTAAAGAGTGCATATCTACTACTACACTAATCCTTATTCATCCAACTGCACAGATACGGGCCTCTCTTCAACCGAAAAGCTCTAGAACTTACTCCACCACGCTGCTCAACTGCGGATTGGTGCGTTCAGTTTTTCCAAGCCTCCCGAAGGCCACTGACTTAGCTTAAGGACTGTCACCTGTGATCAACTCATCCATGGACAGGTTGCGGCCGAAGCTGCTTAACCGTGTGTGTTCGGTTAGAATAGACACACACAACAACGCTATCGAGCTCTCAATGAGTGCATATAATTTAAGTAAAATCTGTCAAGTACTAGTCTGACTTGGCAGCAACAGTTCCGTAGGTCCCTTGAATTAAAGAAAGGGTGAGAGGTAGGACGCATCAATGCAGCCCATCTAGGGAAGTACCTCAACCTCGCAGGAAACCGCAGTAAAATAACAACCCCTGGGCGGTTGTTGTGTTCCTGCGAGTGAGTGATGTCATCAGTATGCTCCTAAAGAGTTGCTATATAAGCTGCAGAGGTTCATACTTCATGTAAAAATAAAAGACAATCTGTAAATGATTTTTGTCTTTTTTCATACAACATTGGGAGACATACAATTCACCAGATGTAAAGTGCGTACCGTAGCCTATGAACGACTGCAATACAAGGAGTATTATTAGCATATTGTTACCCCCTCTGCTAACAAAGCAACTGCTAACCTCACCATTTTTACTTTATTAATTTAAATAACTATTAACAACTGCATAACTTATTGATATACGATAAAAGTACTTACATATAAATGACTTCACATTCAATTTCAACATTCAATCTTTTTCTCAGCGTTATCCTATTTCCTAATCTATTAGGATTTAGGTGGAGGTAATTACCCTAACATCACCTTAATATACAGATGAACAACTACGAGCGTTTAAATACAACGTGTTCGACTCATCTGAACGATTGTTCGACTGCTATTGATGTATTCTGTGCCAAAAACCACTGTTACAATTATACTTAAATAGTGGATCCCGCAAAACTTCGTTATCGCATGGCAAGTTTCATTTGTGTGAATGAACATGGTGGGTGTTTTTAAGAGGTAGGGCGCATCAAAGCAGCCCGGCTGGGAAAGCACGGCCACCTCACAGAAATCCGCAGCTAAATAACAACTCCCAGAGAGTTGTTGTGTTCCTGCGTGTCACCAGCAAGCTCCTAAGGAGTTCCTGTGTTAGTAGCAGAGGTGGCATCGCGCGAATATTGCTTAATTTATTGCAAGATTTCGTAGGCTACGGTAACAGCTTTACATCAGGTGGGCCGCATGCTTGTATGTTTCCCGACGTTGTATTAAAAAAATCCGCGAAAATTAAAATAATCCAGCTTTTTCTACGTATTTGGCTACACACAATATACCACTGGAAAGTGGAATGATGCAAAGATAAGGAAGGCCAAGATTCGCCTATCACAACCACATTGATGTTTTTATTTATCAGAAGGTGGTATCAGGAGCCCAAGGTACCGTCGAACATGCATGAAAAGTGTTAAAAATGTTAAAGAAGTGAACGAGGTGTGTAATAAGGCGTGGCACTCAGTTCTCTCTGCCTACCCTGCAGGGGATTTGGCGGGAAAATATAGATAGATTAATTAATGTTACTGTTTTAAATCTGCCTTAGATAAATGTATGAACATGAAGTGTTGGTCGTGTCATTTTAACAAAGGCAAATCGATACTTGATAATTGCAAGACTCTTTCAATACATACCCTATTTGGTATTTTATGTGGCTACCATTATATTATGCTGTTAACACAGCAATTCCTTAGGGGCTTACTGCCCTACTAGCCCCAATCACTCGCAAGAACATAACAACCCTCCAGAGACATGGAGGTTCATGGACATGTCTGTTTGTTTTGATCTGGATGCTTTTACGAGAAGTAGGATGCATCAAAGCAGACTGGAGAAGTACGTTCACGTGTGAGGGTGAAAGTAACAAACAGAAATGTTAATGAAAACATGTTTGTCTTCTGTGAGAATCAAATCCACGAGCCTTTGTGCTAAAGTAGTATTACTAAACACTCCACCACTGGCTCATTAAAATGACATACGATGATTTAAAAGTAAATATGTTGCTTATTCTGCGGTTACTAACATGATAATAATTTCGCAAGAATAATGAATAGTAATAATCGTAGTATATGACGTACTAACTTTCTGTTATTTTTTTTCCAGATGTTTGTTCGTCTATTTGTTGACGAGAACCTAGACAGGATAGTCCCTATTTCCAAACAACCAAAGGAAAAGATCCAAGCAATCATTGACTCCTGTACGCGACAATTTCCGGAGTTTGCCGAACGCGCCAGAAAACGGATCAGAACTTACTTGAAGAGTTGCAGAAGGAATAAGAAAGTTCGTGGCGATGGACCTACCACAGGGAATGGAGGGAGTACTCCGGGAAGCGGCAACGCTTGGGATACAGCGGTGAGGGTCCGATCTCTTTGCCATTTATGATAGCTTAGTATGTCATGATATTCTTTGTTACTGAGATTTATGATTCGATTTTGTATTGAGGTACTCTTCTTTCGAAGGTATAATAAAAGATGGGTTACATTTATATGAGAAACAATTTATTGGCACCAATGAATTTCCTACAGCTAAACTTTGAAATCTTTCTTTATTGAAAATTTAAACACAATTTAATTTTAACGAGAAACAGAATGATTCTCAATACATCAATACTCATGATTGAACAAGAAACATAACCAGGTCCGCTATTGTCCAGGTGCGGCCGACACCGGCGCATCTCACATCGGTGCAAGCGGAACACATCCTCGCACAGGCCTGCGAGAACGAGAGCCTCAACGCTAAGCGCATGCGCCTCGGCCTCGATCCGGTCAGTCAGCCGATGCCAACAGTGCCAACGCCTATGGTGAGATTTTGCAAATTGCTAAGTTACACTGAAGCATGCACGCACACTCCCACAAACACACATGAACCCACAACAAACATATATGTCCCCACAAACACATAGATTTCTTAAATTAAGCGGCTCATTCCCCCAGAAGTGACTTCTGCATGTTTATCTTGATATTTAGTCATTGGGCGATCGTTTTTTTTTGCCGCCTTGCTGATAACACAATTACGGCTTAGTTACTATTACTGGTAACCCCCACTCACTCTCAGGAACACAACAATCTTCCAGAGAGTTGTTACTTGGTTGTGGCTTTCAGTAAGTTGGATAGAGGAGCTTTGATGCGCCATATCTTTCTCAAATATATATTTATTAATTTTATTAGATACTTAAGAAATAATTATTTTATTCCCTTAAAAATCAATCATTATCCAGCTTTCTGCTCTGCATTGAATGCAAAGCAATGTAGGCACTTGTCTTTCTTACCTATTTTGTATTATACCTTTTAATCTATCGGCATTTCGGAATTGATCCGACCGATACCGAAAAATAAATGCATATTTATTACTCTCCATGCCATCGTCCATCCATCGTCGGGTAATAAATATATAAATACAAGTATTTCTCGTTTCAGGCAATAGACACAACAGCCACATCAGCCGTCGCGTCGTCATTCCTCAGTCTATACAGCGGAGCCATCAGTAGCCCAGCGTCCACGCCTGCCACCACCACTAGCACCACCTCTCTAGCTACTGCTGGGCACAGCAAAGTAGCAGCAGACACTACCAGGCCGTCAGCAAGCCCAACGATGGAAAATACATTGTTGAACAATAATACATTGAAGCTTGATAACGCTAATGGCAACGCTGGAAGCAAAACTGCTAGGTAAGTTACGAGTATGATGTGTTAGTCCGTCCTTGACTCCTACTGTTTGTATTCAATAAAAATATAGATTTATAATTTAAAAAAATAATAACCGAATTGCAAACGTTCACAGGCTAACATTTGCAATTCAGGAAGTATCGCTTGCGTGTTGTCATTCCGCTGGAAACACAGCAACTCCTCAGGAGGTAATATCACTCACTTGCAAGAACACACCAACCCTTGGAGTTGTTTGGCCGCGGTTTTCTGTGAGGTGGAGGTACTTCCCAAATTGGGCTGCTCTGATGTGCCCTACCTCTCGTTCGTTTGTTTGTTAATTTAGCAGGATGTGCAGGTGAACCCTGACATCCCAAAATTTATGAATGCTATCGAATTGTTTCAGCCCCGCATCATCGCCGGCGCCTCTCTTTAGACCAACTTTCCCCAACACGTTTGGTACTCCACAAACTTTTGGAAGGCAAAGGTGAGACTATAGTATTTTTGTCGATACATATTACTTTATCAACCTATTCATGTATTTAGAATTGCGTCACATGATTTCAAACGACAGTTATTATGATTTTTTCAGCTCTTCTACGAATACTGCTTCAGCGCTTACAAGCAGTGCTCTTCTATCTACATTGTCAGCTTTACCTCCTACAGGTCAGTTTTTATGAAATGTTATTTTTATGTCTGTATTATTCTGTAGAACAAATAGCTCAACACTAAACATTAATATACACACATCAAAAGTGTCTAGGGATCAACATATATTTTTGCAATAACTTTTCTCCTGATTGATATTAATTAAAATTTTCTTTAAGGATTCATCAAATAAAGTGTT
This sequence comes from Pyralis farinalis, assembly GCA_947507595.1. Taxonomy (NCBI): domain Eukaryota; kingdom Metazoa; phylum Arthropoda; class Insecta; order Lepidoptera; family Pyralidae; genus Pyralis; species Pyralis farinalis. Next base: position 7,702,448 of record OX382282.1, on the reverse strand, counting down.
TTCGTTTGTCTACAGTAACGATAAACCAAGTCACCTTTGCATTAATAAAGAAATTTGCCATTTTCATAATAAAGGGATTTTTGACATTTGAACCACTAACATTAAAGTTCGAAAAAAAGACTGAAATAACAGTTTTCTTTAAAATTTTATTGGGTAACTTAAACAATTAATAATCCGTGTTTCTACCGCGAACACTAACAACACAAGAACATCGGTTTGGCATACTCAAAATGAGTTCATCCAAATCACGCTGTGGAATGGCCGCCCATGTTCGTTGCAACAACAAAAAAAGGTCTTCTTGCGACTGGATACCCTCCATATTCGGCAGAGCTCTTCTCTGTAGCATATCCCATGCATGCTCAATCGGGTTCAAGTCTGGCGACTAAGCAGGCCAGGGCATGACATTGATGTTAGCTGCGGCGAGAGTCTGTCTTACAACTCTTGCGGTGTGCGGTCGTGCATTATCATGCATTAACTGAAATAAGGGACCGATTTGCACTTGTAGAGGAACGATGACGTCTGATACAATCGTCTCAGCATAAATTTGAGCGTTGAGGTTGCCTCTGATCCAAATCAACTCAGTTCTTCCGCCGATCCAAATACCCGCCCATACCATGATGGTTCCACCACTATAAGGATGGACTTCCTGGCAGGATTTTAATCGCTGTTGGCGTCCAGGGGTTCTCCAGTGTCGTATACGTCTTGTATCCGGTCTCATACCAAAACGAGACTCATCAGAAAAGCACACGAAACGCCATTGTTCTTCTGCCCAATTTCTGTGTTCAAGAGCCCATTGATATCGAATCCTACGATTGTGCATTGCTATAGGTGGTACCCTTAGCGGTCTTCGGGAATGAAGGTTCACTTCATGCAAGCGGTTTCTGACTGTTTGGTCGCTAATTAAGTTCCCTGAAGAGTGATGAAGCGTCACGGCTAACATCATGGCGGTTATTGTTGGAGCTCTTCGAGTTGTGATTTGAATGTATCGGTCTTGTCTCCGTGTCCATGCATGGGATATGCTACAGAGAAGAGCTCTGCCGAATATGGAGGGTATCCAGTCGCAAGAAGACCTTTTTTTGTTGTTGCAACGAACATGGGCGGCCATTCCACAGCGTGATTTGGATGAACTCATTTTGAGTATGCCAAACCGATGTTCTTGTGTTGTTAGTGTTCGCGGTAGAAACACGGATTATTAATTGTTTAAGTTACCCAATAAAATTTTAAAGAAAACTGTTATTTCAGTCTTTTTTTCGAACTTTAATGTTAGTGGTTCAAATGTCAAAAATCCCTTTATTATGAAAATGGCAAATTTCTTTATTAATGCAAAGGTGACTTGGTGTATCGTTTCTGTAGACAAACGAAAACACTTTATTTGATGAATCCTTAAAGAAAATTTTAATTAATATCAATCAGGAGAAAAGTTATTGCAAAAATATATGTTGATCCCTAGACACTTTTGATGTGTGTATTTACACCAGCTGCTGCCCGCGGCTCCGCCCGCGTAAGGAGTCAAATAACGTAGCCTATGTGTTAATCTAGATCATAATCTATCTACGTGCCAAATTTCATTCAAATCCATTCAGCCGTTTAAGCGTGAAAGAGCAACAAACATCCATCCATACATACAAACTTTCGCATTTATAATATTAGTAGGATTTCGTAAGATTCAAATAAAACCTGTTTTGTACGCAATAATTAGAAAGACAACCAAGATCATGTAATATTAAGCAATCACTACAGCCGTCAGTATTTAGATAGATCTTTAGGCCATCATTAAAAGGAATTTAGTGTTCTCGAAAGAGATGTGAATGTCCCAATAAGGGTCCATGTGGCATCCCAGACGTAACCGTCACTGGATCGGAGGTGATTTGATTCATCACAACCGCCTTGGTTCTATTTTTAACATAGGAAGAAAACCAACGTTGTGTATTTCCTCGATTCTCATTCAAAGCTATTTTTTCAACAATAGTAAATGCTGCTCAACCTTGTCAAAAGCTTTACAGATATCTATATATATATATATATAATACGTAAATAGAAATCTGTACTTGTTTACGAAAATCGAAACTCTCGAGCAGAAAATTTGTGTATACTGTTAGATTACTGATAACAGACCGCTTTCTAACAAATTATTATTGCAGCAATTATATGCCTATGAATTTATAGTTATTATTACCAATATTGTGGCAGTTAACTCTTGTTTTAATTTCTAACATGGTTTATGCACAATTTATCACAGAGTTATGTTTGGGTAGAATTAATTGTATATGAGGAATGTAATTGTTGGCATACCTAAAAATAAAAAAAGGGAGGGGTTCAAATCTGACTTAGACATGTGACCTAGTCCTGTCCTTAATTGATATTTTTACAAAATGTAGTTTTTCACAATTTGTAATATGATCGTATTACTGGTGCAGGTGTGAATGCAGCCATGGCCGCTTATCAGAGCGCGCTGCTGTCAGCGATGGCCGCACATACCCACACATTTCCCACTGGACTTTCAGGTGAGCCAAATAATATGCTATGCAGTATACAATAAAGAATTTATTTGGTATTCTTATACACAAAATGACAGCATTGGGTTATGAGCTGTGTGAAAAAATATTTTGCCGAGCTTTGTGGCGCAGTGGCTAGTAACGCTGCTTTGACATCAGGGCTCGTGGGTTCGATTCCCACACAACACCAATATTTGTGTGCATGAGCAACTCCCTGAAGGCTTGTTGTATTCCTAAGAATGAGTGAGGTTACAGGTAACACCTAAGGAGTTGTGTTTTAGCAGCAGGTGTAGCTTCGCGCGAATGATATTTAATGTATTGCAAGAGACTACAGCCATCCAATTCTCTAAGCGACTCGTAATGGCTGTGTGCGTCGCTGTGATTACAGATGTCACAGCTTTGACATCGTCTGCTGCGTTCACGGCTTTTTATTTGGTATTCTATACGGCTGTAAGCGTACGCGAGGCTGTTTGCCTTGTAGAATTCCAATTCCAAACGCAGCCTTGCGGCGCTAGTGTTGCACAACCATGAAAAGCGACACTAAGGAATTGCAATTTTGTGTTCAAGGCTATAACAGCCGATGTTTCCGAGGATGTAAGGATGTTTGCTCTTACAGAATTGCATGGCAGTTCCCTTTACATCAGTTGGGTCGTATGCTTGCAATATTACCGTAGCCTACGAACGCTGCAACTTTGCAGGAGCTTACTTGCAACCTTCTTCATTAATAGGAACACAACGGCTTTCCAAGGAGTTGTTATTTGGCTGTGTTTTTTTGTGAGGAGCGCATTCTTTCTGTTTGCTTAACGATTGTTACCGCTAATCCCCCGGGACCGACGAGCTTAATGTTTCCTTCAAAACAAGGAGACACTGCACAACTAAACCCATCCACGGACAGACTGCAGTCATCGCCGATAACATGTTCAATTACTAACAAACTAACACTACTATTGACGCCATTGAACTCTTCAAATTTTATCAATAGTTTTAAGGATCATTGTCCTCAATGTCATGTAGTGTTCAAATTTGTACTCAATTAACCGATGACTTTTAGCCCCAACAGATTTATCACTCAAGAATACGTCGAGCTCAACTCCACTGCACCCAACATCCACATCTACATCATTGGCAGGGACAACTTCCTCACAGTCCAAGACTCCACTGCTGTCCCACAAGTTATCAGGAGCCGAAGTAGGTGCTGTGAGACAACTCATCACGGGATATCGCGAATCAGCTGCTTTCCTCATACGTTCCGCAGACGAGCTAGAAGCTTTGCTCCTTAACCAGGCCTAGGACTTACCTAAATTGTCACTGACAGACATATTCGGATTTAAATTCGGATATTTTTAATTTAAAAAAGGTGATTGGACATTCGTTTTCAAATTGGTGATTGTTGTTGTGCGGTTCAAGATGTTAAATCGAGTCGTTAGAATAAATGAGTGTTTGTGTGATCGGCGTATAAGGGGTATTTAATTTTTCGCATAGTTTCATATGAAATTCCATTTTAAATATTACAATAGAATTATATAGAACTATAGTTCTCAATAGCCCGGTATGCTTAGCGAAACTTGTATTTACCAATTAAAATGCAAACGATAATTATCTTCCGTCTGTATCTTGAAACGCCTCACGAACATAATTCTTTATTTCTGCTAGAAAGATAAATTCGATGTTGCTATATTTAAATAATTACGGTGAGTTGGCAACTCTGTTTCAATGTGTTTTGGGTGCTTGTTTATACGTTTGGCGGTGTTGCCAACCGACCAACATATTCTTACCCTGTCCAAGCTGTAGAGGTAGTCACGAGTTGTTTCTCTCGTCAGTCCAATATGTCTATTTCGGCGATCGTACAAAGCTGCCATAATGTAAAAATAAATACGTGTTGCCATTTGAAACTCGTGGGAAGAGTACAAAATTATTTTTGTGTATATTTAGAATTAAGAAACAAATCAGGGAGTTTTAGGGTAGGATTAAAATTCGATTTCTTGCCTGGTGTGCTTCACTAGGATGTGACGAAAATTCGTCGGAGAGCTGTTGAAGGCAACTTTAGAAATAACTATCCTCGTTTTAAACATTTCGAAGTACGTACTGTGTCTTTTCATTAAATAATGACAGAGTCGAATTAGATTCTAAAGTGGCATTTTAGAAATAAGAGGCACGAATTTATTTGTTGTTTTGTATTATACGAATAATGCTGTAGTTGTACTTATATTAATATATTTTAATTTATATCTTCTTATTTAAAATGTTCTATATCTAAGCTATTAGATACAATTCGTGGGCATCATTGATAGTTTTTCATCAAAGCATCATAGTGTTCATTAATCGGGGTCATTATTTTTCTATGGGTTAATTTTCGCTTTGTGCAGTAAGTACAATGGACTATTCGCGTTCACATGTACATCTATTTGTTACCATAGATTTTATGGCCAAGTACTGTAGGTAGGTTGTAATGATAGTGTTACTGCTTATTGTGTACAATAAGGTTCGATTTGCGCCAAAATATCTTTGGCGTCTTTTTACAGAATTATATTTTTGGCCTATTTGAGCAGACGTTTGTATTCATACCTCGTATGTTATGTACTTCTTGTTAACGTGTTAATTTACTTTATTTTTAGTTAGGGTTACAGCTATCTCGGCCAGTGTTAGTCGAATTTTACGATTTTCTGCAACTAATTATATTATAGTTTCATCAATAAGTTTTAAACAATATTCTTACTTAGAATAAGTAAAATCACATAAACGCTTATTATGTTGCTACTGATTTTATTACTCCGAATATTTTGATCATTGTGGATGTTTCCAATATGTGTATAACCAAGGAGCACTGGAAAAGTATTGAAATAATTTTGTCTCCACCAATGGTGTTTAGTCTTCAATTTAGAATTTTTGACATTGGAATGTTCTACAATGGTAAAAGTAATTAGGAGCCCGCAATTAAATGTATGATAGTTTCTCGACTTTGCCAGTTTTTCTCAATAGTATAAATGCTTACATGCCAGTTTTAAAATAAAAATTGTAAATCCACTTTTGAATATTAAAATTGCCAAAGAATCGAATTGATTTGTACGTATGTGGAATTGCTGATTACATAACGTATGTTTAAAAAGTTATAGCTTTAGTTAAGCTTAGTTTATTTGAGAAGTCATTCCAATATTTTTCTAAAAGGTACGTCATCGGTGCGATAGAAAATGCTGTAGTCACTGTATATGGAAAATGTAAAAAGTATGTTTAGAGTATTTTAAAAAAGTTGATTAGAAATATGGAAAGTTGATGTTGGGATAACGAAAAAAAAAACGAAAATGGTGGTAATACGTTGAGAAAATGAATTTGTTAGACATTAAAATATATTATGATTATAGATGTATAAATGGTTTACAATTATTATTATTACTTTGAGAGAAATACAAAAATGGAGAAAAATACAAAATGGCGATTGTTACTATTAACGATATGAGAATTTAGTTATAATTTTGCAATTTCAAAATGTGAGTTTTACAATTTTGAAAAAGAAAATATTAAATATGCTCATATACTAAAAATGTTGCTTTATTTTCATACCTCCTGCATTTACATGTATATTTTCATATATTTATCATTGTTAATGTATAGCTAATAGCACATCAAGTTTTGTTAAACTGAGTGATACTTAACGTATTACACGCAGGAACACAACCACCAGGGAGTTTGTTATTTTATTGCGGTTTTCTGTAAGGTGGAGGTACTTCCCAAATGGGCTGCTTTGATGCGCCCTACTTCTCATCCAGACCAAGACAAACACACAAGTTCATGCACACAAATGTTTGTCCTGCGTGCAGTGGCGTAGCGTGCCTTGTCGGGGCCCCGTATAAAAATTTTTTTGGAGGCCCTTATATGGAGGTAAAGATTTTTCACAAAAGAAAAAAAATATTGTGAGAAGAAATATTTATTTATCACATAATTTACCCATTTTACAAATAAAAATCGAATTTTAAATATTCACTCTCCTTGCCTTTTTTTCGGCAAACTGATTTATTAAATCATTTATGGCTGATGATGATTTTAGTTTTTCTAAAGTTTCTGCCTCTATGGACAATAGTGAGATGTCTGACAGCCGTTCTTGTCCCATCGAAGTTCTTAAGTAATTTTTTATTAGTTTTAATTTTGAAAAACTTCTTTCTGCCGTTGCGGTTGTAACTGGAAGGGTCAAGAATAAAAAGCATGCTGTGATTACCTCGGGAAAACTGGATGCAAGACTATTGAATTTTACTAGCAATAATTCAATGAGTTCTTTAATGGAATAATTTTTTTTAATTTCAGAATTTAAGCATGTTTTTAGAGCCTTTAATTGGTCACAAAGATTAAGTGAGATGTCTTTACTGTATTTAGCAGACAGTTTTCCGGAAGCGTTTAATATCTCTTCGCTTGAAGAAGATAGGAGTTTCTCCGGTTGTAATATTTCGAATATACTACTCAGGTTGCAAAGGCTCTGAAATCTTTCTTTAGTTTGAGAAATTAATATATCTAAACAGCAATAGTATACATTGACTTTGAAATAGGATTCCGGGTCGGAAATTCTCTCATCTTGTGATGATAACTCATCAAAAAAACGCTTCGTTATCTTTCGCCAACTGTTTTTAAAAACAGTTGTTACCCCCCACTCTTTTGCTAAATCTTTGGATTCATTTAGCAAACTATTAAATGAATTCTGATTTCTTAATTGGCACAGTCTATTTAAAAGATTACTTAATAAAATACTAGATTTCTGTAAGTCATTATTTTCATGCTGTAGAGCTTTAGAAACAGGATTAATAATTTCAAATAGTGAAGAAAAAAATGTAACGAGCACTAAGAAATCAAAACTCTCTAAAATGTTAATTATACTTTTACATTCTTCACGTTCATCTTTTTTATTTGAAATTAAATTTAGTTGGTACAAAGTTTTCATGATTAGTAAAAAAATTTTCTTTACTGCTAATAAAGCGTCGTTCCTAGAAGACCATCTGGTAGGACATACCTTTTTAAGGGTAATCAAATATTTTTCAGATGAATCGTCACTTAGCATAGCCCAGCGTTTTATACTATTGCCAAAGAAAGTATATATTTTTTCTAAATTATCGAAAAAAGTCGATACTTCACGAACATGTCTCGCAGCATCGTTCAAAACCAAGTTTAAAGCGTGCGCAGCACAATGAACATAATCGGCATTTGGAGCATGCTCTTTTATTAGGGTTTGTAATCCTCCATACACACCCGACATAACATTTGCTCCATCGTATCCCTGTCCTCTACATTTAGTCAAATCAATTCCATATTCTTTAGTCAAATTAAAAATGACAGTTTTCAGACCTGCAGCACTGCAATCGGTTACTGCTATGAATCCTAAAAAGGACTCACAGATTTTTATTTCTTTAGGCACATTATCATCATTTTCTGTAACCGAGATATATCGAAAAACTACAGATAGTTGGTAAATTTTTGATAAGTCTTGTGTTGTATCCAGAATTATTGTCAGAAATGGAGCTTTTTTAATTTCTGAGATAATACTGTTCCTAACGTTAGTACCAAGCAAACTAATAATTTCGTTTTGAATCGTAGGGCTTAAATAATTTATTTCACCTTTCGGTTTTAGAAGAAGTTCTTTTAAAGTTGCATCATAGTTAGATAGCAGACGTGAAATTGCCATAAAATTGCCAGAATCAGAAGCATGCCCCCTCAAAGGTAGATTACAAGATACTAAAGTAATTATAACATTAATTATACGATGCAGTACATCTCTCCAGAATGTAATTTTACTATCGATTTCACTTTTCAATAGAGTATCGATGGTATTTCCTTGCAACCAATTATTATAAGAGAGTGAGGCACTAATATGCTGCTGTGACTTTTCATGGTCAAGAATAGTTTGTGTGAAATTGCTTCTAACCGAAACACCGTTAACCCAAGCAGAGGAGTACGATTTGTTTTGACGATCTGCTAATAACCAACAGAAGTGACAGTACGGTTTGTTTAAAACGTTAGAATAACATAACCATGGTCTTATAATTTTTATGCCTGCCTGATTGAAATATGAATAATAATAAGCCGAAAAAGGTCGGTTATTTTCTGAAACTTTTGGAAATGGTCCTTGTGGTTTAAATGGACCCAATTTAAAAATTATTTTTCGTTCGCATTCAGTTAAATTGTCACCAAAATTTCCTCTATCTGATGAAATTATATTACAATCTGCATTATCTACAGATATATCAGAATCGTTGATTTGGGGTTCCTCGATTTCTGGATGGACATCCGATAAAGTATGTGCTTGGCTTTCTTCTATTTCCGGATGGATATGTGACGAAGAACATGCTTCAGAAGAATCTAAAAATAAACGAGTAATTGTTAAAAAATAAATACGAATGCTTTGATACTAAACTAAAAAGAGTTATATATAAATAAATAACGTTACTAAGGGTCACAGTTAGAGAGTGTTCAGTTCAGACGCACACAGACTCTACGCGGATTGTGCTCGTACCTATTAGTAGATACAAAATCACCTGCAGCCCGTCCGTGCATTACTATACACCTGCGTGCTATTTAAACGCAGCGCGTAGTGTAGTGGCCATACAAAACGAGAACCCGAAAGCGAGTCTGCACATCTGAAGTTCTCAACACGCAATTAACGATACGATACGGACTGATAGACAAACAACAAAACAAATCGATCCTATAGATAAGTTAGAATTTTGTTTTTTTTTTAATCAAGGCACGGAACCCTAAAAACAGTATAATTGTGAAAATCGAGGGGGGAGACAACTTTTTGTGACGGACAGATGGACAGACCGAAATTAAAAGATTTCCTTGTTTATCACTACGGGCCCCTAATAAATGGGTTGGGTAGTAGTGTAGTACTTACCTTTCCAATCTAAATCACTCACAGTATCTTGTCTCTGAAAAAATGAAGAAATTTTGGGCACTTTTTTTATAACCTCGTCCCTTTTCTGTTTAATTTTTCTTTGCCGCTGGGATAATCTCTTTTCCTTTCACTCATTTCTTTTACAAATCGCTACTAATACTGCTAAACCAGAAGAACAATATTGTTTGTACTGAATTACAATGTAATGCACATTTATATAAAGCGCGTAAATAAACAGTGCACTGCACTCCGTGGTTTAACATCCAATGCAAAGTACAACAACGTACACGTACATCGCGATATCGATGAAGGATTCCCGGGGATTCCCCGCTGAGTTGAAGATGAAGTAAGTAAAACGGGGAAGTCCCGCAGCCCGCCATAACGATGTAGTGTTGCCAACTTTTGAACGCACGCTTAAGGCGGGAAAAAAGGAATTGCTTTATAGAATTTTGTCATTTGTAAAATAAAATAAATTAGAAAGTTTTTATTCTTTTTCCTTACACACTTTGGGGGCCCCCGTGGCCCGGGGGCCCCGTATAATTGATACGGCAAATACGGCGGTAGCTACGCCCCTGCCTGCGTGAGAATCGAACTCCGAGCGTTGATGTCAAATTCGCGTTATTTACGACTGCACCTCCGAGCTCTTCATCAAATTCTCTTCGAATAAAAATATGTAATGTCAGTATATCATTTAAATAAGAGTAATTGAGAGTAAGAGTAAGTAAGAGTAATTTAAATAAGAGTATTTAGACTGGTGATTTACTGTCTTAAATTTTACAAAATCGTAGGGCTAGTTTTTAAAACAAAATGTTATAAACTTTTCTGTAAAGTTGTGGCTAATAAGAGAAATATTAATTTTTAAGAAAAATAAAAAATAAAGTTTAGTAAAGATTTAATTAAATTTTACATTCCTTCGATTTAAACTAACATTCAATTTTTAATTTAATGCCCATGTTCTTAAGAGTAGTCTTCCATATGTGAAAAATCTCACATTTCTTAAGCGTAAGATTTCTTCTACGAAGTCGGCGAGCAACAGGACCCCGGAGGTGGCGCGGCGGCAAGCTCCGCTGCGTTCGTGACAAGGTCAATACGAATCTATGCATCTGATCGCGCCGCGTTTGCTACTGCCGTTACCCCGCTGTTTGCTATTTTCATGAGATGCATAAATGGGCTGGGATTGAGTAACCTCCATGAAAAAGTACTTAATTCTCTTCTAATTCAAAACGATGTGTGAAATAAAGAGCTCTATCATATAGGGTTTAGAAAAGCTATGACAATGTAGGAGAAATGACTGCTAGATATACTGTTAAATTCTTGTAATGTAGAATCAATGCTCCTAGGGGTACAGAACTTTTGTAACTGTGGTATTCTGAGACCGGAGTATCGGGAACCGATCCGGGAATGGATAGTGTCGCTCTTCGGCCATTAATAATCTGGTCGCGTTCAGTATGAAGTCCATGTTTGATGGAGATGCCAAGTACGAGAACATTGCTGGGTAACGTTCCGTGCCGCATCTAAATAAACAATAAATTCTGAGTAAGTAATCTAAAAATTAGACATCAACAATCATCGTCATTGTCTAGTGTTTTTTTTATACTACGTCGGGAGACCATCAGGCATGTTCATGCACACAAATATTTGTCCTGCGTGGGAATCAAACTCACGAGCGTTGGTGTTAAAGCAAAGTAACAGCGCGTTTTGCCACTCAGCCACTGAGCGCGTCAAAATTTCGAAACACTTGAGACTTTAACCTAAGAAACAACTTTTCTTAGATTGAGGTCTGAAATCTTTCGGTTTTCCTCTGAGTTGTGGAGTTTGTCAGCATCCGCTCCATGTCAAAATGGGTAAAGAACCACTATTAACCGACTGATCGCTGGTTCTTAAGTTTATGTAGTGGGGCCCGCCACTACTATAACTTCACGCCAAGTCCCTTGCGTAGTAGGTACAGAGAACTGAGCGCCACATGACTGGGTCCTTACACATTTCACTCGTACACTTCTATAACATTCATAGTTCTTTTCATGCAGGCTCGCCGAAGCCTAGGGCTCCTGACACTGTTCTGATAAGACACGACCATTTTAGTCTTGCTAAGTGAGTCTTGAGCCTCCTCTACTTCGGCATCCTTTGTAGTAAAAGTAGAAGTAGTAGTAGTCCTTTCCTATCTCTGAGATGTTAAGTATTATTTTTGATATTAAATTTTTATTTTGTTAAAGACGCAGTCATGTGGCGCTTAGTCCTTTCTACCTATCACGTAAGGGATTTGGCAGGTCATATAGGATAAATAGATGTTAAAAAAATTGTGCCGGCATTTTTATTTAAAATGCTTGCTAGTTTACCAGCCTTTTGCAGCGCATCAATTGAGTGCCGAGAAAATAGTATTTTTTTAAAACTTCATTTAAAAGATTAAAAAATAAAAACCGTTAATCGCTCATTTTCTACCCGGTTAAGAGGGTTGCACAAAGTTAAGTGGCGCCCTCATTTTGTTTTTATTAATAACGCTGTATTTAAGACCAATTCCAAAAAAAACGCTCTATAGGGGCACTGAAGAACCATATTTATGTTTTTTGAGACATATTCTGTTTTTATTATTTATGTAGAATTAGTCATACATTTGATTATTGCTATAAGTGGCCACAATAAGCAATAATTAAAATTTTGGTTACTTGTCATAGATAATAAATACAAGAAGCCCTCTTAATGAAAGTCAATTTGTAGCAAATGATATGCAGACTGACCATTTTTAAGGAATAGGTCGTATTTTCAGCTACCCACTGGGTTAAGAGTGTAAGTAAACTTCTGGAAAATTTAACTGAATCAATATAGGCCTTCTACAAAATTTTAAATATTATCATGTCAAAATTATCTAGTTTTACTTACAGTTTCCTGATGCCCCAAGACGCAACACCCCATATAACGCCATCACTGACTGCCGGCGCTCCTGTATCGCGCTGCAATATTATATTTGTAATATTCTATTAAACACAATCCAATATGTGATTATACTGGAAAATATAACCCTGATTCTTGATTTAAAGGACTGCCTCGAGATTTAGAAAGTGGGTGTTTGTTAGAGCAAAAATCGATTTCATCCGCAAGAGTTAGTGACCGGGTTCAAAGCTCTGAAAACCATATTTTATGGCGGTTTATCCATCGTCTATGGCGCTAAAGAGGATCCGATTTACTAAGTATTGTTTTACTAAGATTTACTAAGTTTGAAACTCGACTTTAAACGACGGGGATACTGTAACGCCCAGCTAGATATCCGGCGAGAGTTTCTCTCTGAATATTCATAAGCCGAGTGGAGTGAAGTGAGTGAAGTAACGGCACACCGGCTAAAGTACCGGACTCTTCGTTAATGACTGCTAAAGTGCACCCGGTGCCTAAAAAGGGGGATAAATCAGACACATCCAATTTATGACCTCACTCCTGTTTAAGATGATGGCGCGTGTTATGAGTGGGTATAACGAGGCTACTAGCAATGGATGAAGACCCCGCCTATTGACTAACAAATCTCCGGTTCGAATCCTCGCATGCACTATCGCAGTCGCTCCATGTAAAAATCAGTATCTTCTCCAAATCCCTAGACTTGCGTAGTGGATCCCGCCAATCTCAATTGATTAGAAAACGGGATAACACCAAGAAGAAGAATAGGTGATACCACCTAAGTAAAGTGGTATTTTTATAGTGAATGCAAGCATTTCCCACCGTGATTGGGATCAATTTTACTACTTACCGTGCATGGCGCCAGTCGTCCAGACTGCGCGATGCAGATGAAGTTATTGGTGACAGGGACTCCGAAGTTAGAGGTAATGTTGTTACACTCTCTTCGGTCCATCAGCCGGGCGTGATACATCTGGAGTGACCTCCCACTGGAGTAAATCCCATCTCGCTGAAACAAACATCGTACCTACAACACCTATAGTAAAATATACATTTTTTTTGTTGCATCCAATCAAGAGATATGACAGAGAGAGCATGAAACCTGGATAAACGCGGTGGAAATGTGAGCGTTGCGCAAAATTTGTGGCGTAACGCTTGTAGGCCGTATTCGCAATGATGATGTTAGAAACATAGTTGGTCTGAAAGAGAGCGTCGGTGTTAAAATAAGAAGAGGCATGTTCTGTTAGTTTTGACACGTAGAAGGAATGGGTGGAAGAATGATGAAGCAGATATACAACGCAAAAGTGGAAGGATGTAGGAGCCGAGGAAGGCCAAGACTTAGCTACCATGACCAAATTGATCGTGTCCTATCAGAAGTTCTTAGACTTGTATGGTGTTTTTATTTGTGAGTTATACACTCACAAATAAAAACACCATACACTCAAATCAAAGTGGCAAAGGTCGCCCGTATCCATTAGCGAGGACCCTGGCCCCAAGATCAAAACTGTCAGGTCGGACACAGTCTGGCAAATAGCCAGGTTGCTACGACCAGACAAACAACAAAAAAAAAACCGGCCAGCGTGCATAAGAAGAACAATGAATGTTAAAGAAGCGAGTGAGGTGTGTAACGATCGAGTTACGTGGCGCTCGGTTCTCTCTGCCTACCCCGCAAGAATTTGGCGTGAAGTTATAAATAGCATCAAAATAGCTACAGTATTATACCCATTGGCAAATGACAGACTTAGATTATTACGGTGTGTAAAAATTTCGTGTACATTGAATTAAACAATTTTTTTAACGGAAGTATCGCGTGTTTTATTTATTTTGTTGAACCTGACGTTTCGAATGCTTTGCAGCATCCGTGGTTGCACGAAGACTAAGGTGACATTTGTCTTACATTGGTTATTCAATTATTATATCCACCGACATGGATGGATTAATAAACCTAAGACAATACTATTTAGTGTACATGTTCAAACTTCTACAATGTCATCATTATAGTAAAAATGTACCTACACTTTTTTTCAATATGTAGACTAATGTCGGAAAATCTATTACGATTACATTTTATCCTCACCATTTACGACTACCAAGTCACTGTAAAGTATCCTTACTGTAAAAAAACTTAAGTAGTTGAGAAGTTTGGTAGAAATGTTTACGTAGGGACATATATATTGTTGTTGGACAAATTACATAGCGCCATTTAGCCCCATAATAAGATACATACTTATTATACATAGAAAATACCCAGACCAAGATAAACAAACATGTTCATGCACACAAATGTTTGTACTGTATGGGAATCGAACCCACGAGCGTTGGTGTCAAAGTATTCATATAATCAAAGTTTCACCACTGCGCCACCGCTTTTGCCGCCGCAATTTGGGCTCCTCTTTTCGCAACAGGCGAAGCGGATCCACTATGCTGAGCCAATATAAAAAAAAAACAGGCTCGCACGCACGCGCGCCTGCATACACACAAGCAGAGAGAACAGCAAACAACTGACGGGTAGTAGTTACCGCAGCTTGCAATAGACGAAGTCATGCTCACGCGTTGTCACTTGTAGTGTTAGCAGCTCCCTAGTAGCTAAGGTACTGGTAACCGTAAGTAGGTGAGGTACTTCCGCACCTTACTTATCTTAGAAACTACCTCTTTTAAAGATACGGTAATTGCTTATCAGCAGTCAGGCTGAATGCTTGTTTATCACCTTCGTAGTGTAAAATAAAATGCTACTGACCCTGTCAGCCCCATAGCTGGTGATCCATGCGTCATCGAAGGCGGGTAGCATGACTCTGTTTGGTAAATCCACTGCATGGACCTTGTGGGAAAACCTGTTGGGAGTTAGATCTTTAGGTTAAACTTTCCTCTGAGGTGAAAAATGATCGAAAAGCGTGTTGTCACCAGATTAGCCAACTTTAAGCCCAATCTAACCTCGCCCGGCTCATTCCTATCGGTCCTGGCTGTTGTCGATAGATACTCTTTAAGTTAAATCTGTGGCCTTTGGGCGGCTTGAGAACACTGGCCTTTGGGCGGCTTGAGAACACTGGCCTTCGCCAATCCGCAGTCGAGTAGTATAGCGGAGTGTGATCTAAACCAGTTTCAATCATTTGACGTGGTGTGGTAAGCGTTCACTTGCCATATGGGGAAAATTCAAGGTCACTCAGTGCGCTATGGAAAGGGAAAAGGGCTATGTTCGCGGTAGAATCATAAATGAGGATATCCACAGTAGAAATAACGTAACTGACGTAGCCTAAAGAATGCGCAAGCTAATGCCACATTACTCGTAGAACCGACAACCACTGGGGAAAAAAGGTTCACAAATGGCGCATCCACATTGGTACACGTAGTGTGGGCTAAGCCCCTACTCGGCGACGACCATAAAAGATCTGTAGGGAGTCGATGGATGTAGGTGACTCAGGATCGAGGCAAATGTCTCTGTAGTGGGGAGCCTAGGTCCAGCAGGCATAGAACTCTTCAAACGATACAAACCTAATACTCTCATCCATTAAAACCAATGCGACGTCATTATCCGGGCCACTTCTTATACTCCACAGTGGATGCTTCATGACTTCTTGTATTTTGACGACCTTGCCACCGTAGTCTGCGTGTTGTGCGCCGATCCTAATTTTCATGCGACTGATTTTATTGGACCTGCGAAATTAGTGTTGTTATATATGTATCTATTTCTTCACGTCAAATCCCTTGCGGGGTAGGCAGAGCGAGTGAGTTTTGTGTAAGGAGTCATGTGGCGCTCATAACCGAGCGCCACATGACTCGATCCTTACACAAACCTCGCTCGCTTCTTTAACATTCATTGCTCTTCTTATACACGCTCGCCGGTTTCTAAGGCTCCTGACATCACCTTCTGATAAACCCCGATCATTTATCATGATAGGTGAGTCTTGGCCTTCCGCGGCTCCTACATCCTTTTACACTTGCGTTGTATATCTGTTTCGTAACTCTTTCTTCCTGCATTCTTTCTACATGTCCGAACCAACGGAGCCTGCCTCTTCTTATTTTAACATCGACACTCTCTTTCAGACCAACTCTGTTTCTAACATCATCATTGCGAATACAGTCTATAAGCGATACGCCACAAATTTTGCGTAACGCTCGCAATTCGACCGCTTTTATCCTGCTTTCATGCTCTCTCTGGCATACCCAGCTCTCGCTTCCATAAGTACCTAAATGTTGGGACCAACACTGCATTGTGTATAGCGAGCTGCGCCTTCTGGCTTAAGCTTTTACTACCAAGATGTTTTCCCAACGCTCTATTCACTCGCACTATTCCCAGCACTCACTCGTCTTTCCACATCAGCGGTGTACCTTATATCTCTATATCAGTATACATATATCAGTTTTTTTTTCTTCTTAGCGTTATCCCGGTTCCTAATCCATATTGATTAGCGGGGTCCGGTGCCTAAGCCTCAGGATTTAGCGAAAATGCCGATTTTTACATGAAGCTACTGCAGCAAGACCTCTACAATTCAGAGAGTAAACTAGACTAGAAGTCACACATCTTTCGAAATATAATTAACTCAGGGCCAAAGCTAATTCACATGCGCGTGGTGAGCACCGCCGATTAGCACGAAAGATGTACGATTTATATTAGGTCCTCACATATGAAATTGGCGTTTCATATGAAAAAGTAAAACGAAAAAAATGTATGAAATTATGTATTTAATCAATCGAAGTATGTACCATTATTATGTATGTACTTCCGCCAATAAAAGATACTCGTAGTTCATTAATTCCATTGCTGAAAAAAATGTGGGAGCGAGAATCAATAAAATCTTTAAAGGACTACCCCATGAATTGTTTTTTTTTCCTTGCGAGTAGTAATCCAAATTGCAAAAAAGTGGTAATCTGTTGCAAGCAAGGTCTGGGGAGTATGGTGGGTGTCAGAAACATTTCAATCGAAGCTCCTCTAATTTAGCGACCGGCTGTCGTGAAGTGTGAGGTCTAGCGTTGTCCTGAAGCAGCAGTGGGGTAGAGCAATTGACCAGTCTCAGTTGCTGAATAGCGAGCTTTTCCATCATGATTTGCAATTGTTGACAATACAGATCTGCCGTAATCATCTGGCCAGATCTTAAGAAGCTGTAGTGTATGACACCAACACTGTACCTTGAGTCGCCTTAGGACCAAGTACCTTTTTCTGAGTAACTTTCGCTTGGGACAGCATTTAGCCGGTTCTCCTGGGTTCAACTATTGTGATGAGCTGTTCCGATTGTCTTTTAAGGATCCATTTTTCATCACAAGTAAGAATACGACTCAAAATTCCCTCGTTATTGTTACGGTTGAGTAATGTAACGCAGCACTCAAAGCATGTTTGTTGTTGTGCTTCACTCATTTCATGCGGTACGCATTTTTCGATCTTTTTCACATTTCCAATTTGTTTCAAGTGAATTGAAACTGTTTTGTCACTCACACCGAAGCCTGCCGGTAACTTTGACGTGGCAGCTTCCCCATATACATCATTAATCCTTCGAGCTGTTTCTGCAGCGTTGGTGCCACGGTGGAACTCGTAATTGTAAATAATGCGATATTTTAAGTTTTCCATATTGTGAACAGACCGAAGTCAAAGAGAAATCAAATGGCGTAATAACAAATGAATCACAAAATTCGAAACACAATACACAAGCCAAAATTTTAAATAATTTTATTTTTGAATTCGTAACCATACGCCAGATATTTAATACGCCAGAGATCAACGTGGCCAGCTTGACAAAACGTCAATTTTATATGTAAGGACCTAATATTACAACGTTTTATTATCACTAATGTTACATACCTTAATGTACAAGTTTTATCGATATTTATAATCGTCACATATTTCTGTCGTACCGCACTAAAACATTGCAGGCACGAACACGACCGAACAGACACGATATTGATTTTTGAATTAGCCAATAAGAGCTTCGTATTCTACCTCACTACCCCGACCCGTAGTGGTGAATATGATTAATATGGAAACGTCATGTCATTGGGTCTCCATGATATTTCCTTATTGGTCAGCAATAGCGGTCTCATCAATGGCAGCAAAATAACAAGCTTTCAAGAAAAATAATCTATCTTTGCGGTTATCATTGCATTGCAGGCATTTCTCATGTACTTCAGTCACACCATTTGTATAGGTAGCTATATTTTCTTCTTCTTCTTTGCATTATCCCGTTTCCCAATCCATTAGGATTGGCGGGTCCACTACCTAAGCCTAAGTATTTGGCGAAGATACAGATTTTTACATGGAGCGACTGCCGTCAGTCCTCCACAACCCATATGGAAAACCAGACTTTTCTTAGATTAGATCACAGGTCTTTCGAAATATAATTTTTTTGGACGTACCGATTTCCTCATGATGTTTTCCTTCACCGTCGAACAAGTGATAATTACAAATATGTACATAAATCCGAAAACACGAATTAAGTGGAACATGCTAGGATTCAAACCGGGGACCAGGGCTATCACTGCTTGTACAGATAATTATGAATAGGTAGAATTGTTAGCCCTAGGGTATAGGTTGGTAGGCAACGATGTATTTAGCTTTCTTGGCACCGCCGCTTCAAGATATCATTGAACATAATAGAAATATACTTACTTCCACAAGCAATTGGCTGTAGTTATAACGAGTCGTTGATTTAGGAGCGCGCCCGAGCACCAATGCTGGCCATCCTTTTGAATAGACACCATATATGGATAGTCCTCGATTAGTGCGTCTCTAGCAGCGATTAACCGTCGTCCGCTAACTACGAGGGGCAAGGTGAATGAAATAAAACTTTAATATTTTATTCGTTTATTTTAAAAGCAACAGTGGTTTTCATTCAATCACTGGTACTTTACCTTTGGTTGCATTAGCGTTGGCCGCTCTTTTATTTTTTTTCCAGTTTGCTTTAGATTTGGATTCATTCCTTTTATTGCTTTTCGCTTTCTTTGATTTTCTTGCATTCTTCAAACTTTTGGAGCTTTTAGCAACCTTGCGTTTACTTTTCCTGAGTTTGGTTTTCTTTCCACTATTTCTTGCTGCGCTTGGACGACGAACTTTAGACTTAGGTTTCGTGTCAGAAGCTGGTTTAGCTTTCTTGACAAGAGTAATGCCATCTTTATGATTCTTGGCCACAGGTTTTGCGCCAGTTTTCTCCGCTTTAACTACTTTTTTATCATATATTTTGTCTTCGGGTGATCTTTTTCTTCTTCTCAAGCCAGAGACATATTCCGGCAATACTCTCTTGATTCTGGATTTATCTTCTAAATTCTCAGTCAAAGGGAAATAAGGACTATCGGGAACGTCTAACGGCACCATTTTATTTACAGCTGGGTGTGAAAAATATGTGAATCCATCACCGTAATTTTCTTTCTTTGGATGCAACATAGTAGAATCCAATTTCATTGTTTTTGAGTTCAAGATTCGAATATTTTTGTCGATGTTCACTTTTTTTGGATACTTTTTTTCGTGGTAACATATTACGTAATTTAAATAAATTAATAATAACACTAGTAACGCCTTCATTGCTTACAAAAAGCAAAATGTTTAGAATAATCGAATAGTGCAGTAAAAAAATTCTATGTTACTTTTATTGATATTTGATGGCGTTCGTCAATTGGCCGGGAAATTTGACGTAAAATGTTATCTGTAATTGAAATGTGAATTTTGTTGGCAATGTTTTGTATGATTGAAGATCAACAAATGTACTCATTTTTTTTTATTAACTTTTCTTAATTGTGACCCATTGTAATAAACGTATTTAAATACTTAGACAACAACATGAGTTTCTTCAAAAATGGCGTGAAGAGGTTTTTTTGGGTCGACGTGAGTTCTCGATCTTGCATTTCTACCTAAGCTACGACAACTGCTAACCGTTGGCAGATCTTAAGCTTGTTTGTCACCTTAGTGGTATTAAAATTATTTTTGTTTTACTCATTAGAGATTAAAAAGAGAGATTAAAAATAGAGTCTTCTGAGTGAAAAAAGTCTTCCTGCGACCACGTATGCTGCAAAGCATTCGAAACCTCAGGTTCAACAAAATAAATAAAACACGCGATACTTGCGTTAAAAATTGTTTAATTCAATGTGTAACAATCGCGAAAACCTAAGACAATACTATTAAAAACGGACTTAGCCGTTAACGAGAAGAAAAGAAAGACATGTTTCAAAAATAACCTTTGGCGTAGCTTCTTTCCCATGGCACCACTAATGAATACCACCAGGTGTATCATGGGGAATCACTATTCCCAATAACACAACCGTGTAGTAAGTCACAATTTGGATATATCTTTTAATATTATCGTAATATATACTATAATGTTATATATGACGGAACGTGGATGTAATGGTCGTCAGGTGGCTCGTTGTTCATGGCGAATAAAGCGAAATACCAGCGTAGTTAATCTTCTCAATATTTAATCAGCCAATTACCACAATACTTTTCTCTCTCTATCTATCTATAACTTCACGCCAAATCCCTTGCGGGGTAGGCAGAGAGAACCGAGCGCCACGTGACTCGATCCTTACATATCTCACTCGCTTCTTTAACATTCATTGCTCTTCTCATGCACGCTCGCCGGTTTCTAGGGCTCCTGACATCACCTTCTGATAGAACACGACCAATTTGGTCATGGTAGGTAAGTCTTGGCCTTCCCCGGCTCCTACATCCTTCCACTTTTGCATTGTATATCTGCTTCGTCATTCTTTCATCTTGCATTCTTTCTACATGTCCGAACCATCGGAGCATGCCTCTTCTTATTTTAACACCGACGCTCTCTTTCATACCAACTCTGTTTCTAACATCATCATTGCGAATACGGTCTACAAGCCTTACGCCCCAAATTTTGCGTAGCGCTCGCATTTCGACCGCGTTTATTCTACTTTCATGCTCTTTCTGCCATACCCAGCTCTCGCTTCCATAAGTTAGCGTTGGGACCAACACTGCATTGTGTATAGCGAGTTGTGCCTTCTGGCTCAGGATTTTACTGCCAAGAAGTTTTCCCAACGCTCCATTCACACTATTCCCAGCACTCACTCGTCTTTCCACATCTGCGGTGTACCTTCCATCCCTGCTGAAAGTGCATCCAAGATATACAAACTCATCCACTTGTTCCAACACTTCATCATCAATCGTAATCCTTACATTAGTTCTGGATTCTTCTCTTTCAAATACCATTATCTTTGTTTTCTTCGCATTCAGTAGTAAGCCTTTCTTCATACATTCGTCTTTCATCGTTGTGACCAGTGTTTGCAGTTTAGATGGTGTATCTGCTAATAGCACGGCATCGTCTGCATACAGCAGACAGTTCACCACTAGGTCACCCATGCGCAATCCCACATTCGTTGACCTTATTCTCTGCAGACAACAATTGAGATACAGGATAAACAGCCTAGCAGATAGCATGCAACCCTGTTTGACACCAATTCTGACATCAAACCAGGGTGACATGCCACCATCTATCCGCACACATGCTGAGCAATCCTTGTAAGTGGACTGCACAGCACGGAGCAGTGAACCGTCAATCCCATATCTCGGCAATATGTCCCACAGTTCCTTTCGCACAACCCTATCAAAGGCTTTCTCAAGATCCACAAAACCGCAGAAAACCTTCTGGTCTATGGCCAGATGCTTCTCTACGATATTGCGAAGCGAGAAAACTTGATCCGTACATCCCCTTCCATTTCGGAAACCTCCTTGTGCGTCCCACAGCATTTCATCGGATTTCACCCTCGTTCTCCTTTCAATCACCTTTCCATATACTTTTGCTGCTAAGCTGATCAAACTGATGGCCCTATAGCTGGCGCAGTCCATGCGTGACCCCTTGCCTTTATACAAGGGCACGATGACTGCGCGTCTCCAGTCCATTGGGACCCTTCCAGTTCTCCAGCATAGATTGCATAAGTACCAGAAGGCGTCCCGGACGTAAGTGCCACCTAATTTGATCATCTCAGCTGTGATCAGATCAATTCCCGCTGATTTTCCATTTTTCAAGCTTCGTATCGACCATTCGATCTCATCCATAGTTATGCCTTCGTCGGACGCCGTCAACGTGGAGTAAGCATCCGTCTCACTCTCATTGTCAGCGTCCGAGGCATACTCATACATTTCTTCAAAATATTCACTCCACCGTTCTAACACTTCCTGAGTGTTCGCAAGAATGACACCAGCTTTAGACTTTATCTTATCCATTCTGGATGCCGACGAACCACTCCGAGACTTCTTTACCTCTCTCCAAAAGAGTTTGGTATTTGCCTCGAAGTTTTTCGTCAGCCTCTCTTCCTCATTCATAATTTGTCTTTCACGCTTCTCTTTCACTAAAGCCTTGGTTTCATTCCTGCATAGACGGTACATTTCTTTCTTCTTTTCTCTCATATTTTCATTTAAGGGCAAAGATGATACGTAATCCAGCCAAGCTTTCCTCTTTCTTGCTACGGAGGATTCAACCTCCGCATCCCACCAGGCATCTCCTTTCGCTGTTTTACGTTTCTTTGCGCATCCACAAGCTTCTTTTGCACTATCCACCATACTTTCTTTCAAAACTTTCCAACAATCATCCACATCTGAGTCGGAGAGGCTTGCATTTGCAAGTCTCTCACTTACTAGATGCACATACATTCTCCTTACACTTTCATCTTGCAATTTTTCGCTCATTATCCTTTCATGAAGGGATACGCACTCGCCAGTGCCTCCACTTCCTAAAAAGGCCCACAAACCGGCTTACCACCAGGTAGTGGTCCGTCTCAAGAGTGGGGCCTCTAAAGGCTCTTGTATCCATTATAACATTTCGGAGACGTCTATCTATTAAAATCAAATCAATCATACTTTTTTGGTCATTCCTTCTCCATGTATACGTGTGAATATCCTTATGATGAAATAAAGTATTCGACACGAGGAGGTTTCGTTCCATACATAAATCTAGTATTGACTTACCTGCTTCGTTCACTCTCTTATCTCCATACGGACCAAGAACAGCTTCATAGCTGTATCGCTTGGTCCCAACCCATCCATTCAAATCTCCACACATAATCACTCTTTCATTCCCTTCAGCTAAGTCCAGAACATCCCTCACAGACTCCCAAAACTTCTCCAGTTCTTGAGCACACGCTGAGCTTACGGGAGCGTATGCTGCAACCAGAAATACTCGCGTGATGCCCAGTTTAATACGAACCCAGAGAAGTCTAGGCCCTACCAAACAGTAATATCTTACACCAGTGGCTAAGCGAGAGGAGAGTACGACACCTACACCAGCACTGGCACGATCGTCCCGGTCTACCCCAGACCATAGGGCCATCATCCCACCGGGCAGATCATCGGTGTCGCTCCCCTTGCGCTTAGTCTCTGTCACACATAAAGCATCCAAACGTCTATCATTCATTACGTCTATCAATTCATTCGTCTTATCATTCAATCCACCTCTCACATTCCACGTGCCTATGCGGCACTCGGCTCCCCTCGTCCCGCCGGAATTGGCGCTGCGTGGTGGGTGGCAGCCCCCACCGCCGCATGCAGCTATATTCGCACCGACGGGGGCGGATCGGTGCGCGTCGCCTACGGGGGACGCCCTAATCCGCACATCGGTGCGCTTTTGGTCCAGAATTGCAATCGACTGATTGGCAGGGGTCGCGAACGAGCACGCTTCTGGCACATGACCCCCTTCTAGCACATGACCCCCAATACTTTTAACAATACTTTTAACAAAAGTTATGCTTAGATCATAGATTACAACGGATTCAAAATGCGGTGGACGCGACACGTGCGATTGGCTCCATTGCTCGATTCGTAATGCCGTTTCCAATGGCGGTATCTCATCTTCACCAAACCAAAACAAATACAACCGGTGTTGCCATCCCAACGATGTCGATTCCACCCAAGCGCCGACTTGACATTTTGATCCGTTATTATTAACTAGTGACACGGGGATTGATTTCTTCCGGGCTTCTCAATATGGTCTTGCTACCTCTGCGACATATAATATATGAGATTTCAATGGCGTCGTTTCGCGTGTCGTTGTAATCGAATACGCTGGTTAAGCTACGTTCACCGCTGCCTGTCCATGGATGGGTTTATCTTTATCGAGCCTCTCCGTGTTCGGAGAGTACCTTAAGTCGTTAGTTCCGGCTGTCGTCAAAAGATGACAGTCGTTATGCTCAATCTGTGGCCTTCGGGTGGCTTGAAAACACTGGTCTCCGCCAATCTTCGGTTGAAGGAAGATCCGTATCCGCTGTGCGACGAGTTAGGGTTTGTGTAGTATACTATGAGTATAATAATAATAATTACAGCTTTCGACGCCCATGAGTCACACCGGTGTTGCATTCGGCCGACTTTCTTTGGCATGTCAGGAGTCCATCCAGTGAGTGGCGTGCCACCACCTGACAGAAGTAGTAATCAGATGTGGTGGTTATGGTAGCATAGGGACGGACAGTCCCTCATCTGTAATAGCCCAGTACCAAGCCCTTCCACATCACATTAAAATATAATATTTTCCCACATATCTTAGAATAATTTGTCTGATAATTTCCCACATATTCGTAATAGTCTGAATCAATATTTTCGAAAGGACCTCTACGCGTTGGATCCATATTCCCGCGCACCATGAAATGTTCCGTGAGTTTAGAAAACAAAATATATTGATATTACAATTACCCTAATGTTAGTCGATTCGCCTAACAATTTTTTACAACGTCGGGAAGCATGCATGCATAAGGCCCACCTAATGTAAAGTGTTTACCGTAGCCCACGAATGCTTGCGATACAGAAAGTATCACTCACGCATTGCCACCCCAGTTGATAACAGAATGATTACTTAGGAGTTTACTGGTAATCTGAGGTATTACTTGGCTGCGGTTTTCCGTGTGGTGGTACTTGCCCAACCGGCCTACTTTGTCCTACCTCTCTTTTTCAACACCCAGATCGATACAAACATATGTTCATGCACACAAATGTTTGGCCTGTGTGGGAATCGCGCCCACGACCGTTGGTGTCAAAGTACAATAATAATTATATCTGTACTTATTACAATTACATTAATGTAATTGTATACAGATTAGATAGAAAAATGATAGCCTAATGGATAAAACGGACTTATTATTCGACGGTTACTGGTTTGAATTCCATTGGGTGTATACCACTAAAATTGTGTTTTCGGATTTATGTACTAATTGATTATCACATACTCGGTGAAGGAAAACATCGTAAGAAATCCTACACGTCCAATATGTTATATTCCGAAAGACACGTAACCTAAAGAAAAGATTTACGGACGCGGTACGCACGCCCCGCACACCACAAGGCGCGTTCTGTAAAGAACTGCCTGCCAATCCCAGGGATCTGCCGCCGTGAAGATATAAATAGATAATATACTGACTAACACTCAAACTGTTACTGCCTCACACTTAGACACACACACACTCTAAACATCACTCGTAGGTACATAACACTCAGCATGAACACACTCTCATGTCACATAACATGACGGGATGACGGCACACTTCAATACTTTTCTTGTTTTTATTTCTTTTTCTTTATTGTTATTCAGTTATTGAGATGATTATTACAAATTTCTCTTGTAAATTATTATTTTTGACTGTGAATCGCAGTAATTTTTTAAGTATGTAGGTATGTAATCACTCATTGGTTACTGCGATTAGCTTGCGATTTGTTATTCGAAATGTTCCTTTTTGTGAACAAATCTTTACTTACATCAATTAAGCGTGTTTTAGAATAAGGCATTAAAAATATTTTTATTTTGTAGGAAGCAAAGAGGAATACAAAAAAATTTCAACATTATAAGATTTTAATTTTATTTTATTAAAAAACATTTGGATGTTATTTAAATATCTTTTTCACATACTTTTACATACCACCCCAGGCCAACTACCCAGATGGTCCCCCCGTGGCAGGTTAGTGACGATGCTTTGTTTCTGTTTGCTGTCAGGTTGTATTGTAATCGATGTACGAGTATATTTATCTAAAAGTTAATACAAAGTTTAACATACTATACATTCTAAGTATATCACCATTGTTGTATTCCTAGTACGAAGTATTACCACTAGTAAACACAGGTATTGAAAGTGTTAGTTCTATTACTGTGAAATTAATCTCTTGGGGCAATTTTCTTATAAGTGGCAAGCTGAACAGACAGTTGGTGCAATATGACTTTTCCAGTGGGTGCATCTTCTGCAGGCAGAGCCCTCGACAATCGTACCACGCGGCCGCATTCTCTCACGAAATATTCCAATTCATTTTCTAACTGACGACCGTCCCCTGAAACAGACACTTCATGTAACCAGGATGCTACTAATATTACATATTCACGCCAAATCCCTTGCGTGGTAGGCAGAGGGAACCGAACACCACATGACTCGGTTCTTACACACCTTTCCTAGGGTTCCTAGGGTTCCTGCACCATTTTCTAATAACACTTGACCAATTTAGCCGCGGTGGGTGAGTCTTAGTCTTCCTAGACACCTACATACCAACCTTTGCGTTGTATATCTGTTTCGTCGTTATTTCCTCTTCATATCTTAACACCGACACTCTCTTTCAGAAGTGTATCTTTCTTACATCTTCATTGCGAACTCGATTTACAAGAGTTACGCCAAAGATTTTGCATAACGTTCGCTTCTCGACGGTGTTTATTCTACTTTCATGCTCTCTCTGCCAAACTCAGCTCTTGCTCCCATAAATTTGCATTGGGATCAGCACCGCGTTGTGTATAATATATATTATCTCATTCACTTGTTCCCATTACATCATCAACAGTAATTACTTCTAGTTTCTTCTCTTTCAAAGGAATGGAGGACAACAAGAGAAACAAGTGAAGCTAAAACATTAAGGAATTCATATCCTACCCTGACTCATCCTCGTCGTAGCCGGCTGTAGACACTTGTTCGCCAATCTGGCAAGTTGTGACCGCTCCGAACTGAACGCTTCGTCAAGGTCGAAGAGTTCCAAAGGTGGCGGTGGGGGCTCTCGGAATGTTGGAGGAAATACCTATAAATTAAAACAGGTAGTACATTGAATCTCATGATTGTATATATCAACATTTTTAAAGTTTCAAGAATTGTCACGGTTTCTATCCATCTGTTACACGTAATGCAATTGAAACCCTAACCTCAAATGTCCGTGAATTACATGTAATATACATTTGCGTACATGTTGATAAAAACTAAGTCCCTGAACTCAGATTTGCCGCTAAAATTTTTATACAAAGCATCATCACTCATCATTTCATCCCGTATTCGTTCACTGCTGAACAGAAAGTCATTCGTCTCGATTCTGTGCCACTGCTGCATCCATTGACTCGGTATAAACCTCTTGAGGTCGTCGCTCCTTCTAGTGGGGGATCGTCCCACGCTGCGTGTACTAGTACGGGGACTTACTTCGCCGGTCCACATCAGCTTGCTTATCTCATGAGCTATGTCGGTTATATTATGTCTACTGCGAATATCCTCTTTTCTGATTCTATCACGCAGAGAAACCCCAAGAATAGCTCTTTCCATAGCACGCTGAGCGACCTTGAGCTTCTCCATACGGCCCACAGTGTCGGACCACGTCTCAGTTTCGTATGACATCACGGCAAAGGCGTTTAGACATTTTCGACGAGAAGATGTGTCGAAATTTTCCTGAACGATGCCCAGTCGAGTTGGATTCGTCTGTTGACCTCTCAGTCAAAGTTGAACTTACCTAAGTGTATTACCTGCCCTAGATTGATATATTTGTCAATAACTTTGAGGTTAACGTTTCTAATCATGATCGGTATAAGTGTAACATTCAACATGATCTTAGTCTTATCCATGTTGTAACATGTAATGTCATATAACATCTTGAGACCTACCAGGTTGGAAATACTATTGAGGTCATACCGCTAAGGTGCTCTAGTAATTTCTCTATGAGAACTATATCGTCGGCAAATCGGAGGTGAGTGATGTATTCGCAAATAATGTTTATCCTGTATCCTTTTAAGAATTTGAATACATATTTTAAGGCTGCGGTGATAAGTTTCCGGCATATAACGTCGCCCTGTCTTACACCTTTTTGCACTTGGACACACATCGTTGCTTAAATATACAAAACAAAACACATGAAAAACCCGAAAAATATGTATATTATGTTAAACTGTAAGTTTAGAGAACCTAATATTACGCATACGCATATGAAATCGATACTTACAGCGAGCTGTAGTGGAGGGAAAGGAGTCTCAAATTGTGGAGCAATCAGCCTCAGTGGTTCATGTTTTACTCCCAGTGGATCATAAAGTCCTAATACCTCTGGCACTGAAACAGGAGATGACACCTTCAGTTTAGACTTGAAATTCTGCAAGTTGCTACTGCTACTCTTGGTGATCGTGGTGATATACGGCATTTTTTTATTGTAAAGCATTTGTTTTCTGACGAAAATTGGACTGCGAATTTTCGCTACCTTGTATATCCTATGCACATTCTGCTTCCTAGCGCTCTCCCGTTTACCCTTAGGATTGACAGGGTCCGCTACCTAAGCTTAAAGATTTGCCGAAGATACTTATTTTTACATAGAGCGATTGCCGTCAACCTCCATAACCCAAAGGGAAATCTAGACCTTTCTTAGGTTATGGAATCCCAGTATTATTTCTTTCGAAATTCATTTTTTTGGACTTGCGGGTTTCCTTAAGATGTTTACCTTCACAAAAACAATTACTAATCCGAAAACACAAATTTAGTGGTACATGCCAGGATTCAAACCATCTAGTTCTTGATCCACTAGGCTATCCCAGCTCTCATGCATCCTATGCACATATATGAAGGTTATGAATACTAATTGATTCTGTATTATATTTATATATTCATAAGATTATTTTATTTACGTGGTAGGTTGGTAGCAAACAAGTATCCAGGGCGCATAATTTTAAGCAGATTCCATTGTCTATGGATAGAACAACGTGTGTAAATTATGCGTGCATGAACTTGGTCTAAGTGTTTTTAAGAGAGGTAAGGCTCATCAAAGCAGTCTGTCTGTGGAAGCACCTCCACCTCGCAGACCACCGCAGCCAAAACTACTCCTTAGAGGATTGTTGTGTTCTAGCAAGTGAGTGAGGTTACCAGTAATGTATCGTGCCTATGAACATGTATGTTTGTCTTGGTCAGGGTGTTTTTAAGAGAGATAGGGCGCATTAAAACAGCCCGTCTGGAAAAGTACTTCCACCTTACAGAAAACCGCAGCCAAAAACAACTCCATAGAGGATTGTGTTCCTGCAAGTGAGTGACTTTACCAGTAATCTCCTAAGGAGATGTTGTGTTAGCAACAGGGGTGCCAATGAGTACGAGTAATTCTTCCTGTATTTCAAGCGTTCATATGCTACAGTAACCACTTTATATCAGGTGGGCCATAAGCTTGCAATCCCAACTTTGCATAAAAATACGCAAGCGATAATAATCTACTTACATTGGGCCAAATTCAGTGAGAATAGTTTCCAAGTGAACAGCGCGTGAGGATGGAGCGGTGCGAGGCGTGGTGGTGGAGCGGTGGCTGGTTCAGGGAGAGGTATGCTGCTGAGCCACATCATGTCCCCAAGGGTACGGTATTCATTCACCTGGAGATGAACAGCGATTTAAGTAAGTACTATGAAGCAAAGATCTACATACAGGTGTAGTCATTGTGTGTACACTGTTTTATTGAACGTCGGGAGGCATGCAAGCATACGGCACACCTGATGTAAACTGGTTACCATAGTTCTTACCGTTGATTCAAGAAAACCTTTTAAAAGAAGGTGAAGTTCATCGGCTGTTTTGTAGTTGATGAAGGAATGTGAGCAACCTCCACAGGTTTCATCGTTTCGAAATTTGGTATTTTATTACTTGAACGATTTTGGAAGAAAACCCCAACGTTGTTCTGAACCAGCAATCTACAGCGTACAACATTTTCAGCGACTTATTTACTAGCGAATACTTACCGTATAGGTATTGTACTATTAGCCTAAACATTGGAATGCTCGAAAAAAATATATTACAGATAGAGACGTATGATCATGAAGAAATTGGTGAGGGATTCTACGTAACTTGCTGTCGTACAATGGATATGAAATTTTGGTACATTATACATCTCAGTTATACATATTCATTCCTACCCTTATTCGCTACAAATAATACAACATCGTGTATTGTTTGTAGCGAATAAGTGTAGGAATGTATAAACCGGATGAAAGAACGAATGGAATCATAATTCCATTCCGTCTTTCATTTCAAATAAGATGTAGAAATCATAGTAATAAAAGGTGCTGATTAAAGAAAAATGGGAGTAATTGTTTAAAATTTTGTATTTATAAGCTTATTAAAAATATACTGCAAAATATGGACGTTTTAAGATACATTGAAAGAATGCATGAAAGTTCGTTTAAAAACTGAATGGGGCCATTTTTAAACGAACTTTTTGTAATTTTCCACACTTTTACTATGTCAGGAGGCATACAAGCTTGCAGCCCACCTGATGTAAAGCGGTTACCGTAACCTATTAACACTTGTAATACCTTGAGTATCACCTGCGCGATGCCACCTCTGCTGCTAACACAACAACTCCTTAAGAGCTCACTGGTGACCTTACTTACACGCAAGAACAAGTTTGCTTTTTTCCTTTGTGTATCGATTCCCTGTATATGTACTTGTCCAAAAGGTTGTCTATTAGCATTAAGTCCGCCTTTATATGTGGTAAATAAAGATTATTATATTATATATTGATAGATAAATATACTAACGTCAGGATCCTCTACATCAACAGGATTGAGATGGACGTCTGTGATGCCACCCAGATGATTAAATATCATCTCGCGGATCAGATCGTTGCACTCGCATTCAAGGTACTGGTCGCCGAAGAAATGACCGGAGCCGATAACGAAAAGTTTACCTGTAAAGGAAAAAGATTATCACATCATCAACCCACTGCTGTCCGCTGTAAGGCAAAGGATTTTCCCAACATGTGTCACTTCACACATTTACACATCGAGTTCTTCCTAGCATTTTTGCGCAGATGATGTAGGTATACCCTATACTGGAGACGTCCTATGCTACATTTGCCTAGACGTGTTCCTACTCAAGAACACGTTTGCATACATAGACATAGATTCTGCGACAAATGTGATTAGACCACCCCATTGCCAATTCAGCTTGTTAATCTTACAGGCTTTGCCCGTGTTAGTTCACTGTGGGATTGGGTCGTTGCGGATCCTATCCCTTACACAGAGAAACAATCAATCAAAAAAAAACATTAATATAGCTCAAAGAAAGACGAATTCACTTAAAGTACGAATTATTATATTTATATTTTAATCATAATCATCATTTATTTGCAATGAGTACATCAATACATATAATGATCTTAATAATGTAATGAATGTATTCAGCCTGCTCGCAGGCGTACAAATATTAATTGGATTCTAAGCACGACTTGACAAAATTAAAATAATATAATTAAAATAATATAACATTTCAAGCATTTAAACAGTCTAAAATTTAGTCAATAAAGTATTATGTTATAGTCACTGTAATTTTATAGTATGTCAAAATTATTATTCTTTATTTTATTTTCGATATAGTTAGTTGGATATAGGGAAATAATGATATAAAAATAATTGTAATATATAATAGTATAAATTCCGTTAAATTTTAATTATGCAGTAAATATATCATTCATGTTTAGTGTCCATGAATTCTTTGACGCTGTAGAAACATTTATCATGTAACCAATTCGTTAGAGTAGTTTTGAATTTGTTTTTATTTAAACATTTTATATTATTCGGCAGTTTGTTAAATATGTGTATACACATGTTGTACGCATTTTCCCTATATACATCTTTACACCCTTTTGGTTGATATATTTTATGTACATAATTAGCCCTAACATGTCTCTTAGTTACTTAGTAAATAATTTAAAATATTTAGGTTTTTGTTTTACAAAGCAACACAAATCTCTTATATACGCACAGGGTATCGGTAAAATTTTTAACTGTTTAAATAAGGGCTTACAGCTATCTAAATACCATGCGTTAGATATTGCGCGTATACATTTCTTTTGTAGCCGAAAAACACTATTAGCGTTTACAGAGTTACCCCATAATATAAGTCCGTAGTTAAGAACTGAGGACACATACCCGTAATATGCTTGTAATGCAGCTTCTAAGGATACTGTTTGTCTAATTCTCCGCAGAGTATAAACGAAACGATCTAATTTTTTACATATATGATTTGTATGCTCTTTCCAATTTAGATGTTTGTCAATAAAGAAACCTAAGAATTTTGTATTATTTACTTGTTCAATTTTTTTATCGTCAAAGTGTATGTAAAGATTTAGTGCATTTGAGTTATAACATTGAAATGTCATGAATTTGGTTTTGTCAATATTTATTTTAAGCCCTTTTAATATTAACCAGTCAATTATTTCTTTTAAAACGTCATTTACGTTATGTTCCAAGTTATCATTGTCATTACATTTTACTATTAGTGTTGAGTCATCTGCAAATTGAATAGTTTTATGCGTTAATTTATTTGGAATGTCATTATGTATAATAAAAATAAAACGGTTTAACAGGATAAACGTGGTCGAAATGCGGGCGTTGTGCAAAATTTGTAGCGTACGCATGTAGACCGCATTCACAATGATGATGTTAGACATAGAGTTGGTCTGAAAGAGAGCGTCGGTGTTAAAATAAGAAGAGGCATGCTGCGTTGGTTCGGACATGTAGAAAGATTGCAGGATGATGGTATTACGAAACAGATATATGACGCAAAAGTGGAAGGACGCAGGAGCCGAAGACGGCCTACTTTGACACTAGCGCTCGTAGGTTCGATTCCCACACAGGACAAACAATTGTATGCATGAACATGTCTGTTTGTCTTTGGTCTGGGTATTTTCTATGTATAATAAGTATATATTTACAAAAAAAAATACGTATGTTAATCAGCTGTCTAGTACCCACAACACAAGCTTCGCTTACTTTGGGGCTAGATGGCGCTGTGTAATTTGTCTGACAATATTTATTTATTCGAGGTAGATAGCGCAACTATCGATACTTTTGGGGATATGTAGATGATTATGATTATCCTCACCTCCACTCCTTTCAGATGTGTACATAGCAGCTACTGGTCGCTTCACAGGATAGCATACATCGCTGCTAGATAAGATTGCAGCTGCTGGCTTTTTAACTGTCAATGTAGCACCATATGGGTAGACGAAGTTGGGGGTTGCTGGGTCTTCGCTGTAACATAATGCCACAGAGTAGACAATACATAGTCGTTCTTCGTTTTCTAAGCGATATCCCGTTTCCTAATCCGTTAGGATTGGCGGGGTCCGCTACTAATTTTAACGGTAAGGAATAGTTCGTTAAATTAAAAAAAAACAGTCAACTATCGTTCTATAGTGTCTAACTACTCTAAGAGAGGTAGGGCACATCAAAGCAGCTGGGGAAGTACCTCCATCTCACAGAAAACCGCAGCCAAATAACAACTCCCCGGAGGGTTGTTGAGTTTCTGCGTGTGAGTGAGGTCACTAGTAAGCTCCCAAGGAGTTGCTGTGTAAGCAGCAGAAAAGGCATCGCGCGAGTGATACTTAATATATCTCAAGCGTTAATAGGCTACGGTACCCGCTTTATATCAGGTGGGCTGTATACTTGTATGCCTCCCGACGTAGAATAAAAATAAAAAAAACTGAACAAACTTTATTGAAATCAGCAATTATTTAAATAGACGTAGACTTCAATGAATCATCAAAATCGGTTCACAATTTGGTGAAGATATCGCGTAACATACTCGTACATACAAAAGAAAATCTGTTGACTTGCGAAACAGCTCCTTTTTTCTGAAGTCGTTTAAAAAGAAAACGTGCGGTATGGAAATATTTTATAATAAATAAAGAGGCTTTATAGTAACTTACAGATAGTCCTCGGATTCACTGGAATAGTTGGGCATCTTCATAATGTGCTTCAGCACTGCACGATTCAGTATGCCATTGGAAATATGGCATTCCTTCGGATGATAGAACTTGTGATACTTGGCTCGAACCACGCAATCTAAAACATGAGAATTAATCACATGGTTAGAATGGTACATACATATCGTCATGCCTGTCTCCCATTGGGGTAGGCAGAAACTATGGAACGCCAGGTGCACCGATCCAAACATACCGCTCTCGCTTCATCCAAACTCATCAACGCTTGTTCTTCGGTTTTAGTGCTAGAATGGTGTGACTATAAAAATAAATGAATTGAAAAATATTTGTAGCTTTTTCTTAATTGTCAAATCTATCTATCTTCACGATAAGTCACTTGCGGGGTAGACAGAGAGAACCAAGCGCCTCATGACTCGGTCCTTACACGCATCACTTGCTTTTTTAACATTCATAGCTCTTCTCAAACACATTTGCCGGTAGGGCTCTGAAATCACCTGATAAAACACGACCAATTTGAACATGGTCGGTGTTGGCCTTTGTCGGCTCGTACATCCATCCACTTTCGCGTTGTATATCTGTTTCCTAATTATTTTCTCCTGTATTTATTCTGCATGTCCGCGCCAACGGACCATGTGTATTCTTATTTCGATATCGATACTCTCATTTAAACCAACTCCGCAAACGCGGTCTACATTGATAAATGATAGACTGATAAAGTACTGAAAATAATACTTAGATATTGGCAACATTCATTATTTACTACCCCTGCTGCTGACGTAGCTACTCTTTCCGATTTGTCGTCTGGCAACCATAACACAGGCCAACAAAACGCATACGATAGGAAGTAATGACATACATTAAAAATAATAATTTAAACCATTATTCAAAATATTAATAAGTATTATTATAATTAATTTGATCTCGACGGCGCCGTTGCGCGTGTCAGTCTTATTGAACAAGCAAGTTAAGTAGTGACAACCGTTCCCTGTCTATGGATGGGTCATAGTAAACCTTCATCTTTAGATTTTAGATTTGGTACGTTAAGCCGTCATTCCCGTATGTTTTTAATACATGATAGTCGTTAAGCTAAGTAAAGAGATCTAGAAAAAGTACAACTAAATGAAAATTCCCTGGAAGATTCTTGTGCTTCTGCAAGTGAGTGAGGTTACCAGTGAGCTTCTGTGGAGTTGTTCTGTTAGCAGCAGGGGTAGAAACTAGCTATACAGGAAGTATAGCTAGTTTCTACTATAGTATAGTATCATTAGTATAATTGCAAGCGTTTATATACTACGGTAAACATAACTTTACATATTGGTGCTTGTATGCCTCTCAATAATTATGTATAAACAATAGAAATATAGATGTCATGTTGCCTCCAACGAGCTTCATAAGTAGGTATAAGGGTATCATAAGCATACCGTTGTTTACAACAATCCCGTACTCCTCCAGAAAAAAGTTGATGTTTGTATTCATTCGTTCTTCGCCACCGTCTGTCATCATAACCAACACGGAGTCTCCCCTTTCGACCATGTTCTTTAAGCATGCTAATTCATCATCTGTGAACACGTTCTGTGGTCCTGGTACTACAAGGATCTTCACATCTTGTAAATTGTTGGTTGTAAGCTCATCGCGATTGCTAAAATGAATGCAAAGATTATTTGACTTTTAGTATAGAAATTGCTGTTACCTTATAAATAATTATTCATTCATTTTTTATTACATAGATTTTTTTATACCACTAAGGTGGCAAACAAGCGTTGGCTTGCCTGTCGGTAAGCAGTTACCGTAGCCTACGGGCACTTGCAACACCAGGGGTGTCACTCCGACCCTGTAAAAACCTCACGCCTTTCTTGAAGAACCCCATGCTGTAGTCCCCAGAAAAAATATAGGCGGAGAGCTTATTCCACAAATTTAGAGTTCTCGGTAGAAAACTTCTTTCGAAACGCACAGTTTGTGACCATTGCGACTCCAGTGTATGAGGATGAACTCCCAGACGTCGGCGACAGGTGCGATTGTAAAACGAGGCTGTTGACATCATATCGAACAACTCCTTGGAATACAATCGGTAGATCACGCAAAGGGAGGCAAAATCTCTCCTTTAAACTCAAGGGCTCAATACCGCGTGTGAGTTTAGGATTATCAACGATCCTCACAGTTCGTCTTTGCAGCGTGTCAAAAGGTTTCTTTCTATTTTTTTCAAAAAATCTACAGAGTTACTAGA
This sequence comes from Pyralis farinalis, assembly GCA_947507595.1. Classification (NCBI taxonomy): domain Eukaryota; kingdom Metazoa; phylum Arthropoda; class Insecta; order Lepidoptera; family Pyralidae; genus Pyralis; species Pyralis farinalis. The sequence continues at coordinate 7,666,092 of OX382282.1, read as the reverse complement.
ATAGTTTTGTAAAAATGATACTTACATCATTACTTTCCATGTGGTTTTCAATTTTCTGTGTAACATTTTGAAATTCTCATTTATTTTGAAAAGTTCATTTTTGGATACGTCGAAAAGAATGGTATTGACTATAGTCTTCATTTTCAACTTATTTAATAGTTATTATCAATTACGCGGGCACTTAGGTACTATTTCATTCGTTTTAAAGCAATTAACGCTCTTTGCATGGTGTTTTATATTTTTGTTGGTGTATTTGTCGATGCAATGTTTTGATGTCAATTGCTTAGCAACTGTCAGCGTTGCTATAGTAACTTTGGTGGCATCATAAAAAAGATACGTTCCGTCATGGTTTTATATTGTACATATGTATATATATCTTCGTCATTTATGTATTGAGCATGTCTTTTCTTATCTTAACACAGACTTTTAGACCAACTCCTTTCTTACGTTATCATTACGAACGCGGTCAGCAAGCGTTATGCCACAATTTTTGCGCAATGCTTGCATTTCTACCGCATTTATTCTACTATAAATATTTATTTGGTTTTATATTATGGCTATTATATAAATGTATATCTTCACGGAGGGTACCTTGCGGGGCAGGCATAGGTAACCGAGTGCCCTAAGATGCGGTCTTTACACACTTAGCTCGCTTCTTTAATATTCATAGCTCTTTTCATACACGCTCACCGGTACCTTGGACATCAAGGCATGATTTTTCATTAAATGTTTGGCAAAATATTAAGCAAAAGTCAGCAGAAGTTATATTCTGTAAGGAAATATTTTCATGTAGACGAAATTATACTATTTCTGTTTGCGTATTTCAAAATCCCTAAACGTAACTGAAAAACAAACCTAACCTTTTTCTATGCGGACACATTCCCGAGACATTTGTGAACTGAATATATTTTTCTGCTGCCCAAAAAAATTATTTCCTTGAATTACATCAATGTGGCCCACTTCTTTCCCGCAAACGTTTGAAGTTCTGATACGCTGACAAAGGTACTTAGAGAATACGCACGCCCTAACGTCTTATTGAGCGTTGCCCATGAATGAAGATGAAAAGAGTATATTTACGTTCGTCGTACATGTCCATACAAGGTTTCGAACAAGGTACAAGTCGGTTAATCGACCGTCGCAATCGCGATCTTCACAAGATCGTCTGTACATCGTGTTGCGGGCCGTCCTATGCTGCGATTTCCGGTTCGTGGTCGCCATTCAATAATCTTTCTGCCCCAACGGCCATCAGTTCTCCGAGCTATGTGGCCTGCCCACTACCACTTCAGCTTGTTGATCCTTAGAGCCATGTTGTTGACTCCAGTTCTGTTGCGGAAGTGTTGTGTACTGTGCAGAGCTTCCGTATGAGGCCCCATAGTAAGGGGCCACGTTTCTGTGTCGTAAGTCATCACTGGCAACACACACTGGTCGAAGACTTTCGTCTTGACACATTGATGTATTTTGGAGAAAATCTTTCGCAATTTCTCAAACGCTGCTCATTCGAGTTGGATTTGAATAGAGATCTCTTTCTCGAAACTGAATCTACCTAACTGGACTGTCTGACAGTTTGGAGGTCGTAGTACCAGGAGAGAATAAAAACACGACAGCATAAATTTGTCAAATAATATAATTTTATTTACAATTCGAATAATCATAACTTTCGAATCAAATTCACGTTACTATTAGAGCCGTATTAAGAACAAGATTGTTCGTTACTCTAGATTTAAAATCTGTATTTACACGTCTCTATATTTGCCTATTTTATATAACATTATAAATATTGCTACGTTTCGTAAAATATAGTCTTTTGTATGAAGTATTTCGATGAGTAAAATTTAATGTTCAGCAGTCGATGTGCATTCAAAAATAGTATTAATTTTATAAAACGTCGGGAGGCATACAAGAATACGGCCCACCTGATGTAAACTATGAACGCTTGCCATACTGAATGTATCGCGCGCATTTTCGCCTTTGCTGCTAATGCAATAACTCCTTAGAGGCTTACTGGCTACCCTACTGGTGGTAACATGACAACCTTCCAGGAAATTGTTATTTGGTTGCGGTTTTCTGTAAATACTTCCAGTAGGTACTTCCCAAGTCGGACTGCTTTGATGCACCCTACCTCTCTTTAAAATATCCACACCAAGATAAACAGACATGTTTATGCACACAAATATTTGTCATGTATGGGAATCGAAACCACGACCCTTAGTGTTAAAGTAGCATTCACTCTGCCACTGTGTTCGTCAAAATGTATTGTTGACTATAGATTTTGAATGTAATATATAGTTATATTTGAAATCACATCGACTTTACATCGGATAATTGAAGCAATTATTAATATATTTATTTTGAAAACATACAATCTGTCTGTTCACTGTCATCAAACAATGCATGTAAACAAAAACAGCTATCACAAAGACACAAGCTACGCAGATTGATTTAGAATTAAGAAGGAAGATACTGCATTTTTCTGTTCATTAGAACATATTTTACATATTATTTGGATGATGTTCATTATCTGTAAAGTTAAAACAATGTAAAGTCCAAGACAAAGTAAAAAATATAAAAACAGTTGTGCTTAATAGAGGAACCAGTTCTCGTAGACACATGAGGTTGAAATAGAGCGGCCAGATTGTCGGATTGGTGATTAGGTTTATCACGACTATTCGAGCAGTATTCTAACAATATATGTAACTTTACAATATTTGTTTATTTCTCAGCAAACAGTTAATTGTATTATAAAAGAATGTTTATGTGTACGTACACATTTTATAATTATTTTTATGCTGAATGCAGAATTTTATGTCTCAATGCGCTGACATCTACAAAATCCCGACATTACAAAATATTTTCCGGAAAATGTAACTTTCGTATCTGGCAACTCTATGAAAAGTCAACCCAAACCGATACGGTACATGAAATATTATTCAGTAGTAAATGTTACAAGTTATTCGACGTTATGTGTTTACTACTCGTAGTCCGTCGATGTAAAACAAATGATTTACTATTACTATTGGATATATTATTAAATTTATATATAAAAAAGTATTAATTCAGTTAAGAACTGTATAATTTAATGTTATTTTCAACAGCTTAAATCAGCAGTTTAATAAAAAAAAAAATACTAGTTAAAAACCGCATTAGTTCAATTTAAGTATTTTTGTTCATTTACCAATAAAATACAATAACAGATAATCAGTCATTAAAAAGACAGAATAGTCTTTAAAAAATATGTAACACTGACAGTAGTGGAGGCAGTCTGAAAAAAACGTAAAATAAAAAATAGTTACCTACTCTGAAATAATCATAAATATATTTACTTAAGACCAATTTCACTAGAGTAATCTGTACATTGTATAGAATATATAAAAATTACTAATAGGAATGGACTTACAATATCTATTTCTACAATTATGTATTTACATTAATTATAATAGTTGTTTTTTTCATAGATTTTGAGCTAACTTTGAGCTTTAAAACTAAATAATAACTTTATAGGTTACAATAACAGAAATACTAGGCTCCATTTGATATATCTAATCCAAACTGTACTTACAACGAGCCGTAGTTCATTTTTATAATTCTTCTACAGAATTTATGATATGACTTTTAAATTCGAAGGTGGTCTGAAGTCACTACCTGATAAGGTGCATTTCTGAATTTAACACAAAGCAGCAGACAGTTATTTTTCTGCGCGTAACATAGAGCAGATATAAAGAAGATACAGCTTTTAAATTACAGTTGTCTTCGTTCATTTCATTCAGTCATTATCATTATAGCGCCCAAAGCCCTGAAGATGACAAGTAATAGCAATATTACATATAACTAAAATTTCTTTGCTTTTTCCGTTCAATGCAGGTTGTCCCCTTTAAATATGCAATTTCCAAAATGTACATTTAATCAAAATCATTACAAATGTACATTTATTTCTTATCATTTTCGGTATTCACTGGTTTTTTCTAAAGATTGGGATTCATTTTAGTATATAACAAAAATGCTATTTAGTAATCTGAATTCCATTTACTTGGGTATTTACAGAGTGATACAACCATGATGCAGCGATGGACAAAAGGTAAATAAAAAGTGATACCTAAGCCACCTTAAACCCAACCTAATGCTCTATTTTTCGATATATATCAAGTACAATATCTATAAATAGAGACGTTGGTTTAAGGTATTAAGTCTTAAGATGTCGAATGCTATAATCAAAACATTATGAAATACAATCCAAATCTAACCAGAATTAAATAGAAAATCTTTCGTTTAATATCTGCTGTATGATTCTACAACCAAGAAGCATCATGTCGATTCGTTAAAGCGTTTCTCGCACAGCTCCCAGCCGAGAATATTATTATTTAGCTAGAATCGGTTGAGAAAAAGTTCACAATAGGTCCATAAATATCTACGAGGTCAGTGACTATTGGCAAAATTGTATTTCTTATATGTGAGCCAATTATTTTAATATAGACATAGAACCTGCGAATTAGGGCAAAAATTAAATTGTTGACAAATCCTGTTCACTTTACCTATACGCATTAGTTTAGTGTTATTTGAGGGCACGGTAGAGTCCTTAACAGGGTGCTTTGTCGTCGAAATGATAGTTTATTCGTAATAATTGTGTTTCAAAAAATTTCATATCAAATGGATACCTCAGTTCTAAAGTGTAACAACTCGTAACGAGGTTCTTACGAGGAAATGAGGAAATTGAATTAGTAGTGCATCTTTTTATGATTATTTCAATAATTTGAAATGTAAACTTTGAAACTGGACTCACCTCGATTTGTAACTTACTGGAAGTTGTGAATAATTTAGGGAATTATTCTGCACTTATCATTATTTCACAAAAATCTGATTTGTTACGCTTTGGAAATGAGCCATTGAAATGATTAACAAAAAAAAACACCAACATTTTGACCGTTATTGAAATAATATTATCACAGTAGAAATATATAATAGGATTACAGCCCGTCAGATGGTAAGCAGTTAAAGTAGTGTATGAACACTTACAACCGTGTTAAAATGTTTATTACGTCTTAAAAAATTTCGGAAAGGAGTTCATTCCATAATGTAATAGTTCCCCGAAGGAAATCCGCTGGAACAACACAGTACACCCCACCTTTGCGAGGATTGTATGTTTGTTTGTCCACTAACGCAATAAGGCCATTGTGACACAATTATCAACGCTAGAGCGACAGGCGTTTGGAAGTGCCAGCCAAGACTGATTTGACCACAAACTGATTACGACGAATTTGAAGATTTTTTTAAACTTATTCTACTGTCATACTGTACTATCTATATGTCTACTGTAATATTATTAACATACTTATATACGAATCAATGATCAAAATACAATCTTATTTATGATTAAAAATCTCTTAATAAAATCACACAAAAGAGTAGAAAAGTTGTCGTCATATGTCGCAACCATACCTCGGTTTCAAAATTGAAAAATACTGTCGAGTTATAGATTTTAGGATTTTTTATGTAATTACAAAGCAGTATTACTATCTCTTTCTAGTAGAAAAGAAAGAGAAGGGAGCTATGTCTTGTTGCTTATCTTGTCAAAATGTTGAGGACATTTATCTACATGCTACATTGGCTTTCGCTATTTATTTATAAACATATATTTCACGTTAAAATTATATCAAAAGGTAGTGTATAGGTGAATAGGGGATAGGACAACACTTCAAAAAGTTATTCAAATTAATTGGAATGGATATTTATCACTATAAAAAGTACAATTTTGAATAAATAAACCTTAAAATTATGTTTAAAGATTATTTATTTAAAAATACCGCGTAAATGATACTACAAACTACTAGCCGAAAAACTACTATATTATTACTGATATTAGAGCTATTGAAAGTTTATAGCACTTAAGTAGCTTGTTTGTAATTTATTTTGTTTGTTATTAGTCAATCGATAGCAATAATAGCTTTTACGGTGGGTAGTTTGTTTACTTACAAATGACGTCACGCGTTTGGAGATCAAAGCGCCATTTAAGTGAATATTTTAAATAAATAAACTTTAAACATAGCTAGCTAGTATATTCTGTTTTTTTTTTATACTAAATATCCATTATGAATTATTTGAATCACTTTTGTAAATGTCCGATCCTCTGTGCGTGAGTAAGACATACGGTGAACGAGACAAAACCATATTTTAATTATATCTTATCAAGAAAGATGATACGTTTATCTCCTTCGAATTTCAGATAAGTTTAATTATTAAAAATCTTTAGAAAAAAACTAGGTCAAGTTTTGTACACGTACCAGGGTAGCAGCAAATCATAAGAAACCCATGTCAAGTGCGTTGTACAAGGCGGCTATGTCTGAATGACTTGAGATCCGCCAGAAGGGATAGTTCTTAGCTTTTGCGGCCGCCTCTTCGTCTTGCCCGTCGCCTATTACAACGTAGGTACACCGCTCACCGAAACGTTGTTTGATTTTTTCGAAGCAAGTTTCTTTACCTGAAGAAGGTTATTTTCTTTTAATTATGTATACATCAGCCTGCCTTTTCCTAGTTTTATATAACATGCAAATGTATTTATGCCATTAAGGTGACACCACAAATTGACCTGGTGGTAAGCAATTACGGACAGTTGTTACATCACGGGTGTTACTCGTTGCCGACCTGCAAAAACCTCTTTACGCCTTTTTTAATCTATTCGGTTCTGTCTGCCTAATCTCCAAGGGATCTGGCGTAAAGATATACATACATACATTTAATCTATAGTCCGTATGGAAAATCTCGACATTCATTGCATAACATAAGAATTCTTGGTAGAAACTTTGGAACCACACAGTACGCGACCATTGCGGTTTGTAAAACGAGGCATCATATCGAACAATTCCTCGGAAAACAACTCAATACAATCGGTAGAACGCACAAAGGAAGGCAAAATCTCTCCTTAAACTAAAAGGCTTACCGTGAGCGTAGGCCCATCGACGATTCTGTTTTATTTAAAAAATATTTTTCTCATAGAAAACTGACCTGTTTTAGTGGCGGAGTATATGTTCTCTATTGGAAACACTCCTCCAAGCCCGAACAGCAGCACTTTAGCCAACGCGGGTACTAACTGCGTCGTCGTGACCAGTACATTCACGCAGTTCTCCCTGAAGAAGACAAATACATAATCATTTATTTATAATCGGCATTTGAATATATAGTACAAGTAAAAAATATTTGTACGTAACGGCGACCTCATTGTGATTGATGACAAATAGAAAGTTATCTACGTAGAAGGATAACTTAAATGCCATAAAAGCAGTATTTTATCATCATTCATATTATTTAAGGATTTTTATAGCATAGTCCGTCAGCATTACAAATAGAATCGGCTTCTCAGCGTTATACCGTTTTCTAAATCATTATAAATAGGATTGGCGAGTTCTGCTACCTGAGCCTAAGGCGAGCTCGGTGGCGCAATGGTGAAACGCGCTGTTACGCTACTTTGACACCAACGCTCGTGGGTTCGATTCCCACACAATACAAACATTTGTGTGCATGAACATGTCTGTTTGTCTTGGTCTGGGTATTTTCTATGTATAATAAGTACGTATTTACTAACAAATGTTATTTACGTATGACTTATATTTTCGGCAATAAAGAAACCGAAAAAAACCAAAATTATAATTAATACTTTATTAACTAAACTTTATATTACATTGATTTTAATGCTAGCCTAATATATAGATGTGACCCGCCCGATGTGTAGAAGCAAAGTGAGGCCGCGTCGTCGTCACGTAGACCCGCTGGCCGCGCGAGGAGCTGCATCAGCAGTTTACCTGGGTTGCGCAAATCGGCCATGTTGTTACTAAGCAATAGTGCCGTGTGCAATGAGGTGCTGGCTCAGCGATATGCGTGTGAACTGGCTGGATCAGCGATATGCATGGGAACTGATCGCATAACTCCTCCCTCCCGAAGAACAGCAACTATTTTTTTTTCAGATTTTCTTAAAAAATGTTGCTGGATGGCCACTTACTTTAGCCTCATCTATTTCTTCGTATCTCTGTTTCGTATCGTCGGTTATAGGCTGCTCTTTTCTTGAGTTATTGCGGAATTTTCTTAAGATTAGTATGAACCCGATGAGTACAACCATACCCAGCAATATGATGTAAAGCGGTATAGTTGTATGATACAGCGAGTAAGGGACGGCGCTCGCTTTGATTGGAGGCTGCAAAAGTACTTTCTCGTGAATATCGTGCAAGGCTCTCAAGCTTATCGAGTTCGTTTGTAGCCGATGAATCGTAGTGGTTGGTGATTTTCCTTCGTAGCTTATCTTTTTAAGTTTCAGTGGCTGTCCGTCGACGTGGTCATAGTCGTTGATGATTGTGAATTCTTCAGCTTGTATGCTGCAGTGCTCTGGTAATGTAACGAGGTAAGTTCCTTGTAACTCGTCGTAATCTTTACTGTCGCAGTTTAATAATACTTTGGTCGGTTGTGGGAAGAATATAACGTAGCTTCTGTCATCCAGTTGCTCCATGGCTCCTCTTGTGAACAAGATAGTCGTTAAGTTGCAATTACTATTAAGGGACTGATTTACTATGAGAGTGTTAATGCAGTCCTTTCGTTCTTGAATCCGGTTAGTATTTTCAGTACAAATATAGGTTGCTCCGGCCTTCGGGCATTCTGCCTCTATGTACATGAATGATTTCCCTTCAGTTGCTATAAAAGGGAGAGGAGGCAAGAGGATTTCATGGTTTTTATTAGGGGCTAAGGCTAGTCTATACAAATTATACGAAAGCGTAGATACTATAGGAAATTTAAAAACTATTACTAAGTGTTTTCCCGTAAAGTAACAACCTGGTTTTATTATATTATAATATTCCCTTAATTCTAAATCTAATACCCTTTGTTCCCCATAAAGTAATCTAATCTTATCTAACATGCTCCTTAAAACTCCTATATTTAGTAAAGAATGGTGCATAACAGAATTACTAGTGAACGCCAAGGCGTTTTCTATCCTATATAGTTCTTTAGATAAATCATCCGTGTTTTCACTTATGATTGCGAGTAATTGAGCAAATTTAGCATATTTTATGAGATTACTGTCTGCGTAAGATTCTTTATCTAACAGTAATTCAAGTGTGGAGTTAATTTTCTCCTGGTTATGCACTAACTGAGATATTATATTATAATGTTCAGTCATCCATTCCTTAGACATGCTAACGTGGTTATTTACCTCCGTTATAATTTTATGTTGGTTATCCTGTAAAATTTTAATTAAGTCATTGTATCGGATTGCATCTGAGTAATCCAAGTTTCCCGTGATGCTCTTTATGATAGAGCCTATGCCATTAACCAAACCTCGCTTAGCACGGTTAGGCTCGAGACTCTGTAACTGTTCTGTCACGTCAGTCAATTTCTCCTGAAGGTACTTTATCTGTAGTTCGTAAAGGATATAGGTGTCGTCAGGAAGTCTCGTCTTAAATTCACTTATCTGTAAGTTAATTAAGTCGATGTTGTCCTGTATGTCATCTAGTCGAATAGTTTGTATAAATGTGTGATAGTGGTCAATGATTCGCGTCGGTCCTAGTTTGAAAGGTAGTAGTCCTGGTCCTTCATTAAGACTGTCAAGTCTTATCTTCTTCGCTGCTCGAACTAGCTGGCCCGCCAATAGAATCAGAATCAGTTTCATTCTGGTCTTTCTTCTTAGTTTCGATGACTGGAAACGCCTCTCCTGCCGACTTTTGGTTCTTGTACTTGCTGATGGAGTGACGGGTACGCGTCGTCCTGGTGGGATAGCGGATACGCCGCGTTCGTCGCTCACGCGCGGTAGCGAAATCCCAGAATATCCCGGTGTTCCTAGCTACCCTATCAGTCAAGTATCCGTACGACTGCGCCACTTATATTTTCGGCAATAAAGAAACCGAAAAAAGACCAAAATTATAATTAATACTTTATTAACTAAACTTTATATTACATTGATTTTAATGCTAGCCTAATATATAGATGTGACCCGCCCGATGTGTAGAAGCAAAGTGAGGCCGCGTCGTCGTCACGTAGACCCGCTGGCCGCGCGAGGAGCTGCATCAGCAGTTTACCTGGGTTGCGCAAATCGGCCATGTTGTTACTAAGCAATAGTGCCGTGTGCAATGAGGTGCTGGCTCAGCGATATGCGTGTGAACTGGCTGGATCAGCGATATGCATGGGAACTGATCGCATAACTTATGTTTATCAGTTGTCTAGTACCCATAACACAAGCTTCGCTTACTTTAGGGCTAGATGGCGCTGTGTAATTTGTCCGACAATATTTATATTATATTAAGGACTAGCGGTCCGCCCCGGCTTCGCACGGGTGGACATTTATTTTTTAAACATTTTGGGATAAACGAAGAGTAAATGTATCTTTAGAGAGTTTTTTAAATAGTTTTTCTTAAGTAGCTTTTTTTTCAGACAAATTACTTTAAGTGGTACGTACTTAGTGGTATTTAATTTTTTATGAAATTTTATCCATAACCCTAATTACAATCGGAAAGTTTATTTTTTATTTATTTATATTGTTTTTAGTTTTATTTTTACATTTATTTTAATATATGGGTAAAGCCAAAATTTTTTACACTTTTTTATTTTTATTTACGTCTGATGCTATGTAAAGAAATATATAATTATTATGACGAGGTTTGGTTTTCAGTTATTGACAGCGACATATTTACTTGCTATGCAAATATCAATTTCAAAGGTATATGTTTATTTTAATTATAAAAAATAAAAAACAATGTAACTGAAACAAAAAATTTCATACAAAAAGAAATGTCCATTTTTGCTACCCAAATATGTTTGTTTTCCTAGTGAAATTTCAAAGGCAATTAAACTATTTTTTCTGATTCATATCATCGTGTGAGGTTACTGGAATGTCGATTTTGTATCAAAAACTGTAAAGTTCATTTCCAATTAGCATTTTCTGAGGTTTTATTCTGTTGTCTTAAACTTTCACACTTTTACGTTACTGTATTTACGTTACTGAATTTATATACAAATTCTGAACGAAACATAGTAATAATTAATCTTTTCACACTAGCAACACTTACAGCAGCTGTCTCTATTAGAATTCCAGTCGTCAACCATTTTGTTTTGGTGCGTCACTGACGAAGTAAACCAGCGTCGTGTTCGTGTTAAAAATTTGTTAAACTTTTATGTCTGATTTCCAAGGTACGTTCAAGTTATTTTATTACTTGTTTGTGTAACACTAACGTTTGATAACGTAAGATTTGTGCAAAATTACCGCAGGTAACAATTCATTCCATTTGAATGTAAAATGATGGTAAAGGCATATACAGTAACTTTTTATGTTACTTTTCCGTTACTTTTCCGTTACTTTTATGTTGCTTTTACGTTACCCCTTTTAAAAGTTTATGTTACGTAACATAAAAGCATTATAAAGCTAGTTGCATAATGTTAAACTTACAGAACATCTGATGGCAGTTATTTTATTATGTATTTTTTTTTAGTATTAGGTATTATTTTTGGTAGACTATTCAAAAAAATTAGACCATTTTGATTTTTTTATATACAACATCGGGAGCATACAAGCATACGACCTACCTGATGTAAAGCGGTTACCGTAGCCTATACACGCTTGCAACACATTAAATATCACTCGCGCCATGCCACTTCTGCCAATAACACAGCAACTCCTTAGGACCTCACTTACACACGGGAACACAACAAAATTGTTATATTTGGCTGCGGTTTTCTGTGAGGTACTTCCCCAGAGGGGCTGCTTTGATGCGCTCTTTTATATGATATTATATGGAGAGTTTTTCGTTGACACAAGTATAATAAAATTAAAGTCTATTGTACCTGTTACAGACTAGATAACTACTACCCATCTCTGTCTACTTATTTATTGCAGATGCCATTAACACCAGCTGAGAAGCAAAGAAAGTACAGAGAGAAATTAAAAGTAGAAAAACCAGAAAAATATAATGAAATGAAAAAAAAAGATTCCGACAGAGCTTTGAATTATTACAGAGCGAAAAGAAGTAAATATACAGAGGCAGAAAAAGAAGAACAACGTTTAAAATGGCGAGAAGATAGAAAGAAGGCGAAAGAACTACAAAATAAGAATATTACTCAGAACCAAAACCAAAATGTGGATCAAAAGACGGAAAGGCTTATTAAATTACACCGGATAAGAAGCAATAAACTTAAGAAAGAGAACGAAAGATTACGTTCTGAAACAAAAATCTTAAATAAGAAGCTACAGGCTATGCAGAAAAAACTACACAGACACAAAAAGAAGTTTGAAGAGTTGAATGAAAAATACAATAATGTTATTGAAGAAATTCGTAGTATTAATAGTGCTACTACTGGTACTGATTCAAACATATGTTATGATACACCAAAAAAATTCACTGAAAAATTTGTAGATGAAAATTTACCAAAAGTTGATACTCCCCACAAAGAAATAGTAAAGAAAAAGATATTAGAGTTAAACGTATTTAAAGAAGCTTTGAAGGATGAATATGTAAAATGTAAATCAAACGAACAAAAAAGGATTTTAAAGAACATTGTTAACAACAATGTAGTAAAAAAATATAACCTCAAAGGTAAGATGACAGCAACTCTTGGACTAAAAGCGAATATGAGAAAGTACAGAGATAAAAAACTCAAAAAAACGGTATTGATGCACAGAGTAAGAACATTTTATGAAAGAGACGACGTGAGCCGGGCGTCTGCTGGAAAGAAGGAATGCAAAACTTTTAAAAAGGAAAAGAAACAAAAGAGGTACTTGCTAGACTCTATGAAAAATTTACATAAAAAATATATGCAAGAGGTTGGAAAAATATCTTTGAGTGCTTTCAAAACGTTAAGACCATTCTATGTTGTTGCACCGAAACTGGAAAATCGTGACACTTGTGCTTGCTTAAAACATTCTAATATGAAATACATGGTACAAAAATTAAAATTGTTAGGATACTTTGGCAACGATGATTTAAATTCCATAGTGTCCAAATTGGTATGTGATTCTAAATCAAAGGATTGTATGTATAGTAGGTGCACTTGTTCGGAAAAGACATTCGATGGAAACGAGGGCCAGCTAAATTTGATGGAAAAAATTAGATGGCCTGTCTGGACTGTACAAAAACATGAATATATTAAAGATGATAACATAAAATATACAAACAAAATGACTAAAACGGAAATGGAAGGGTCCGTACAAGATCTGGTTAACATTTTCAATAATCAAATGCCAGCGTTCAAAAAACATATGTATAATATTTTTCGACAGTACCAAGAATACAAAACGTGTATATCCAATCTACAAGACTGTGAAGCTGTGATCCACGTAGATTTTTCCGAAAATTATGTATGTAAACTTCATGAAGAAGTTCAGTCAATGCATTTTGGATCGGCCAAAGCTCAAATCACATTACATACGGGTGTGCTGTATATGAAAGCTGAAAAGGTAATATCTTTCTGTTCCATTTCACCAAGCAATTTACATAACCCAGAATCGATATGGGCACATCTGGACCCAGTTTTAAAGTTTTTGCGATCTGAGTATTCCAATATAACAGTTATTCACTTTTTCTCTGATGGCCCCACCACACAATACCGCCAAAAAAAGAATTTCTACTTGTTAAGTACAAAAATTTATGAGTATGGTTTTGAACAGTCCACGTGGAGTTTTTTTGAAGCTGCACATGGAAAGGGAGCAGCTGATGGCATTGGTGGGGCCATTAAACGGACATTAGATGAAAAAGTTGCTCGCGGTATAGATATACCTAACGCAAAAATAGCCTTTGAGGTACTCTCTGCTTCAGATACCACCATTAGACTATTTTATATTCCATCAGAAACTATAAATCCCTTTGATAACAACATTGTTAAAAATCTGGTTCCATGCCCCAATACAATGCAAATTCACCAGTTGATTACAATACAAAAATATATTATTAGACATCGAGAAGTAAGTTGTTTCTGTAATAATAAGAGTGGGATGTGTGATTGCGATAACCCAAAAATACATAATTTAGTAAAAAACAACGATCTATCAACATCTACAAAGAAAAGACGATTTACTGACCAAAAATCTAAAAAACAAATTTCAACCACAAAGAAACCCAAAAAATCAAGTTCATTAGACACTGACAGTGATACTAGTATTGACAGTAATATTACTTACGCAGAAACGGAAGACAGTAATACATGGTTTCAAGAAAATGACGAAGATGATGATGATGAGTATTTAGAAATAGAAAGAGTACAAATAAACACACACAGCGTTCAATTAAAAACAAATGAAACAGAAGAAAAAGAAGTAGAGTTCAAAAATATAAATAAATATAATAAAAGTACTTTGGAAAGAGGTACAAAGAAGATTGAAGAAAAGAAACTAAAAAAACTGGACGTAGATAATGAAAAGAAAATGGAAATAGAAAAGCTAGACACAGATGATGAAGAGAAAATTGAAACAGAAAAGCTAGACACAGATGATGCAGATAGAATTGTGATAAGTAGGTTAGGCATAGATGATGAAGAGAGAATATGGACAGAAAATGTAGACCCAGATGATAGCACGTTTTTGAAAGATGAAGGATTTGGAATTTTAAAAGAAGAGAACATGAAAAAAGAAAGCGAGAATGTACAAAAGAAAGAGACACAAGAATCAAAAATATCAATTATATCAAATGAGAGTGTCTCAATGGTGGTACTGGATGAAGAAACTGGATTATTCAAGCTTAATAAATCTAAGAGTGATGAAATATTGTTAAAAGATTCAGCTGAAGACGTAGGGAAGTACATCTTGGCAAATTTTTATACTAAAAAAGGAAAACGTACTTACCAATATGTTTGTCTGATCGTAGAAGTCGATAAATTTTCAAAAAAAATTGTTGTCCAAGGATTTAAATCGTTGAAAGGAGACAAAACTAAATTCAAATTGGTAGAAAAGGATATATCCATAATTTCTAAAGATGATATTGTGATGTTTTTGCCATACGCAGATACAGATTGTAATGGGTATGTTACTTTCCCAAATGAGGTAAACGTTAAAGAAATTTAATTTCTTCATTTAATTAAATAAACCTTTGAGTGAAACATTATACTTAGTTTTATTTTTGTAAATTGACCCTTAACTATTATAAACAACAGACTGCCATGTATCACTGGCAGCGTTGACTCTGGCAGGCAACTTACTATAACTAAATCAACTTGACGGGTTTAGAAATATAGCTATTAGTCCGGTGAACATTTAAATCCTGTCAATAAATTTTAGTAAATTGCTTAATGTACTTGATTGAGCATGCAGCCTTAGAACACTTTTACGTTATTTTTACGTTACGGTAACGTAAAAGGATGTATGTTACTTTTGTGTTACTTTTATGTTACTAGTAATAAAATTTTGGCTTTACCCATATATAACATATATTTCGAGACTTTATATTAATTTAATTTAATAGGTTTTACTTTTTTAGTTTCTAATATGTCTACCTTAAGGCTGTATACTATATTGGCTGTGGTATTCGTAGATGGCAACAAAATATATTGATTTTTAGGAATCCTACTCGAGAAAGTGCAACATATAATTGGCTATGAGAAAAGCATTCTTCTCTTAGGTCGATGCCAAAGATCGAGAAAGTTTGTCCCTGGGATTTATTTATTATAAGGGCAAACGATACCTTTATAGGAAACTGTAACCTTTTAAAAGACATGGGCAAATCTGTTGGTATCATCGGCATCCGCGGAATGTGAGCTAGCTGTCCGGCCGTGGGACGGGTGATGATTGTTGCTATAATCAGATTGTCTCGTAATTCCTTTATCAAAAGCCTTGTGCCATTACACATATTGGGAAGGCTTAAATTTCTCAACAGCATAATGGGAGTACCTATTTTTAATTTCAGTTCGTGTGGATAGAGAGAATTTAAAAATTCTTGTAGATAGTGCACTGTATCTTCGATGTTGCACACGTTATCAATAGATTTGTAACATTTAAAATCACCTGGTAGGTACTTTTTCAATGATCATTTTGTTTATCTAATTTACTGAGCTGTTTTTCGGTGAGACGATCGCCCTCGAATAGAGCCAATCGAAATTTCTTTCTGTAAGATGTTCGATGTCGGGATAGATTGTCTCTATAAGGATTTCTAGACTGTGAACAGTTTGAGCCAATTCATTATCCAATAATACTTGGAGGCTATGTGCAATTGGAGATGGTAATTTTCCGCTTCCAAGTTTAAGTAATTTTTGTGAGAAATTGTCGTTGCCGTCATTACTTAAACGTGCTCTCATATTCGTGCGCAAATTGAGAGTTTCAATTGATTGCCACAAAGGTGATAATTTGAGGCACGCTTTTCTGAAAAGAACTTTTTAACTGGAACAGAAAAAATGTGGTATGAAAAAGTCAAAACATTCAATGTCGGTAGCGCGCGAATGAGCCGCGCGGGTACCTATCTCATAGATGTGCGCCGCGCCGCCCGCTGCCACGCGCTGTGGCCGCCGGTGTCGCAAGCAAGGGATTGAAACACAGAACAAAATCCGTAATATCTTTGGAATGGAATGTCCGATTTCGTTAATTCAAAGAGTAACCTACAGGCATTGAAACAGTCTTGAATACGAAATGATTTATTTGGATAAGGATTAATACCAAGGTACGAATAATGTGGCCTAGTTTGTACCAGCGTTACTATAGCATATTTTAACATGAAAAAGTAGTTATTGTGACGTAACTGTAATAGTTAGACATATGGTATCGCGGACTTTTTTGTAGATATTGATGTCCTCTATAAAACTGTAGTACATTACTTTGCTCTATTGTCAATAGTTTCAGCAGCGTACGCGGTATAAGGATTTTTTGGTATCTTTTTCACACATTATCGAAGTTTTCATACGGATCCCTAACTATTTTCAAAATATTTTATAGCCTATGTTAATCATTTATATTGTAGCATTCTAATGGTGAAAGAATTTTTGAAATCGGCCCAGTAGTTTTTGAGTTTATTCATAATATACATACAAATCTTTCCTCTTTATAATAATAGTATAGATTTAGCGAATATACTGGTTTTTGCAAGAGAAAGCCAGATCTTCTTTCTTGGACGTACGGGGTTCCACACGATTTCCTTCATCGCCGAATTGATAATTACAATACGCACATAGGTACATATCTTCATGCTTGTCTCCCATTGGGGTAGGTAGAGACTATTGAACGCCAGGTGCACCGATCCAAACATACCGTTTTCGCTTCTTCAACACTCACTAACCTATTAATGCATGCTCTTCGGTTTTGGATGCTTTTCCTTTGGGCCTTTTTCAGCACGTCATCAAATTGAACTATGTGTGTGCCTCTAGGGCGGCCCCTAACGATATCTCCGTTCATTCTTGCTTGATACACTTCTTTCGTAACTCTTTCAATATTTGTCACTACATCATGTCCTCTCGCTCTCATTTCCACGATGTTCACTCTACTTTCATGCTTCTTCTGTCATACCCATGTTTCACTGCCGTACATCAATGTTGGCTTCACTGCCGTACATCAATGTTGGCGTTAATACACCCTGAATGACAGCAAGGCGAGCTTTGCTCGATATGTTATCGCTTCTTACCACCGACTGACTTTTGTCATGCCAAGATGATCGTGGAGAATCCTCAAAACAGTTGTATCGGATACTTCAACTAATTCAGATAGCTCTTTTTTTTTCTTCGGGCCATCTTCCAGTACAAGTTTCTCGATTTATTGAAGTGAAAACTTCTTTAGCGGCACTTGATGAGTAAAAAATGCTAAACTCGCGTCAGGACACGAGACCCTGACCGTAAGATTTTGGTGAGAATTAGAACTTAAGTTCGTTGCAGCGCTAAAACATTAATTACCTCTAATTAAACAATTAAAACATGAAGCGCTAGATCGTTCATAGGGCATTATTTTCTCGCGACCAAAACGTTGTAAACGCCATGAAATTGCAAGATTGCCGAGTGCAACCCGTTTTTTTTCACAATGTCTAATGTGGTGGATGACGACTTCAATAGGTCGTCCTGGGCGGGGATCGTCTTCAATCGATTCTCCTCCTTGTTTAAATAGACCATGCCACTTGTAAATCATGGTTTTACCAGGGCAATGATGACCATAAACAACTTCCATTTCACTCATTATGGTTTGAGCGGCTTTTCCTCGCTTAATCAGGAACTTGATGACAGTACGATGTTCGATTTGCTCCATAGTTTCAGTTTTCTTCCGAATTGACTTGTTTGTTGGGTGATTACTCGTAAACGACTTCCTAATTAGTATGTTACTAAGAGGTACTAGTATCTTCACTGCTACCCCTCCATTTCGTATGTACAAAAATCAGAAAACATAAATTTTGTGGTATATAAAACAAAGCTCCTAATGAGTTGCCGTGTAAGCAGCAGGGAAGGCATCGCGAGAGTGATACTTAATATATTACAAGCGTTAGTAGACTACGGTAACCATTTACATCAGGTGAGCCGATGCTTGTATGCCTTCTGACGTAGTATAAAAAAATAAATAACAAAAACATGCCAGGATTCATCCCGGGAACCAGTTGGTAAATAGGGCGGTTCTTTATCCACTGAGCTATCAGTGCTCTATTATGTGTGTTGTATTAGAAATAGAATCATGCGAGTTAAAATGATATGGTTTAATCGATGTATTTTTTTGTATTTGTCACTCGGTGATTGAACCTCTGCTACTAAGACAGCTACTCCATAGGAGTTTACTGGTGACCTCACTAACACGCAGGAACACAACAACCTTCTAGGTAGTTGTTATTTGCCTACGGTTTTCTGTGAGGTGGATGTACTCCGCCAGATGGGTTGCTTTGATGCGCCCTACCTCTTAAAATACCCAGACCAAGACAAACAGACATGTTCATGTACACAAATGTTTGGCCTGTGTGGGAATCGAACCCACGAGCGTTGGTGTCAAAACAACGTAAAAGCGCGTTTCGCCACTGCGCCACCGTGCTCGTCAACATACTCTCTGCCTGATAGTAAGCAGTTACCGTCGGGGACACTTGCAACACCAGGGGTACCACCGGTGCGTTGCCGACACCACATAAATATCTTCACGCCTTTCTTGAAGAACCTCATGCTGAAACAACCCCGGCAAAGAGTTCATTTTATACCATAAAGAGTTGTCCAATGAAAGTTTTCTGGGACCGCACAGCACGCGACCATTGGGGTTCCAGTATATGAGGATAATCTCTCAGCCGTCGGCGAGCGGTGCGAGTGTATACTGCACATGTATCACAAAATATCCCATCGTCTTTCTCGCACGCGGTGGAACTTATTTGCGTGTGGGATATTGACAATTTCTGTCAACTATACAACCTCAATGTGGCAATGCTGTACGTGCTACCTTATATTGAATTACACTAGTGTCTATAGTGTCCTTCTACTGACAGAAGGCTAAGAAAATACATAGGTATTAAAAAATAAATATACCTTGAATTGATCATATTGAGACACTTGCAAGCCAGCGTCAACCAGTTGTCGGTGGCCTGTTCTAACTCCGCTCGGAGTTGTAGCCACTGTTCTCTCTTAGCTGGTCCGAGGAGACCTCCCACACTGTAACATACACGTTTCACTGATGTTTTTAATAGGTTATGTGATCGTAATATTTTGATGTAAATGTGTTCAATAGAGACTAAAAACTAAAATAATCAAAAAAGAGTCTAAAAGTAGATAATAATATGTTTGTCAGTTCGAATGATCGAATTAACTTCGTGAAATTTGGTATATATAATTACTTTCCAAGCATCTCAAATGGGTTTTCTGGAATCTTCTCTTATTCAAATTCTTAAATAATTGAGAGGAATATGAAGTAATAAGAGCCAAAATGGTATTTTCTTTCAAAAATAGTAAGACGCAAACAAAATTATAAATATCACTTATCACAAACGTTTCCAGAAACTTTAAATGCCTCATACTCTTTAAATTTTGCTAGTAGTAGTAGTCTGTTATCAGCACTACAGATAAGAAAAGCTCAAAAATACATTTATTGATATTCCTAAAAAGATTTTCTCTTATTTGTATTTGGTGCCGCCTTCAACTGTATTGGTCTTGGTGAGCTTATTTGTAACTTACAGGAATATCCTGTAATCGTTAGCTTAAGAAATAAAATAAGTTATTACCAGCGAAATCTAAGGACAGATAAAACTAAATGTGTTAGCTTTTTGTCTTACAATTTACTTAGCACGGGCGGTACAGTAATTACAAACTTTGAGATATTAAAGCCTTCAGCTTAAATGGCCTCTTGTTTGTATTTTCCACTCTACTAACTTTGACACAGAAAGTACTATAACCATATAATTTTGACGACTTTGGTGGCAGAGCGTTATTAACCTAACGCAAATTTGATACTATGAGTTCGATTCCTACACAGGACGAACATTTGCATGTACATGAACGTTTTTAAGAGTGGAAGGACGCATCAAAGCAGCCTGTCTGGGAAAGTACCTCCAACTCACAGAAAACCGCAGTCAAATAACTACTTGCACAGCATGCTTTAATGACTCCCGACGTTGTACGAATAAAAACTCAAGAATGGTAAAATTTTTAAAGGCATTGTAGCTATCAAGAAGGATGGACATATTTCATGAAAATTAAGGAATTGAATAAAAATTTTCTATATTATGTAGATTATTTCTTTAGAAAATGCAGTGAAATCATACAACTTTTTCTATAATTTCCGTTTACAGTGTACTTACCTATTTCTATAATTATTATATGTGTCCTTAATCTTCCTATATCTAAATGCTAGTTTTCTCATCCAGTCCACGCCACCACGAACACCGGGAGCGCACAACCCGGTGTTTGGTGCCGCTCCGGCGTGGAAACCGTCCGATGCGAAATTGTATGCTGAAAGGTCTTGACCGTTATCATCAGCAGCTACTGCATCTATGTGCTCCTGGTCACAATCCTGGGAATTGATAGGCCATTATAAAAATAAAGGTGTAATCAATCTTATTTATCTGTTGTATCTGTTTTGCATTATAGACAGATTTTGAATTTTCTGTCCCAATTTGATCTGCAATTTGAGCTGAAGAATTGATAAGCTCTTTGGTGTAGTAGTGTGTAGTGGTTAGTCAAAGTCAAAATCTTTTTATTCCGTAAAAATGGCTACATTTGTTTGGAATCGTCACAATTTTTTTTCCCTACCGTGCAGTTCATGACTAGGTGAGCACTGATAAAAATACTGCCAAAAAACTCAGGCATCCCTCTTTTGGTATCCAAACAAATTTACATAATTTATTAATTACATTATAATTGGATCGACTCAATCCCAGGCATTTTTATCATTAATATAGTCAAATACTTTATAATATGCCCTGCTACACAATTTGGCTTTAGTAGTTTTAAATTTGTTTATTGACAATTCTCTTATATTGCTGGAAAGTTTGTTATAGGACCGAATACATTGCCCCATAAAAGAATTACTTATTTTGTGGAGACGACTTGGATGTAACACAAGATTATGCTTATATCTAGTATTTATGTTATGAGTATCACTCTTTTTACAAAATGAGTCTATGTTTTTATGGACATACAAAAGATTTTCATAGATATATTGCGATGCGACTGTTAGAATATTTATTTCTTTGAATTTTTCTCTAAGGCTCTCCCGGGGACTAAGTTTGTAGATAACTCTTATGGCTCTCTTTTGCAATAAAAAGATGGTGTTAATGTCCGCGGAGTTACCCCAAAGAAGAATTCCGTATGACATAATACTATGAAAGTAGCTGAAATAAACTATTCTAGCCGTATCAACATCAGTGAGCCGTCTAATAGTTTTCACTGCATAGGCTGCAGAACTTAGTTTTCCTGATAATTTTTCAATTTGTGGGCCCCATTGTAGTTTGGAGTCAATTGTTATACCCAAGAACACAGTTGTCTCCACAGGGGCTAAATTAGTTCCATTAACATGTACATTGGTAGTCACCTGTCTTACATTAGGTGTTGAGAACTTACTTACTTTAGTCTTTTTATCATTTAAAAGCAGATTATTAACATTAAACCAATGCATAACTTTAGAGAGAGCATCGTTAACTTCGTCATAATTACCTAACTGTCTATTAATTTTGAATGTCAAAGAGGTATCATCCGCAAACAATACAATCTCATGTTTATCCTTTACATAATAAGGTAAGTCATTTATATATACTAAAAATAAGAATGGACCTAGAATTGTCCCACAGGGGTCACCATAACTACAGGGGACCCCGAAGATCTTTTACCATTAACATCAACCTTCTGTATCCTATTGCCCAGATAAGAAGACAGAAGTTCGAGAGCCTTGTTCCTGATACCGTAGTGGTGTAATTTTCTGACAAGAGTGTCATGGTGCACGCAGTCAAACGCTTTAGACAGATCACAGAAAATTCCCTAGGCATCTTGCGAACCTTCCCATGCCGCGAATATACTTTTAAGCAAATGAATCCCTGCGTCTATAGTTGAATAACCTCTCGTAAATCTGAACTGTCTCCTATGAAGCAATATTGAAATTTCCTATGAAGCGTATTGAAATGTCTGAGCAACTGGCTAAGCATTAGTTATTCAAAAATTTTACTGAGAATGGGCAGTATGGAAACAGGTCAAAAATTCTACTATCTAACTAACACCAGATTTAAATAAGGGAATGATTTTACTATGTTTCATCAAGTCAGGAAATACACCAGATGCCACACAACAATTGAAAATTGTAGCTAAATGTGGAGCGATTGAAATAATAATAGAAGATATGGTTACAGACAGATAGACCCCACAGATCTTTAGTGTTTTTCATATTTATTGATTTAAAAGCGTTCAAAACATCTTTTGGGTTTACAGCTGAAAATTCAAATATTGTGTCGCATTCTACCACACTCTGTTTAAGAACCAGTTCAGCAGCTATAGAAGAAGACCTAAGATTTCTCGTAGTAATAAGAGGAATGTTAGAAAAATATTTTTCAAACTCAGTCGCAATTTCTATATCATTTTTGATATCTATATCATTTATCTTTAACTGAAAGTCTCGACTACGTACTTTCGCTCTACCCGTCTCATTATTTATCATATTCCAAACAGATTTAATAATATTTGTTGAACCATTAATTTTATTTCTTAAATATATAGACTTAGCATTGGAACAGGCTCGTTTAAATATTTTAGCATAATTTTTTACAAGTTCTTGAAAAGTCGGATTGTGATTACAGGTCCTTTCTTCATAAAGTTCATACAATTTATTCCGACTTTTGTAAATACCAGGAGTTGCCCAATCACTGAATGTCATACGGTCACTTACAGACAGTTGTTTTGGAGTAAAGATTGCATTAAATTCACTAGTGATTAAGCTAAATAATGAACTGTACAAGTGGTCCGGAGTACCGTTAGTAAGTAAAGTTAGTAATGCTACTACTACGTGCTGCTACTAGTATATTTGTGTGCATGAACATGTCTGTTTGTCTTGGTGTTTTTCAGAGAGTTAGGATGCATCAAAGCAGTCTGTCTTAGGAAGTAACTTTACCTCACAGGAAACTGCAGTGAAATAACAACTCCTTGGAGGGTTGTTGTGCCCCTGCGTGGGAGTTAAGTCACCAGAAAGTCCCTAAAGGAGTTGTTGTGTTAGCAGCAGAGATGACAACGTATGTGACACTTATTGGAAGCGTTCATATATTTGTATGCCTCTCAACGTTGTATGAATAAAAATAATTATTTACAATAATATAAACTCACCTCCACGTCGTTGAAGAAGAAATGCGTATCGGCCAAGCTGAATATCATTTCTTCCATCCTAAATCCCAATTGAACTATTTGTTGAGTATCCTGCAAGAAAAAAATAGGTAATACAGGTTAGCTTCTTTATCACCAAAGGCAGGTTTGATTCATCGTAGAGTAACAACATTTGTATGCATACTATTTGATATTTGGTTTGGGTATTTTCTATGAACTAGATTTTTTAATGGTATGTATTTATGTATGTGGTACATATTTAGTATCCGTATTATAAGCTTAGTTTGATATGGACTAAGTCTATCTATTCAAGTTTCAATGGAGTAGGCAAAGACTAATTGGCGCTGTGTAATAGAGCCAAAATATTCATACGAGAGTTATTTGACACAGCATTCTTCAAGACGAACTGACATTCCCAGTTTAATACTTAATTTCTCTATGCTATCTATTTTACCAGAGCTTCATTTGTTAGGGTCACTACGTGCAGGTTGACTGTAGTATATTCTATCCAACGCAGTGTCCCCTGACTTTTAGCTCACACATATTTATAAATGTAGACAAGTTTTGTTAACATGCATTTTAGGTGTTGTAATTTTTTTTTATTTTGAAGATTTTTTTATTTTAGTAATGCATAAATTCATGAATTAATTAAGTTACCGTGCCTGGTCTATATCTTTTGAATATGTTCAGATCCTCACCTTATTGTACTTAGTAGCGTATGTGCCAGTTAATAAAGAGTGGAATATAATGATTGTTTCATCTAAATCCCAGATGAACACCCGGTCTGTGGCGGGCTCGGGCACGTGCTGCGCTGGTGAGGACGATGTGTTCCGCCTACCGCGACCTCGCGACCGGCTCGCTGTGCTTTCACTGGAATTAACAATGCCAACATTTATTACAAAGCCCGGCTGACAGTTTCATGCATCCACATGGAGTTTGGTAATACAAGTTTCATTTATATCCAAATAAATTGAGCATTGTCTATGTGCCCAAGAATAATAAAACTTATATGGATGGATGTGGCTACTGCACGCTTAGTCTATTTCAATTACGTTCACAGCATTCTTTCATATGGTATACTGTAGTGGAGACCAGTGGCTGACATTGAATCAAATTTTATCTTGTAAAAAAGAGTCATTCTCTCTGTATATAATATGGGATCCAGAGATTCAGTCAGGGAACTGTTCAGAGAAATAAATACTCACTGTTACTTCTAAGTACCAGTTACCACCTGTGCTACTAATTTATGTAACAAATATTTGTAAAATAAGAAGGTGTTAAAATAAGAAGAGGCATGCTCCGTTGGTTCGGTCATGTAGAAAGAATGCAGGATGAAAGAATGACGAAGCAGATATACAATGCAAAAGTGGAAGGATGTAGGAGCCGAGGAAGGCCAAGACTTACCTACCATGATCAAATTGGTCGTATTCTATCAGAAGGTGATATCAGGATGAATGTTAAAGAAGTGAGTGAGGTATGTAAGGATTGAGTCACGTGGCGCTCGGTTCTCTCTGCCTAGCCCGTAAGGGATTTGGCGTAAAGTTATAGATAGATAGAAATATTTGTATTGCAAGTATTTACATTGCTATGACAACTACATTGTATAAAAAATAATAAGGATTGTATAAACCTTCATCAGGTTTTTGTGGAGGGCTTTATTATATGTAATAGATTGTATCCAATTACGTTGATAAATACATAAATAAATATATCTTAACCTGTGAGACCCCGTTATATACGTTTTCCCATACATTTCTTGGCGGAAAAGCGTCCCGCGGGTAATGAGAGATTAATCTAAGGTTTCAGCTCCCATGCAAATAGAGTCAAATTCACAAACCTTGCTGTTAAGGTAGCATTTCAAAACACTTTGGCACATGATTTATTAAAATAAAAAAAAAACATGTTTTTTCCAGTGATATGATCTATGTAACTATAACTTAATACAAAGTCTTTGTGGGGTAGGTAAAGAGAAACAAGTGCAACATGACTCAGTCTTCTCTCGCTTTTGTAAAATTCTTAGTTCTTTTCATGCACGTTTGCTAGTTCCTAGAGCTGCTGACTCGACTTTCTACTACTGAACTAATAGACCCAATATCCAATCTCCATGGTGTAAGTTACTTACCCAGAATTTTCTCTACATCTCCGACTTGCAGCATGTACTTCGCTCTTGATAGGTGACAGTGGACTTGTATCATTTAGTGAAGGAAGCATAGACGAAGGAGAATCTGAAAATGTTAAAATCTTAATAAAGTGTCTGTATTATAAGAAAACAAATAAGACAAATGCAGGAAGAACTCTTGCCTTAATGTTTTCAGACTGTCTAATTCTAGAATCAAATAATGTAATTTATGATTCTTTTCCATATTTTGTGGTTTAGCTATAAGATCTTTTCCCATATAAAATTTGTATACTTAAAGACAACCTAATGAGCCTATATGTTTTAGTGACCGGCTATTTAATGAAATCATGTACTTGACTGACAAATAACTATCTATTACATTATGTTCCAACGTTATTTTTCTTACAGAACAATAATTGAGCAAGTTTTAAGAGAGGCGAGGTGCATCAATGCAGGCTACAACTGCCTCGTGGTTGAAAATATCTCCCACCTTTTACATGGAGCGATGTAGCTGTCATATCTCCGCAACCCAGAGGGAAAACTAGACCTATCTTAAATAAAGTCACATGTCTTTCGAAAATGTAATTGCTTGGACAGGCAGGTTAGTCATGATGTTTTCCTTCACTGCCGAGCAAGTGATAATTATAAAATGAGAATTTAGTACATGCCAGGATTGGAACCGGGGACCACTTGCTCAATAGGCCGGATCTATCTACTAGGCTATCCATACTCTTACACAAAAGCAATATGCTTATTTCCTTTTAACGGAATATAGACATCAAAGTAAAAGACTGTCACAAATTAACAAGTAACACAAAATTTAAACACCAAAAAAAAATATCTAGTGCATACAAATATATAATTTGACACACAAAAATGACAGGGAGCAAGTAAAGAATAAAAAAAGATAATATCATTAAGTATCTATACCTACAGGTAATAGGATTAGTGTGTTCTTAACAAGTGGTGTTCATGAGTCATGTGGTTTACGGAAAACTACCGAAGTTATGAACATATAATCTTACGCAAATAGGCTTCAATTTATTTTCTTACCATCTCCACTGTCAGATTCTGGCCAGTAATCAGAATTATCATCATAATTTTGCTCCAAATCACTTTCATTGTGCTTTCTACGTTTGTTCGGGTGATAATCGTTTTCTTTATCCATAATGAATCACAAAACGTTACAAAGAAGTATTAAAATGTAAACTGATATAGGATTTGCTCTATATCTTTTTATAAAATTATTATTTTATAAATTCACTACAAAACATGTAAACAATTAAACTTCTCATGAAATGAAAACTAGTAATGGTATATATACAAATTAGAAATTGACATTGATAACGCCGTGTTCTTCTTCTTTTAGTTTCGGCAGTGAACCATTTATAGGCGATGTTTTTACCAACATTAAGTGTTTGTTAGGTACATATACTAACATTATAAGATATTTTATTTGAGCAGACAACCATTTGCAGTGCAAGTCAAGAGAATCGGTCTCGAACATTATTCATAGTAGCTAATGTAGGTTAGTAACAGTAAGCACAATGTTGTAGTCAACCCTTGAATTGATTATAAAGCAATATGATTTATAAATACGCTGTATAATCGTTTTATGAAAATGCCAATCTTTTTATTTGATATAATTAGTATACTTATCGACTAAAACTATTAAAATATATTTAAAGTCAAAAACTACTTATACTGAATTACTTAAACTTAAAAAGGCATAAAGTAGGTTTATCAACCTGAAAGTGCTCCTCCTAGATGGTATGATGTATGGCCAGCACTGCCACTACTGCTGGGCGAGCTCACGTACGGTGAATAACTTGGCGCAGCGTAATATCCGCCGTATTGCGACATATTGTGTTCCGCGTAACCTGCCGCATAGCTGCTATAATCCTAAGGAAAGATATCGATAAACTTCAGTTGGTCAGTCGAATATAATGTAGTAGTAGATAGAGTTATGTTATTATTCGCTTACGAGCTATTAAAAATTGGTCGCACCAAACGATAAGCGAAAGAGGTTAGTATATAGCTATAGATTTTTTCTGTATCCACAATGCAGAATAATAAGGAATAGTAATTTTTATTAGTAATTATTCTGCGACATACACGAAAGAGTTGGATAACAAATCCATTAGTGTTCGACATAAAATGAAGAAGATTGCGAGACTTGCATGTTTTGCTTATGTGTAGAATTTTTCGTAATTTTATGTATATTATACCTAGTCCGCCCCATAAGTTCTGTTACGAATGAATATGCATTTATTTTTTATGAACCAATTTAATCTTAATAAAACTTATATGTATATATTTATGTGTGGACAAGAAAAATACTAGGCAAGTAAAATCATAAATATTACCTATCTAGTTTTATCACATTTATCAGATACTTATAATGTAACCATACCTGCTGAGCAGTAGGAAAGGACTGGGTGAGTCCGCCATTATAGGATGAGTACGCGTACGGTGAAGGTTGAGCTCCAAAGCCTGTACTTGGTACACTGCTTACTCCGCTGACACCATAGGCGCTTAGATAGGTCGGTGTTGCTTTGCATGACGACCTGCAAAAATACGATTATTGGGTACGATGTCGAAACACAGATCAACCAATAAATTTATTCTGTTGCCACTGGCCATATGCTCAGTGTTACGATGCGTATTTTTTAAACGTTTCCGCTTAATGTTTGTACGTACGCTTTCCGCTTAACTTGCCATATACTTTTTTTATACAATGGCGGGAGGCATACAAGCATACAGTCCACTTGATGTAAAGCGGTTATCGTAGCTTATGAACGCTTGCAACACATTAAATATCACTCGCGCGATGCCAACTTTGCTGCTAACGTACACAGAGCAACTCCTTAGAAGTTTGACTTCACTCACGCGCTGCTCATTAGACTGTTCTGTGAGGTGGAGGTGTTTCCGCAGACGGGTTGGTTTGATGCGCCCTAAATTTCTTAAAAACACCCAGACAAATGTTATGCCTGTGTAGGAATCGAACCCACGAGCGTTGGTGTCAAAGTAGCGTTACTAACACAGATCACAGAAGTAAGGAGATGTGTTATGATCGCAAGACTAGGCGAGTACCGGTGTCGCTACGGTACTGGCGTAAACAAAGAATGCTTTACGATGCTCTTATTGGCTTTACATGCTCTTGTTTGCTGTGATCTGAGGTTACTAACCTAATAATAGGCAGTTTCAAGAGAGGTAGGGCGCACCAAAGCAGCCCGTCTGGGGAAGTACCTCCACCTCACAGAAAACCGCGGCCAAATAACAACTCCCTAGAGGGTTGTTGCGTTCCTGCGCGTGAGTGAGGTCACCAGTAAGCTCCCAAGGAGTTCCTGTGTAAGCAGCAGAGGAGGCATCGCGCGAGTGATACTTAATATATCGCAAGCGTTAATAGGCTACGGAATCCGCTTTACATCAGGTGGCCCGTACGCTTGTATGCCTCCCGACGTAGTATAAAAAAAAAGTTTACCTATTGTTCGTATTGTGCGGCGGGGGGTACGCAGCGTACGGCTGGTTGTACAGCGAAGAGCTGACGTACGACGACGCCGCGCTGCCACTGCCATACTGCTGCATACTGAACAATATGAAAATAAAACAATTTTATTACTATGCACAGTACTACCTACATCTGGCCTCTTTCTTCACCGTTGCCGTTGTACCACCAGTGGAATCATCTGATGGTATAACGGCAACTTTTTGGCGTCTTTCCATTAGATTCGTTGATATTTTTATGACAAATGTTTTTTATTTTCCATAATATATAATTACGAAAATTATTAGTATTACGGAATTATAGGAAATCTTAATTAGTAGTTTACGTTTGAATGATCTATTGGGAGTAGTCATGAATAAGCCACGGAGAACCGTTGAGACCTAAATTACGTAGTAACTCAATTCACCGGGGGAGGGGGCAAAGTAGAACGCGTAGCTCTTATTGGTTTAAATATTCACCCATTGGTTAGTAGGCTCGAATCGCTAGATATTTAGACGCTAAAACTCATTTTTTAAGAGCGCGGGTGCCTTCATTCTCACGTGGTTTATTGATTTGCGAAGTGGTTTTAAACAGAAACTGTGTTAATAAACACATGAATAATAAATAAATATTTAACTTTTTGTGTAAGTTTGTTTCTAACCACAGATTTTAACGCTAAGTAAATTTCAAAAAAAGTATCTAATATAAAATGTGATTCGATTTCGTAACATACGAGTACTTTATTTTTAACCGCACCGCATCTTAAGCGCACCGCTCGTTGACGGCGGGAAGCTCACATGCTGGAACCGTAATGGTCGCGTACTGTTCGGTTCTAAAGAAGTTTTCTTTAGAGATCTTCAAGTTGTGGAACGAGCTTCCAGCCGAGGTTTTCAAGGGACTACAGCATGGGGTTCTTCAAGAAAGGCGCGAAGAGGTTTCCGAGTGATACCCCTGGTGTTGCAAATGTCCATAGGCTACGGTGACTGTTTACCATCAGGCAGGCCGTATGCTTGTTTGCCACCTTGGTGGTATAAAAATAAATACAATAAAAAATAACCATCTCTTATTAATGCAGATACATTTCAGATCTATTTTCGCCAATGTGCTCGTATTTTAAATCATAGTGAAATACACATGTTGCTGTAACTTCCGCTTTACGTACATACGCGACGTTAGAATAATGTTACCTATTGACCGCCTAATTCCTCTGGCTCGATGTACATTTAGGTATTTAGAGGAAGCCACTTATGCTCCAGGACAGGAAAAATTTACGATTCAATGCTTCTTCGAAAGAAGGCTACGAAATCGGGTAATTGAATTTATTTAATTAAAACAAGAGTAAAGAGGGCATGTAAATGGTTTTATACGTCGTATTCGTATGATTTTCGGTCTATCCGATATTATGCGGGCGTACGGTGGGTAGTTGTGCAATGAGAAATCCAATGCAATTCGCATCACACTATAATTTTAAATCAACACTTGTAATCAATGTTCAGGAAAATACGAAACGAGAGGACAGTCCCAAGACGTCGTCACTTGCCGCCGTTTGAACTAACTCTCCATTTCTCCCAGTGACGACCTCTTGAATCTGCCAAAGCGCGCCACCGTTCGCGGGCTTTCGTTTCGTTTCAAACATCCTCCATACTCATGACCAGATGCTAGATATAACACTAGCTTCTGCACGCGGCGCTTGTGTCAGTAAGGTTAGGAAGCTCGTCTCTGACTCTAACTCCTCACAAACATTTACATTTATAATATTCGTAGGATATATTACGTTTTCTGACATCTATCTATTCTATATATATATAAAAC
The DNA here is from genome assembly GCA_947507595.1 of Pyralis farinalis. Classification (NCBI taxonomy): domain Eukaryota; kingdom Metazoa; phylum Arthropoda; class Insecta; order Lepidoptera; family Pyralidae; genus Pyralis; species Pyralis farinalis. The sequence continues at coordinate 7,635,001 of OX382282.1, read as the reverse complement.
AAAGTCGGGTTAGTTACACTATTTATAACTCGAAAACGGCTGGACCGATTTTTATGATCTTTGTTTTGATGGATTTGTCTCCGTCCCGAATAGCAAAATAACTATTAAAACATGGAAAATATTGACCAAAATAAAAATGATAAAGAAAATTCATTTTCTCATACATTTTATATGAAACGCATTTTTTATTATATCCCAAGAACGAATTAACAAACAATGAATATTTTTTTGTTCGTCTTGGCTAGTGCTGAAACACCTCCAGGGACAACATTGACCAGTTTCTTTTCGATTTGCCAAGGCGATTCATTTCAACGAACGTTGCCTCTGAATGCCACGTTATTACACTTGGAACGCTCATCCCAGATACTTCAACGTCGGGAGCAAGTCTATATGATTCCTCTGATGTGCGTACTGCTGATGCTTTTGATCGTATTTACACGTATTTATTCAAAGAGTGACGAATGCTTCTACTTGCGGTTGTTGCTGGTGAATGTTCGTCGGCCGACATCATTTGAATCACTTCGAACTGTCAATGGTGTAGTGTGCCCAATATTATGGTTCATGTCAACAGCTCAAATTGCTTGGAAACGATATTCATTGGGACATGACAGTCGCTGAAGCAGTTGTTATATTTCCAAGTGCTTCCCACGGAAACCACATGAGTTGTGGAACAAAAACTTATATGTATGTTAAAAGACATTTTACGAGTACATCGAATTCGCGTCAGTTCAGAGAATCCCGATCTTCGAGATGAATGAAGAGATACATAACCTGGCTTTGCTTTTAATCGAAGACATGTGGTATATCATGTGCGGTAGTATGTTAGTGAAGTTAAGAATGCTATTGCCAAATCGTGAAATGAATGACGCTTATAGTCCAGAATTGGAATGATAACGTGAATATGTTCGAAATTCATTGAACCAATCAGTTAGAGCGAATGTACCACAATTGAACCCCAACAGAAGGACCCGAAATGTTTTGGAGACGCAATGATTCTACTGCCTGGCGATTTCCGCCAGATACTACCGCTAAGGCGAGGTGGAGGTACTTCCCCAGATGGGATGCTCTGATGCGCCCTACCTCTCTTATAAACACCCAGACTAAGACAAACAGACATGTTCAAACAAATGTTTGTCCTATGTGAGAATCGAACCCACGACCCTTGGTGTCTAAGTAGCGTTACTACCCACTGTGCCTTGGAGCTAGTCAAAATATATTGTCTATTCTCGACTGAGTCAACTGTCATAGTTTTATGTGATCATTCCAGTCATAATTGACCATTCTAATAATATATTCTAATTCTAATAATTTATTCAATGTCGGAATATAATCATATTCACAGGTTGATATGTTTGTTAAATTTTATATAACTTCTCTATTTGGTGATTTATAAATGTATCAAGAGGGAAGTTATTGGAAGGACCACGTTGTAATCCGTGTAGCTCTACGCCTACGTACAGCCGTACGCTTAGTGGAGAGAAAGCCCCTTATGGTAGGAAGTACTTTATTGAAGTAGGGAAAAATATATTGCAAAATACAATTTATGTAATATTGAATGTACAGTTATTTTGGACAGAGAAATCGATCTCGTAAACAGATCGAATTCCAAATGTATATATTCACCACAGTTTTTAGGAGATTAATATTATGAAAGTCATTTAAGTGCAGAGTGGAGTCCTTGTGGTTCTCTTTCCTGTGCTCAATTCATTGGAGGTATCAAACGAGTCAGTAGGAGAACATTCCTTATCTATTATCTCTAGAGAATAAATTAAGATGGATATCTTATGCAATGTGCTTTAGGTCAATAGTATTAAGTTTTGATAAACTTGCACAATCGGATGTCTAAATGCAACCACTTTGATAACATGAAAAATCGAAGAAACGAAAGGAAATTATAGATTTTCGCGACAAGTTCCTTGCGGGGTAGGATCATATCGTTGTGTGAGGTTACAAAATTAAGAATGGCAGGTAGTGTACTACGAAATTAATTATGACAGGTTTTTTTATACAACGTCGGAAGGCATAACGGCATACGGCCCACCTGATGCACAGCGGTTACCGTAGCCTGCGAACGCCTGTAATACATTAAGTATCACTCGCGCGATACCTCCGGTAATGTACGTGTTAAGTTACTCACCTATTGTAGTACTGGTAGGGCAGCGCGGACTGGTCGTACGGCAGCGCGTCGCCGTACAGCGCCACGTCCGCTTCACACAGCCCTGGGCTGCGCACCTCGCTCTTGACACCTCCTGCATTATAAACAAATAGTTCCTACAAATCATTCTGTATAAATTGCCGGGATGTTGGCACCACTTCGCATGGATACTTTGTGGTGCACTTGTGATGCCAATATTAGGTCACGGGAACAAACAATAGTAAACGATCTGTACAGTTCGCAGTAAGTACATACGTACAGTTTCACTCTCAAGCGGGTCGTGTGTTTATTTTCCACTCGACGAAAATCATTAAAGTGCATCCGACTTGCACTTATTAGATGCTATTTACTTATGATTTGTGCGCTCTATTAGGGTACCATGATGCGTCTGTAGCATCAACCCGGGAACTTATATTTTATACTGAATCCGCTTTCTTTGTGGTAGGTTGTTTAAACGTAGTATACCCGTACGGTACATACATTAATTTCACATTTACATAGTTTAGTTTTTAAAATAGACAGCCTACCAGTTATTTTTCAAGAAAAAAAATATTACGTGACTTTCGGTAATTGAATTCTCATATTGTGTGAAGTAATTAATTTATAATCTACTCTTTAAGCTTACCCGCACTATCTTCATTCATCAACCAGGCGACCGCAGACGCGGAGGTGGTTGAACACAATCCAGCAGACGTCAGCGGCAGGGCTAGACCGCCCAAAGCGCTGCTCGTTGCGCATCCGTTCACTAAACTACAACTCTCCACCTCCGAATTACCAGGCAAGCATAAGCTATCAACAGCTGATAGACTTAGCGAGGAATTCGTCGTACTTGTCGTGTTCTGAAACAAAGTCGACGTTCCTGATACTAGGAGAGCAGGTAATGTGCCATCTTGTAGTAGTGACGGTGGTGAATTTGAAGTTGATTCGGATTCGCCAGGGCTTGTATTGACTTCACTGGACAACCTGTGAAAAACAATTTTTAAATAAGTACTTGCATACCCAGTCACCGTTTTAACGATTCATTAAGCAAGTAAACAGAACACCAACAGTTTAACACAACAATGGAAATAAATAGCCCCTTTAAAAGCGCCGTGTTTGTTCAAGGCGCTCGTTTTTTACGAATACTCATCCAAATGTCTTAATTTCGGAAGGAAGAGAAGGCGGGAAACAATCAAAGGGATCTTAAAAACGGAATGACTTTTTAACATCTTTTAATTTAAGTGGAATTTTGATGACTTTATTCTAATTTTGGACATGGCTGCTCATTCCATATCTCGAATAGACCAGATTGTCTCAATTAAGAGACGTTGAAAACATCAAATCACGTAGTGTTTATTTTAAATTAGTGGCATTAAAACAAATCACCCAAATCAAATAACAGATGCCTCTAAAGCCAGACCCCTCGTATATCGTGCAGTTAGTGAAGTTATCTAACAAAATGTTTACACGTGCTCCGATTAATTTAGCTTGTTATCAATGTCTGTGAACGGGTTCGCGCCATTTAATCAACTCCCGCGCTGTCACGCGTGACAGTCATTACGTCATTTTAATTTTGGGCTGCGTTCCTGGTTAGACTGTTTCACAAAGTATTCTTCGTCTGCACACTTAGAAGAGAACAAAAAACAAGCCAAGTGTGAGTCGGACTGGAACACGAAGGGTTCCGGAGCACGGTAAAATTTAAGACTGGTTATTCTTTAGTAGTTTATTAAAAATCGGCGGGACAGGGTGTGCTAAGAATCCCCGGCTCCGACGCCGCGGCTACCAACACAACGGACTAGCCCTGGCAACATACAGCATACAATAAGGACCGATGAGAAGATCGTGGAGCTGGAAGAGGAACTAAGCAAATTGCACTGGGATGTAATAGGACTGTCCGAAGCCCGAAGACAGAGAGAGGACACAGTGATCCTTAAACCCGGCAACTTGCTTTACTACCGGGAGGGCGACCATCTGTCCCAAGGTGGTGTCGGGTTTATCGTCCGTAAGCCCCTCGTCAGCAATGTATTAAAGATCGAGGCTGTGTCGGCAAGGGTTGCGTACCTTATACTCAGAATTACCAAACGGTATTCGCTGAATACAGGTCTACGCACCAATTTCGACATACCCCGATGATGAGGTGGAGGCTATGTATGAAGACATCTCCATGGCCCTACATACCTCTAGAACATACTACACAGTGCTGATAGGGGACTTCAATGCAAAGCTGCACGAAACAGAACGATGAGTTGAGAGTGGGGCAATTTGGAATCGGGCAACGAAACGAAAGGGGCCAACTGCTGGTCGAATTCATGGAGAAGGAGGAGCTCATTATGATGAACTACTTCTTCAAGAAGCAGCCGCAGCGCAAGTGGACCCGGATGTCTCTTCAGCGATGCCGTATTGACTATTGGTACATCGAAGCATTGAAGTGCTTGTACAGTAAGGCAACGATGTATATAATATCCGAGTACAGGACCGGAGTACGAAACCGATCCAAGTGCAAAGGTGTAAGACAGGGCGACAAGGACGAAACTCTTCACCACCGCATTGGAAGATTCAAGCTCTTGGACTGGAAAGGATACGGTATAAACATCAATGGCGAATACATCACTCACATCGATTTGCTGACGATATAGTTCTTTTTATCGCTAAATCGTTGGAGGAACTTAGCGCTAAACTCAATGACCTCAATGTATTTTCAACCAGGTAGGACTCAAGATGAACATGGACAAGACTAAGATCATGTCGAATGTCCATATTACACCTATGCCGGTCACGGTTGAAAGCACTAAGCTCGAAGTTGTCGACGAATATGTCTACCTAGGGCAGGTTATTCAGTTAGGCAAATCCAAAACTGGGCAGCGTTCGGGAAACTTCGACACATATTCCCGTCCAAAATACCTCATCGCGTGAAGAACAGTCTTTGAACAGTGTGTGTTGCCAGTGATGACATACGGAACTGAGACGTGGCCCTTCACTGCGGGCCGTATGGGGAAGCTCCAGGTCGCTCAGCGTGCTAGCTAAGCTAGGAAAGAGCTATGCTCGGGGTTTCATTGTGTGACAGAATGAGAAATGAGGATATCCGCAGTAGAACTAAAGTAACCGACATAGCCTAAAGGATAATTAAGCTGAAGTGGCAGTGGGCCGGCCACGTAGTTCGTAGAACCAACAACTGCGGGGGAAGAAAGGTTCTTGAATGGCGTCCCCGTACCCGTACTGGTGCGCGCGACGACCCCCTGCTAGATGGAGCGACGGCCTCAAGAGGTTTATAGGGAGTCGATGGATGCAGGTGGCACAGTATTGAGATGAATGACACTTTAGAGACACTTTGTTCAGAAGTGGACGAATACGGGCTGAGATGATGATGATATTGAAAAATAAACTACGTTATGTATCGGCATATTTAGTATTTGTTGTTGAAATATATATATGTGGAGCGTGGTATACAAAAATATTAAATTTCTAACTAGTATGTATCGGCATATTTAGTATTTGTTGTTGAAATATACATATGTGGAGCGTGGTATACAAAAATATTAAATTTCTAACTAGTATGTATCGGCATATTTAGTATTTGTTGTTGAAATATATGTATATATGTGGAGCGTGGTATACAAAAATATTAAATTTCTAACTAGTTTAGTATTTATAAATATAAATATTGTCGCACAAATTACACAGCGCCACCTAGCCCCAAAGTAAGCGAAGCTTGTGTTATGGGTACTAGACAACTGATAAACATACGTAAATACATTTTTTTTGTAAATACATACTTATTATACATAGGAAACACCCAGACCCAGACAAACAGACATGTTAATGCACACAAATGTTTGTACTGTGTGGGAATCGAACCCACGAGCGTTGGTGTCAAGGTAGCGTACCAACGCGTTTCACCACTGCGCCACCGAGCTCGTCAAATTTAGGGTAGATCCCATAATAGAAATGATCTAAAAGTAACAGATTTGCCGGCCCCCAATTTTTTTTTATAATTGATGACAAAATGAATCCTCGATGAGCTCATCACATACGGGCGTGATAAAAAATAATTATTTTGATCTGTTTTATGCAATCATGTGAAACCCTATAAGAAATCGTTTTCTTTTTAATAAATATTCAGTGTTGGCTCTAAATTCTACACAATATTCCCAAATTTCAGCTACATGCGTATTTTCCTTTACGAGCTGTGAACTTACTGACAGACGGAGCAACAGATAGCAGAGTGACAGCCACATGTAGTGTTCTGTTTGCTGTACGTATGGAAGCCTAAAAATGACCCTAATAACGCCTTATTTACATAGCAACACCGATCATAATTATGATCTTATGAATATCATTTCGGACATTTTAATGTTAAGATAATACCTATCTACACCTTCACAGTTGCCGTGCGCGCAACGTCGTATGATTCGATTTTTGATATTATGTCAATGTATGAAAAATATCAGTATTATCACTTCTTTTGTCTCATTACATAAATTCATTACAATTACACAAGATCAAAATTTATTTTCTTTACTGATTTTGTTTGTTGCTACGAGTATTTGATGCTATGAGCCATAAAAATGAAGTGCACAATATTATGTAGAAACGTATATTGCAATTCATTAGACTATTTCGACAGAAACAGTTGAATGTTGTTGTAGTAGTATATTGTCGATTAATTTTCTTCGGTTTCTTGATTAGTTTTCGGCATTTTACCGCACAAGTATACATAAGATTAAAATTAATGATGAAATTATAATTGCCATTATTTTTACTTAATAAGTTGTAATGTAATTATGCATGAAATAAAAAAAAATATCAACTCTCAGTCAGAAGCACAGCTAATAAAATAAACGGTAATTTAATTAACAAAACTACCTAATCAAATAGTACGGCACACCCTCATATTAATAATTTGCGTAAGAAAATTACCATAACGACTATTGATTAAGTCAAAAATATGCAAATAATAGTTTGATACAAAATTCGGGCTCTACACCTGTTTAATTACTTATGAATATTGGTATTTTATTGCGAGCTGAGTCATGATTGTCATGATAGATCGATTTGTATTATTCATTTGACACCATCGTCACTTCAAGAAATCGTTACTAATCATTACGAGGTTTTATGGCAATTTTTACATACCTGCCAATTTAGCAGAAAGGTAACTGTATTTTAGTTAAAAAGTACTACTAATATACTCAGATAGATAGAAAGGTACGAATAATGAGATATCTCAGACATTTGTGTCTATCTATCTATCTAAAATTTAGACATCATCATATGGCTTATTGCTTCGTATGGTTACATCGGTATCCAATAGTCTAATATTTCCGCTTTTATTTTATAATTGTTAGAGTCATTCAGTTGGCTAATATACCTAATCATTTGGGCGTAAATGAATCAGGTATCAATCATATAAAAAAATATAATAAAAGAGGAAAGAAATGCACTTCATTCCATTTTTATGATCGTGCTATTTGTATTTTTTTAGCCACATATCCAACACAATAGAAAAAGTTTATGAATGGATTTACGTTCTGAAATAAATATTATATAGGCAAGGTGTCTACTAAATTAATTACACGTATGAACAAGACAAGACAGACTTTGTGTAGAAAAATGGAGCCCTTGTTTATGTTAGTTCGCGCCTTTTTCAAGTGTCACTTTGCTTTTTGCCGCCACTCGGAGCTGCATCGACAACACTATCGTATATCAAAAGAGCGGGCGGAATCCTCGGTTAATGTTGGCACCATTGTCACTATCTTTTTAATTGAAAGCTTTTTTTAATGGCCCACACTTTTCCAATGCTCTTTTTTCTTACAGTAGCCGTAATAAAACGCCTAACAAAAGACTTCAAAGGATTAAAATAGTTGTTAATTCTAATCTGAGTGACATTCCATATGGTGTGATAATTTTGATTGTCACATTTTTAGTTTTATGCTCAGTGCAGAGGTCGTACATGATTTGGAGCCCGTATTAAAATACATGAATAGTACGACTAGAAGTATTAACTAGTAAATAGGTACTACATTGTTACGTTCCACGACATGCAAGAATACAGTCCAAGAGTAATATAATGATATAGAGCAGATATCGTAACCAATGAACGAGATTTTAAAAGAGAGGTAGGCTTTACTTGTATACAATAAGACGTAGCGTGTAGATTGACTGGATGTCCTCCAAATGACACTTATAAAGCTGTCTATTAGACGGCCCTTCGTTTGTAATGAAAAACAAATTATAATCCACCTATGTATTAATACGTGAAGAATAAACTTCATACGGCTACATTTTTGTATAGTTAAAGTTTATTATGGTCTGAAACTTATAAATTAAATTAATTACGCATTTCAACCACTGGCCATTAGTACATATTAGTACGCTACAATAAAATCTAAATAATGATAAAGGGTAGTGATAGCCCAGTGGATAAGGAACAGGCCTAATCCCCGGTTCAAATCCTGGCGGGAGTACAACAAATTTGTTTTTTCGGATTTATGTAGATATTTACTCGGCGGTGAAGGAAAACATCGTGAGGAAACCCACACGTCCAAGAAATTATATTTCGAAAGACGTGTGACCTAACCTAAGAAAGATCTGGTTTTCCCTCGGGGTTGTGGCGGTCTGACGGCAGTAGCTTTATGTAAAAATCAGTGTCTATGGCAAATTCTTATGCTTGGGCAGCGGACTCCGCCAATCCTTATGGATTAGGAAACGGGAAAACCGGGAAGAAGAATAAAATCTAAATAATGACATTCTACTAGCAGGATAAAAAAATATGATTCAGCCTCTTTTTCATTAAGTATTAAAATAAACATATGCAACCAAGGATCTTTTCTATTTGACTACAGTTGTCAATATATCCGGGGTTTTACCACCAATATCTATGGTATTCTTTGATATAAAAGTACACTACGCACCATATAAAGTTGGCTGTAAAAATGTCGATAAACGAAGAGTGATGTACAAAGCAGTCAAACACTTTAACGTTTATAAATATTAAAGCGTAGGAGTGAAATGAATATAATTAACGTTATATAACATTTCTTCGGGTTATAACGACAACCTCGGTACGTAATTGTTTTAATTGACCGTGATTAAACCCGCCATAAAACTATAAATATTACATACCACAAAAGTATCTTTAGTAACCGGTGGCATGGCTATCTACACAACCATATCAAAACAGGATGCCTCCTGTTGTAAAGTGGTTATCGCAGCTTCTGAATGCTGCAACTTCTCGGAAGATTACTGGTAATCTCCATCACGAGTAAGAGCACAACAACCCCTAGTTGTTATTTGGCTGCAGTCTTCTGTTTCGGGAAGGTATTTCACCAGTTGGGCCACTTAATCAATATCTCTAAGTGTTACCCAACCTCTCTCGCCAGAGCAGAGTGTTGTTGAGTTTCTGCGAGTTTGTAGTTACCAGTATGCTCCTAAGCAGTTGCTGTATTTGCAGAGGTGGTATCGCGCAAGTGATATTTCAGGTATTGCAACCAATGAGGTTACGGTGTTCAGTTTACATCGGATGGACCGTATGCTTGCCTCCCAACGTTATATAAATGCCAGCGTGCACCACGTAGGGTAAAACCGGGATAGATGCCGCATTGGGATAGGTGCCTCATTTTAAAAAAACCATACTTCCCAAACTCGCGACTAAGAATTAATAGTATATGTAGGAGCCGGAGTCACCCCGCACCTCGATTACCTGCGGGCTGTCGTACAGCGAGCATGTATTTCGCTTGTGCGTGTAATTATCTCCGCAGCGAACTTCAGGAACACGTAAAAGATTTAAAGGTTAGTATTTGCCGTTGTGTAACTTTATAAGTAGTAATAACTTCTGTTATATTTTCGATTACGTCAATATACTGGTTCATTAAGTGTGCATCTAGATGTAAATAGTTGCTCTTTTCATTTTAATTTATTTAAAAAAATACTTGGGCATCTATCCCTATCACAAAGGATAGTCGCCCTGAATTTTTGAAGTATAGGTGCCCTTAGGGGCATCTATCCCTCCATACATTATATACGGTGTCAGTGTATATTTAGTGTCCTGTTATATTTTTTATGTATTAACGTATATTTCTATGACGTATGACGACATAGTTGATTTGTGTGTTAAAGAAAATGATAATTATTTAAATGTAAAGAAGGGCCGAACATCACTATAAAGACGAATTATTTACAGTTCAAACAGCGAAGATGAAGACAATCCACCTATCTATAAACTTAAAGGAAAAAAAACCAAAGGTTTGCCCGTGAAGAATACCAAGAGAGATGGACAGGCTAACCCTAAAGATTCAAATAAAGAAACCTGCACATAATGTTTTGAAAACTATAAAAATACAATGTCTAAATCAGACTGGATACAATGTGTAATGTGTCAGAACTGGCTACATGAGACCTGTACACTTTTTAGAAATTATTGCTCAAGATGTGGAAAACTGAAAGCTAAAAAACAATATTTTTGTTGAATAAATTCTTTTATATTATAATTTAAATGATAAGTATAATTATGTCTGTAAACCTTAATATTTTATAATAGCAATTAAGAAACCATATTTTTGTTGAACAAATGCTTTTCAAATTATATTATTATTATTATTGTCATAGAATTATCTTAAAACAATAACGATTAAAAGATTTTCAAAAACGCAAAATGTTTTTCGTTTTTCTACCCATGTTTCTTTTAAGCAATTGCTGTTTTAGGAGTAGAACGACTTCATCTTTGGTTGCGTTTTTCGTTTACACAGTATAAAGGGCATCTATCCCGCACTGCAGCCATCTATCCTTCTTAGCATTTTCATGGTGGGGCAACTATCCATATAGATAGGCATCTATCCTCAATAAAAGGGTTCCACAAAAAGCTAAATTCTGCAAAATCTGTAATTGATAGGTCAAAAAAAACAAATAGTAATTCAACATAAGTAATTAAACTAGTTACATTCATAGAAATTGTTCATATAAAAGTAATATTTTTAGAATTAGGAGGCAATTTCAAAAAGTGGGGCATCTATCCCGGTTTTACCCTACCTATATGGGATGTTGGCTTTGGCTGTAATCATCATGGTGGTCACTTCCATTAATTTCTCTACTTACTTTATTACACTAGCTTTTTTGTTACTTTTAAAAAGTGTGAAAAACAACCGTAAAAAGTCAAGCCCAGGAGCTCGGAGGAACCACCATTTGGCATACACGTGTCAAGTTGCAAACATCGGGTGCGTACAGATTCTATTAATTGTCTATTTTTTGTTCACTGCCAAAATTCTGAACAAAAAACTTTGGATGCGTCCCGAGACACACTTTTTTATGATGAAGGATGACAAATGGAAGGGTTAAATTTAGATCACTGTTAATTTATGACTGAGAATTTCGTCTTGACATTGAATACTTTAAAACTGTCCCATTTGTGTGAAGGTTAAATGTAACGAAGATTAAATATTAGTGTAAGGTTGGTGATGTTGAACTTATTAACTTCGAAGTGACATAATATTAGAATTAAGAAATATGAGCGTAATTTTACAATTTGACATAAACAGGATGATGATGTAGTAACCTATATATATATATATATGTACTTTGGTTTGGATGAACTTGTCTATGGTAAGAACTTTTTGTAAGGTTTAACTTTAAAAACGCAAAAAGTCTTCCCCGTACAAAAGTAACAACCTGATGATTCCCATTTTATGAGGCATTCAAAAGTTCTAACAGCCGAGCTGAATGAGAATGTAGCCACACCTGCCTTTACACAGTGGCCTCATCCCCTATAGTACTTACACGAGTCAATGTTTGCGGATTAGAAGAAGCTAACTATTGCCAACTTTCCAAATCTTTTTATTATATGATTACTCCATCGACTCACCAAAGGCTTTATGAACTTTTTGATCATATTTATTGCGCCACGATGGGCATACTAGAATAATCTATAATATAGTCAGCATAAAATAAATAATAATACAATAATAAATTCCGTTTAAAATAAATGAAGTAACTAACCGTTGATATCCGTGACCGTATACTTTGTAAAGAGGTTTTGTTAATTTTGAATTTATGTCCAGTGGGTGAGAAAAAAGTGATTTATTATGTATTTCATTATTTGGACATATAAAAATCTTACTGATGAAATAGCCAAATAAATATTACGTTTAAATTTTCACTATCTGGACTCACGAGTCTCCTAATCCGTACCCAAGCGAGAAAAAGCTAAGGGTCCGATGCGCGGGCTCAATTTGCACCTCATCTGTGATAATTTATATAAAATAATAACAATATATATGTACTGCATGTATATATATTACACATATACAACAAAATAACGAACAGGATACTATAAAATCAAACAGCTACTAAAAACATAACTGCTATTCGATACTCCAGATCCTGTGTGTCAAAATTTAAAAAATAGCATGTAGTGGCAAGGAATTGCGTCAAAAATTGATTTATATGAGTCAAAACGCACTATTTTAAGAGTGAACATTCTACGAGTTCCGAACATGGTTACCACTAATTAACCCAACTAATACATCACGAAGAATGCGCCGCAGGGTTGGCGATGCTAATATTGTATTAATTTTTCTATTAAATTGTACATAGTTGCCCTCATTCCTTCATTCGTCATTGGCAATGTCAGATTTATTATTTGTTGTAGTGTGTTCTAGTTACCCATTACTTGAGGATCAAATATTGAATCAGTGAATTATCTAAAATACCAATAAGCAAGCACACACTCGTTTTGTATTTATTGACATTTAATATAAAATTTTCTTTTAATCGACGAACAGAATGATTTTCCAATATCAATGTTATTTCCAATTCACCCGGCTGAGTCCACCCATACTTTAATACGTATGGGTATGTAATACTTTAGGTATAGCTAATTTTCAAGTTAATATTCATATCATCGCTCTCTGTCTCCTTCTTGTTCCTCTTTCCTACGTAGGCATATTTGGGACTGTTTTGGATACAGTACATACACACACAGAGAGAGAGTTATATTACCTACGTACTACAAGAAAACTAGAAATCTCCTAAGGAGCTGTGTAAGCAGCAAGAGTGAAACTGTAGTCATTTTACTTCAACCGGGTCATATGCTAGTTTGCCGCACGACGTATTAAAAGCACCTATTCTTTTTTTCTTTTCCAAGACGCTCTTTTATGGAATACTTTTGCGCAAAAATATTAGCTTCTTCTTTAAGTTTTCCCTGATACGCGACTTCTCTTTCGCTTTATATCACCATCTTCCTCCAATGCCTTCGTCACTTTTACGACCCACTCATATTACGCTACTGTCAAAATTTTAAAATATACATTCTAAAATTAGCGAGCAATATATGTCAAAACGAAACATAATATTACATTTTTTTACCACAAATAAATAATAAACTCGTGTGTGCCACCCCTGTCGTGGCCTACGGGATGAAGATGAGACCCGTTGAATACCAAACATTTAAGTTCGTTTATTTCGCTTGTATTCTCAAGAGTTATTGGAATCTGTGAAATGTTATTAAATATGTAAGCATTCTGTGGCGTTATTTTATTGGAATTTATATTGATTTGATGTAGAAACATTTAAGAGAATGTCAAAATTTATCTCAAACAATAACTTTTACTTTATGAGTAGAGGTAAACTACAAGGTTTTTTGAGCCACAAACCATCTGACATGCATATCTCAATAAACTCATCTGCCATCCCTGGTGTAACCCACAGAATGAGGCCCGTTGAATACCATGTCAAAAGTTCGTCTATTTCGCTTGCATTCTCAAGAGCTAGTGGAATCCGTGTTATTGTATATGTTATCATTTTCTGGGTTTCGTTAATTAGAATGTATATTGATGTCGAAAACTCTAAAAGAATGTCAAGTTCAAGTCAACAAATATTAAGTTGTGGAACGAGCCGAGGTTTTTCCCTAGGATTACAGCATGGAAGTCTTCAAGAAAGGCGTGAAGAGGTCCTTACAGGGTCGGCAACGCAAGAATGACATCCCTAGTGTTGTAAATGTCTGTGGTAACTGCTTACTAACAAACAGGCCGTACGCTTGTTTGCCACCTTAGTGTTTTTGGATTTATGTACATATTTGTAATTATCAGTTACTCGACGGTGAGGATAAACATCGTGAGGAAACCCGCAAGTTCAAGAAATTATATTTCGAAAGAAAGTGTGATCTAACTTAAGAAAGGTCTGGTTTTCCCTCTGAATTGTAGAGGTCTGACGACAGTCGCTCTATGTGAAAATCAGTATAGTCGTCAAATCCTTAGGATCAGGTAGCTAACTCCGTCAATCCTAATGGATTACGAAACGGGATAACATTAGGAACAAAAATCAACAAAAAGTCCTTTGTTTCTGTTTATAATACGATTCATTGGTGTTGCGTACAAAAAATAACACATTTCAAATCATAATAATAGTAACACAACAAAAACTTTATCACTTACATCGGAATTCAGCAAAATGCACAAACGGCGGATCCCGGTGCATCTTCAAAATTGAATCTGCTTGTAATATAAAACCTTTTGTGCTCCAAAATCACTTCCTTTGATCCCGGCGCGATAATCGGCCGTCGACAGAGGGCGTGGCGGGACGTTTATTAAGTAGCCCTTTTCACGGCAATTGTGTATTGACAATATGGGGATTACACGGGGATTAAGGGCCCTTTATATTGTGTTTTGAAGTAGGGAACATTTTAGTGTAAACTTTATTTCAGGGGCAGATAGGTGGAAACGTTGAGTGCTCTTAGATGTTTATTTAATTTATAATAGATGTAACACGCGAACGCTTATTCGAGTGTTTATAATAAGTCCTTAACAGTACAATAAATAAGGTAAAAATATCGTCGGAATTTAACTTATCCGAATAACATTCGAATTGAATATTATCTATCCATCTATAACATCACGCCAAATCCCTGCGGAGTAGGCAGAGAGAATTGAGCGCCTCATGATTCGATCCTTACACACCTCACTCGCTTCTTTAACATTGATTGCTCTTCTCATGCGCGCTTGCCGTCGTGAAAATATCGTGAAGAAACCCGCACGTCCAAGAAATTATACTTTGGTAGACGTGTGAATAACCTACGAATGGTCTGGTTTTCCCTTTGGGTTGTGAAGGACTGACGGCAGTCGCTCCATGTTAAAATCGGTATATTCGCCAAATCTTTAGGCTTAGCTAGTTGATCCCGCCAATTCTTTGGATTAGAAAACGGGATACACGCTAGGAAGAAGATTCTGTTAAAGTAAGAATGTCATTTTATTTACGCCCTTTCGGGGTTGCATCATAGGTCTTATTGCAACAAATACAAGATGCAAAAAAAAACATTGCAGTATTATGATAAGCTCGGCGACGCCGCTGTTAATAACTTGACTTTGACACCGACGGGTTCGATTCCCACACAGGACAAAAATTTGTGTGCACGAACATGTCTGTTTGTCTTGGTCCGGGTGTATTTAACGGGGGAAGGGTGGATCAAAGCAGCTCGTCCAGGGAAGTACCTCCACCTCGCAAAATCGCAGCCAAAACTCCCTGGTGGGTTGTTGTGTTACTGAGTGTGGTCACCAGTAAGCTCCCCAGGAGTTGCTGTGTTAGCAGCAAAGGTGGCATCGCGCGAGTGACGTATTGCGAGCATCCATAGGCTACGGTAACCGCTTTAGGTACATCAGGTGGGCCGTATACACGTGTGCCTCACGATGTTATCAAAAAAGTTTTTTTTGATTACTCCGTATTTCGGATGAAGAAACAGATATAATTAATATTGTTTATCTTTAGTGACGAATATTCTGTTAAAGTTAGCTTGTCATTATATTTACGCCCCTTTGGGTTGCATCACAGGCCTAGCTCCAGATACCAGATGCAAACATCATTGCAGTATTGTCCACATATGCTAATAGAGAGCACATGGGAGAGTCGTTAGACATTGTATCAACCAACTAGCTGGAACCCGCGAATTCGTCCGCGCGTATCCCGTTATCTCGTCGAAATCGCTTTTTCAACTATCTTCCTTTTTCCTCGGCTTCTTTAGAGTCATATCGTGATCTTTAATAGCTTAAAACCTTCCCCAAGAATTGGGCTATCAAATTCAAAAATGATTTTTCAAATACGACCGGTAGTTCTACAGATTAGCGCGTTCAAAAAAACAAACAAACTTTTCCGCTTTATATATTAGTATAGATTATTTAGTTAATGAACAAAAAAGCAGGAGGGAGAGGAGAGTTCGATGGTGAAGTTGCACGTGAACACGTAGGTTAAGCAGGGTCTACTGCAGCCTGTCTATGGATGGGTTTGATCTCGAGCTTCGGAGTCCACTTTAAGCAGTAGGCGGTTGTTGATAGATGACAGTCATTAAGCTAAGTCAGTATTCTTTGGGCGATTTGAAAACACTGACCTCCGCTGCTGAGCAGGGTGGAGTACCTATGCTCTGAACTCCTTCGGTTGAAGGCAGGCCTGTATCCCTGCAGTAGGATGACTTAGGGTTGTTGAAGTAATTTTAAAAGCACAGAAGAAAATTCTAGAAATGCTTTGAGAATCACTCAATTACGTCTATGACATGCCGTAAAGTGAATAATGCGTTATGTAGTAAGAAACAAAAATATATTTTTACGTTACTACACGGAATCAGGTCTTGCATGAAGCTATGTAAGGATCAGTCATGTGCCGTTCGTTTCTCTCTGCCTACCCCGCAAGGGATTTGGCGTGAATATAGTGGTAATAGTACCTAGTACGTCTTTTTAATTATTATGGTATAATACATAAATGTTCTATCACTGAAATTGTAAACACTATTGTAAATTTAACCAACTACAAAGCTAAAAGATTTTTCTTTTAGCTTTGTAGGTATTCTTTTCCATTTGAGCATACGGTCCACCTGATGTATATGAGAAAGCCATGCAAATTTCAGTTTTAATTCTACGACATAAGATGGATGGCTATAGCTTGATCTGTTGTTGTCTGTACCTACTGACCATACCACCGTAGGTGGTGAGTGGTGTCCAGTTGCAAGACATCGAGATAGCTATAGGTACCGAGAAATTGATTCATGTCACAACTGAACTCTGAACACCTTCAGCGGTATTACTACGCTAGTTATTCTGTGGTGAAATCCCAGAATGAATCACTAGCTAGTTTTGTACTTTTCCGAGGTCGGATTTTAGTTTTCAAAAGTTTTATATATATGGTGGCAACACCGTTGTAAGGTAATCACAATTTGATTTTATAATTATTACTTTTTTTTTCACTAAGGCGACAATCAAGCATACGGCCTGCCTGACGGTAAACAGTCACCGTAGCCTATGAACACTTGCAACACCATTTGTCACTCATGCGTTGCCGACCCTCTAAAAACCTCTTCACGCATTTCTTGAAGAATTCCATGCTGTAGTCCCTTGGAAAAACCTGGAAATTCTGTTTAGGTGCTTGTAGGCAAGTGCTTATTCTTAAAATATAGTGATTGCTTTGTGGTATGTTATTATGATTACGAAGGGGTATCAACCTGGAAATTACATTTAGAAAGCTGTGGAAAATGCCTTGAGCCTCAGATTATTTCAGATAGATATGATAGTAAAGAAGTATCACTACGTATTTCTATAAAGGTAAAGAAGTTTTAAGATAGTTAGGGTGCGTCAAAGCATCCCCTATAGGGAAGTACCTCCACCTCACAGAAAACCGCAGCCAAATAACAACTCTATGGAGAGTTGTAGTGTGCCTCCCGACGTTGTATGAAAAACAAAGCGGCTATTAATCATATTAATCTAGAAATTACCACGGAATATTACTTGGGGTGTAGATTATTTGAGGTAATTCTAACAACATAGTAGTTTTACTACCTGTTTATATTGTTACTATATCCATACAAGTTGCAGAACATACAAATATACCTATATATATTGTGTTTGTAGAACAAGGGTAATGATAGCTTAGTGGATGAGTGAAGAACCGACCTTTTATTTTATACGACGGTTCCTGGTGGGTTCACATCTAAAGCTATGGAATGAGCCACCAGCCGAGGCTTTTCCGAGGGACTACGATATGGTATTCTTCAAGAAATGCGTGAAGAGGTTTTTAGAGCATGAGTGACACTCCTGGTATTGCAAATGTCCATAGGCTACGGTGACTGTTTACCGTCAGGCAGGTCGTATGCTTGATTGCCACCTTAATGGTGTAAAAAAATCGTGTTTTCGGATTTATGTACATGTTAATAATTATCACTTGCTCGGCGGGGAAAGAAAATATTTTGAGGAAACCCGCACTTAAGGTTAAGGTTCAGGTATATGAAAGAGAGGATGTGTTAATGTTGATGATGTAGTGTTGGAAGAAGGGTTGTGGAGACCTATGGGTTGTAAAAATCAGTATCTTCGCCAAATCTTTAATCTTAGGTAGCGGAGCTCGTCACTCCTAATGGATTAGGAAACGGGATAATTATAAGGAGAAGAAGAATACTACTTATAGTACAAGCATGCAGATTTAATTATCAATTTGAATAACTACTACTAACTTTTGTATCACTGCGACACACAATTTATTGTACAATGACTATTGTATTTGGTGTTTACTCATTGTTTACCTGCTAATATTTACTGTTGTGTGTCATGGAGATACAAATAAATGGCTTATCTATCTATCTATCTATCTATCTAACTACTCACCGGTCCGGCACATCAGCGTTCGTGTCAGTTCTAGGGCGTTTTGCCTGAAACAAAAGACAAAGATTAAAGATAAGCAGGCAGTACCTACCTCCCTACATGATACCAAATATGGGGAATGTGTGTTCTCCGAATAATTAAAGCAATGATAACATTTACAAACAAACACAATAGATTTAAAATTTGGTTAATATGTTATTGAAAATTTTTCTTTATACAATATTGGGAGGCATACAAGCATACGGTCCACCTGACGGTTATCGTAGCCTATGAACTCCTTTTAAAAGCTTACTGGTGTCCTCGCTCACACGCAGGAACACAAGAACCATCCGGGGAGAGTTTTCGGTGAGGTGGAGGTACTTCAGTACCCAGACGGGCTGCTTTGATGTGCCCTACCTCTCTTGACAAAGAAATAAGTAAGTGGTCATTATGTATATGTGTCTATTTATTTAAATATATGTTATTATATGTTATGTCTATTTTGTATGTATGTATTGAATTAGGTGTAACGGACAATCCGTTATGTAGAGCATGTCTGGCGAAGAAAGAAACAACCACCTATGCCTTGCTGTATTGCAAGAAGGTGGCAACTCAACAGACTACTTTTTTTGGAAACCTAATGGAGCTTCCGGAGGTTTGCAGTAACATCAGAAGGATGCAGACTTTCCTGAAAGACCTCAATTGCAGCAGCGAATCAAGTACCCACCCATACGCAAAAAGGGCGTCTATGGGGTCTAGTTGCGGAAAAAGGGCCCGGATTGAAGTAACAGTTAACAAGTATGTATCTTATTATTTACATACATACGTAGATGTTATCACGCCTGTCTCCACCGATCCAAACATACCTCTCTCGCCTCTACCACACTCATCAACCTCCAACCTCTTCTCTTTCACGTGCTTTTGATTTGGCCATTTTTCAGCACATCTGCCCTAGCCCATATCTTCACTGACTCTTGCTTGATAAACTTCTTTCGTAACTCTTTTGTCATCCATTCTTCCCAAATGTCCAAACCATCTTAGTATACCCTTTTCAATTTTTGTCACTACATCATCTTTAATTTCACATAGTTCTCGTATCGTGCTATTTCTTATTCTATCAATCATTTACCCTCTACACATACTCCTCAGCACTCTCATTTCAACCACGTTGTTCCTACTTTCATGCTTCTTCTTATACATAGGTACCCATCATATTATTTATATGTATATAGTGTATTAGTAATTTATTAGTATGTATATATTGTGAGTATATATAATTTCACATTTATTATTCACACTTCAACCGAAGGGGTTTAGAACATACTCCACCATGCTGCTCAAATGCGGATTGGCTGAGGCCAGTATTTTATTGGCCGGGGGCCACTGACGTAGCTACTGTCATCTATCGATACCAGCCGAGGCCGACGGTTTAACATGCCCTCCCAAGCACGGAGAAACTAGAGATAGGCGAACCCATCTACAGACAGGCTGCGGTAGACGTTGCTTAACCTTCTTGTTCGGTTAGAATGACACGTGCAATGACGCCATCAAGCCTCTCAACACTTAGTAACACTACACACGCTGGCAATGTGAGTGAGTCTGATGCTTACTCCACTTTGACGGCGTCCGACAAAGGCAAACTATGGATGATATCGCATGGTCGATACGAAGCTTGAAAAATGGAAAATCAGCGGGAATTGATCTGATCACAGCTGAGATGATCAAACTAGGGTGCATTTACGTCCGGGACGCCTTCTGGTACTTATGCAATCTATGCTGGAGAACTGGAAGGATCCCAATTGACTGAAGACGCGCAGTCACCGTGCCCTTGAATAAGGGCAAGGGGTCACGCATGGACTGCGCCAGATATATTGCCATCAGTTTGATCAGCTTAGCAGCAAAAGTATATGGAAAGGTGATTGAAAGGAGAATGAGGGTGAAATCCGATGGAATGCTGTGGGAGGCACAAGGAGGATTCCAAAATGGAAGACATATACGGATCAAGTTTTCTCGTCGTCGAGAAGCATCTGGTCATAGACCAGAAGGTTTTGTGTGGTTTTGTGGCTCTTGAGAAAGCATTTGATAGGGCTGTGTGAAAGGAACTGTGCGACATATTGCCGAGATATAGGATGGACGGTTCACTGCTCCGTGCTGTGCAGTCCACTTATAAGGATTGCTCAGCATGTGTGCGGATAGATGGTAGCATGTCAAAATTGGTGTCAAACAAGGTTGCATGCTATCTGCAAGGCTATTTATCCTGTATCTCAGTAGTTGTCTGCAGAGAATAAGGTCAACGAATGTGGGATTGTGCATGGGTAAACAATGCTGTGCTGGTCCCAACGAGTACTTATGGAAGCGAGAGCTGGGTGTGGCAGAGAGAGCATGAAAGTAGGATAAACGCTTGTAGACCGTATTCACAATGATGATGTTAGAAACAAAGTTGGTTTGAAAGAGAGCTTCGGTGTTAAAATAAGAAGAGGCATGCTCCGTTGGTTCGAACATGTAGAAAGAATGCAGGATGAAAGAATGACGAAGCAGATATACAATGCAAAAGTGGAAGGATGTAGGAGCCGAGTAAAGCCAGAATTCAACTACCACGACCAACTTCATCGTGTTTTATTCAGAAGGTGATGTCAGTAGGCCAATTTTACTAAAAATCTGCGGCTGCACGTTTACGCTTGTCATTTGAGTCGAGCTAGTTTCATTAGAATCATTTGAGTGCTATGCCAATACATGTGTTTTCATGTGTTTTATTAAAATTTCCTGCACTGCAATGGCACTGCAACTACGTTACAACGGTGCGTATCCTGCAAATGAACTACAATACAATACAATACAATACAAAACTCTTTATTGCACCAATAAAATATACAAATATACATAGTCTATATAGGAAAGTACAATAGGCGGCCTTATCGCTAATGCAATTTCTTCCAGGCAACCTTAACTTAAAGGAGAAATTGACGAAAGTAAAGGTAGGTGGCGCATAATGACATAAAGTAAAAGAACCTTATACAATTATACAATTTATCTTAACAATATAGATGCATTACAAAAGTATGCAGTTATGTCCGACACTAAGAGAAAGACTGAACAGGATTGAAGCATATATAAGTTCCGAAGGTTAAATTGTAAGGTAGTAGCTTTTGACGAGCTGTTTAAAGCTCGACAGTGTTTGAGACTGCCTGATTTTAATAGGTAAGTCATTCCACAGACTGACGGCTTGAACAGAAAATGAATTAGAAAAAAAGTTAGTGAAGTGAGAGGGTGTTTTCAGACGAAAATAGAAAAGGTCACGTCGCGAGGGACCCTCACTATGGATGTCTCTATGGAAGGAAAAACATTCTTTAAGATAAGAAGGCGTAGAAGGATTGTAAAGTATGGAGTATAAGAGGGAAAGTATATGCAGGTTTCTGCGATAACGGATAGGAAGCCACTTGAGTTGCGTACGAAATTCAGAAACGTGGTCATACTTACGAAGACCATAAATAAAACGAATACACAAGTTTTGAAGACGCTCAAGTTTATTAAGCTGCTGTTCAGTGAGATCTAGATAGCAAGAGTCTGCGTAATCTAGGATAGGAAGGAGTAAGGACTGTGCTAATGCAATTTTTGTATTCACGGGAAGAAAATTTCGAAGTCGTCGAAGAGAACCAGCGGCTGCAAATATCTTCCTGCTGACCTCGGCCACCTGAGGACTCCAAGACAAGGTTCGGTCAAAATATACACCAAGGTTTTTGACTTGTTCAGTTAGCTCAATTTGGACTCCATCGAAGATAATGGCATCAAGATTAGACCAATTTATTTTGGAGATAAACCGAGGACTACCAATAATAATAGCTTGACTTTTTGCTGGATTAACTGTAAGCCCATGCAATTTACTCCAAGTAGATATTTTTAATAAGTCATAATTTATGATGTCGATACCAGAGGCGAGATCATCGATGTGAGTTTGGCTATAAATTTGAAGGTCATCGGCGTAGAGATGGTAGGAAGAGCGAAGCTGATAAGTAATAGAATTAATGAACAAAGCAAATAGAAGAGGAGATAACACGCCACCCTGAGGCACGCCGGCAGACGTACTACACCAAGCTGAGAAAGTATCCTCGATGCGAATACGTTGCCTACGCCCATACAGGTAAGAACGAAACCAGTCAATAGCGATTGGAGATATGTTAAAGGAACATAGCATGCCTAGGAGTATATCAAAATCGACAGAATTAAATGCATTGCTGAAGTCTAGGAGCGTAAGAATAGTAACCTGAGATTTATCCATACCACGACGGATGTCATCTGTGATTTTAATGAGTGCGGTAGTCGTACTATGTCCAGAGCGGAAACCAGACTGAAGAGGATTCAAAATATTATTTTTGGACAGGAAACTACTAAGCTGGTGCTGAACAAGACGTTCAAGGACCTTGGAGAGAAAAGAAAGTATGGAAATAGGACGATATTCGGAAAAGGAACAAGGATTTGCTTTTTTAGGTAGCGGTACTACAAAAGCATCCTTCCAAATTGCGGGGAAGGTGCATGAGATAATTGAGTTGTTTAATAAAATGGTTATAGTAGGAAGAATGATATCAAGAATAGGAAGAATCATAGCACGACTTACCTCATCAGCACCCACAGCATCAGACGAGATAGACAGTATGCTCCTCTTAACATCACAATCAGCAAATTGACTAAAATGAAATGGTGGAAAATCAGGAGTCGGAAGCGAAGAAAGATGATTTATTGTATCAGTTTTGATACTACCACTGAAGGTAGAAGGAGGAGAGAAATGTTTATTTAGGGAATCAATGTCTAAGTTATTAGGGGTGATATTATGTCGGCGTCTTCCAACTCCCAAAGTCTTAAGAAATTTCCAGACTCTGGCTGGATCTCCATTCTCAACAGATTTGTGAATGTGGCGTCGTTGAGCTTCCCTACACATCCGATTACAGCGATTTCGGGCATAAATGTAACGGTCGCGATACGTATCAGGATCAGTTTTGTATTTTGCTTTCAGCCTGTTTTTCTTATTGATAGCCGTCCTGATATCCTCAGTTAGCCAAGGAGCAGGTAGATATTTGACTCTAACAGGACGAATCGGAGCATGCTGGTCATAAAGATGCATTATTGTGGTGTTGAATAAGCCAACCTGTTCGTCCACAGAATGGGCTCCAACAACAGCTTCCCAATTGCAATTTGCAGCATCTTGTCGTAATCTTTCAAGATTAATCGCTTTAAAATTCCGCTGCATTAGAATTTTAGGTCTGTTTTTGGGAGGACGCAGTTTCAACGAGAGAAATATCAGGTCGTGAAAAGAAAAAGCGTCAGCAGAGCGTTGACCGTGCTTAGCTACAATATCTGGATTCGATACAAGAATTAAATCCAAAAGAGAGGGCCTACAATTGGGGAAAAAGTGAGTAGCTTGGAGAGATAAAATAGAGAGGTTACAGGAATCCACTAGAGACAGAAGAGAGGCAGATCGGTGGTCATTTTTCAAAAGGCAAGTATTAAAATCACCCATTATTATAGTGTGATGAAAGGACGGAGAAAGATTTTCTAAAAGAGTTTCTAGAGAAGAAAAATAATTTATTGTTGGTGAGGGACTATAGAAGACCCCGAGAAGGACTTTGGTGTGAGAGAGACAGATTTCAAGAAAAAGATGTTCAGACATATCTGAAGAATTAAAACTGTTAGAGAGAGAAACGATTTTAAATGGAATATGAGCGCGAAGATAAATAGCAACTCCACCGCCAACTCTCCCTGTTCGGTCATTACGTATGAGATGGAAGCCAGGCAAGGAATATGAAGTAGACGGAAGACAAGGTTTAAGCCAAGATTCCGATACGAGTATAGCATGTACGTTTTTGACATCAAAGCTACTTAAAAGGTCTTGAAAATGCGCTGGGATGCTTTGAGCATTAATATGCACTGCATTGAAGTTTTTAGGTACGTCGTTAAATATGTTATCTAGCTCTACGTTCAGTGGAGTAAGCAGACTATGGAAACTTTCGCTAGAAGTGGTGGAACTAATTGAGCAAAAACTTTCATCCGCGTCAGACACATTCTGCATCGCTTATATGCAAGCAAAAGACGTAAGATAAAAATAGTTAAACGAATAAATATTGCTAATAAAATAACCTTGATACTGCAAGCTACCCGCCAGCAGTAATTTTTTTTTACCACTACTAGAAACATTAAAATATGTTTTGTTTTTAATTTAATAAAACAAGTAATTAACAAACGTAATTTAGGTGCACGATGGAAGTATACTAGTAATGTGCATAACAGAGGAACCGCACTAAAATAGTAACAACGGAGTTACGCTGATAAGTAGAATTAAGATATATCACTTTTTATAATACGTAACGACGTCAGATATAACACAATAATATAGATAATTAATTTTGCTATATTAGCATATCGCAAGTACAATACACTACTATAACTATACATAAAACTAGAGCAATGCTTAAAAATATATATATATATTCTCATTAAATGAGGACTGATTGCCACAACTAAAAAGAAAGAACGAATAGAAAACATGACATTGTTAATTGACATTACATACGATATGACTTTAAATTTTGTTACAAATAATACTGAAGGTGAAAAAAATAAAATAAAGTTTATACTGACTTATAATTGAGATTGTTAAAAGTGAAACTTTAAATACCGACATTGGCAATATTATGAATAGTAGCGGTACCATGCTACGCATTATAAAAATAGTGAAAACCACATTTTAGATGACTTACTGAATATGAGGAACTAAACGTTGAGCAACTTGCTTACTTCCTAATGAGTCGTTTGGCCTTAGTTGCTGCTATCCGGCTCACAGCTCCACCGCCAGGCTGCTTGTTAGGGGGCGACGCCGCAGCCGGGGCCGCCACAATCGATGAAGATTCTATTAGATGATTCGCATCAGATAAAGTGTAGATGCGGTACCTCGTGCCATCAGAACCGGCAACAATAACACAGCCATCCGCCGTCCAACACTGCGAGACCCCAAAATGCCGACGAACCGCCAAAAAAGCTTCGTGTCTTGGTTTTGTCAAAAACTCAGAGAAAGTAATACCACTGCCTTTCAGAGATGTTTTCGAAAACCAGAGTTTACCTCTCACACTAGCATCTTGGAGTTTCACTAGGATAGGTCTCGGCCTATCAGAAGACCGTCCCATTCGGTGGCACCGTTTAATGTCATCTGCAGTGAAATTTGTGAATTTTAATTTCTCCGTTACCACCTTGACTACAACAGCCGGAGTGTCCTCCTGCTTCTCCTCTGGAACTCCGTGCATCAACAGGATCTTGCGTCTTGTGCGCATCTCAAAGGCATCTTGCTGTTGAGCTAGTAATTCCACTTGTTGCTGTAAATTCTTCAGCGTGGACAATATAAAAGATTTGAAGGTGCTGAAGTCGGCAGCAACAGAAGAGACAGTAGGTGAAGAAGAAGATGTGCTGGCCTTGTGGAGTTCATTTTGAAAGTCTGCCATCCTACCGGTGAAGTGCTCCATCAACTCGCTAATGGACTGTTGCAATTTTGCCTCCATAGTAGTGTATAGTGAAAAGTGAAAGTAGATTTTAGAGAGGATATGTAACTGCTAGCAGGTAACTTAACTATTTAGTATGAATATTTCATGGACTATAACTTAATAACTGTAAATAAACTATTTTATTTAATTATTTTGTGGAAGAGCTATTTTTGGTGTTGTTTATTCCACGCCTACCCACACCCAAAAAAAAACTACCTGTCATGTTACCATCTTTCAATCTAATAAAATGGATTTTTACTTAATGTTGACCAAGGGCAATGGGGTGTGAAAGTATAGGATACTTTCACACCCCATTGCCCTTGGTTGCCGGCGTGGAGATATTTCTAACTGAAAAGAAGCTTTACATAATCATATAGTCCCACAAACATCTCCCAAAGCAAAACAAATATAAATCACCGCTTCTAAATATTAATTTCACTTCGCAAAAGTTGCTCGAGACTAACGTTAGCAAAACTGCAGATAAATTCGTTTAAAATTTCTGACAAGCGTCAAAATAATTTATCAGAATACGATTATATTGCAGGAAACGTGCAGGTGCAGTGTAGGTTTTTTAACAGAATAGCGAGTCATTTACTGCAGCGTTGCTGCAACGTCGCCGCTGTCAAATCGCTTAACAGAATAACGAAACGTCAAAATGTACGCATTTTGACACACGCCGCGCAGCAGTGCAGTTGCAGTTTTTTAGTAGAATTGGCCTACAGGAACTCTAGAAGCCGGCGAGCGTGCATGAAGAGAGCTATGAATGTTAAAGAAGCGAGCGCGATGTGTAAACACCGAGCCATGTGGCGCTCAGTTCTCTCTGCCTACCCCGCAAGGAATTTGGCGTAAAGATGTAGTAAGTATTAGTAAATATCTATATTAGTATATATATGGTGGTATGGAATCCTCGGTGTACGAGCCCAACCCGTTCTTAGCCGTTTTTTTCCAAACAACTTGTTTCTAGGAATGACATTGTGAGCCGATGAATGGTGATTTTGCTGTTTGTATCATTGTCATGCACTACCATACAATGAGTATATCCGAGTATTTTACATATATATCTATGTAATATGTTACGACAATATATACCTAGTCCGGCCATAAGTTCTGTTACAAATTAATATGCATTTATTTTTTTATGAAGTAAGGTAATCTGATGTTGATAGTATTTAATTCCAGAACAATACAATATATAAAATGAAATAAATCTATACATATAAATAAAATTAAAGTGTCTGTCTGTGATTTCAAAATAAAGCCTTTATGTTAAGCTCATATTATTATTTTCACGTTACCAAAGCCTAAATACGCATTTTTAACTTTTTGTCTGTCTGTCTCTCTGTCTGTTTGTTTGTCCGGGCTAATCTTCGAAATGGCTGAACCGATTTTAACGGGACTTTCACTGGTAGGTAGAGGACTGTTCAGAGCAAAATATAGGGTACTTTTTATCCCGTAAATATTTAGGGTTCCTGCGTAAAAAATGAAAAACTGTTAAAATTAGGGGGAAATATCTTCCTCTTCGGGGGACTTTGCAATTTATTTTTATTATTTTCATAGAATACGTATTTTTTGTAACATAAAATAACTACGCATTTTTTATGTAATATAAATAAAATACGTATACGTTGCCTCCTGTAAAGGTCAATAGATGGCGCTGTACGAAAATTGAATCGCTCTATGGTTGCATCTACGACCCTGAACTTTGTTTCTTTTTTTTAAACAGAAACAATTTCATGTCTACAAAGAAATAAAGGCTACTAAAAGCCCAAATCTCATGCGTGCGAAGCCGCAGGCTTCTGCTAGTATACAATAAAACTAAATTACATCTAAAATTTAATAAATCTAAAATAATAATAATAACCTAAAAAAGTGTGGCCCCCGCGGCATTATTACCAACGATGCTGGCAGCATTCCCGCGCTGAATCGCAATACTAATGCGCTGAGCGAGAAAGCTACCAGCTCTTTGGTCGCCAGTGACGTCGATCAGACGTCTCGCTAGTTCTTGAAAAAGCGACTGCGCGCCTGGACCCCACGGACCAAGGGTCTCTACTCAAAGAAAGGAACAAAGTTGTAGTCGGAGCCAAGAAATAAATAAATAAATGGAATCTTAATAAAATTTACATGTTGTACATATTTATGGATGTCTCAGCACAAAATAAAAAAATGCTTCTATTCGAAACGGCTTTGATACATGCCTTCAATATGTCTGGCTAAGAATCTATGGATTTACGGACTGTTTCCATGGGAAATTTAGCCATTGCTTGCTCCAGAGATTTCGAGACACAATGTCAGCGTGTCGTTTCGAGCAGATCATGTCCTCTAAACTAACCATAATTTGTAGTCTAAGGGCTCATCTAGCCCAGATCTGAACCCTTGATGACTACGTTGTACCTTTTCGACCACTTGGGCGGTGGTGAGCGTACACTTTGTCATTTTTCTTGTTGTAGTGCTTTTCAATCGTGAAAATTTTTTCATCAGTAAAGAGGATATTTCTGTGTCTTTCACCTGCGTATCGGGAGATTAGGCGTTTTGATCGACCCACTCTCTTCAACTGGGATTGACTTAGGGCATATCCTGTATATCCACGATAATTTATTATATGCGACAGAGTCCTAGCGGGAATCTTCATTTCTCGCGATAAGATTTTTTGTTTCCTAATAGGGTTTCGGTGAATTCTGGCTTTAACAGCATTAACAGCCTTTGTAGTTCTAACAGCACGTGGTCGTCCCGTTCTTTTATGGTCTTCAACACAGGAAGTGTTGGTATATCTGTCGATAGTACGATATACTAATGTACGGCTGATACCAAGCTTTTGAAGCGTCTTGGATATTACCTACGACGGCTCCATACCCACTTTGTGCAAGGTAATATCACTGCAATCTTATTTTCTTGAAAACCTCTTTCCATATTGTAATTTGACAATAAACACGAAAAGAATATGTAAAACGGCGGGAAATCGAAAGAAGTTTTTAATTGAATTAAACAATTATTAACGGAAATATCGCGTATTTTATTTATTTTGTTGAACCTGACGTTTCGAACGCTTTGCAGCGTCCGTGGTCGCAGAAAGACTAAGGTGACATTTGTCTTACATTGGTTATTCAATTATTACATCTACATGGTTGGATTAATTATTTATATATGTTCCGATTCACATAAAAATCGCTCACGGTATCCGAACGTTTTTTAGTAGATCTCTGGGTTTGTGACTTGATTATTTTTAGGACTGGATCCCAAGCAGCTGGTACTTGCCAACCATCTTCTCTATTGAAATTGGGGTGTTTTCTTATTTCAATGGCCTCGCGTAGCATTCTCGGCATGTAGCGATTCTCCTTGGCGAGGATTTGTGGTTTATCGAACCGGATGTAATGGTTTGGCTGGTCCGTTAAAAATTGTTTAATTCAATATATAACAATCGCGAAAACCTAAGACAATACTAGAAGTTTTTAACATAATAAACGTGTACCAAATTCAGAATAATTAAAACGTTGAAAATAATACAAGTTTCTAGGTAGGTACAGTATTTATGGCCAAAATATTCGTCCGTCCTGCCGAATATTCAGCGTGATGAGACATGAATGTGACCAGAAAACACGATTGAATTGTAGCGCCAAATACCGTTCTTCCTAATTAGCTGACTAGACTACAGAAAGCAGAAACCGAAGACTAGATTGTTTTGATTTGATTGTTGCAAGTATGATACGTCTCCATACTTGTACGATTTCCAAAGCACGAAGGTAGAGCTCATTGCACATAACGCACTGCTAATTCCAACACTATGAAAGTGGAAGTTGGGTTTTGGGAGACAGGATACGTGGTCGAGATGCGAACGTTACGTAGAATTTGTGACGTATAAAGTTTGCTGGCTGCGCTCGTAACGATGATGTAAGAAAGACAGTTAGTTATGCTGTATCTGCTCTCAAGTTGTGGTTCGCTGGTTCGGACATGTAGAAAGAAAACGGGATGAAAGAATGACGTAATAGATAATACAACGCCAAAGTATAAGGTTGCACTGCACGAGCCAACGAGCACGACAAGGCCAAGACTTACCTACCATGATCAAATTGGCTGTGCTTTATCCTACTAATATTATAAATGTGAAAGTATGAATGTTTAAATGTTTGCATGCTTGTTCCATTTTCACGCCTCAATGGCTGAACGGATTTGGATGAAATTTGGTAGACAGATAGATGATGTACTGGATTACATAGGCTGCTTTTTATCCCAGTGATATGTTCCCGTGGAATCTTACTAAATATGGATATTTTATTTCGTTTTCACGTATCAACGACATTTGACCTACTACTATGCCACATTATCCTACAGGAACATATCACCGGGATAAAAAATACTACTTTTTAAGGCGTAAAACTCCCAAGCAATGGCGATGTGCCTCTTAAAGGCACCGTCGTTCTCTAAACGTCTGCTCTTATTAGAGTGACGTTTGCGTCGTCCTGTATCCCTGGAGCGATCGCTTCCAATTGAGGTGGTCCCAGGTGGTGTATTAGTCAGTAGGAATCTGACATAATCAGTTCGGCCTTCCGAAATGTTATCTTATACAAGATCTCCCGGAAGATTGACTTTGTCCTTCTTTTGTGGGTCTTCTATTTTCATGAGCGAAACAAAAACTTATTTATGTTCTATTATTTACTACTATTTCGGTCGGTCGGTCGGGCTCGGTCCGATAACGCAAGTGACCAGCAGTATTTTAATCATGATGAAGAAACGACAATCAAATCTTTCACAATGCTCGAACTTTGAAAGTGTGCGTCTCAGTACTGCTCATGCGTAATCTTGATCCTCCCGAATTATGCTATGGCACTAGACTACGTGTTGTAGAGCCGGGAAGAAATGTGATTAAAGCCAATATATGATATGTTGCAGTAAGATAATAACATGATCTTAGTTAGTTCCCTAAATAAATAATTATTAGTTGTACTAGTAACTTAATACGTCTCGTCGCTATATTTGCCCTATAGTGGTGATCCTAAGCCGGACTAACCTTAAAAAAAACCGAATCCTTGTAGGGCCATTTCGCTGTCCGTTTGTCTTTGGAATGGGGTTGACAAAAAAGGAATAAGTCCGAAAATAGTTAATTTACAGTTGTATCACAGGAACATTTTTCCGCTGATGAATTTATACCGTCATAAAAACAAACATTTATTCAACTACAATATTACGTTTGATTTGGATTGTAAGTGAAAGTCAAGGTAATTGAGTAATGTTAATGTTAAAAGAAACTGTCCCAACTAATGTTATAATTTATGAATTTATGTTACTGAGTTTTGCTTCTTTTTTTCTGAGTATATTTCCCATACTCAGAAAAAAAGAAGCAAAATTCTAGGAGGCCCGATTCCCGAGATGGACGGACTATCTTATATGTCTGGTTTTTTGATTGACATTATCAATAAACGAAACAATTAAATGGTTAATTTATGTAACTTATTACTCTAAAACTTCTAAACTTAAACTATTTCTGAACTTTCTAAATGAAGAAACCGTTCAGGAAGTTTCAATAAAGTATCGCTGACAGACGTGACATTATTTATAATCTTATTCAAATGACACAATTCAACTTAATCACGGGGGAGTCGTAAATTGTGTTTACGCATATCACGAGAGGAAGGGCATCGTAAATTAATTGTATCATGTTTATAATTAGGTCATTAGTCATAGTTCTTAATCATTTCAGTTACAGGGTCGACCACGTATGTATTACAAGGATGTTCACACGTAAACATGGAGACGGAATGACAAAAAAAAGAGTAATTGACTTAATACTAATAGACGGACGACTCCGAAATTCTAAAATGAATACAAGTTCCTACATAAACCCTACTCTTGAAACGGATTACTATCTGGCGGTACGTCGATTTATTGGCCTTTTTAAGAAATGGGGCACTACGCATACGCCTTTCGGAGATTCCGAAAGAATAGGAAGTGAAAAATTGCAAGATCAAAGTTTAAGATGTACGTAAAGCGAAAGACTTGCAAATCGACGAGCCTTTCCGACTCAGACGTAGACGATTGTTGAAACTTTTGAAAGAAAGTGTAGCAGATAGTTCGAAAAAATATCGCTGTAATCGTGGCTGAATTGCATATTGTCTTTGTAAAAAAAAAATCTATAGTCTCTGCCTACCCCAATAGGAGACAGGCGTGATGATATGTATGTATGTATACTGTAAATGTTTTTGTGACTGACTTTGCGGTGCCACCGTTCAATGAAGACGTCACTGTGGATGAGATTGAATGAGCGATACGAAGCTTGAAAAATAAAAGTCAGCGGAAATCGACATGGTTATAGTTGAGATGTTTAAACTAGGTGGTATACTCGCCCCGCCGGACGTTCCGGACGCCTTCTGTTTATCCAGCAAGCTATGCTAGAAAACCCAAAGAGTCCCAAAAGGTTGGAGACGCGGTCTTATGTAAAGGCAAGGGATCATGCATTGACTTCGCCATAAACAAAAATGGGTTGCACTCCTGGAGTGCCGGCAGAAGTGAAAACTTGAACCTAATGTTGTGCATGTTTGAATATTTTGGAATGGTTAGGGTATAATTTCACACGAATTGCTTTATTTATCAGTATCAAAGTACTATCATGTATGTGGTAAAATACAATATTTATTGCGCTATCGTACATAAACATGACAATTTATATTACATTAAAAATTTAACACTTCGGAACTATTACAATTATTTTACATTAAAAAGTTTATCTCTCAGAAAAATCAACTTTCATCCATAATTTCAACGACTCTTTCACCATCATCATTACCAGCATCATCATCGCCAATCTCTAAAACTCAAACTCACACGCTCACTCGCGCAAGCGCCCTGCGCCGCTTAAACCAAACAGCGATGTTGATAAACTACGTTGAACGAAACGCGTAACCGCCAATAATTTCATGGCGCTTACAACATTTTGGTCGCAAGAAAATAATGCCCTATGAACGTTCTAGCGCTTCATGTTTTAATTAGAGGTAACTAATGTTTTAGCGCTGCAGCGAACTTAAATTCTAATTCTCCACAAAATCTTATGGTCAGGGTCATGCCTGTGTCACGCATGTCCTGACGCGAGTTTAACATTTTTTACTCATCCCAAAAAGTGGACAACGCCGCTAAGGAAGTTTTCATTTCAAAAACAAAAAAAAGTTTGATCATTTGAAACTATTGTGATGTACGGATCAAGATTTCACAATATTGAACGGAAAAGTTATGTGCAGTTTTGGTAAGCACTACATCTTGTAGCGCTCTATTCTGTTTACCTACCCCGCAATGAACCTAGCGTTAAGTTATAAATAGTTTAGCTAAAGTCTTTTCTGTGAGCGGATTAAAACTAGTAAATAACAGCAAGCTGTGTAGGCAGAGCTGATATTTTTTAAATTTAAAAAATATTTAAATATTTTATTTTTAATTTTTTAAAAATATATGGAACCCTGTACGACATCTAGCGACGAGTGCTGTTACTTTTTCTGTTGATGGGAGTGCAGTGCAGACTCTGCACTGCAGAGTGGCCGGCCATACGTTTTCCCATATGTTTTTTTTTCTAATTGGAACGATTTAGGACCGTTCTTCCTCACCAACGAACATTTAAATTTCAAATTAAAGGATACAAAACTACAATATGTTAGCTATTAGTGTGTCGATTTTGGAGTTTCTCACTATTACCGTCTAAACGCTAGCTGGATGACATCAGTCTACCCCAAACGGCAATTTTGAGGGTAATGTGGCTCCGCTGGCTATCGCAGCTCTGCCAATAAACACGTTTAATACATTCGTCATCGTTCATATCTATTCTACACTACACACAGTGCGTGTTATCATTAGGTGGACCGTGTTTGTGGGTGGCATTTGCTAACAAAATAATAAAAATGGGAGACAACATTTTGTAAACCCAAAAACGATATTACCATAATGTCAAAGTAAAATTAAAAAGAAGTAAAGAACATTTATTTATTACTTATTAACAGTTAAGCCACGGTTTAAAACATCCAATGATTTGTAATCCAAATAAGCGCGGAAAAAATACAATGTTCGCTGTAGATTTTAGTAGGCTCTTGTATCTCATCGTCATCTTTCTAACCAAAACGGTCTCCTACTTTGGTCCACCCGGCCACGTAGCCTAGATGTGGCAGAAACCTCCATCAAGAAGACAACGGCCAAGCAACAAAAAGATTCTTCTATTCTTACTTCTGCAATAAGTATGCACTAAGTCTCTAAGGAGATGCTGTGCAGGCAGTGGGGGTGCCAACTCGGGAGCTATTCTCCCCGTATTGCAAGCGTTTATAGACTAAAAAGTAAACGTTATCATCCAGGCAGGAGTTAAAAATAAATCATTTTTAACACTGTTACCTACCAGGCACACAGAAACACGTAAAAGGACAAGATCAATTTAAATTCCACACAAAATTTCGACTAACGGTTAACAATCCCGAGTTTTCTAACTTACAAAGATTAGAGATAAGTTGTAAGTTATAAATAATAAAAGTCCTAAACGTCGCCTTCGTGAGATCAAGATTACGGTAACAACATTAATAAAATCAAGCCGAATTTATTTAACAACTGTGAGGGCGCCACTGCGTCTCCGTATGATATACGGACTTGGTAGAAACAAAACTTAACAATCGTGCCTTAACAATTGAACGGTTAATTTGATTGATGACATTATAGGTTAACTGGTATTTTATATTATTAACGTTTTCACCTCGTGTACCATTTATCGCCTCGTGTTGTGCAATTATCCTAAAATAAAATTCTGAGCTGTTTCAGACAGGTGAGGCACCAGCCCCTATGGGGGTAATCCCTTGCAGATCTTTATGATAACAATTACATTTGGATTTATATTAGAGAGTGAGGTGAACAAGAACGAGGTTAGCAACGTGCAAACTTTTTTGTTTTATAAGCGCCTAGTATATTCACACCAAGTGGGGCGTTATTTGCCACCCAGTGTGATGTAAAAAAAGCGTTCTTGTATAAATTTATTTATATTGGCTGCAAGCCTGCGTGTATTTATTTACTTGCCCCTAAATTACTTTTACGAGGCATTTTATTCGAATCGAACTAGAGATGTATTTTATAAAAATATGTAACAGTGTTATTTTTTCTTTTACGTCAAAGTGACATAGCACCTAAAGAGTACAGTTGGATCGTGGCACTATATCGTTGGCGTTATACTCGTAAGCTTCTTCTTCAAGAATTGGGCTATTAAATGCTATTTTTTTTTAAATCCGACGAAACAAACTATTCCGCGTATTTGTATAGATTTCACTATGTTTTAAAACACTAATACTACAGCTAAAATATTCAATTTCTGCTTCCTTCTTATTAAAACGAGGTTGCATTCTAAGTTGATATGCATTTAAGCACTTCAAAAAAACTAGTTAAGAGGTACACGGGTACCTCATCGTTGAAGGCTAATTAAAGTTGCCGATCGCAGCGACACATTCCCGATTATTGTAAAAATATTTATAACTTCGATATACTTAGTAGTTTTGTAAATTTACAAAATGGCTAAGTATGACATATGACTGTATGACAATGAATTAATTCATTTTCAAGCATGTTATGATTGACTAGAAGAGATCCCTATTGGGATAGGTTCGTCACTGTATAAATTAGTTTAAGTATTTTTTTGTGTTCCATATTGTTATTTCATTATTATACAATAAAGCATTATAAACAAACATACAAACATACTCGACTGAAACAATAACCATTAATTAGACAGAAATAGAACATTGTGCGACGAGCAGATTGTATGGGATAAAAAGAAATTGAAGAATTGGCATACAACTTACGAAGTAACTATTAATTAATCTGTGATACAACGGAAACATTCAATACAACAAAGTTTCGATACCATTGGCAGGCACTTTACAGGCTGCGCAGTGCGTAGAATTGATTACTAGGATCGCATACATTGCTAAGCATGTTTACGTTTTTGACAATGGCTATGTATTTATGTACTAAGCTAAACCTGCAAGCACTCTGATTAAATCGTAATCACCTTAGATCACAGAAAAATGTCCTAGATTTTTTTTGTAATCGATCGAAAGTAAGCAGGCGTAACGGTTGTTTGCAAATTTCAACAAATATTTTGCATTTTCATATAGTAACATATTCTTAAATCCCAATCCGTAGCGACATCGTCTAGCTAAATGTTGCATGCAAACCCCAATTAAATTTTTAATTATATTTTCGAACACATTTATTGAATTTGGCATATAACTATATTATGTAAATATTTGGAATGATTTTTCTAGAATTAAACTAGAAAAAAAAACTAATTTGAATATTAAGAACGCGGAAAACGTACTTTACTGTATTTACAATTTGGAAATAAAGGAAAATCAGTTTACTGCGATTTCATATAGAAGTACCGATCATTTTTAGGGACTTAAAAGTAGCCTCAAGTTGGGTTTGTATACTTATTATTATAAAACGGGCGTAAAATATTATTATAAAATTATCAATCAATTCTAGATTTATGTATGGAACGAAACCTCCACGTGTCGGATACCTTATTTCATCATAAGGTTTTTCACACGTATATATGGAGACGAATGAACAAAACAGTGTGATTGATTTGAAGTTAATAGATAGACGTCTCCAGAATACTATAATGGATACAAGAGCATTTAGAGGTCCCACTCTTGTAACGGACCACTACCTGGTGGTAAGCCAACGACATGCAGGATGAAAGAATGACGAAACAGATATATAACGCAAAAGTGGTAGGATTGGGCGTACCGTAGAGTTCAGTTTGAGCGACCAACCGTTTTGAGCAACGATTTTATTAATTAAAATATACAGGAAAAAATATTTTTTCATAGATAATTTTTACAATGCTTTTAACATAAATTATATTTTCAAAAATGTAATTACTTAATAATTTAATGATCAATGTTCACAGGGGACATGTCATCACAGGAAGGTTTGAATTTAATATGTGGGTTTATTTCTGAAGTACAAAATATAATTCCTGTAATTATATTCGTTACCATAAATGTTTTTAGCTTAGAAATTATGTAGTTTTTTTTCTACACAATTTATTTACATTTAGGTTACATTGCTGAAATTTTTAAAGTAATATTAAGATTTTCATACGATTATGATCAATTCAGTTCATAGCTTACTGCATTTGATTCAAATTTTAATTTCAGTATTTTAGCGTGGCCATTTTGAGTTGCAACAATATGAGGAGTTACGATAATTGGACTGAATTTGTCTGAACTACACAAAGCTCATTCTACAAATACGACAACAACCGCATGTTAGGCTTAATACCTCACGATAACCAACTTCTGTTCCTCCACAGTGTTCCTCTAAAACAACTCCACTCATTTTCTAGACAGGGAAACTCGGGCTCAGACTCATAATGTCAAACAAATTGTAATGAAATTCTTGGACGTTGACTTATATTTGACTGCAGTAGTTGGAACTGTGTGTGGAGAGTGTTGTATGAAATTGGAATGTATATACAATCAAGGAAGGATAGAGCTGACCCTGTCTTTTCTAAACCTAGTAACTTTGAGAAGACGAAGTTACAGGGTGGCATCTTGACCCTCATGAATTTTAAGGTAAGTGGAGACCACAAGGCGGATATATGCTGGAAGATTCTGGAAGATATATATTTAGAAAAAAGCAAGCGTCGGTGGCATTAAGGTTATCAATCAGTGCTACGCGAAGGATTTGATAGTTTAGGGTTTTAATTAGACTGAGATAGTATCACTCTTGAAGAGATTAAAAAAGTTATTGCTGGTATAGAGTTCGTCATCAGGTCGAAAAGGTGATCGACGAGGGTTCAGCTTGTTTATATGGAAGCTGTAATAGCGTCAAATGACGAAAATTAACAACCGACGGGTAAGGGTAACTGGTGACAAGCAGGGTTGTGTGCTGTCTGTTGTTGCTGTTCTAGTTGTTTATGCAATGTATCCACAAATGTCTACAGACAATTAAGTCTACGAATGGATGACTGCGCATGGGTGACATAGTTATGACTAGTCTGCTGTACATACATATCATCACGCTTGTCTCCCATTGGGGTAGGCAGAGACTGTGGGACTATTGTCTGCTGTGTAGTGTGGATTGGAAGGGACAAAACCAGAACAAATGTATGGATTACAGTAGACGATGTAGTGCATTAGAAAGTAAATGATATTGTATATCTTGGATGCGCTTTGAACAGAATCGGAAGGTATACTGCTATAGCGGAAATACGAGAAGCCACTGCGAATAATGTAATTGAACAGTTGGAAAAAGTTCTAGGCAGTAAAAGTTTGATTTAGAGGCACAGCGGTCGAAACCACGTCGGTCCACCAAGTCTGTGACGTAACGCTCTTAAACCTTAAGAATGAATCCTTTGCGTTACGTTACTTCAGAGATATAGAAAGAATATAGGAGGAATGAATAACGAAATAGATAAACAACCCGAACTTGGAAGGAAGCTGGGGAAGGCTAAGACTTACTTGCCATGACCATTTTGTCCCGTTTTATCAGAAAATGATATCATGAACCACGGGGAACTAACGACTATGCATAAAAAACGTTATAAATGTTAAACATAGTGGGTATGTAGAGAACGAGTCATGGGGATACGATTATACAATACATTTATGCAATTGTAGTACTGGCAGAAGCGAGAGCGGTATGTTTGGATTGGTGCACCTGGCGTTCTATAGTCTGCCTACCCCATTAGCAGACAGGCGTAATGATATGTATGTATGTATTTATGCATTTACGTGTCATATATATATATATATATATATATATATATATATATATATATACTTTACTTCAGAAGGTGATGTTAGCATCTAGTATCTAGATACTTTAAGTTGGTTTAAGTTAAAGAATACAATGTCCTAAAAATATCAAATGATTCCCGGAGACTACTAGAACAGCATAAACTGCAAAGCGCCTATCTTGAGTATTTAGCAGTCGGACTTGCCTAGTTACTATCACAAAAGGAACTAAGAACAGTGATCACCTCCCAGGAACGGAGACGTCACCAAGAGATATCGTGTGTGAGAAAGGGCGTAAATCTTGGAGCACATTCCACTCGAGGTGTGAGGCCGGCCGATCTCGCGATAGCGCGGCTAATTTATACGTTTTAAGCGGCGACAACGCGCCTGCGCGCTTCGGAATCGTTTGTTATACAGGTTGATGTCAGCGTAAAATATATTATGCAGTATACAAAATAATACAAATAATTCATAAATATAATTACTTGATTATATACGCCCGCTACGGACTACAGATATAGAGTATGATACGTTATGATGACAGTATACTGCGGGCATGTGGAAGGGGGAGCGCCAAAAGACATGTTTGTGGGAAAAGAGATACTAACGATTTCGAGTTTCTTTAATTTCTGAAGTTTGGTATTGCAATAGAAACCGAAGGAGAAAGACGGCGACATCTCCGCTGAGGTCAGAATTTATGTAGAGCGTGTATAATAACAATAATAGCAAGTGGAGCTGAATATGGTTGAATCTAAAATTAATATTAATTTTAGTTACTAGCAAATACATTTTAACTGATTTACTATATTGCTGGCTAATTCATGTTTTACTAGATATTATTGGAGTTTACTCCTTAAGAAAAGATTTTGAGTTATAAGGCCCGGTATGGAAATTTTATGAGGAGTAAAAACTGAAAGCGTTAACAAAAAATGATGGCGTTACGCTCGTCCGCTTAAAAAGAGATAAACATATACATCTGAAGGTTTTAACATGCGAGAGAATGAGATAAAAGTATCTATAGAATTTAACTGAGATTTTTTACATAAAAGCATATGGCCCACCTGATGTAAAGCGATTACTGTAACCTATTAACGCTTGAACGTTAAGTATTACTCGCGCGATGCCACCTCTATGGCTAATAGAGCAATTCCTAAGGAGCTTACTGGTGACGTCAATAACACGCAGGAACACAATAACCCTCTAGGGAGTTGTTATTTGGCTGCGGTTTTCTGTGAGGCGAAGATACTACCAGAAGGGCTGCTGTGATGCGTCCTCCTCTCTTAAAATATCCAGACCAAGACAGACAAGTTTATGCACACAAATGTTTGTCTTGTGTAGAAATCGAAGCCACGAGCAAAGACGCGCTATTCACGACTGCGCCACCGAGCTCGATTTTATGTATATTTTTATGTACAATTAAACAAATCATCAATTGATTAAAGTTAAAAAACATTGGAAAATATGGAAGAAATTGATTCGAGAGGTAATGAAGAAGAATCCAAAAACACCCGATAGCGATTAATTCGTAAGCCTAGAGTTCACATTTATGAATAATTAAAATTTTATTCTAATAATTTTAGAAGATGCTTTCATTTACCCTCTTTTTCTATTCGATATATATCATAATTATCGTTCGTAAGGAGCAAACTCTAGTCGTGCGTCGGAGCTGACACACACATTTTTTATCGACTTGCCTTTTTCTTGGTCCTGAAACCTACCGACCGAACTTGTAGTGCAAGTGTAAATATGCCTGTTGATTTGTTTAAAGAGATTTATTGAATGTTATCATAAACCCAAGTTTTGTTAGTAAGTATAGCCCGTCAACCACCTTCTAGTTAGTTAAAATGTATGTTTTAATTATCAAATAAAGTAGTCAATCAACGATTAAATGCGGTGAAATAAAATGAAATGCTACATACTCGTAGTATAGATAGCCTAATAAACTTAAATAGTTATTAAATAAAAAAAGAATCAGCCTGTAATCTAAACAAGCATCATGACAAAACGCTTCTTTATTTATACGTAATTCGTTTATTGTTTTATCTTACTTTATATTTATGATCGGGGACTCCTGCCTCGTCCCGTCTCGCTCCCTCGCCGTCTCCGAGAAATAAATTTTCAAATTTATCGACCGCCATATTTATGTTCGTTTATCGTTGATAATTCCAGAGATACATATTGGTGTATTAATTCGATGCTTACGTTTTTGGAATCATCGCGTGAAATGTCAATTTTAATAGTGATTTATTTTAATGACACTATTTTTTATTGTTTTAGGCGTCGTAATTTGTTAACAAAAGTTTTGTTTCAGTTGTTTTATTTTTGATAAAATCGTAAGAATCTGTTTTTACCCGAGTTCAAGAGTATTTTTCTGCGAATATTGCATCTTTATTACCTCAAATCCAAAGGCTGGATGGATTTAAGCTCGGGTATATTGTTGGATTTGCCGTTACCTACAGTTAAGTGTTATATAATCAATCATTAATTACAAATAAATAGAAGGGAACGTCAAAGGAGCTGGACTGTGGAATTACTAAATACTTTAGCCAAATAACTCTCTGAAGTTATTTGAGTGCGTATTTTGCGAGGTGTTTATGCGAGTGATTAAGGTAATAACGCGCCAGCAATATGTATACTCCTTGTATTGCAAGTGCTCATAAATAAGGTAACGCTTCATTAAGTAGACCGTAGCTTATTTAATAAAAAAAAAAAATGATAATTATAATATGTGGCAAGGGACTTGGAGTGTAGATATAAATAGATAGATAAGAATTTGTAATAAAACTATATTGCGGTCATAAAACGTTATTTTGTCAAAGCAAAAGAGGTCATTAATAGGGTTTAAAAAATATACATACATTTGTTACTAGATAAATAATATTTTATATAGTTTAATAACCATAACAAAACAGTCTTACCTTATCGGTTAAAAAATAAAGGGATGGACAAGTATGAAAACACGTTCAAGGGAGGTTTGTTGTTAAAGGGTCAACCATGAACGTTGTCGTTGAACTTAAGTTTCTTTCTTTTTTTAGATTTCGGGTTTTTAACCATTGATATTTTTTAATTTTCTTCTACTTGTTTCGCGGTTTTTCTTCTTTGTTCAGTTTCCTTAGTACTTCTCAACTTTGGGACACAATGTACTAGGCTAATATAAACC
The DNA here is from genome assembly GCA_947507595.1 of Pyralis farinalis. Lineage (NCBI taxonomy): Eukaryota > Metazoa > Arthropoda > Insecta > Lepidoptera > Pyralidae > Pyralis > Pyralis farinalis. Next base: position 7,592,843 of record OX382282.1, on the reverse strand, counting down.
ACAAAAAGCCAATCGCTATATACGCAAGTACAGACAAATACCTATCCTTTTCTATTGCTTACATTTTACGTAGGTAATTTCTTTGTAGGCTCCAAGTTCAGGTTCAAATATTGGACACATACATATTCCATTTACACCCGAAAATATCGATCGCTCCATATCTGAGATAGCACGTGATAGTGTCATAACGACTTATTATTCAATCATAAGTTTATTTTGCGATTGCACACATAAGTCGAGTTGAGTCATTTTATTATGGAAAGGTTACACGAACAATTTAAGGTGTATCGAGAGAGACATCTTGCTCGATAAATCGCATCGTGTTCGGCTATCGAGTTGAACAAATTTGTTTTATTAGTATTATTATCTCTGAGTGACTTTATTTTATTCAGCATTTTGTTTTACTTTATAGTTGAATGGATTGTTTAAATAATGTTACCTACATTACTAATATGTCGAGAAGTGCCATTGAAATACCTAGATAGTAGTGTTCATGTTATGAAGACAAATGTGCTCCACATTGATTAATTGACGATTAAATTTTTGTCGATTAATGTAAATACACATATATGCAGTATAATTGTACCTTAGATACAGTAAAATTTAAATCAGCAGGATAACTTTAAAGAAACTGTCCGACTCCTCGTATTCGTACTGTTGGCAGAAATATCATAAAAAATTAGGAATCTTAATTGCGTTGTAGCGCGTATTAGTTTAATTGAATACTGTCTATAAATGGGTTTGTTCATCTCGAGTTTCTCTTCCTTTCTTAATCCATTGCTGCCGGCTGTTTTCAATAAATGACAGTCGTTAAGCTTACCTAAGAAAGCTTGACCACAATAAAGCAGCCCGATTGGAGAAGTATCTCCATATATCAGATCATCAGAGTTCAGAGTATCAGACGCCAGGAAACCCAAGCCAAATACTAATAAATAATGTGTTCCTGCAAGTGAGTCAGATTACCAATAAACTGCATAGGAGTTGTGTAGCAAGGGTGGCAAGTTAAATACATAGATATTCAGTATTTGAAATATCTACTCCATATGACTAACCTAATGTCTAAACTGTACTTAAGTGGTTACAAAATTGTGTATGGTGTCGATCGTTTCATTTGCTTTATATTAAAACTATAATTTGAAGTTGTAACAACCTCTTTGCAAATAATCAACATGTGCCCACTAAAGTGACCCATCTATGGCGTGCCAGAAATGCGTTTATCAACGATCATTCCGCGCCTGAAAACGAACTCTACAGCGTCGGTTATGATAGCCTGGTATCAGGTGGCTAACGACGCACTGTCCCGTAGGTAAGCCAGCGACACCACTGGATGTATTACGACTTTTTAATGGCCCCTAAAGATTAACGTATGAATGGGTAACATGAGATCTGACGCCGTTCCACATGGAGAAACATAAACAGTTTGTCCGTCCTTATGTTCATACGTAGCCAATAATAAAATTCGGTGTTAGTAGGTATGCATACCAAAGTGATTGCATCAAGCTTAATTATTTTAATAATTCATTATACATTCACAGGCCATGCTTGGTGCTCATGCAAACAGTTAGTAAGTGCAAAGCAAATAATAATTAACGTGTTTATAGGTCAGAAGTACATGTTGGTGCATCTATTCATATTTGGTATTGGTGCGTTATTATTTTGAATTTTATCTAACTACCTGATGCTTCAATCACACGGATTGGAAATTCTGAAATTAACGTAGGCAGAAAATAACAATCCAGGTGGTTGAAGACATAACACTAAACTAAGTTTCGATCTTATGAAATAATGTTAACGATATCGATTTCCAGGGGAAAGCGAGAACTGCTCAGAAATGTGGAGTTAACCTCTGGAACTCTGATTTCTTCCACTTTTCTTCGTAGGAAAAAGATTTTGTTAACATTAGACATATGACGAAATGTTATTGTGTTCTAAGATTTATTGTCTGATGTCTACCTTAGATTCCGTGTGTTCCAGACTGCAGCGCGGTGATGTTCCACCGCTGAGGTAGCTACATGGCATCAGTGTCACCATCTTGTCGACCCGCGCATTCCGAACACACTCATATACCACACGCAAATGTCACTTTGACAGTTCTGTGAGCGCGAAACAGTTTTTGAGCTCTCATTTTGCGTTTGTAGATTTGTTTTTGAGCGGCACTGTGAGTCTATTATACTTTATGTAATTTCGTGTATCACAATCCATGATTCACAATCTTTTAACATCTGTAGGAAATAACAGTTATGGATTATTAATATTTAATTCTTGACGGTGTTTTTCAAATGTTCCAAAAAGTCGTCGAAAAGGATTATTACGCTTTACTGGTGGCTAGTTATTGAAAGCCTGTTCGTCATCGCTCTACAGCGGTGAAAAAACAAAAGAAAAAATTACACGCCGTCTAACGGACCACCCAGGTTGATCCGTCAATTTCGAATGTCGAAATATGAACGTGTTCATCAAGTTGTCAAATCGAATGTAATTGAGAACAAACTTTTTTTACGCGAATACTACACGACTAGTTACAGCTCCTGTTATCCTAGTAGAATATACTCTGAGTACTATGTCTACATGCATTTATGTATACGAACTTTTAAAGATTTTTCTACTTATTTTGCTGAGTAGATTACATATGGTTTATCATGGTACTTGTTTTGGGCTAGATATGTCTAAGTAAAATACACATATCTAAATAACCCTAAAATTTTTAGCATTTATCTAATACCACAAAATGTTTTCACTTTATTGGTTACTACTTTACATAAAACACTTCAAACAAATTTTCAATTATAAAACATAACTCATACATAATGTTTGAACAAAAAGTATTAAACGGTGCATTTATTGCAAAAGTAATAATGCGCCTTATAAACGTAACTAGCACTGCTCGCGAATAAAACAAATAACATATTTGCGTCACTTCGAAAATTAAAAATATTACACAGCAAATTTTTTCGTAAATGTGCTAAAAAAATTGTAAACCTCCAGGCTTAGTATTATATTTTTAAAGGATAGTTAGTACCTAAGTACCTGTTTTTTTAAGTTGGTTTTACAGAAAAGGAATGTGTCTTTTTCATGAGAAATATAAAAGCGAAACGTGGATTAAATTAGGCTTCACCTGAACTATAGTGTTTACCATTGTCTATGAAAACTTGCAATACAGGACGTATCGCTTGCGCGCTGCTGCTAACACAGCAACTCCTCGTGAGCTTACTGATAACTCTCACGTATGAAGTTATCAATTCTCCAGGGAGGTGTTATTTGGCTGTTGTTTTCTGCGAGGTGGAGGTACTTCCCCAGTCGGGCTGCTTTGATGTGTTACATTTATAGTTAGTGGCATATTCTATGGTGAGAGTTTTCTTCTATATGTATAATTTATTAAATAGCTTCTGTTTTTATTATTTTTTAACAGAAGCCGATCTGTCCACTTCAATTAAACGGCTGAATAAGAAGGAACAAATGGTGTAGTGCAATCTACACAACTTTCTCGCGACATACCTTTCACATCCGACTACATCTTATTGTATCTACAATTTTATCAGAGGAGGCTAATATGTACATATATTTTTATTATACCGCCAAGAGGCATACAAGCATACGGTCCACCAGATGTGAAGCGGTTACCGTAGTCTATTAACTGCAACTCCAATACAGCAACTCCTTAGCATCTTGCTTGTGACCTTATTCATACGCAGGAACATAATTACTCTCTTGGGAGTTGTAATTTGGCTGCTTTTTTTTGTGATGTAGAGTTACTAATAACTTTAAAGAGAAATAGGGCGCACGAAAGAAGCCTGTATGGGGAAAAACCTCCAAATATCAACTCTTCAGAGGGTTGCTGTGTTCCCGCATGTGAGTTAGGTTACCATTAAACTTCTAAGGAGTTGCTGTGTAAGCAGTAGAGGAAGCATCGCGCGAGTGATACTTAATATATTACAAGCGTTAATAGGCTACCGTAACTGCTTTACATCAGGTGAGCCGTATGCTTGTATGACTCCCGACGTTGTATAAAAAAAATGTCTACTTCAGACGGGCTGCATTGATACACCCTACCTCTTTTAAAAATTTGTTATATTGTATTGTCTTAGGTTTTCGCGATTGTTATACATTGAAGCATCCGTGGTCGCGGATGCTGCAAAGCATTCGAAACGTCAGGTTCAACAAAATAAATAAAACACGCGATACTTCCGTTAAAAATTGTTTAATTCAATTTGTTATATTGTTGTGGCTAACGAAAATTAACTATAAAAGAGGCAAATATTTTAAAGCAGTGCATTGCTTTAAATATTCCTTACTTATGTACTTCTAATATTCCTTATTCCTAAAAATATTTTAAAGCAATAATATAAATAATAATATATAAAAAAAAATATGTTTGTACCTATGTCCGTTATAGACTTTGAAACCATTCATCCGATTGTGACGAAATTTCTGGGTTATATTCAACATTCATTACCGAGAAGGTTTTGATATGAAAAACGAAAAAAAAAACACAGCTAGCGCTAAATAATATAACTCGTACTAGTATTATCAGGAACACCGTTCCTATATGAATTCTATATGTTTGTCTGTGCGTTTGTCCGTCGTTTTTTTCGAATATTCGAATTTTGGTATTTGGATTCAGCATAAAAAAGTAGAATAGCAATGTTTAGGAACACCGTTCCTATCTCTTAAGAAACATGGTCAAAATGGTCGACAAATTAAAAAAAAAAAATTTTGAATTGCTATATAATTGACGAGCCAGCTATATAATTGCGCATTCTCAACTGGTTTTTTTACAACTAGTTTGGCAAACAAGCATGCGGCCTGCATCAGATGGTAAGCGGTCACCTCAGCCTATTGACGCTCGTAACACCACGAGGATGTTACTCTTGTGACCCAAGGCTGTTTCGTTACAGTACCCAGATTACTGAGATATGGCAGAGAAATTATTATCTTTGAAATTAAACTATTTTTAACGGAAGTATCGCGTGTTTTATTTATTTTGTTGAAACCTGACGTTTCGAACGCTTTGCAGCGTCCGTGGTCGCAGGAAAGACTGCCATATCTCACGCTTCAAACTGGAACGGAACCAATATTCTTGCTTGGCACTAGAAATAGATGAGACAGAGGTACCCATGCAGACGACTTTTGTTCAAAGTCTCCCTCTGGTAAAACAAGGAGTATCATTCATGCGTCGCCAACCCCCTTTGTCAACGGAACTTCTTATAAGCTTACTAATAAAATCGTTCAATCGCTGGAACACAACAATACTCCAGGAATTATGGAATTATGAAAATTGAGGGTGCTTTCCTATCTATATCTAATCAAATAGTTGTACCCTCCACATCTGTTACCAAAGTCTCGTTTGTTACTTATCAAGATGCACCATGTGCAGGTTAGGTTGGCTTTAGCTCTAAAGATGTTAGTGAGCCAGTTACAACCCAAAAATATTTAAAAGATGTAACAATTATATGAGATACCTACGTATATTTGTTTCATTTGTAATGAGCAGTAATAGCTTAGTGCGAAGAACCAACTATTCTTGATATATTAACTGACTAGTCTTGGTTCGTATACTGATGTGGGCATGTATGTATATGTGTATGTATATCTTCACGCTAGTAGGCCATATCTACTAAAACCGCAACTGCACTGCTGCGCGGCGTGTGTCAAAATGTGTACATTTCGACGTTTTGTTATTCTGTTAAACAATCTGACAGCAGCGACGTTGCAACATCGTTGCAGTAAATGTCTGCTATTCTGTTAAAACCTACACTGCTCCTGCATGTTTGCTGCAATATAATAGTATTCTGATAAATTGTTTTGGCATTTGTATAGCGGTGACAGAAGTTTTAATAGAGTTTATGGGAATATATGACTAAGAAGCTTATTTTCACTATAAAACTATAGGAGTCAACATTAAGTTAAATCCAACTTATTAGATTGAAACATGGTAACATGACAGTTGTTAAGTAGTTCATTTGCAGGATACGCACAGTAGCAGTGTATTTGTAGTGCCGTTGCAGTGCAGGAAATTTTAATAGATTTAATGTATTAGCACTACATTATTTCTGCGCCACTCAAATGACAAGCGTAAACGTGCAGCTGCAGGCTTTTAGTAGAATTGAATCATAAGACGCTGTCCTTACTAAGTCCGTAGGTAGGCGTGGAGAAGTCTAGGCCTTCCTCGACTTCCTCTTGTATATCTGTTTTGTCATTCTTTCGTCTTGCATTCTTTCTACATGTCCGAACCTTTTATCTTACAACGGATTCACAGGCAGATAATTTATTTAAATTGAATTTTTTAAACGATATTAACGTTCCTTAATATGTTTCTATCAAAACCTCGAAGTTAAAAACCCGATCACAATACTTTCCTCGTGTCTTTTAATCAATCGAAATTAAAAGTCAACTTTAAAACGCACGGTACTACGTTCCGTTTCACGGTACAGGAGTTGGTTAAAATAAAATATTTAATTTTAAACAGTGTTTGTTTTGCTGGCGGGGGGCTGAACAGTAGCGTTGGCATCGCCGCGTGATATGGAACTTAGGGGTGACAATTAATTCAACGATTTTAGAGACTATTCGATTTTTTTCTGTTTATCATATAGAGCATAATACAACGTTAAAAAATAAATTCCAGTATGTCTCTGGTTCCTAAGGTTGCAATTACAAAAGCTACTTTTGTTTGATAAATGTGATAACGGTCGATTGCATGGGAAGTCCTCGCTTGTTAAGTGTTGTTGTGGATTGAGCTCTCAGCCGAAGTTTTTCCAAGGGACTATAACATGGGGTTCTTCAAGAAAGGCTTGAAGAGGTTTTTAGAGGGGCGGCAACGCATGAGTGACACCACTGACATGTTGCAAATGTCCATAGGCTACGGTGAATGTTAACCATCATGCAGGCCGTATGTTTGTTTGCCACCTTAATGGTATAAAAAAACCTATACTGCGATATTAGGGTCTACCATAGCATAAGAGCAAATAAATGATAATTTTTATAAATATGAAGTTTTGATCGAGTTAAAAAATATTTCATAATGAATATGCACCTATTCATTTGAATATATTTTTTTAAAGATGACCCGGCCACACTGGACATTAAATTAGCAAAAAAATTATTCTCTTTCTAGTCTATGCCGCACGCAACAGTGTTTAAATTCGGATTACAGTGTCAAATTTGATGTGGTCTTAGCTACACATTATAATCACAAATTATCAGTTCAAATTTGATAGTGACACCACGCTTATCGAAAAATAGTGTTATCAGTCTCTCTAAAATGGTAGGAAAATACCCAATTTGAAAGGTATGCTTTGGGATATGGATCCAACATGCAGAGGCCCCTTGGATAAGATTGACGTAAACTGTAAACTGTTGAAACCGTGAACTGGTTGCAACTTCAACAGGTATAGGTATTATAGCAAATGAATAGGAAATATATTACTATTAATGTATCTTTTTTATACAACGTCAGGAGGCATACAAGCATACGGCCCATATGATATAAAGCAGCTACCGTAGCCTATGAATGAATTCACAACTTTTACTACGTTTTTACTTGCAAATCGTAAAAGGAATCAATGTCTCCACATAAATTATTTGATTAGCTGTTCACATTGGTAAAAGGAAGTTGTTTTTTTTTGTGGTTTCAAAGTTAGTCCCGCAGTAAAAGTTGTTATTATACTTTTTTATTATTGACGCGGTACATTCACCTCCTTTCAGATTGCAGGCGAATCTGTATTTATATTTATTTTAGGTACTCTATCTATAACTTCACGCCAAATCTGTTGCGGGGTAGGCAGAACCGAGCGCCACATGACTCGGTCCTTAAACTGTATCATTCTTTAAAATTCATAGCTCTTCTCATGCACGTACGCCGGTTTCTAGGGTTCCTAACATCAACTTTTGATAAAACACGATTAAAATGGTCATGTTAGGTAAGCCTTGGCCTTCCTCGGCTCCTACATTTTTCTTCTGTCGCGTTGTATATTTGTTTCGAAATTCTTGCAATTATTTCTTCCTGCATTGATTTTACATGTACCTACGAACCAACTGAGCATGCGTCTTCTTATTTTAACAACGACACCATCTTTCAGACCAACTTTGTTTTCACCATCATCATTGTGAACGCGGCCTACAAGCGTTACGCCACAATTTTTACGTAACGCTCGCACTTCAACCGCTTTTATTCTACTTTCATGCTCTCCCTGCTATACCAGTCCTGGCTTCCATAAGTTAGCGTGGTGCTTGATTAGATTTATCCGAAATCCTACTTATAAGATAGTCACTGTAGTCTAGAATGGTCTCTGGTCCTTCACAATGGGGGGCAAACGCAACTTATGATAAAAAGTTTCTCCGGATACGACAAACTTAATACACACACCAAAATGCCATTGGTCACTCTTACTTCCTTAAATTAAAGTATCAAATAGAATAATATTAAATTATTCGTATATATATCTACAGATTGTGGTGGGCTACTACTATTGTAATACGGCTTTACTTGTGGTTACTATACAAGTGACTTGAATGTTTATTTATTTGAGAAATTCGAAATGGAGATTGGCAGTAAGCACTTTGATGCTCCTCCTGTTATCGGTATTCAGGAGTTATACAACGTCGGGTAGCATACAAGCATACAGCCCACCAGGTGTAATATGAACGCCTAAAATACATCAGGTATCGCTCGCGCGATACCACCTCTGCTGCCAACACAGCAGCTGCTTAGGAGCTTACTGGTAACCTCACTCACTTACAGGAGCACAACAACCTCCTACTTTTGTTATTTGGCTGCGATTTTCTGTGAGGTGGTGGTACTTCCACAGATGGGTTTTCTCTTATTTTTTTTTTAATTTAAATTTTTGTAAAGAATACTTGCAATTCCTGGTATTCTGTAGGAATTTTCAAAAATAGCTTGAACTGGATTGAAGTGACTCCATAAGGTTTTTTTATACCAATGTGGTTGCAATCAAGGAGCAAGCCTTCCTGATGGTAAGCCTATATGGACGCTTATTACACACTCCCGCTTTGCTGACCCTGTAAATCCACCTTCATCTTTTTTAAAGAAGCCCAGTATCTAGGCCAAGACGCTGGCTGTATATAGGATCTGAAATTACCATGAAGCTGTCTTACATAATGAATGCATCGCAAGAAAATGCTAGTACAAATTTTGGTTGGTAGGCACAGCTTGAGTTGTGCGTTAATTATTATGCCAGTCAGCGTTATGTACTTATTTACGATTACAATCTCTATTGATTATAATCGTCTCTACTAACTAAAATTTGTCACGGTAAGCCTCCGTAAATATTGAATTTAATCGTGCAACAATTAGCACAAATCAAACGACAGCGCTATATCGAACAGTACTCAACTATATAGGTAGTTGAATATTTACACTTGTCATTTTGCATACGTTTGCATTTTGCAAACTGGAGGTTTGAATATTTATCAAAAAATTATGCTGTGAGCAAACAGGTGCGAATGTATTTAAAGAAATTTCTAACTGGGGTAAATTGGTTATACTGATGTCATCGATTGATGGACCGTGTTCGTATGATGCGATGTCGCGATCGTCATATCGCGCCGTATTGCCTCGGAAAGGCGTATTCGAAACGGATTCGAAAAGTTTTCATTTTGAGTGAAATTATTTTGATTCCGATCCTAATATGATGTTTCTGGTCAATGTGAATATGCCTACTGTTACTGATATTTAATGTATACATTTAATTAGGGAAAGTATCGAATGGTCTGTCAGACACTTCATAACATGAAGGTCACTGCGATTTTTGTGAGGGATTTATGTATTTGTGTGAAATAAGAAAAGAATGCATGCCACAATACTAGTGATTTGCTACATACACCAAACGATCTTCGCAGAAATGACAAATTAGGTAGAGAGAAAGATAGACCGCTAACGCCCAACATCAACATAATAAGGCACGTTAGCTTCATCAAGACTTCGTTCCGTAGGAACCACATTTTCTACTTTCATTCTTTATCCTCGACTTCTAAGGCTCATATCGTGATGTTGAATAGCCCTTCCTCAAGAATTGACCTATCAAATGCAAAAAAAATCTAATCCGACTGGTAGTTCCAGAGATTAGCGCATTTAAACAAGCTAACAAAATCTTCCACTTTATATATTACTGTAGATATAGCAGTAGGCCAGGATGATTTTGTAAATAGAGCTCTAGATGACCCTAAAAGGCTTGAGGCACGTTATTTCTCACAAGATGTGCTTTGCAAATATTTACTAAGAAGTGAAAAGTAAGTCCAAAAAGTTATAAATAATCTATTCACCCAAATTTTTAAATAAAGTATATTGTATTAATACAAACTAGATATTACACAGTGAAATATAACATATAAAGATATAACGTGTATATAATATAATATCATGTTATTTTCGTAAAATATCTGCGTAAGTTTGATTAAACCCTAAACCAGTGTTGTCCAAGTCCATGTGTCCAAGCAACGATCGCGCACAGCGAGATGTCGAGTCGACTCGTCGAATCGATAACATTATAATGTTTACGATCGAATTAAAATCAATTGCTTGTACTCGCCCGTTCGCTGGAGGCCCGTTTAGTCTGATTTAGTAAGATTTGTCACAGTCACTAATGTGTTGGATTAAATCGGGAATTGCTTGTACGATTTTGTACAAGATGGTCTTCGATGTCTGAGAATGTAAATCATGGGTTGAGAAAAAGCATGTGTATGCACACAGCAAGCTCTCGTAACTTGGCCAATTGCAATCCTACTCTGACTGCATCCACATGATTCTTCTTTATACTTCCGTTTATTTCCGCGATCTTATCAAATTCTGTCTTAGTCTTACAATCCTTCTTTTTCCTCGTGTTATCTCGATTCCTAATCCATTAGGATTGGAGGAGTCCACTACCTAAGCCTAATAATTTGGTTTCCTTATTTATAGCTAAATATTGTCGAAGTAAGATGTAGGAGCCGAGGAAGGCCGAGACTAACCTACCATGACCAAATTGGTCGTGTTTTATCAGAAGGTGATGTCAGAAGCCCCAGGAACCGGCGAGCGTGCATGAAAAGAGCTATGAATGTCACAGAAGCGAGTGAAGTATGTAAGGACCGCGTCTTATGGCGCTCGGTTGTCTCTGCCTACCCCGCAAGGGACTTGGCGTGAAGATATACATACATACATAAGACGTAGATATTTCATTAAATTAATAATAATGTTATGTTTATCTTAATATAATTGCATGATTAAAAGAATATCTAATTCTTGATTTATGAGATTTTTGGAATAATTTCTCGGTCAAATTAAGTTCATGGTTCTACTCGTATACTACTCTTAGAGGTATACTGGAAGATAGTGCTTGAGCATAAAGTTCGCCTTTTGTCATATAATTTATTGATGGTGTAATTTTGGTAGTTAAGTTTCTTAAAGCTTTGTAATTAAGGCAAAGGAAATAGTCATTAACAATTTACTGGTTTCTTTAATAGTACGAGAGAGAGAGAGAACACACAATATTAAAAAAGGTTGACGGTTTTTTGACGGACCATCTTCTATTTATCGCTAACATAGTTTATTTTTTAATTTCCTTTTTATAGTTTCTAGGCTACAATGTTCCATTTCGGTGGTAAGAACGCGCCCCAACAATCAGACCGGTCGCGTCGATGTCGCTTGATAACATCGCGGCTCGATATTAGGCATAAATTAATCGATAATAGCAATGGTATTATTGATGGTATTAAATAATTATATATTCCCTCGTGATTAAAAAATTGATGCTAGAATTGCTTAACAAGAGAATGTAATGTATGCATGGGAAATAAGTTTTGAATATTATTGTTTAACAATTTTCTATATTAGACGCAGCCCGCGACTTCGTCTGGCAGTATCCGGATTTCCCGTGGGAATCGCTTTTTTATTTTCTTTATTTTTCCACGGATTCTAAAGGTCGTATCGTGATATTGAATAGTCTATAATCTTCGTCAAGAATTGGGCCATAAAATGCATAAAGAATTTTTCAAATCCGACGGGTAGTAGGTATAGATAAATACTACGAGTAAACGAGGCTCTGGCGAAAAAGTGGAGTAAGACAACAACTGAATTAATAAGCAGAATAATATTGGGCAAGGTTCTTCATCATTTGGATGACTAAGGATGAATGTTACTGAAACCGAATGCATCTTATTAAATATTAGTGACCCGTCCCGTTTCGCACGGGGGATCCAATCGCAACCAAACTACACCGTATCACCCGATTTTTAAATACAAGAGGAAAAATAAAGTTAGTTGTGCTCTACATTCTCTACACTACATTTCACTAACTCGTTTGTGAGTGAGTGCACTAAGATTACATTATTATGCAAATAAGGTTGACTTTGACTTTAAATATCTCTCTTATCAAGTCATTACGATATCTATTTTATACTACTAAGACGGCAAGAATTCGTACATCCTGCTGGTTGAGGGTTACCGTAACCAACGCCATACAATCTGATAAAAGAACGTAAAAAACCGGTATTGCGGTATTTTATTAACACCCGTCAAAGTCAATTACCAAGGTCGCATGATCGATGAAGAGTATTTTGATTGCATCGGTATCAACAACCCATATCATTCTATAACCGCCAACGCGATGCCAAGTTGGACACTTTTGCTTCTGTTACATTTACACAAATAACTGTTAATTATTACAGGTCAAGACTACTTTGTTTTGAACGTTGCGGGGTGCCTTTATTAATTATTGTAATTGCCCAAAACGGCGAAATATAATTTTGGCCGAAAACCAATTAAATTTCAAAGCCACCCGGGTCGTTCTACGCCGTTTTTAGAAGACTGCTGTATAGAGTATGTTATGTCCATGGGAGTAGTACTTCTTACGTGCAAGTAAATTTTAGAGAAGTGACTGTAGTGTGCAAGGACCGCGTCTTATGGCGCTCGATTCTTCCTGCCTACCTCGCAAAGGACCTGGCTTGAAGATATACATACATATTCTAAATGGTTCTTTAAAAATATGCTTCACCATATAACACTGATGAAATTAAATAATTTACGTGGAGGAACTTTTACGTTTTATTCCTAAGTGTGGATTTGGGCCCGTAGATGAGTAATTTTATTGTACCTCCATATTTATTGATAACGATAGTGTAAATAAATATGGAGAAAGAAAAAAGAAGAAAGAAAGAAACTTACAAAAGAAGTGTACCAAGCAAGAGTGAATGGTTATGTCGGGAGGGGCCGCCCTGGACGCACACATATATGTAGATCAAATTGGAGATGTGTTGAAAAAGGGCCAAATCAAAAGTACCCAAAACCAAAGAGCATGCAGGAAGAGGTTGATGAGTGTGGAAGAAACGAGAGCGGTATGTTTAGATCGGTGCATCTGGCGTTCTATAGTCTCTGCCTACCCCAATGGGAGACAGGCGTGATGATATGTATGTATGTACGATATTGTAAATAATTAAGTAGGTACCTAACTATACTAATTAATTAGTAAAGTACTATTACCCCCCTTTTCGGCTTGATATGATTGATTGTCAATATATACATAGTTCTTGGTACCAAGGTCTCATGAGTGACTAAGAATTTTCAATTCACCGACACGGATTGTTATACATCAATCTCATCGGGGCGTGTTGTGTGTGATGTTTTAGTTTTTGCTTCTGCAGTTATGTTTGACAGTAGCAGTCAGTACCCACATTATTCTATATCATATGATATAGTATCATTTGAGATAAGTGAGAGCTACATTTTATCAATAGTGTCAGGCACAGATTTACCATTTTGTAATTAGCGAAACGCGGGGTACTATTCTTGTTGTTAACCAACTTCTTCGGCAGCAACAATTATTCAATAAGACATTAAAACATCAACAACAGCATAAACACGGAACACAGAATTCGACATACTAGCAATGAATATTTTTTAACGAAACTTATCTTATTTACAAAAATGGAATCCATTATCAAATCGTTCTATTTAACTTAGAGTATGCAAATAGCCTACAATGACGATTTGTTTCTTCGTCAGAGAAGTAGGCAAGGAAAATATTATATGACGTCTTTAAATTATGCGAGTGACGAAAATTACGCGATGCGCTACTCACAAAATTACGCTCGTCTGGCCTTTGGCGTTTAAAGTTACAACCTGCTTAGTTAGAAGTCATTTAGCACTCGCTAACTAATTTGTTTGTGTTATTTTCTGTTTAAAGTGATGTAAGGCAGAAATTATTAAACTTGTTGAGGGGAAGATAGAAATACTTGCGGTCGAAGCTACAGAAAAAGCTATTAATGACTTCATGGAATAATATTACTGCCCATTTATTTGTTAGAATTATCATTTTAAAATACTTAAAACGCTCCAATTTAGGGATGACTTCCCTAAATTGAGGCAAACAATTACTCTTAATTTTGCGGATGGGCAAAAGAGAAGGCGCTACAATGAAAGTTTGAATTTGGAACGGGAATAAAAAACACCCAGCTGTACTTGTGTTGAATTTGAATTTGGAACGTGAACAGCCGGTGTCCTATCTCCCTCGCGGCCCCGCCCAGTGGCCGCCACGCCCCATCCGCCCGCAAAACTAATATTGTTTCGGCTTTCCTATTCGCAGACGAGACGCATTCTAATTCTAATTTTCAAACCGTTTGCCTACTATATATTATTTTTGTATAGAAGTTTCAGAGAACGAGTCAGGAATTTGTATACATAATTTGTCAATACTTTAGAATGAATTATGGAAATTAATTTATTTCAAGAAATAATGATAATTATGTATACCTACCTAAGTAAATAGTTTGTGGAATTAAATACACTGGAGTAATATTGTTTTTAGTTTTGTAAAAGTGAACGTTTTAGTAATAGTAACGTAACCATACCTAAGTAAGGGAGAGAATGATGACGAGATCGGTGGCGCAGTGGTGAAACGCGTTGTTACGCTACTTTGACACCAACGCTCGTGGATTCGATTCCCACACAGTACAAACATTTGTGTGCATGAACATGTCTGTTTGTCTTGGTCTGGGTATTTTCAATGTATTATAAGTATGTATTTACAAAATAAAAATGTATTTACGTATGTTTATCAGTTGTCTAGTACCCATAACACAAGCTTCGCTTACTTTGGTGCTAGATGGCGCTGTGTAATTTGTCCGACAATATTTATTATTATTATTATTTTATTATTTCATCACAATCTTTATATTTTTAAATATAAAATATCGCAAAAAAATACATTTAAAAATATAAAAAAATGGGCACTCGCCGGTAGCGGAGCGAAGACCCAAGCTACCGGTGGTTAGGGCTCCATAGTGAGGAACTTTCTCACAATTTATTATTATTATTATTAATGGATGATATTGAGCAATTCCATTCAAATACATAGTAAATTCATGTTCAATGGTCGCGTTCTGTGCCATCCCAAAGAACTTTCTACCGAGAACTCTTTTAGGTTGTGGAACAAATTCCTCTGGAGATTATCCCACGAGAGATTGGGGTTCTACGGGAAAGTCGTGAACAGGTTTTTACAGAGTCGAGTCGTATGAGTGACACCATTGATGTTGCAAGTGTCTATAGGCTGTTAATCATTACCATCTTCATTGTATAAAAAATCAAGTAGAAAGAACCCAAGATTAAATCATTACGAAACATTTAAGTATATACCTGGAAGACCAATACTTTATCAGAAGGTGATGTACGAAGCCCTAAATATCAGCAAGCGAGCATGAACGAAAAGAACTATGAATATATTAGAAGTGAGTAAGGCATGTAAGATCAATCGAAACACGTGGCGTTCAGATCTCCCTGTCTACCCCTTAACACACTTAAATGAAGATAAATAGATAAAATATTCTTCTCCTTTCTCTTGATTTCTGTTGAACCTTTTTATATTGTATTTGTCTGTCTACATATACCGACATTTGATGTAGGTATTAAGGAGAACTTTGGTAGTAGATGGTCCCATTCCCAAACTGTTCATGCATTCTCTAATAGTCCCATTCTCAGATCGCCCCATTCCCAGATAGTCATGATGTCGAACGATCGAAATTAATCAAAGACAGGTGTACAGGGCATAGGTACTAACATATATAGCTTTTCAGTAATTGTTTATCAATAAAGAGCGATAAGATGCTTGCCTGTCACACCTATATGTTAACAAAAATATAAAAATAGATTCAATATCTCAACATAAAGGAATGGCGTGTAGTTTAAAAATCTAAAGATGAAAAGAACTAAAAGTTATTTATTTTAATTTTAATAGGAATTATTTTGAATCAACAAATATCTATCGACAATATAAGACGACGGTATCTAATCCTAAACATTAAATAAGTGTCTTTTTTTTCATAAAAATACTTATTTATTATTGAGTACAAAAAAATATTCTAAAATATTATTTGACATAGTGTAAGAAAATAACATTTTTCACAAATCTTTCTAACGGTATTTTGTTTTCTTGCAATTTCTAGTACTAGAGGTAACAGAACAGAAAAATTTAATCAAAAGTACGGCAAATGATTATAAAATTTTAAAAGGAATATATGTACCGTTGGAAATATTTTTGTATGTAATTTTTTTACGATCAGAAGCGATCTGTGAATTTGAATTTTAATATTATCATTAGATCAAGTTTGTTATATATCCTTAATTTCATTGTAAAATAAATTTAACATAATAATATAAATTTGCACGTCAATTCAATGACGAAACATTGGATCAGCTTTACATACTCGTATTAACACCTATATTGTTCATACCATGTTTCTGGCAAATAAAGATATTTCATGTCATTTCATTTCATTAGATTTAAATAAATATTTTTAGCGACAACCCTATTCCCAGTTTCATTACACGCAGTAGCGGTTAGCCAACTATTCGTTGTGCATTGCAAGTATTGCAATGCCACTCTTTTTGTACATTTTGCAACCTAATCCCCAGCATTCCATTCTAGACTTGTAGATGGCGCCAACGATACGATACTTTGTTTATGTAAGCCTGGTCCACAGACATTAGAATGCTTAGTAGAATCTCTCGCTTGTTACCGTCGCTTGTGCTTATTTGTTTACGGCTAGCAAATTTTTTATTTTAATTTTATCCAGATCATGAATTTATCCAGATAATGCTTTAACTAAAAATATTCCTTTAGTGCTTAGACTTGAAACAAGAACCCATTAACTTATGATATGAGTGTCATAAATAGTAGTAAATAAAGATAATATGTATTTAATAGTAGATCAAGCGGTATAGACAAAATTGTATAGTCAAGCAGAATTTATTACCGTCAAAGACAAAAGGACGAGATATGAAAGTCTAGACTTTTCTCCCAATTGGGTTTTTTATTGAGGAAGGTCGTACGTGTTAGCGAAAAGCCGAATCATTCCTCGGCCGGGGTTATGATTTTTTTATATTAAAGGTGCCTTGTTTGCTACGTTATTGGTATAAAATGACAATCAACCTCATAACCGTCTCAGCATGGTAGTAAGTGATTAAGCCTTCCAGGCCTTCAACAGCAAAAATGTAGAATAATGACCAAATTATTACTAATGAACACAAATATTTCGAACAAAATGTAGTAAAAACAAATGAAATGCGTATTTAGTACTGTAAGCAACCTACAAATAGCGTGATATAGAGTGTTACTGTCCCCGCTGCTGACGCACGTATCGTATATATATATATATATATATATACGAGCTTACTGGTGAGCTCAGTTTATAGGTAATTGGTAGTGACAGGAGCGAGTGGAAAACGGACGTTAGTACAAGCAAGACCACGGTGATAAATTCTATTTAATTAATCGCATTTACGTGAAATTCTAGTTCTATTAGGACCTTACAATAAATACCGCGGGATTTCTCACTCCATATGGGTGGGTTTTACGAGTAGGTAGGTATAAGTACTGTTTTATGAGTTTCATTATGATTCTCATTTACGTTTACTCGATAAAATATTTTCCTTTATAATTAGCATATTCATATACATTATTGCTTGTTGTATGTCATCAATGAAATTACGGAACTGTCTACACATTGAACTCTATTTGCATGGTCATTATTATTGTATAAACGACATTTCACAATGCCTAGTAAGTAGTAAGTAACATTATTTGATGCGTATTGCTTCTAGTACCAAACACCAAGCAAGCATAACCTGCCGAGTATGTTTACATTACGAGCCCATATCGGGCAGACACCTAATGCTTATGGTTTCTGCTCGCTTGGTGGTCGCGATACGCCAAATATGATGATGTCACTATTTTGCAATGCTTTGTAACTAAGTATTAAATGATGATTCAATATCTATCTGTGTATGTATTTATAAAGGATTCGCCGACATTCTAGGGTCATGTTCTGTCGACTAAGTTGTAATATCAAAATTAAAAATCGTATATAAACATAATCCATTTTTGTTAGCATCATGCAAAATATGTTGGCCATACAACATACATTCACTATTTATTCCTGTTGTACAATTAGTAAGTGCTTGCCTGTTCATTTTTCTATTCTTTTTTTAAATCGCTTTCTTGGGTTAGGTTGACTGCTAAGAAACGTTTTTAGCGACGAGCTCCCGTAATTGTACACACAATGTAATTTATCTATCCATCTATATATAACTTCACGGTAAATACCTTCCGGGGTAGGCAGAGAGAACCGAGCGCCATAAGACGCGATCCTGACACTTCACTCGCTTCTTTGATATTCATAACTCTTTTCATACACGCTCGCCGGTTTCTAGGACTCTTGACATCATCTTTTGATAAAACATGACCAATATGGGCATGGTAGGTTAGTCTTGGTCTTCCTCGGCTCCTACATCCTTCCACTTTTGTATTGTATATCTGTTTCAAGCGCTAGAACCTCGGAGTATTCTTCAATTGCCTCCAAGCACAGCTTTAGCACTTAGAAAAACTCGGAATGACTTCACCATCCACGGAAACTGCATTTAAATAGTCAGATGTCTGGAATCACCAATTTCTAGGCAATTCAAAATAGGAATAAGCCTAGTATAATCTTTCTAGCTACCTCGCTTTCAATTTATAAGTTTCACTTACCTGGCATGTTCTTTTAATTTTTAGCTTTAATTTAGGTGCTACATTTCAATGGGTTGAAATCCTAAAATAACTAAAACGTAGCTTCGGTAGTTTGGGATATTCCAGAAAATTGTAACGAATAAGAGAAATTAATCACGTTACAAACTGATGAAGACATGAACATCAATCGTAATCAATGATAATTAAAGCATGCATACAATGTATTTGTAACCTATTCAGAAACACCATTCTTACAAAACATTCAAATCCATCTGTCTAATTTCACGTTAATCCAAATCTAAACAAGTCGGCTGCCATAAATAAGATAGATCAAGATATGATAGGTATGTGAACAAAAAAATTGTCGAGGCATGAACCTGATGTAAAGATAACTAGCCATGTTGAAAGGGCCCAGATCCTTATCAGCGTTGGCGAGTCGCCTCTTACACGTTTTTGGGAGCTTGGTACATTACATGAATTTATAATCGTTATTTTATACGATTATTACTAACTAATTTTTCATTTTTTAAATCTATAATCATATCTTCACGCTAGTTCTCTTGCGAGGTAGGTAGCGAGCACCGGTTTTTTTAAAATCAATAATAAATTCGGGGTTTTTTTTATATTTTTGTGTGTAGTTTGAACATAACTTCATTTTGTGTCTAAGTATTGATAATACTTTTTTCTTCTTACTTATTTTAACTATGTATAAATTCATACTAGAGCAATATATCTATAGATGATATTATTTACATTGATAGTTTCTTATAACTATATAAGACATAACTGAAGGTAAGCAGTTAAAGTAGATTATGGACACTTACTACACAAGCAAATATATCAATAAATATTAAAAAAAATCATGACTGCTATATTCATAAACTCACATCCCTAATCAAAAATTCTAAAAACTTGAAATTTGATCGAAATCCATGTAGAAGTGAAATAAAAAAGAAGTTCTGTAAGGGAGAGTTTTTACGTGTCAAAACTGTAAATCGATTGAACCGAAACTAGGTGTAAGTATTCAAAAAATCGTAAACAAGAACCTATTTCGAGGATTTTCATTTTTCATACTGTCCCTAAGGCGTGAAATGACGATAAAAGTGTAAAAAAGATATTTCGATGCGATGTAGGAGAGATAGAAGGGGGAAAAGTGTGACTGCAACAAGTGGAGGGGAAGTCAGTTATCTGCAAACAAGAGAGCAAGTGGAACATCAATGAGAATTAAGGCTCAATCCAAAACAATTTTGAAATACCTACCTTAACTACCAGTACTTAGAGTTTCGGTTAAATATACAGTAAAATCTTTTTATTCGCGGGGCGCTTTTTATACGTTACGTAAAATAAAATCTGTTTAATCACAAAAACAGATAAATACATATTTAAAACATAAAATAAATGGTGAAATTTTGGCAGTAAGATAATAGATCGTAGAAGGTATGAACAGAATAGAAGAAAGGAGAGGATGGACAGTGAGAGAAAAAGTTTAGAACTACAAGGTGTGTTAATAGATATACTTTTACGAGCACGATATTTTGACGAGCTCGATGGCGCAGTGGTGAAACGCATTGCTAAGCTACTTTGACACTAACGCTCGTGGGTTCGATTCCCACACAGTACAAACATTTGTGTGCATGAACATGTCTGTTTGTCTTGGTCTGAGTATTTTCTATGTATAATAAGTAGGTATTTACAAAAATGTATTTACGTATGTTTATCAGTTGTCTAGTACCCATAACACAAGCTTCCCTTACTTTGGGGCTAGATGGCGCTGTGTAATTTGTCCGACAATATTTATTTATTTATTTATTTATTATTTATTTATATACAATGAAAAAGAAAACAGAATTTTCGGAAGACTGATGTTATATAATATAATAATAGGAACGGATAATAGGAACGGTAGGGGGTGAAATTAAAGAAAATACTCAGCAAAAGGGAAAAACCTACATATGCTAGATAGCGCGAGAAAGAACTGTAGCCTATGAACGCTTGCACTACAATCGTTTGCGCGTTGCCACCCACACTGTTGATATGCTTAGAGCTTACTGATAGCCTTGTTTATGACAACACAATATCCTCTGATCCAACTTCAACGATATAAGTGTAAATGATGTGGAAAAGATAAAAGAATATTCGACTCTATATAATACGAGTAGACGTAATTGAGCAGAAGATATGTCAGTCTAATGATGATGCTGTAATAATGAGAATGGTGAAGTTTTAAGCTGTCAAATCTATGTGTAAAATATAAAGCTGTTTATCCTCATTGGAAAGCAAAATCTGCCCAGGCGACACTAGTGCAGGTCGGTTAGTCCTATCCCTACTCATTAATTATGCCTCCCCCCCCCCTTCCCTTCTCCCCCGCCCCATTTTTATATACTATTCTCACTTATTTTTATACACTATCCTCTGGAATTACTTATTGGATCGTTTAATACGGTAAAAGTGACTTTTAAACAATTACATTCATTATAGGGAGATGTCTAGCAATGAATTTAGAATTTGACGATATTATAATATTTTAGTAATATCTGTCAATTTTGAAGAAAATTTTATTTGTTGCTAAAGTAAATAACAAATTACGTATAAGCGGTTTCTTTTTCACGTTGATGTCATATTGCCACGCTAAGTCCCTTGCGGGGTAGGCATGGAGAACGAGGCGCCACTGGACTCGGCCCTTACACGCGCCTCAAGGGTGTCGTGAATTCTGTGAACTATCAACGTTCTTTCGGCTATAATATACTATACATTATGCTATTATTGTATTCATCGTAAAATGTTATCCAGATATGACAGAAATCCTAGAACCAAGAAGGGCCTTATGCTAAAAAGTAAATAAAAACAAAAGTGAAGGGCCGTAGCTGCATTCGAAACGAAATTTATTCATTCTATACGAGCGGATGTGATTGTTTAAGTCACTTGGCATTTTCATAACACGCCTTTATTCTGTGAGTAATCATTATGGACGTTTTTTTTATTTGACAGTTCCGTTGTATAGCTGGATTTGTGTTTTAGTACGTAATTTGTAATAAAATTTTATCAACCCTTTTCCAAAATATTAAATCGAGTCAAATAAGCACATTCATTAATTAACCCGTTGAGTATCGCGAACCACACGTGTGGTTTTCATATTATGACACATATATATAACACACACACACTTAAACAAAGTGAAGGGGTGTAGGAGCTGAACGAGGACTAGACTCATCTCTTATGGTCTTTCGTGTTATATCAGAAGTCTAAAGTGCCTCATATCTTCTTTTTCCTAGCGTTATCCCGTTTCCTAATTCATTAGGATTGGTGGTCTCTAAGACTAAGGATTTGTGAAGATGCAGATTTTTACATGGAGCGACTGCCGTCAGACATCCACAACCCTGAGGGACAACTAGACCCCTCTTAGGTTAGGTCACGACTCCTGAAATATTATTTCCTGAACGTGCGGGTTTCCCCACGATGTATTCCATCACCGCTATAATTACGAATATGTAATAAATCTGAAAACACGAATTTAGCGGTACATGCCCACGCCAGGATTTGAATTGGGGCCCTGCTGGCCAATAGGCCGGTTATTTATCCACTGGACTATCCATGCCGAAGTGCTGGCAAGTATTCATGCATAATAAGAGTCACGAGTTTAACACTAGTAGCCAGTGAGATGCGTAAGGACCAAGCTATTTGTCCCCAGTTGTCTCTACCTATTCCGAAAGGGATATGGCGAGAACAAACATTATCTGCTGAGTCTTCATTGATTGTTCGTATCTCATGATGCTATTAATATGATATTTAGTGAAATAGGACACATAAGTGCTATGTAAACCTTTCCAAATTTCCGTGTTTAATCTAGCACAGGATCTAGTCCCCTTCTGAAGATTTGATTAGTTGTGCATAGAGCAGAAGAAGTTTAATTTCCCTTTTTTCTTGTACGGCAAATAAACTAGTGAACCAATTGTCACAGTATGTAATGAATATATAATGTACTAGCTGCTGCCCGCAGCTCCGCCCGCGTGGAGTCAAATAACGTAGCCTATGTGTTAATCCAGATCATAATCTATCTACGTGCCAAATTTCATTCAAATCCGTTCAACCGTTTAAGCGTGAAAGAGCAACAAACATCCATACATACAAACTTTCGCATTTGTAATATTAGTAGGATATAGGTAAGCAGAGAGAACCGAGCGCCATAAGACGCCTTCCTTTCGCACTTCGCTCGCTTCTTTCAGATTCATCTTCTTTCAGATCTGACGAGCTCGGTGGCTCAGTCGTGAATGACGCGACTTTGACACCAACGCTCTTGGGTTCGATTCCCACACACGGCAAACATTTGTCTGCATGAACATGTCTGTTTGTCTTGGTCTGGATGTTTTAGGAGAGGTAGGGCGCATCATGGCGGCCCATCAGGGGAAGTACCTTCACCTAACAGAAAACCGCAGCCAAATAACAACCCCCTAGAAGGTTGTTGCGTTCCTGCGTGTGATTGAGACCACTAGTAAGCTCCCAAGGAGTTGCTGTGTGAGCAGCAGAGGAGGCATCGCGCGAGTGATACTTAATATATCGCTAGCGTCAATAGGCTACGGTACCCGCTTTAGATCAGGTGGGCCGTATGCTTGTATGTCTCCCGAGCCGATCGAATTCATAGCTCTTTTCATGCACGCCGGTTCCTAGGACTCCTGACACCACGTTTTGATAAAACTCGGCCAATTAGATCATCGTAGGTGAGCCTTGGTCTTCTTCGGGAAATAAATGCTTCCACTTTCGCATTGTATATCTGTTTCGTCAATGTTTCATTCTCTACTATTTTTACACGTCCGAACCAACGGAGCATGTCTTTTCTTATCTTAACACCCACACTCTCTTTTAGATCAACTTGAGAATATTGGTTAGCATGTGGCGACCCGGTTCCTATGCACACTCTACAGATTTGTAAGTGATTTGGTTTTGAAAAGTCTTAAATGTTCAGCTTCTTGTGGTACAAGTGGTACAGTAAAAACCACTTTTTCGCGATTCTGTTATTTGCGGGTAAATTGAGATCATTTCACATTATTTGTGTTAAGACTAAAAACTTGTTTGATAAAAGCCGACTTCGCCGGCACCACCTTTTAGAGGTGTCGCAAAGTTTCTAATATCGGTCCCGCCGTAAAAAATCTGACCGAAGGTTTACGTATGGCAAGTGAACTGTGTAATCACTTCACTAAAATTGACTCGTATTTGGAGCGACGCCTTATTTTTAAAAGGAAAATTGATGGTGCCTGCCTCTGTTGAATATCAGACGAAATTAAAAGGCCTTTTCAAAGCGACAAAACAGGATAATATTGCCTAATATTATAAAACAAATAATTGAAGCAATGATATTTAATAATATTTTTTTTTGAATAGTTATTTTATGTTTTAAATATGTATTTATCTGTTTTTGTTGAATGATTGAATTGAATTGAATGCGAAGAAAACCAAAATAATGGTATTTGAAAGAGAGACAACCAGAATGAACACTAGGATTACGGTTGATGATGTAGTGTTGGAGCAAGTGGATGAGTGTGTATATCTTGGAAGCGCTTTTAGAAGCGATGGAAGGTACACCGCTGATGTGGAGAGACGAGTGAGTGCAGGGAATAGCGTGAATTGAGCGTTGGGTAAACTGTTTGGCAGCCGAAATCTAAGCCAGAAGGCACAGCTCGCTGTACACAACGCGGTGTTAATCCCAACGCTAACTTATGGAAGTGAGAGCTGGGTATGGCAGAGAGAGCATGACAGTAGAATAAATGCGGTCGAGATGCGAGCACTGCGAAAAAATTGTGGCATAACGCTTGCTGACCGCGTTCGAAATGATGACGTACGAAAGAGAGTTGGACTGAAAGAGACTGTCGGTGTTAAGATAAGAAAGGGCATGCTCCGTTGGTTCGGACATGTAGAAAGAATGCAAGATGAAAGAATGACGAAACAGATATACAATGCGAAAGTGGAAGGATGTAGGAGCCGAGGAAGACCAAGACTAACCTACCATGACCAAATTGGTCGTGTTTTATCAGAAGGTAATGTCAGGAGCCTTAGGAACCGGAGAGCGTGCATGAAAAGAGCTATGAATGTGAAAGAAGCGAGTGAAGTGTGTAAGGACCGCGTCTTATGGCGCTTGGTTCTCTCTGCCTACCCCGCAAGGGACTTGGCGTGAAGATATACATACATACATACATAGTTATTTTATGTTTTAAATATGTATTTATCTGTTTTTGTGTTTAAACAGATTTTATTTTACGTAACGTATACCCCGCGAATAAAAAGATTTTACTGTATATTTAACCGAAACTCTAAGTACTGGTAGTTAAGGTAGATATTTCAAAATTGTTTTTGATTGAGCCTTAATTTTGCTAGATCTGTGATAACCTGGTAATATTGAACCAGCGTATTACTGACTCCGGTTCGAATCCTATTCAACTGTATTCGTGTTTTCGAACTTATGTTTTCTCCGGGTTGTGAAGGTATCACGACAGTCACTCTAAGTGACTATCAGTATTTTCTTCAAATCGTTAGGCTTAGGTAGCGGACCCCACCAATGATTCCGATTAGGGAATGCGATATCGCTAGGAAGAAGCCACAACTTTGTCCTAACAAAATTTAAACTAAAACGAAACACAATGTCCCATATAAACCTTGATGTTTATTGAGTAAAACTGATATACAAGCAGGATTAACTATATCTTCCATTTATACTAGCCATATCCTAGCATACTCAGATACAGTAACGGGCAATCATAAACAAGTAGCAAACAACGTATTAATTAAAATAACACCCCAGAAAGTTCAGTAACCATGGCCAGAGACAAATAAACGAGTAGAGACATCGCACCGAATGACCATAAGGTCCAAGAACAATCGCCACATGTGGCCAGCGCGGCCACAGATTAACGAAAAGAAAAACAAAATTAATATCCATTTCACATCTCGTTTTAACATACATTACTTTCATATGGCTGTCCCTTTTGGACGTTCAACGAAATCATTCTTGGAAGTGTCGGGACCGGCGCACGCGCACAATGCGGGTGTTGTGAGCACGAATATGAAATTCGAAAAAAAAACAAAGAATATACGTCCGTTCGCTAAACCTCTGTTGGTTTAATTTCTATCAAACTCGGGCTAAAATCTACATCGGCAGATCCTTAAATCTTTTCATTTTGCGGTCATGTTGTTTGAAATCTTTGATATTGGAAGGCTAATTTTGATATTGATAAAACTCAGTCTACGTTTGTTTTTATAAACCCTAGGTTTATAATTCCTACCCTTTTAGGTTTACTTTTGGCGATATAATGACATTATCATTATTATAAACGAATCCTTAAATTAAACGGTACATGTGACCTTTCATGCTATACCTACTTTCATGATAGGTATGCCATTACGCAATGGTGATTTAGGCAACAAAGTTACACCTAAGTCTACTTGTAAGTCAGTCAAAAACTGAAACTGCAACCTTTGCGCACTTTTGTTTTTTGAAGCTGCGGATTAATGGAGCCGACATGCTCTCGGTATTTATGAAACTTTTAATGCGTAACTGTTACCGCAGCCTACCGACGTTTGCCAACGCTCAAGCCTTGCCGCCTACCTTGCACAAACCTGTGTTCATTCTATAATCTAAGTGTTTGCAGGAGAAAGCCTCTTTTAATATGATAACTCTGCTAATAATATTTTTCATCCCAATTTATAAGGATAAATTGTATAGAAATGGTGAGCGGTGCGCTTGTAGAATGAGGTAGTAGGCATTATATATAGAACAACTTTTCTGAACGCAATCCATTGTGCGATCAATAGAACACACAAAGTCACAAATGTCAGAAAGGCAAAGTCTCTCAAGCTAGAGATCGTTTATAATTCACACAGCTCATTTCTGACCCCAAACACAAGGCCCAAACTGGTGTCCAAGTACTCCCACTGCGACTACTAAATACGACAACAATTATGTGTGGTCGGAGTTAGACTCCTGTAGTAGAAGTCTTTAGGATGCTCTTGAATACTGTATCACTCTGTTGAGCATACTAAGCTTTTTGTTCATCTACTTATTAGACAAGTAGAGGCTATCGTCGTGGGCCGTCTGCCTGTTCCTCTCTCCTTGTCTCTCCTCTTGTCTATTCCACAAAAAAAAGTGTACAGACTGCGATGTAGGCATGAATGGAGTTTTATTGTTGCCAAATCATAATAGTTGATAAGTCACCAACGGCAATGAAATGTGAAAACCTTGTCAGTGGACCCCGGGCTCCAAAGCGAGGGCTTAGGATGCGACCGTGATTAACGCTCGTATAATGATGCAATTTGAAAATGAACCATTGATAATCGCCATAAACCAATAGTCCTTTTGACGGCGTATAAAGGCGAAAGAAACTCACAAAAACGTAGTGTTTTACCGCCTAAATATCTCAGCAATTCGAACCTACTGACCAATGGGGGGATATTTTAACCAATAAGCCGATAAGTGACGCGATCTTGATCCGTGAACTAACCAATATGAGCTACGCGTTCTACTTTACCCCCGACCATAGCAGGTAGCTAAGTTCTATCTCTCTATAACTTCACGCCAAATCCCTTGCGGGGTAGGCAGAGAGAACCGAGCGCCACGTGACTCGATCCTTACATATCTCACTCGCTTCTTTAACATTCATTGCTCTTCTCATGCACGCTCGCCGGTTTCTAGGGCTCCTGACATTACCTTCTGATAGAACACGACCGATTTGATCATGGTAGGTAAGTCTTGGCCTTCCCCGGCTCCTACATCCTTCTACTTTTGCATTGTATATCTGCTTCGTCATTTTTTCATCCTACATTCTTTCCACATGTCCGAACCAACGGAGCATGCCTCTTCTTATTTTAACACCGACGCTCTCTTTCAGACCAACTCTGTTTCTAACATCATCATTGCGAATACGGTCTACAAGCCTTACGCCACAAATTTTGCGCAGCGCTCGCATTTCGACCGCGTTTATTCTACTTTCATACTCTTTCTGCCATACCTAGCACTCACTTCCATATGTTAGCGTTGGGACCAGCACTGCATTGTGTATAGCGAGTTGTGCCTTCTGGCTCAGGTTTTTACTGCCAAGAAGTTTTCCCAACGCTAAGTTACTACGTAATTATCATCTCGTCGGTTCTCCATCAGTTTTTTCCTTCAAGATAATCGCCCAGCGTTGTCAAAGTCCTGTTCCGAATAGGCCTTTATTAAGCCCTGTTAAATTATATACTAAAATACTTATGTATGTGATATACGCTCACGGTATTATTCTAATACAATGCTGATTCATAAATATATTAGTATCGCCCACGTTTATAATACAGATATGGTAGGCCTCTATTGCAACCACTACAAACATAATAAACTCAACGGTTTATGTGTTTATAAACAACGCAAACAAGTTTTTTTCTAAAGCAGCAAGCAAGCAATTTTGTATACAACGTCGGGAGGAAATACTACGCATCCGATGTAAAGTGGATAACATTAGCCTATGAACGCTTGCAGTACAAGTAATGTAGATATCGCGCGTTGCCGTAACTTAAGCGTAACGCCTCAGGAGCTTACTGCTAACCTAACTCACCAGGGGCAACACCAGGGGCGACAGTCGTGCAATCTTACTTTCTATTATGATTAACATTTAATTTCAATGTGTCTAAGTAATATATGTATAATGTTGAATATTATATATTTTATTTAAACATGAACATTTTACCCATGCGCAGTAATAACCCCGTGGTATAATAACCGATCCTGGCAAGGGTATGTAATTTGCACTCGTTCGAAAGTGAAGGAAAACTTCGTGAGGAAATCCATACGTTCAATAAAGTATAAATTAATTATATTTTCATTTACTAATATTGCATTGCATTCACTAACAGTATTAGGTGAGTACTGGCGGGCGGCGCTAGTTGCATCAACTAATTGGCTGTGGAAGCACACAAAGTTCACATCAAATATCATAAAAGTTTATTGAACCCTCACTACACTAAAGGCAAACAAACATTGGTCTCCTCTCCTACTTTTCATTTTCAGTTTCGCCTCATTTGAGAATTTAAATTTCAGAAGTATCAGGACCACATACTTGAAAGAAGGTTTACATTCCCGACCGCTCCTGCACTTCCAGACTGCGTCGCTAAACGCGCCTATTCGTTTGTAAATAGGATTTTCGCGTCGATCTCTTCAGTTAGTGATTACCCACCCATTGCTGTAACCTTATACTGTCCTGGCAAGATGGCGACTTCGACATTATTTAACCTTTTATTAATGAAGTGTGCTGTGTCCTCTTTTTACACGGCACGAGCTTCCAAGTGTCGGGGTGAGTCGATAGTCAAATTTTATCGATTGTCGATACTAGGTCGATACACCTAAGTATTGGTTCAGGCATAAAATCTACTTCGTTTCATACAATATGTCTATACTAGGCATACATTTTATCCGCTGTTGTGGCTTTGTGGTGTATGGATATGATATTCTGTTTTTACCTTATGGAGTTATTGAATCAATTATTTACCAAGGTACTCACAAAATTCACACAAGGTTTGTAAACTTATTGCTTTACTCTACCATTAAAGTCCAAGACAAGTATCTATGGTCTCTCTAAATATTAAAATACGAAATTTACTCTATTTGTGTGTTTACCTTATCACGACTAAATTTCTCTGAATGTCATCAGATCATAATGTTATTTAATACAAAGACAATTTATGAACTAGACTACTTATTATCGTAACGAC
The DNA here is from genome assembly GCA_947507595.1 of Pyralis farinalis. Taxonomy (NCBI): domain Eukaryota; kingdom Metazoa; phylum Arthropoda; class Insecta; order Lepidoptera; family Pyralidae; genus Pyralis; species Pyralis farinalis. The sequence continues at coordinate 7,563,135 of OX382282.1, read as the reverse complement.
GACAACTGCCTAGACAGTCAAAACTGCGGGTATCGACAGTAAATTTCAAATGCTACATATAATAAAATAGTACATGGGACACTAACGGTTGAGTTTGCGCATTGATTTTTAATTTGTTGGTAGTACAGCTAAGAGGTCACGTTTAACACTCGAAATACGATTGTAACTGTTTTAATCAACGACATAAGAACGATACAAATATCAAAGTGTAAAGCTTCAGCTGCACTTAGCTGTACATAACATCGAATAGAAGATATACATCATATTATAGAATCTTTTACTGTCTGTCTGTTGTGCTTTTCCTGTACATAATCGCTTCAAAGTACAGTTTAATGGGATCATTGTTTTTGTAGCTCTTGTAGATAATATACGTTAATGTCAAATTTAGATTATATAGCGAAGTGTTTATTACATTATATAGATGTTATCGATAGACGTGTGACATCCCCAGACTCCCTAGAGCACGGGTGACTGAGCTAAGCATTCCCGACGCGGGTCCCGAGTTAAACTACATGATTTTCGCAGAACAGCCACCATGCACGCTTCGGTGGCTAATTACTGGACACGTCTTTGTTAGCAATCTCATAGCGTTAATTCGTCAATGCGTTAGGATTTATTAAAAGTTATAACTGAATTTATCAGTTTTTTGGATAAAGGTATTTGGGTTGCAATTTTTAAAAAGGATAGCCTTAATTGTAGTACAAATTAAGGTTATCTTTCTTTAAAATAGTAATAATGTATTTACGTAAATGTGTTTATCAGTTGTCTAGTACCCATAACACAAGCTTCGCTTACTTTGGGGCTAGGTGGCGCTGTGTAATTTGTTCGACAATATTTATTTATTTATTTATATACATAACAGCTTACACTAAAGTGTTAAATGAAATTGTTTACTACTAACAAATTGTCTAAATGCTATTTTGTCTCCAGCTTAAATAGAAAATAATACACAACTTTAAAATTTAATATAATTTTCAGATGTCAAAACTTTAAATTAATGATCATCAATAATTAATTTCAACATAGTTTATACTATCTTAATACGCACGCAAATCACGCAAGGGATTTGGCATGAAGATTTAAATAAATAGGAAATAAATAATAATTTAAAAGACTAGAAAACTTGACATTCGACATTGTTTTTGATTATTACCTAAATATCCTATTCGTTACTTAATTAGCAAAAAAGTATTTTTTTATTTTTATCAGAATACCGCAAAGCCGAAAGGAAGGATTATGATTTTAACAGACTACATATGATTGTATTTATTATTATTCCATCGTAACATCTAAAGTACTCATCCGATTTTGATTATCTAAGTGTCGATCGATTCGTTACAATGGTTCGGACGACATAGGTTACATTTTTTGAACTGTAAATAAATACGGTCTCTGTGGCGTTAACAAGAGGAATAAAAACATGTTTCAACAATGTCCTGTAAGTCCTGTAATATGTATATCATTGAGAGATTTTAAATTAATACAAACATGTTGTTGTATATAACATTTAAATTAATAATATGATCATTATTATTAATGCCAATTTTTGTTAATAATTACCATTAAAATATTTATTTATATAATTGTTTTTTTTTATTTTCATCTTGGTACTCGTATCTTTTATTTATAAATGAATTTAGGACAATCCTAACGTAATTATTATGATCTCCTCGTACTCAACTCAGCCTTTTGCTGTCCTCTACTCAACATAGGCCTTCACTGTCGATCTGTTCACTGATCTGCATACAGAATGGTTTCCCCACGAAAATTATTAAAATAAAAATTAAGTTAAATAACTAAAACACATCTACGGAAAATTAAGAAACAATATAGTGATTAATTCAAATGTTTCTGTCGCCGAATCGTACCTACGGCGTTCCTGAATTTTTTATAATAAGATTTTCGAACCATACCAGCTGCCTGCCACTTACTTACTGACTTACTCAATTCCGCCACCGAATAGTTTGAATTAATCCCTAGCTTGTTTACAACTATATTAGAAATAAACATTGATATAAAAAAATTAAATCCGATTACGGATAATATTTTTTATATCAATGTTTATTTATAACGCTATAACCTGCATTGATTACATTTCTTTTAAATTAAAATGATTATAATTGTTGCTGATTTATCGGAAAGGAACTTCAGCAACTAACTTGATGTTAGTTTAATTTTTATTGCGCTTTTTTAAGCAGTTATAAGCAAACACTTGTTAATAAATACTACTTACTAACGTATGTTATATTATATGTATGTTATATACATATAATTACGTCAAGTTCCTGTATTAATACTTTCACCCTTCAACCGAAGGGGTTTAGAGTATACTCCACCACGCTGCTCAAATGCAGATTGGCGGAGGCTTTTGAGTGTTTTCAAGCCTGAGGACTACTGACTTAGCTTAACGACTGTCATCTATCGAGAGCAGCCGGGACCGACGGCTTAACGTGCCCTCCGAGCACGGAGAAACTCGAGATAGATAAACTCATCCATAGACAGGCTATTATAATAAATACTTATATATAATATATATGTATATTATATATAAGTATATATTATGTATAGTGTGTACCAGAGAATTGTGCAGATTCAAAAATGGATAAAACTAGATTGAAAGTGGCGGACAAAATTATCTTAAATATACTCGTACTTCTTTTAAATTAATGTTGATGATTTAACATTATCATTGCACACATGATAAGTTATGAATTGCGTATATTCCGATGAATTAAATTAATAATAATAATGATCAAAGTTAGTTCAAAGTTATTTTCATGAAAATAAGAATATGTATATAAATCTCTTCGAAAAAAGGACTTTTTGCGTAAATAATAAGTTATTTGCCACATATTGGAAAATATACAATGGAGGACTTAACTCTAAAATCGAAAGAAGAAAACTATGAACCTTTTGCTTTTTTAATTAACAAAAATGGCTACGTTCAATCTTTCGCAGAAGTTTTTTGCAAACTACAAGTTGCAAAAATGATGTTAAAATAATAAAAAAAAAGATTATTATATTGAAAGAGTAAAATATAAATATTGATATTTTTTTTTAGTATAAAAGATAAAAATTCTTTATTTGCCTTTAGACCCTCACGGGCACTTAGCCACGTCTTAAATTCTTGATATTATATCTTATTAATTTTTCAAAGATTTGATTTCTCTTTTTTAATCTACCAGCATTTCAAATGACTATTGGTGAAGAAGAAATGCCAAAAGAAACTTTAATATAGGCCAATATAGGTCTTTTTTTTCAGATCATCTATACATATTACAATAAGTATAATTATATGAGTGTGCATATAGTGATATCAAGTGGTACAATTAAAGTTATATTAATACATATGCTGAATCATTTCCAAACATCTCTGCCAGTTAGATATTCATCGATTCTATAATAACCCTTCTCACATATTTTTTCTCACATAGAGTATTTTTGATGTGCCTTTTGAAAATATTGTCAGGCAAGGACAGAACTGTTTCAGGTAATTTAATATAGAATCGAATACAATTTACAACAAAGGATCTATAAGTCTTAGCAAGCCGATGTACTGGCATCGCAATCTATTCCTGCTTCTAAGATTTTCGCCACATTTTGAAAACGACTTTATATTTTTACGGACATACATTATGTTCTCATAAATGTACTGAGAGGTAACCGTGAGGATATTTATTTCTTTGAATAGTTTTCTAAGTGATTCCCCGGAGCCCATGTTATAAATAGAGCGGATGGCTCTCTTTTGTAATATAAAAATAGTTTCAATATCAGAACGCTCTTCCTCACAACAGTATACCATATGACATAATGCTGTGAAAGTAGCTGAAATAGACTAAGCGAGCAGTAGCCACATTCGTCAATTGTCTAATTCTCCTAACGGTATATGCTCTGCCAGCTGAGCTTACTGGCCAGTTTATTCATGTGGGGGTCCCACTGCAATTTTGAGTCTATCGTAATTCCAAGAAATACAGTATTATTAATAAATTCTAGCACATTATTGTCAATGAAAACTTCTGTATTGGCAGAAGCCACATTTGGAAGAATAAATTTATTACATTTAGTTTTAGTTGAATTTGATAAAAAAATATTGCATGTGAACCAATTTAGAATATCAGATAGAACACTATATTTACCTTGTCAATATTTTCGCACCGGCGAGCAACATTAAAAATTAAAGAAGTATCATCGGCAAACAGTAGTATATCCGCCGTTTTCGGCACCATGTAGGACAGATCATTTACATATACCTACCAAAAAATATTCTAAATTCTATTACAAATTCGTTCAGTTGAATAAGTCCGTCTAGAAGACCATAATCAAATTTAATTTTTGTAGTGAAGGCAGTGAAAATCTTCACTAAAGACATTAGAAGGCGCTCGTATATTGCACATGTATACAAGCACCACCTGCTTGGGATCCAGTCCTAAAAATAATCAAGTCACAAACCCAGAGAGCTATCTACTAAAAAACGTTCGGACACTGTGAGCGATTTTTATGTGAATCGGAACATATATAATTAATCCATCCATGTCGGTAGATGTAATAATTGAATAACCAATGAAAGACAAATATCACCTTAGTCTTCCTGCGACCACGGACGCTGCAAAGCGTTCGAAACGTCAGGTTCAACAAAATAAATAAAATACGCGATATTTCCGTTAAAAATTGTTTAATTCAATGTATACAAGCACTTATACAAACTGGGTGGCCAACATACCGTTGGATCATATAGAACCCATCACTACACAGTACGCGACCATTGTGCTTTAGATTTCATTACATAAATACATCGAACTGATAAAAGAGCCTGTTAAAAATCCTTCAACGACTGCGGCATTGATTCTAAAACTAAATGTCTGATGTTTATCAAATATGTCGTATTTTGGAATCCGTCCGCCGTAGAAATGTTAAAATTATAACATTCAACTCAAAACAAGTCGTCGATATTTATAGCGAATTATAAGTAGATACATCCATATAATTGCACTTTCTTTATTGTGTGTCGAGCGTTTTCGGAATTATGTGCATATTTGTAGTTATCACTTGCTCGGCGGTGAAGGAAAACCGCACGTCCAAGAACGGCTGTCGCTCCATGTAAAAATCAGTATCTTCGCCAAATCCTTAGGCTTAGGTAGCGAACGCCAATCCTAATCGATTAGAAAAACGTTTTCACTTTCTTTATTGCATAGGGTGACTCCGTTGGTTCGGACATGTAGAAACAATGCAGGACGAAAGAATGAACGAAGCAGATATACAATGCAAAAGTGGAAGGATGTAGGAGCCGAGGAAGGCCAAGACTTACCTACCATGACCAAATTGGTCGTGTTCTATCAGAAGGTGATGTCAGGAGCCCTAGAAACCGGCGAGCGTGCATGAGAAGAGCAATGAATGTTAAAGAAGCGAGTGAGATATGTAAGGATCGAGTAACGTGGCGCTCGGTCCTCTCTGCCTACCCCGCAAGGGATTTGGCGTGAAGTTATAGACAGATATGGTGAATTTATTTACACTGAAGAGAGATTTTGCGCAAGATAAAGAGAGCCCTCTGTAATTGGGAGAGGTAACACCTTCTCTTGCTGCGTACACAATTCTGTACAAATATGTCCACGTACACATTTTTTTTCACAATATACGTTAGTACAGTCGATTGTCCTTTTGGCTCGAGTGACAGTGACTCCATTTCACCCTCTAATTATTGTCCCTTATAAATCTTATAGAAAGCTGTAGATAAATAGAAATATCTTAATGTTTACTGCATTACTGCGGGTGAACAATGAGCTTCACGTAACTACATTGTGGTAATCAAGAGAGGAGGTTTTATTATGCCTTGTACATTTTATATAACACATAAGATGTTTTGGCTACATTAAGTTGATCAAGACCGTTTAAGAAGTCTGATATGGTAATAAGTCTGCTCACGTTTGAGATATGTTCGATTAAAAAAAATATACAACGAACTGAGGCGGTAGGAGCGCCGCTAGTTCAGTTGCTTTCGGTCATTAATCTAGCAGATTATTTTTGACTATTTGAATAAAACCGTTGTAACCGTTCAATGTAATAAAATTTCAGCCTGTTAGATTATGGAAAAGCCGTCAGTTGTTAATAATCACTTATTACTGGCTCTGCCATTTCTGTATTTTAGATCTAAACATTAAAAATTTTTTTTAGGTCACAATACGCTTAGGCTATTTTAGAAATTCCTTTTATTCTATTTAGAGTTAAAAGAATCAAGGCAAATGACCTTGGTTTGCACTAGGTCCTAAAACTAGTCTTACAGGTTATTTGCTGCCAATGCATCTAAAAATAATGAGAACAGATCTAAGTATTTTATAACATTGGTACAACAAAAGCTCAAAAATAATCTACATGTTAGAATATAAATATTTGTTAAACTTATAGTTACGTTACTGGGCCCACTTGAATGTCTTAAATTAATTAACTGGCGACTTCTTACCAATCAAATTTAACCGCCCAAATATTATATTAACCATCAAACCGTTATATTTGAATTATCTTTATAACTGGAACTTTTCGCTACATCGTTTTGTTTAACTTATTCATTTATGTTATGTAAAACACATCACGCTTCAAACAACACATACTACGAAGAACAAATAGAAACAGATTACAATGCTTTCGCCCGTCTAGTTAAAAATATTGTGTAGCCTCCTATTTGATGCCAGATATCCATCATAGCATTTTCAAAAAACATTTAATATAACAATTCAGCACCCCGTACTGTTTTATTACATATAGTACTAATCATTCTTCCTCCTCTATCAATGCTTGCTATAATTACTATAGGAAATAATAAATTAATCAAAACATCCATTATTTGATTCAGTTAATCACTGTACAAATTTATATATATTACGCCCCGGAGGGCGATAGGTACTTCAGCACCCTTGGATCTTTGTCTTCGATGGATATTGATAGCAGGATTTATGTAGAATGAGGGTAAGTTGTTATGATTAACTTTAATTGTGATGCTTACTTTTTAATCAATGTTAGTATGAATAGTAGAATAGTAGTGGTAAAGAATTTCTCTTCCCTTCTAATAGAATAGTAGCTCATTTGACTTATAAAAGAGGTATACAGCGACTTTTTAGTATCTTTATGGTGGTTTCCGTTGTTTCTTACGAATGGACGTTAATTTTCAAATCTTTCCATTCCTCTTGACTTCGACCAGACAATTAAGACCACAGACCTAGAAATTTTACACTACTGTATTACTCAACTACACAGTGGGACTGAATATGTTCTTTCATTCATAGAATCGGTAATATTACATAAAATATTTTGTATCTAACGATGCGATAAGAATATTCCAATTAAAATCGTCTTAAACATATTCTAAATATGTGTTTCCGTAAGGACAGACAAACAGACAAATGTTTAAGTGTTTTTATATTTCATCGACGTCACAATTTATTTTTCCAATGCTCATAAACAACCGTAAAGATAATAAAAGGATAAAACATCATAATTTAACACAAGAACATTATGCAACGGTATCTGAATCTTTCCACTACCTACTGTCCATGTGGAATTTCAGTTTTTTAATCTCTTTGGGAAAGTGATCTATCGTAACGAAAACGTTATGATAATTTGCGAACAAAAATGAACAAAGAATAAATAATTAAATTGTAAAGAAAATAAAAACTTGTACGTACAAATTTTAATAGGTATTATACGAGTATCAGTAAGCTCCAGAGATATTTCACCGCACCCGACGCTTCTGGGGAGAATGGATTATGTTATGAAGAAATTATTATAGGTCTCTGCTTGCGGTTTGAGACTTGTTTTACAAAGATCTAATTGAAACCTTTCCTAATCCTAGTATTTTACATTCCAGTATTACATTCTTCATTTGGATTATGATGAAATTGTTGATAAAATTGAGTATAGGTAAGCAGATCTTCTGATCTGCAGGCGAGACCAGCTATAATAAGTGTTAGGCAATCGCATACGAAATCGCCGGCTGAGAGTGTGTAAAGGTTTCTCAAACAATGTAAAAGAATATTTTGGTATATATTAAAATAAATGAAAATGGTAGGTACGAGATCTATATATTGTCAATATAATTCATTTGATTGAAATGATAGTAATTATCACGACTTATTATATTATTAATCGAGATTAATACAATTCTACTTTCAAATTAGAAATATAATCTCCATTATTAACAAATAGTATTTTTGTCACTACGGATAATAACGAAGTTTTTCTACAGGATAGAATCCTTAACATTTTTATGGTTCTCACTTTAAAACTTGAAATCGGAACATGTCATTATATTTGGCAGATTTTCTTAAACTTGCTTTTCATTTGACTCCACTAAAATGTTTTCACATGCATATAAAATAGGAATGAATATTATCATATAAAAAGACAGTTTTATCTTCTCTACAAAATTGATAAATTTAGACACAGAATAACTATTAGTAGGTAATACATTTTCGATCATCCTACCAACTCTTTCGTCAGATCATGTCCATGGAGTAAAATCCCGAATTGTTCAGCGTATAGATCTATTTTTTTCTCAAATTCATCATAAGTTTTGGGAAAATTTCTACTCCTACTACTTGTTAAATGAGATCTTATGATTGAATTAAACAATTTTTAACGAAAGTATCGCGTGTTATTTATTTTGTTGAACCTGACGTTTCGAATGCTTTGCAGCGTCCGTGGTCGCAGGAAGGTGACATTTGTCTTACATTGGTTATTCAATTATTACATCTACCGACATGGATGGATTAATTATAGGTATATGTTCCGATTCACACAAAAATCGCTCACGGTGTCCAAATGAATAAGACAATACTAGATCTTATGAGTTATGAACCGGATCAAATTTCAAACGTTTCCTATTATTCTGTCATGCAAATATGATGTTAATTCTACTACTTATTTAGAACAAATCTCAATCCTGAATTCCTACTTAATCTAGTTTCTCATCGCCTCATTATGAATTTCAAAACCGCCGTACTTCTTACCCATTTCGGCTAGATTTCCAAAAATATTTTATTTATTGTAACAAACAGGATGGATCTTTAAATAATTGAGTGCATTAAGATAGTAAACTAGCAGACGGCATTTTCCTATTTGTATTATTAAAAATGTGTTCATCATTAGCTTCTGTCCGAAGCTTCACATACCTACGTCTTTTTTTTTTCTTTTAGTTATCCCGTTTCCTAATACATTAGGATTGGCGGAGTCCGATACCTACGACTAAGGATCAGTATTTCGTATTCTCGCCAAAATACAGATTTTTACATAGAGCGACTGCCAGACTGTCAGACCTCCACAACCCTCAGATTTCCATTCATACATTCTTCTCCAAGTTCTAGGCTACCTCATTACCAAATCTCACCAGAATCAGTTCATGGGTTTTGTAGTAAAAAGTCAAACAGGTAAAGTTTTGTTAATGAATGGTGAAGTGATTAGCTATTCTACTTTATGATTATGATATACTAACAGAAACCCCCAACATCGTCCGCGCTTATTCCGGTATACCTGGGAATCCCCTTATTCTTACTTTGTTTATTTTTGCTCAGCCTTTAAGCGACTTGTCGTGATCTTGGATAGCCTGCAACCTTCCTCAAGAAGTGGGCTATCAAAAGCAAAAAAATGGTAGTTCCAGAGATAAGCGCGTTCTAACAAACAATCTGTTCCGCTATATAAATTACTATAGATACAGATAAATTAGTAGTTGAAAAGTTTGTAGTTGAAGAGTTGAGTTGAGCGTTCGATATTGTGATCATACGCTCATATTTCGCTTCGGTATTGTGTGTACGTAAATATACACGAACAAATCACAGCACTGATTTTATTCGTATTTTGTATGCACATATTATATTGAAATGTAGTGGCGATGAAATTTTATTTAAATATGTAAACTTTAGTGACCGATGACGTGATAAGATAAAGAACTAATGACTTAATGCTTAGACTCTTAACGTTTTCCCAAAGGTTGACTGATCGTAAGTTAGAATTCTTATCAGCCAACCTTTGGAAAAGCGGCTTACAATAATAGACTGTGAATGAAGTAAACATTTGTTTACTTCAAAATACATACAATATTTATTACAAAATACAAAAATAAACTCATTAAATTAAATATTCCTTATATTTTCTTTGAGGAATATTCTCTTACAGAAAATAATTCAACCTTTAACAACCAATTAATAAAAAGATCCTTTGAGTACAATGTGTCTTCCAAATTAGAATCGATTTCGATATTTTTTTTATTAGGAGGTGTCAATCAATAAATTAAAGAGGTAATGACAAACAGATTGTTGTTACTGATTGTCTAATGATAGCAGAACTTTACCTCTGTTGGAGGAAAGCATAGGGTATTTTCATATCCATTAACTGCAATTGTTAACACAATCAATATCTACGTATCTAGGTAATCTACGTACGCTAAAAGCCGTATGCAGTCGAATTTAGACAAAAGTAAAATATTATTAGCCTATATTTCGCATATAAGATACAAGTACCCATAGGAATGTTGTTACAAAGTTTCTAATAAGAACTGGTCATAAGAATAAAAAGTGAATATTCCAGATTAAACATTGGGGATAAATCTAACCAGCTTTAACAAGGTTATCACTAATTATTCGGTATATAGTTAATCGGAGAAAAGAGATATCTCATTTTCGTTTTCCCTATTGATCTAAACCTACGAATTAACAAATCTTTTGAGATTTTCTAATAGATATAAATTCCTCTATTCAAAAAATCCATTTTTGTTAAATCAAACTTTCACAAGTTACAATTTTGCAATTCTTTTTAGGATTTAACACTAACAGTGGTATACGTTCATGCAATGTAGAATCTGCCTGATGAAAAGCAGATAAATAATTATAATTAATAAGACTAATTACATTACGCAATAATGAAACACCAATTAAAATCAACGACTTAATAATAAAGCGCAATAATATTTTTTGATGATATTTTGGTTAAAACGTAAAAAATAATAATTTATGACTCATAGTTGCCGCTTAGTTATTTTTAGCATTGTTCTTTGCTTTTATTTAATTAATTTGAGTAAAAAGTCGCATGCTTCTCTGTATTCACCAACATGCTAAGTTTAATGGCCACACCACCAAAATTTTTAATCAAAATTAACTGTTAATTCCATTCTTTAGCAAGCACTCACACTTACCTAAAAGTAACATTTATTATCTTCAATCATTTCACATAAAAAATTAATACTTTATAATTTTTATATCAACACAATAATCACTGCACAATATTATAAAGTCACGCTGTATAAAATCTTAAAATTTTTATATAATCATAACAAAGACCCGTCGTATTACTAATACCGGTTTAATAATTTTTACAAGTAATAAAAGGCGCAGGGAAATTAAAAAAAAAATATCGGTATACAATTGGACAACTAACAAAGCAGTGTCTCGTAGCTATCCGAAGCTGTACTGAAATTCTAAACCCCGCATTTGGTGTCCATGTCGAACACCCCCCATTACTGAATTTCTCACTGTGACTAAAAGGTTATAACTCGCTTTGTAGGGAACCTACATTGTATTATGTGTCGACCAAATAAAGTTTAAATTGCTGCAACATGTAAAGCCAAATCGGACTTTTAAAGAAACTTCCATTCGAATACAAGGCTATGAGAACGTATAATTTAAAGACGGAGTTGTGTAACCGAACATTCGAGTATAGTCGTCTCTTTTTCTCTCACTGTACAGGTTGAGCTTTTTGCGTTGCGATGTAGGATTGCTCATTTTTTGCTATTCTGTATTGGATTACGTATTATTTTGTGAATTAGATTGTGTCGTGGTGTCATATTTTCGCTTAGTACCTGATGGTTTTAGCAGGATGTCTTTGGAGACAGACAGGTTAGCTATTTTCATATTACAGTTGTTTCATGCTAATATTATAATGCCTAAAATGTCTTAAAAGCTTTGTAAAAAAAACTCTGTGACGATATAATATTTTTATATATTTATTTAACAAAAGACACTCAAAGTCACAAATATTAGTTGTAAAAAATTTATTAAATATAATGTAATTAAAAATACGTAATTGAAGCTAAAAATAGATTCGTGCAATCAACTACATATCTGCAAAATTGTCTATCTTTTTTTTTATCTTTAAAGAAAACACGCATGAGTTAAGATATTTTATGTTTTCTATACTTTCTTTATTTAAGAAAATATCTTAACTATTACATATTTCACTCAAACTTTAAAGTAAGGAAGATAGATGTATTTGCGATTATGTTCTTGATCGTATTTGTCTTTGTCGATCGTATCTATTTTTTCTCAAAATTATTTTAATTTTTCTTTCGGCACCGTGAAACAGGATATTTTGTAGTAACTGCAGATTTGTCGTACCTGTAATATAATAAATACATTTAGAAGACAATTGTAAACACCAACAAAATAACAATAAAAAAACAAAATAAGTATTATTAATATATTCCGGTGTTATTTTGCGAAAAGTCAATTTGAACAAAACTACTCTGTATGTTTTCGGCACTAGCTCATGCAAAATAGCGACGGCCGGCATCCACCCACTACCGTTAGCAGATGCGTGCCGTTGCTGCCAGGACCTTGATCGTCGTCACTGCGATTGTCCACTTCTTGAATAGGAACCACATGCATCCGCCAACGACACTCAGCTATGGTCTCATTATGCGAGGGCACTTGGTTGATATTGACAGAAACTTTTCAACATAATGAGCAACGTAATTTCTCAATTTCTTTTCAACTAGTTATAAACAACTATTTTTCCTGTGTGGGAATCGAACCCACGAGTCTTGGTGTCAAAGTAGCATTGCTAAGTACTCCGCCATCGGGCTCGTCGCCTTGGAAAAAATGATTTAAAATGAAAAAACGCCTAGAATAATACTTACAACACAAACTCCATAATGTACGTGAGCGGATATGCAGAATAAGGTTAAAAAGTACAGAACAGCTGTTTCGAAGGTTGGTATGTAGAAGGAAGTTGCCACTCCAGCCAGCAGAGGCCAGGCGAGCCAACTGATTACATCGCACTTCTGACTAGTGATCTCAGCAACAATCACGCGACTCTGGAAGAATCGAAATCTATTAATTAACTATACTCGTATATATGCATATTATATATTTCTGATCATCTACGGCAGAGACAACCAGAAATACAGACTAATTGGTGGGGGAAAACATGAAAAGGGAAGAAGGAGGGGAAAAGATTAGTAATAGCCTAGTGAGTACAGAATAAGCCTGTTAAATGACTGGTCTTGGTTCAAATCGGGTGTGGAGCATGAAAACCAAAATTATTGTTTTCTATTTTATGACTTCCGGCGGTGAGTGAAAATCTCGTGAGGAAACTCGTACGTCCAGAAAATTACATGTAGAAAGATGTGTGGCCTAACCTAAGAAAGATCTCAATTTCCCTCTGTGTTGTGTGGATCTGGAGGCATTCGCTCCACGTTGAAATCAGTATCTTCTTAGGTATAGAACTCCGCCAATACTGAGGTAAGACGAAAGAAGAGGAAGGTGGCAGAAGCACACAAAGTAGTAGAGAGCGACAATAGAGGTAGGGTGTATCTAGGCTGCCCGACTGGGGAAGTACTACCTCCTCTCACAAACCCGCATTCAAATAACACCTCCCTAAAGGGTCGTTGTGTTCCTGCGAGTGAGTGAGATTACCAGTAAGCTTCTTACCAGTCGGCCGAGGCAACGGGCGATCGGTACTTGCTGTATTAATGTTGTTCTACACTTCTTTGTCTTCAGGCTATAAAAGCATACAACAAGTTAACACAACTAGAAGCATTGACGTCTTTAAATCCAAACTGAAGTTGTGGTTATTCGAGAGATTTTTTTACACTTTAGACGAATATTTTAATGATAATGTGACAGTTTAACGATAATTTAATTTGTTTTTAATTATTATTTTAATATGATTTATTTTCGAAAACATACTTAAAACAAATAAAAAGCCGGTACTTGCTAACGCCAAACATATATGTTTCCCTCTGTTCTACCGTACCTATCGTAGTGTAACTCCTCTTATACTACGGTAATCGTCCAGGGAGGTGTAATTTGACCGCGGTTTTCTGTGAGGTTGGAGGTACTTCTCTAAATTCACCCTCTCTTAGCATCCAGACTAAGGCAAACAGAGAAGTTCATGCACACAAATGTTTGTCCAGGTGTGAATCGAACACACGACTGTTAGTCTCAAAATCGCATTATTAACCACTGCGCCATTGTGTTATAAGCTATGTTTATTATATACAATATCAGGAGACATACAAGCATACGTCCCACTCGCTAGAGAGATTACGGTAGCCTACGTAATTTCTCAATCGTAATTCAATCACAGTGTAGGTATTATTAAAACAGGAACTTCTCAGGAGCTTACTGGTTACTTTACTTACTCGCGGAAATACAACAATCATTCGAAGAAAGTTACTATTATTCATTCATTATTAATTAATAAAAGTAAGAATGTGGAGAAAGTGCTTCTTCCTAGTATGATCCAGTTCCCTAATTTGATGGGATTGGCGGGGTCCGTGGTTTAATAATATAAATTGGAATATTTTTTTATACTTGTCGGGTCGTACAAGCACACAGTTCATTTGATGTAAACCGGTTACCGTAACCTATGTACGCTTGTGATACATTAAGTATCACTCGCGCGTAGCCCACCTCAGCTGTTATCATGCCATGCCAGTAAGCTCCTAAAAAGTTGCCGTGTTAGCAGCAGAGAAGGCGACGCGCGAGTGATACTTGATATTACAAGCGTTGATAGGCTACGGTAACCGTTTTACATCAGGTGGGCCGTATGCTTGTATGCCTTCCGACGTTGTATATAAATAATGAGTTTTGTTAGTGTGTATCTAAAGTAGGCACTAATCGTAATGTGCTATAATTTTAAATACAGCATAATCTCTCTGATTTAACGTGATGTAATTTGGTAATGAAGCTACACTACAGTACCTCCACCTCACAGAAAACCGTGGCCAAATAACAACTCCCTGGCGGGTCGTTGTGTTTCTGCGTGTGAGTGAGGTCACCAGTAAGCTCCTAAGTGGTTGCTGTGTTAGTAGCAGAGGTGGCATCGCGCCAGTGATACTTAATGTATTGCCAGCGTTCATCGGCTACGGTAGCCACTTTACACCAAATGGAACGTCCTGACCGTTGATGAAAAAGTAATTAATTAACTAGAAATATGTATACAAATATGCACAAAGAATACTTGTAGTACCTATATTCCATGAGAAAAGTGTCAAAATATAGGTACAAATTTAATAACAAAATAGTTGCATGCTTTATTTCGAAATTAGGATAAATAAATAAATATATAATATAGGCTTTTCCAGACAGCTCCAAAAAGCAGCGTAATGTTTTCAGAATAATAATTAGCCAATTTGCCTGCAAATTGAAGCGCGTGTCAAGTGACTGACGACATTTGTGTCTAAACGGGGAGGCCCGCGGCGCAGTGGTTAGTATCGATTTAGCAAAGATACTGTTTTTTTACATGGCGTGACTACTGTCAGGACCTCCACAACCCAGAGGGAAAACCATTGAATGACATCCATAATTTTAGTTCCGATATTTTACACTAGATGGCGCTGTTCACAAATTACGTCGCGCTGTGGTTTCGTTTTCATCAATCTTAGCAAAGGCCCGACATGCACTCGGTCGGTTTTTTATATATAGGTACAATGAAGGTAGGCATACTGACTACCTGATGTAAAGCAGTTATCGTAACCTATGAATGCTGATAATACATTAAAGTATCACTCGCGCGATGTCACCTATGCTGCTAACACTGAAACTCCATAGGAGCTTATTAGTGACCTCAGGTGTGGCAGGAACACAACAATCATCTAAGGAATAGTTATTTGGCTGCGGTTTTCTATGAGGTGGAGGTACTTCACCAGACGGGCTGCTTTGATGCGCCCTAGCTCTCTTAAAACACCGAGACCAAGACTAACGGACATGTTCACGCACACAAATGTTTGTCCTGTGAGGGAATCAAACCCACGACTGTTGGTGTCAAAGTAGCGTTATTAATCGCTGTGTCACCACGCTCGCCAAAATGCGATACTTACAGCAATATTACTGAACAAAGTTCCAAATAGCAAGATAAATATCCTCGGTTCCTTCGTAATCAGATCGTTGGGAGACTTGAGAGCCCATGTGATCATCGTCACAGTCATTGATAACATTGGCCACACCGGGCGAAGTACAGTCGTGAGTGGAACTTTTTTGCCTTTTTGGTTTTTACGATATCTGAAACAAAAATTATTATATTATTATTAATAAGCTATTAATATTATTATTTTTATACTACATCGGGAGGCATACGAGCATACGGCCCACCTGATGTAAAGCGGGTACCGTAGCCTATTAACGCTTGCGATATGTTAAGTATCACTCGCGCTATGCCTCCTCTGCTGCTTACGCAGCAACTTCTTGGGAGCTTGGGAGTGACCTCACTCACACGCAGGAACACAACAACCCTCTAGGGAGTTGTTATTTTGGCTGCGGTTTTTTGTGAGGTGGAGGTACTTCCCCAGACGGGCTTCTTTGATGCGCCCTACGTCTCTAATAATTTTAATTATGTGACTAAATGAATTTAAAATTGTTTACACAAAAATTGTATCTTCATCCTAACGCTATACCGTTTCCTTATTCATTAGGAGCAGGTTTCGCTGCCTAAGCCTAAGGATTTGGCGAAACTGATTTTGCCACGGAGCGACTGCCATCAGACCTCTACAAATAAGAAGAATAATGAGACCTTTCTTAGGTCACACATCTTTTGAAAGTTGGTCTGAAAGAGAGTGTCGGTGTTAAGATACTCGTAAGAAAGAGACTAACCTACAATGACCAAATTGGTCGTGTTTTATCAGAAGGTGATGTCAGGAGCCCCAGGAACCGGCGAGCGTGCATGAAAAGAGCTATGAATGTCACAGAAGCGAGTGAAGTATGTAAGGACCGCATCTTATGGCGCTGGGTTCTCTCTGCCCACCCCGCAAGGGACTTGGCGTGAAGATATACATACATCTTTTGAAATATAATTTATTGGGCGTGGTTGTGCGTTGGTTTCCTCACTATGTTGTCCTTCATCGATAATTACAAATAAATGCATAAATCAGAAAACACAAATTTAGTGACACATGTCCACGGGGATTCAAACCAGGGCGCGTAGGTTAGTAGGCTGGATTTTATCCACTCTCATTGCTTAAATTACATAAACATCTAATTTCAAATAGAAAAAGGATGAAACTAAGGTAAGAGTTAGTTAATACTTAAGTTGAGCCTTGCTGCATTTTTTTTAACGGGACAGGCCCACTACTCATACTCACCACTGTGTCTCCTGTGTAGCCAGAATTAACAGCGGCGACCACCAAAAAGACAATGAACAGTGAAGAACACACAACACATTTAATCAAAAGAAATTTGTAGGAGTAGGAAGTTTTGGAATTGACTTGGCAAAGTGAGCGACAGCAACATGGCAAATAAGGCATTTAAAAACCTCAAAGAGATGGCTAGTCAAGTAAAGCTCAACTGCCGTGTACCACGGTTTATCAAATATCTAACACTATAGGGACCTAACTTGTGAGTTGTTACCTAACACATCGATTCCAATAATATAGATTGCAGAACCTAAACGCCTGGTAATTCTCCCTTGTTGCCACCAAATCAGAATAGTATATTACCCCAGATGTGACATGCAAGGAATTTAACATATCGTCCCGCTCCCGACGCCAGAGATCGCACTCCCAGAGAACATGATGTGCTGTTTGCTCGAATTCATGATTTGGTGTAGAACACTCACATAAAGGCGATGACACAAGTCTAAACGAAAAGAGCTTCGCTCTAAAGTTTCCATGTCCAATAAAAAAATTGCGCAACGGGATGATCGACTTCTAACCACTCTTTACTTAATCTGTCTCGCACTGATTGAAAGAACAGATACAAGTGGCGTCCTTTAGTAGAAGTTTCCCATCTTTCTTGCCATTCAGACAGCAATGTTTCAAGTACCTCGTCAATTGGTTTAAACAGTCTAATTAGTTTGTTATGATCGCGGTGTTTTAGAAAATCAGGCTGCATGTTCTTAGAGTAGGTACATTGGTAACACGCCTGCCAGCACTGGTAGTGCCTCGGTGCTCACAGTTCTATACGATTTACAAAAAAATATTAAAGCGAGACGCTGACTTTGCAGTAAATTACGACGCGCAGCACCTATGGTAGCCCTATCAGCTCATGCAGGCGAACCGTACGTACTACATCCTAAATATGTGGCTGCGGAAATAATTTTTAACGTTTTAAAAGTTAGCCGCTAATGTCAAAAATGGTCCAACTGTTTGTCAAGCAGCGCGATTAGTTCAAGTCCCCGTCATATGCACCCCCGACCCCGCTGGATTAGTCGTCTGCGTAAGTAAGTACATACATGGTGAAGAGGCGCAAAATTTCCATGAAACGTATTCCAGAAAATACATGTGTTATACAAATATATGTATTCTCCTAACCCAAAGGATTGGCGGGGTCCGCTACCTAAGTCTAAGGATTTGTCTAAGATACTGAATTTTACATGCTGTTAGACCTCCACATGCAATAATAACTAAGTAACTAGAACTATGCACCCAAATATATACAATAAATGCTTAAAATACATGGAAAAGTGTCAAACTTTGCAAATAACCAACAAAGAATTTGCAATTATCACTTGCTCGTCAGTGAAGGAAAACATCGTAAGGAAACTGGCACGTCCAAGAAATTATATTTCAAAAAGACGTGAGACCTAACGTAAAAAGAGAGGTAGGCAGGGCACATCAAAGCAGCCCTTCTGGCAATGTTCCTCCACCTAACAGAAAACCGCAGCTAAATAATAACTCCTTGCAGGGCTGTTGTATTTCTGCGAGTGAGTAACGTCACCAGTAAGCTCTTAAGGAGTAGCTGTGTTAGCAGCAGAAGTGGTAGCGCTAGTAATACCGTATAGTGGGCCGTGTGCTTGTAAGCCTCCTGACGTTATATAAATAACTTAGACAAAGACTTAGGTAGCGGACCCCGCCAATCCTTTGGGTTAGGAAATAGAATAAACCTAAGATGAAAAATGTTTGCAATATAATTGTACAAACTAATTATCATCTAGCTAGTACAAACTTAATGTATCTTAAAAATAACTACAACTAAAATAGGTTTTTAAATTGGACACTTACAAATGAATATTATAAATAGCAACAGGTAAAGTTGTGAATAGTCCAGTTGCGTGTACTAAAACTTCTAGAACTTGTACAGTAGTTATTTCTCCAATGACGTATGTTTTGTACGTCCCTGGACCAAAGAAATGTGGCAGGAAGAAAAGTAGAGTGGATAACTGAAACAATTTTCGGGTCTGGTTAGTTTGGGTACCACATCAACGACCTCGCTTTTTCTATACAACGTCGCATCGGGAGGCAAACAAGTGTATGCTTGTATGCCTGATATATTGTTGTGATTATTAGATGTCTTACTTGAAGTTAATATGTTTGCGTTTATCTATATGTGTAACAGATATTGTTTTGTTTGTTTATTAATATAGTGTGAATGACTTTGTGCTCGCACCTACTTCATTAAATTGACATTTCCTATCAGGTATTCTATGGTTGACTGGAAGAGAGGGGATAAGTCCGCCATTGTACAAAAAAAATTATTTTATTTTATTTTATTTTCCTTGTAGTACAATAAAGATTATACAAACAAACAAAAAATTGAATAATATTTCGTGAAATCTACTATAATATTGCCAATATGAATTAAATTTCATAAATTGTGTTTAGTTCTAGAAATCGTCATCGAGAAATGAATCTTGTGCTACTGTCGCTATTTACGTACTAGTTTATTGGCTTGAAACCAAGTAATCCTACTATTTGGAGTCAAAATTGAATATTTAATTAGAATTTCTATTGAAGCACATTTCATTACTAATAAATATAAATACAAAAATGAAATAACTCCTTAACAAGAGAATCCACTAAAATTTCCTATTAATTTAATAATCACTTTGTCAATTTGACAAGAAACCTTTAACTTCATGTAAGACGTCTAATAATCACAACGATATATCATCATTAGACAAGAGTATTATCTGTAACCTTGCACATAAGACGAAATATATACTATAAGGAAATCGCAATAACACACCTTGCATAGGTTATGCTTATGACGAATTCCTCACCAAAATATTGTCCCAAATATTATCTCCCGTTCTTTGTCATTCACTGAGGGTCTATTTCCTGTACCTTTACATGTCATAAAGCCTGAATACAAATAAGGTAGAAAATTGATCATTATTAGTTTTTGAAAAATCGACGCACGAAAGATTTATATCATTCTTGGAATAGTAAATTTTGAGTAATGACCAAAATGGGTTTCATTAAGGTATGTGTAATAACATGTAATGTAATCATGTAAATGGGCTCCGTAAATTCAATCACCCTAACAGTCTTCAACTTGGTAAAAGGGGTGACAGAAAATAATAATAAAAATATAGTCATAGTAGCTCTGTTTATCGATATAAGCAAGGCTTTTCACGCTGTCTTAGACGAAATTCTATTACAGAAATGTGAAAAATATAGACTGAGAGGAGTGGCATCTAAATGTTTTAGTAGTCTGAGAAAACGACATTAGTATCTATAAATATTAACGATATAAAGGAAGTCACATATCTTCAATAGCTTTAACTAAAGTAAGAGTCCCACAAGGTTCCTATTTAGGACCACTTTTTTATATAAATGACCTACTTATAGTAACTTATATAGTTGCTAATGACATTTTAATTATTACATCAGAACGCGTAGATATAAATTTTAATAATGATATTTATCTGACTGTAAATAATAATAATCAATTGGTTCGATATCAATATTTTATATGTCATTATATTGACAAACAATATCTCAGATTTATAATACCTTAAGCATCATATTACACAATATACTCACATAGTGAACCAATATCTAAATAACTGAGGTAATTTATCGGGCAGTAGGTACAATTGCCAATCAATGCATTTGGAGGCAGGATTTAAAACATTATGCACCAAAACAAGTAGGTTTGCATGTGTAAGAGTTTCTATTTAACAATTTAATATGTTAATTATACAACTGACATAATTTGACAATTTATTATTCTAGTTCACAACATTGCATTTAATTAAAAAAAAACGGGTTGCACTCCGGGAGTGCCGAAGTGAAAACTTGAACGTTGTGCATTTTTTAATATTTTGGAATAATTTCGCATGAATTGCTTTATTTATCAGTATAAAAGTACTATCATGTATGTGTTAAAATACAATATTCATTCATTGCGCTATCGTACACAAACATGACAATTTATATTACATTAAAAATTTAACATTTCAGAACTATTACAATTATTTTACATTAAAAAGTTTATCTCTCAGAAAAATCAACTTTCATCCATAATTTCAATGACTTTTTCACCATCATCATTACCAGCATCATCATCGTCAATCTCTAAAACTCAAACGCACACGCACACTCGCGCAAGCGCCCTGCGCCTCTTAAACCAAACAGCGATGTTAATAAACTACGTTGAACGAAACGCGTAAGCGTCAAGAATTTCATGGCGCTTACAACGTTTTGGTCGCGAGAAAATAATGCCCTATGAACGATCTAGCGCTCCATGTTTTAATTGTTTAATTAGAGGTCACTAATGTTTAAGCGCTGCAGCGAACTTAAGTTCTAATTCTCACCAAAATCTTACGGTCAGGGTCACGTGTCCTGACCCGAGTTTAACATTTTTTACTCATCCCAAAAAGTGCACAACGCCGCTAAAGAAGTTTACACTTCAAAAATGAAATTTAATAAGTTATCAGAACGTACAATTGCGGTTCTTTTTCCAACCCTGCAGAAATTAATCTAATATAAAACACCAGATTACTGCATTGAATCTAGACAACTATGTACTATGTACTACACATACTAGATAATTTTAGTTAAATTACTTACCCACATGCTAACATCGTATCCCCACGGTAAGTACAGTGTTCCGGTGGTATACTTCTCAGCTTGGCTCACGTAGAAGTTGAGTACTACGCTCATGATTAGAAGATAACCTCTGAAAATGGCACAATTATCTATTGGAAAAATACTGTGAGAGGTTGATACATACTGCCATTTTTATGGTACCGTACACTAAGGGTCCCCACCAAATCCTATTATAAAGGCTCCGCTGTCTGTCCGTTCATCTGTCACAGAAATGTATCTTTTTGATCGTAGTAGCCAGAGATTTTAAAATGAGTCTACATACATGACATAGTAATGCCATTTTAACGCCATGGTTTGTGGGTTCGATTTCCACCCAGGACCCACATTTGTGTGCATGAGCATCTGATTGTCGTCGTCTGGATAGCTTTAAGATATATGGGGCGCATTAAAGCTGCCAATCTGGGTAAGTACCTCCATTTCACGCAAATCCGCAGCCAAATAAGAACTCTCTGTTGCGTTCCTGGGAGTGAGTGAGGTTATCAGTAAGCTCATAAAGCGTAGCTGTGTTAGCAGCAGAAGCGGCATCGCGCGATCGATGCTTCAGGTATCGCAAACGTTGAATACGTTCATACGTTACTTTACCGTGGGTCGTATACTTGTACGCTTCCCATTGCAATAAAAAAACCGTCAAGTGCGAGTCCGACTCGCGCACCGAGGGTTCCGTAGAAAAATATTTCCTCAATTTTTTTTTTTGTGGTGTAACTACAAATTACAGCTTTCGAATTTTTTCCTTTACTTGTGCTACATGACATTGGCCCTTGCCAAATTTCATGATTCTAGGTCAACAGTAAGTACGCTATAAGTTTTAATTCCTTTGCGAGTGTCAAAATATTCGCGTAAACGAAGCATAAACAGCCGTATCTTTTGATTGTGTTTGAAGGGATTGTAGATCTGAGTACCTATTTAATTTTAATTTCAGCTTGATAGCTCCACCCGTCCCTGAGAAAAAAGGTATTGACAGACGGACGGACAGACAGACGGACAGCAAAGTTTATAAGGGTTCCGTTTTTCCTTTTAAGGTACGTTATATTCTTCGTTTCTTTCATTGAGGCTATAGAACCAAATGTAACATATGACAGTTTTTTTTACCATTAAGGTGGCAAACAAGCGTACAGTCTGCCTGATGGCAAGAAGTTACTGTAGCCTATGGATATTTGAAACACTAGGGGTGCTACTCTTGAAGAACCCCATACTGTAGTCCCTTGGGAAAACCTCTACAACTTTATAGTTCTCGGTAGAAAACTTCTCTGGAACCGCACAGTACGCGACCATTGTGGTTCCAGTGTATAAGGATGAACTCCCAGCCATCGGCGAGCTGTGCCATTGTAAAACAACTCCTCAGAACACAGCATTATATAATCAATGCCGCGTGTAAGTTCAGGATCATCGACGATCCTCACAACTCGTCTCTGCACCGAGTAACAAGGTCCTAGATGGTATCCAGGTGCTCCCGCCCAAAGGTGACTACAGTACTCCATATGCGGTCTGACTTGGGATTTATCCTACTAATATTATATATCCTACTAATATTATAAATGCGAAAGTTTGTATGTATGGATGTTTGTTACTCTTTCACGCTTAAACGGCTGAACGGATTTGAATGAAATTTGGTACGTAGATAGATTATGATCTGGAGTAACACATAGGCTACCTTATTTGACTCCACACGGGCGGAGCCGCGGGCAGCAGCTAGTATAACATAAGTCTTTGCCCCGAGCTGTTTGGCTGTTTGAGTTCTGGTGATCCAAGCTTCGCCTTCGCAACGCTTCGCGGATTAAAAAAGGTAAGTCTGAACTTCTCTCTTATTTTTTTTTAAATCGCTGTTACCATATTATTTTTGAGACGCAGAAGTCGCTGTTAACCTCCACAACTTTTATTCCAACTATAGAATTATTATAATTGGCTTGTAATCGCTACATCTGCCCAAATATTAGGGGTTAAAGTATGAAATTGTCGATTGGTACTGAAAATTGAAACTCGTTTTTTTTCTAAGATGTAACATTTATTTAATCAAAATATTTACTCTCATTATCTATACATTGCTGCCATCTAATCGGAAGTTTATTTATGCCTTTGAAAGCATGTTGTACTGCCCCCTGGGAAGAAAATTTTTTCCCACGTAGAAAATTGTCCAAATCACGATAAAAATGGTAGTCAGTTGGAGCAAAGTCTGGCGAGCACGAAGGATGACGTATGGTTTCTAACTGCACTCCGATAGAGTTACAACGGTTTCTCGTGCAGTGTGAGGTCTTGCGTTATCATGGAGCAATAATGGCGAAGATCGATTCACGAGTCAGGGCTGTTTAACTGCCAGTTTCGGCATCATAGTTCGAAGTTCGGCACAGTAAACATCTGCTGTTATTGCTTGACCAGACCTGAGAACACAGCATTATATAATCAATGCCGCGTGTAAGTTCAGGATCATCGACGATCCTCACAACTCGTCTCTGCACCGAGTAACAAGGTCCTAGATGGTATCCAGGTGCTCCCGCCCAAAGGTGACTACAGTACTCCATATGCGGTCTGACTTGGGATTTATCCTACTAATATTATATATCCTACTAATATTATAAATGCGAAAGTTTGTATGTATGGATGTTTGTTACTCTTTCACGCTTAAACGGCCGAACGGATTTGAATGAAATTTGGTACGTAGATAGATTATGATCTGGAGTAACACATAGGCTACCTTATTTGACTCCACACGGGCGGAGCCGCGGGCAGCAGCTAGTATAACATAAGTCTTTGCCCCGAGCTGTTTGGCTGTTTGAGTTCTGGTGATCCAAGCTTCGCCTTCGCAACGCTTCGCGGATTAAAAAAGGTAAGTCTGAACTTCTCTCTTATTTTTTTTTAAATCGCTGTTACCATATTATTTTTGAGACGCAGAAGTCGCTGTTAACCTCCACAACTTTTATTCCAACTATAGAATTATTATAATTGGCTTGTAATCGCTACATCTGCCCAAATATTAGGGGTTAAAGTATGAAATTGTCGATTGGTACTGAAAATTGAAACTCGTTTTTTTTCTAAGATGTAACATTTATTTAATCAAAATATTTACTCTCATTATCTATACATTGCTGCCATCTAATCGGAAGTTTATTTATGCCTTTGAAAGCATGTTGTACTGCCCCCTGGGAAGAAAATTTTTTCCCACGTAGAAAATTGTCCAAATCACGATAAAAATGGTAGTCAGTTGGAGCAAAGTCTGGCGAGCACGAAGGATGACGTATGGTTTCTAACTGCACTCCGATAGAGTTACAACGGTTTCTCGTGCAGTGTGAGGTCTTGCGTTATCATGGAGCAATAATGGCGAAGATCGATTCACGAGTCAGGGCTGTTTAACTGCCAGTTTCGGCATCATAGTTCGAAGTTCGGCACAGTAAACATCTGCTGTTATTGCTTGACCAGACCTGAGAAAGATATAGTGAATAACACCATGAAGAGACCACTAAACAGTTACCATTACTTTTTTATTGGTATGCTTTGCTTTAGGGCACTGTTACGGCGTTTGAGAGTCAGCCATTGCATTTTTCGCTTACGGCTATCGTAAAAATCCATTTTTCGTCACATGTCACAATTGGATCCAGTATTCCTTCATTTATGAACCGATTCAACAAGGCAATACAAGTTTCAACACGCGTTTCTTTCAGATCAGTCAAATCATGAGGCATCCATTTTACATATTTTTTTATGTTATAGATTTGATGCAAATGAGTCAATATTGTAGGTAAGGTTGCGTTACCACCACCGTCTCCCTCAATTCAGCGTTGTTCACCTGTTTGGGAGGTCTTCCACGTGATTCATTCTTCAAGTCGAATTTTCTATTATGAAAGTGTTGAAAACCAAAAACTCATGATGCGTTCATTAGCAGTCTCCTCTCCAAACGCAGCATTGATATTGCGAGCGGTTTCTGCCGCGTGAGTTCCGCGTCGGAACTTGTATTCAAAAATTATTGGGATTTTCGTAGTATTCATCTTTCTCGTCTAAGCCGAATAAAAAAAAACATTTGAAATTCGAAAATCAAATGTTGCACAATTATTAAAACAAAAAATATACGAGGTATTATGTTGTACCATGAAGGTTTAATGTCAATTCAAAGTATCTATTACTATAAAACTATTTTATACCTTTTTTTACTGGCTCAGCACAGTGGTTCCGCTTCGCCTGTTGGTAAGCGAAAAGAGGAGCCCAAATTACAGCGGCAACTGACAAGGACTACAGTGTCCTGTCAGTTTACCCTACCATGCTGGCCCGCAAGGTGCTTCTTCACGCTTCGTTTGAAGGATGTTGTAGGAAGGAGGAAACACATGTGCAGGCACGTTCCACTTTTTAATAGTACGACAGAGATAGGAGTTGCCGAACTTTTTAGTACGAGAAGAAATGTCCTCAACAGTGGAATGATGACATCGTAAGCCTGCATATGTGATTCTATGACGGAAGGGAGAGGGTGGGATAAGGGAAAATAGTTCTTCGGAGCACTCACACAGGCGGTAAAATATACTTTAACCCCTATTACATACATAAAAACTCACCGAAAAACTGGAACAGAAAATGTATGATCTCTCCCGAACACTGAAATCAGGCAGTAGGGTATAAGGAATACTATGTAAGAGTCCAAGCCATGGTCGAACAATTCCCCCAGCGGTCCTGATACACCTATTCTTCTTGCTTGCTTACCATCCATACCGTCTGAAATAATAATACCATTATTATCTAGCTTAACTTAACCTGAAAAGCTAAAAAAAGTTTTATTGATAATGTAAAGAACACCGACATTAATAAAGTCAGTTTTACAGTCTATAAGTCTTCGATCACAGAAAAAAAATGATTCAGCAAGCAAGTTCTTTTTTTTGTACCATCGAAAGTCATTACAATTAAATAATTCCGCGCATCTTATCCTCAGTTCGCCCTCGACCGTCACCACGAGAGCACTTAGCTTAACGTTGTCTATTTGTTGCTAAAAAGTCGATTTGTGTCTTTAAAACCTACAAGAATCGGTCTAGGAAACATACGTATATGAGTTTTATTACATTATTCATTCAATTATAATACATAAAAGTAAGGCATATTTGTGAAAATCAGAGGACACATGGAAAAGAGGCGGTGTGGTGCTGACGTTTACCTCCCGGCCCTATTAAGCATTCTGGCGGAACTACTTCCAGCTTCAGTTAGTTTCACTGTATATTTTTACATTAGGTACTGGATATCTGGTTCGATTCCAAATATTTAAATGTAGGTAGTGCAATATGCAACATCCTATATTTAGAGAGCATGTTGATTGAAGTCGCCTATTACAGTTTTTTCTTGTTGACCCTAAAATCTACTAGTTTCGAAGAAATTCTACTATCTTTTTTCTCGCGAATTTTTCATTCGTACATGAATCGTTTGTTTACAAACATTAAATATCACATATATACTTGATACTGTCAGAAATAGTATTTACCAGTAGCCAAAATAAATTAAAAAATATATAAAAAATAGTCGTAACCCGCTGTTTGCACCCCGCGTAGCCCGTGGGAACCGCTTTTTTATAACTCTCTTTTCCTCACTTCTAGGTGTCGTATTGTAATCCTGAATAGCCTATAACCTCCCTCAAGAACTGGGTTATCAAATGCAAAAAAAAAAACATTGAATCCGATTAGCGCGTCCAAATAAACAAAACTTCCGATTTATATATTAGTATACTCGTAGATACGCTAGGAACTTAC
This sequence comes from Pyralis farinalis, assembly GCA_947507595.1. Taxonomy (NCBI): domain Eukaryota; kingdom Metazoa; phylum Arthropoda; class Insecta; order Lepidoptera; family Pyralidae; genus Pyralis; species Pyralis farinalis. The sequence continues at coordinate 7,535,400 of OX382282.1, read as the reverse complement.
CCATGTTGTAAGCAATAAACAGCAATATTCCGCAAGTGGGATACAACCAATCCGGTACCCCACTTTCATCGTAGTTCACCACTCCTCTTGGACCTCCGCATGCCGTGAAGTCGTAATCGTATATAGAAATGAGTATAACGTTTATCACCAAACATAGAAAACCGGCGAATGTTAGCAGGTTTGGTGCTATCCATTTTGGTAGTAACTGAAAAATATTGACCTATTTAGAGGATACTGTGCGCTAAAAATGGTTACTATTGGTAGTATACCAAAACAAGGTTTTGATGAAAAAGAAATTGACATTTATTGATTTTTTTTTCAATATTGCATTTTTTTAAGCGCAGGAACACAACAAGCCTCCAGAGATTTGTTATTTGGCTGTGGTTTTCTGTAAGGTGCACGTACTTCCCCGACGAGCTGCTTTGATGCGCCCTACCTCTCTTAAAAACACCCAGACCAAGACAAACAGACATGTTCATGCATCCAAATGTTTGTCTTGTGTGGGAATTGAACTCACGAGCGTCGGTGACAAAGTCGCGTTATTAACCGCTAAGCCACCGAGCTCGTCAAAATTTAGATATTGCATATTCTGTAGAGCTTTACAACAAGTAAAAAAGGTTTCTGATGATAATGAGATGTAATAAATCAGTTACAAAGTACTAGGTTAACAGAAAATATACGATGAGTGAGTTAGGGACTCGTGCCTAGTGATGCTTTGCTTGATTTTATTTTTGATGTTTTTATGTAAGAACCAGGATATCATCGTTATGTATAATACTTACTTTGACAGAGAAATTCCAAAATGGGTGCATAACATAGTTACTGAGCGGACTTGTATCTATCGCACTGTACTGAAACAAAAAAAGGTGAGTTAATCTTAGAACGAAAATATAAGACGGCATTCACAGCGCAGATTGAAGGAACGTGAAGCGCAAGTGGACAAGCACTTGACCTTGAGGAAAGAATGGGTTAGGTCAGGTTTGAAGCAGATTTGAGTCAAGTTTGAGCTAGGTTTAAGTCACTTTTGAGTATGGTTTAAATCAGGGGAATTTTTGGATAAATATGAAGAAAAACATGTTTACTGGTTTGGTTTCTTAAAATAATTCTCACGCCTTGACTAGTCTCGTTTATGTAAGGCTTACAAATAGTTTCTAGAACAGGCCACTTATAATAAATGAAAAATGAAATCAATTGCTATAAATTCACTCTAAACCCCTTGCGGGGTAGGCAGAGAGAACCGAACACCGCATGACTCGATCCTTACAAACCACAATTGCTTCTTTCACATTCATTGCTCTTCTTATGCACGCTCGCCGGTTTCTAATTCTCTTGACATCACCTTCTGATAAAACACGATCAATTTGGTCATGGTAGGTAAGTCTTGGCATTCCTAGGCTTCCACATCCTTCTACTTTCGCGTTGTATAGCTGTTTCATAATTCTTTCTTCATGCATTCTTTCTACATGTCCGAACCAACAAAGCATGCCTCTTCTTATTTTTATACCGATGCTCTCTTTTAGGCTAAATCTTTTCAAATCAGTTCCGAGATTTGAAAATGTGACTCTCGGAACATTAGGCAATTAATTATTAACCTGGCGAGATAGCCATTTGTTTTATTATTTCTTATTCTATGATTTATAACTATATTTTTGCGGCTAAGTCAGTTAGAGAGTTGACTGTCTATTTTAAACTGGTTCACATGTAATAATCTGTTGCTAAACTCAGCTAAAATCAAATGCATCAAATTTAGTCTTCCAAATGTGAGTTCTGCCAATACAGAAGTTCTCATTGGGAATAATAAATTAGAATTTGTTAATAACACTGTGTTTCTTGGAATTACAGTAGACTCCAAGTTACAATGGGGCCCCCACATAAATAAACCAGCCGGTAAGCTCAGCTCTGCTGCATATGCAATAAGGAGAATCAGGCAATTGACGAATGTAGCTACTGCGCGCTTAGTCTATTTCAGCTACTTTCACAGCATTATGTCGTATGGTATACTGTTGTGGGGAACGGCGGCTGACATTGAGACAATTTTTGTCTTACAAAAAAGAGCCATTCGCTCTATTTATAACATGGGCTTCAGAGAATCCCTCAGGGAACTGTTCAAAGAAATAAATATCCTCACTGTTACTTCTCAATATATTTATGAAAACATAATGCATGCCCGTAAAAATTTAAAGACGTTTTCAAACTTCAGTGAAAAACTTAGAAGTAGAAATAAGTTGTGTATGCGTACATCGACTTGCTAGGACTGGTAGATCTTTTCTTGTAAATTGTATTCGATTTTATAATAAGTTGCCTGAAATGCCTAAGTGGCATTTAATATTTTGCAGCAATACATATATGTTAGCCCGTTTCTATATTTCACAGACGTCATTGACCACTTATCAACCGGATACTGTGTCATACGATACATTTATATATAAGACTACTATAGATAAGCTATCTATAGAATCTACTGTTACTTACATATTAGTAGATAGTTAATGAAGTTATAAATGATATTATTAAGGATAGCAGAATTTAATATCAATGAATATTCGATAGTAACAGCCGGCTATGAAGGACGTAATGCTTAAAGAATGTGTTAATGTAATAATGCGAAGGCTAAATTATAAATTAATTTGTAAATGTGGGTATTTAAAAGTAAATAAATCTTTGAAATATATAAGATGTTAAATAAAAATACCTCAACGCCTGAAGACCAAAGTCTTCGACAGCGTGTGTTGCCAGTGATGATATACGAAACTGAGCCTTCACTACGGACCGTATGGGGAATCTCAAGGTCGTTCAGCATGCTATGGAAAGAACTTGGGGTTTCTATGCGTGATAGAATCAGAAATGACAATATCAATAATAGAGGATAAGCGAGCTGAAGTCGCAGTGAGCCGCTGGAGTAAAAAGGTTCTCGAATTGCGTCCCTACTAGATGGAGTGACGACTTCAAGAGGTTTGTATGGAGCCGATGGATATATGTGGTACAGGATCGAGACGAATAGCCCTCTAGAGGAGAGGGATACGTTCACCAGTGGACGAATACGGACTGAAATGACGATGATATTCGTACTTGCAGTATTTTTGTGGTAACTTATCGTTACAACCGGTTATAAACTGAAATCGACTACTGTCTGCTGTTAAAAACAAATTATTTGGTCTTAAAAAGAGACTTACTTTGAATAGAAACTTCGGGAACCAATAAAATCACCTGATGCGAAGTGGTTATCATAGATTATGGACACACGCAATATAAGGACTATCGCTCGCACGTTACCTCAGCTAATAATTACCTCAGTTACTCACAGCAACTCCTTAGGTGGTTACTGGTAACCGCGGGTGGTAGTGAGGTTACCAGTAAGCTCCCAAGGCTGTGTAAGCAGCAGAGGAGCATCGCATATAGCAAGCGTTAATAGGCTACCGTAAACACTTTACATCAGGTGGGCCGTATGCTTGTATGTCTTCCGATGTAGTATAAAAAAAACTTCATTGACTCACGCATACATACCCTTTCAGGCACTTATTGATGTGCTCCATCTAAGGCGCATGAAAGTAGCAAAACATCCATTTCACAGAATAACGCAGCGCCGAACTTAAACTTCCCGTAGGGTTGTTAAGTTCCTACAACGTGATTACCAGTAAGCTCCTACGAGACGCTGTGTTACCTTTTGTATTACAAGTAATCACAGGCTATGGTAACAATTTCTCATCAGGATGGCGGAATGCTTGTTCGTCAACCGACGTTGTATATACAAAGTCTGTTCAAATAACGCTCTATTAATATCTTATACAAAATATCACGCACATAAACTATGTTACTATGATACTATTATTGTTTATTATTATTGGTATTCTCGAATGCCAGTGGTGCATGCCCCAGGGAAGTAGTTATGTATCTTCTTTTTAGCGTTATCCCGTTTTCTAATCCATTAGGATTAGCGGAGTCCGCTACCTAAAGCCTAAGGATTTGGTGAAGTCCCTGATTTTGAGATGGAGCGACTGTCATCAGTAGGCTAATTCTGCTAAATAACCGCAACTGCACGTTTACGCTTGTCACTCGAGTCGTGCAGGAATAGTGCAGTGCCAGTACATGTATTCTATCAAAATTTCCTGCACTGCAACGGCACTGCAACTACGCTGCAGCTGTGCGTATCCTGTAAATGAACTACAAGACACCTGCCAGTTTACCATCTTTCAATCTAATAAATTGGATTTTTACTTAATGTTGACTCCTATAGTTTCAAGCCCTATTGCCGTTGGTTGTCGGCGCGGAGGTATTTCTAACTGAAAAGAAGCTTTACTTAATCATATATTGCTACAATGATCTCCAAAAAAAAAAAAGATTTGTAATGTAAATCACTACTGCAAATTAGACACATTTTGACACACGCCGCGAACCGTGCAGTAGCAGTTTTATAGTAGAATTAGCCTCCAGACCTCCTCAAGTCAGAAGGAAAACCAGACCTATCTGAGGTAAGGTCACACGTCTATCGAAATACAGTTTCTTGGACGTGCGGTAGAGCGTTAGTTGTAGTTAAGTGTTCATAAAAAAACCATAAAGGCTATCTAGATTCGGAAATGCACATAAAATATTAGAAATGTGTTTGCCTATTTTGTGTGTTCGCTTTCGTACCATTTTAAGTAAGCGGGATTTTTGTCGTGTTTAAGTTGACACGTCACCTCATCTGTTCTGTAGAGTTCACCTGTTTACCCATTCGACTAACTGTTAGTAAAATACACCGCGCTGTGTTTTTCTCTTTCATTAATCACGGTCAGTCGTCATCGGGCCCTGACCCCCGTTTCGTTCATATCGTAAAATATTATATTATTGTTATTTATATTTCTTAAGTCACGAGCGTTTGCCCCGGTCATTTGATAGGCGTGCGCGGGGATATGAATCCAACGCGTAGAGGCCCCTTCGAAAAGATTGATGTAATAATGTATTATACCCGCTGTGACTTGTCACGGCGTGTGAACACGTCACGGCAGATATTGCGAATATGTCGTAAAATTTTGGGCTTTTTAAATGAGATCTGTAGAGATTATTAGCATTACTATTATTTCGTTTACTTCGTACAATATTCTCGCCGAAGCAAAATCAGATGAATATTATAAACTAGATGTATTTTGATATAACTTAGGCCTCATTTTCGGATTAAAAACAATAGGTGTTTTTGTCATTTAAATAAACAAAAATCACTCCTTAAAATAGGAAGTCTTTTCCAATTTGTCAATGGGCAAAATGTCAAATGTATTTTTTTATTCTATTTTGTATTTAGATGAAAAATTTGGGGTGTTCTATTTTAGACGTTAAAATCTAAAGTGAACATATTTACCATACACCATGCTCTACATGCTGTATTTAAACAACAAATACTGATAACACGGATTCATAACGCAGTTTATTTTTTACTGAACAAAGATCGAAGTTAAACAATTGAAAATAATATTTACTGTGCCCCGGAACCCTTCGTGTGCCACGCCGACCCATACTTAGCCAGTTCTTTTTGTTTCATTTTAGCTAGTAAAAGTAAAGTGGTGCATTCAGAGCTGTAAGGAACGCGACCCAAAAGTTTCGTCGGTCTGCATGCTGTTCTGGACGTCCCTGTATTCAAATTTTTGAAGAGGAGTTGGTGGCCTAATGCAAATCTAAAACTGGATACGGGATTCTTATGAAATGAGTACAGCCACCACTCTCCCACAAACAGTATACATGTAACAAACGTTACATTTGTTACATGTACTCATGTAACTAAAGTATATAGTAAGCAAGTTGTATATATTTTTTTTTTGCGGGAAAGGTAGTGTAATGAGAATGTTAAAACCAAGTAACAGTTAAATAAAAAAAAATACCTTGTATTTATCCAATCCTTTCAAATGTTCCTTACTTAAATATTTATAATCAAACATTTTTATTAACTTTAGAAATACACAATAACACTGATTAAGTTTACAATCTTCACTGCTAATTTGTGTTATATTATTATATCACATTGAATAATGAACTTCAACACCATGCTTTTAGACTAACAATAGTTTGACATAATTTAACAAAAAAAAGCGTGTTTACACTGTACGTGTATTTTCATTACTGATCAAGGCGAAACTATCACTGTTAGGATATGATACCATAAGGCGTTATCAGTTATATAATGAACTAAGTAGGTTAGATTAGAAGTATGTGAGTCTTGCAATATTTAGATACAAGTATATATAAAATATACACGTGGTTGATAAAAAATTAAAGGAACATACATGCGAGTCCTCAGTACTGCAGTTTTGGTGAACGATATTTTTTTTAATATCCGCTAATCCTTCGCTTAATTAATTGGCTTAAGCTTAATTCGCTAATTGTATGAAGTTGCTCAAATAATGTAATGATTCGTTTCACTTTCTATAAAAATCCATTAATAGCTTAACGTCTATGTCATCAGTCATCACTAATATATATATTTTTGATCGATCGTGTAACAAATAAACAAAAAATGTGTACAAACACACAAAAAAGTTTAGGGGGTCATGTGCCAGAAGCGTGCTCGTTCGCGACCCCTGCCAATCGATTAGATTGCAATTCTGGCCCGAAAACGCTCCGATGTGCGGATTAGGGCGTCCCCCGGAGGCGACGCACACCGATCCGCCCCCGTCGGTGCGAAATAGGTGCATGCGGCGGTGGGGGCCGCCACCCACCACGCAGCGCCAATTCCGGCGGGTCGAAGAGAGCCGAGTGCTGCATAGGCACGTGGAATGTGAGAGATGGACTGAGTGATAAGATGAATGAGCTGATGGACCTAATGAATGAGAGACGCTTAGATGCTTTGTGTGTGACAGAGACTAAGCGCAAGGGACCGATGATCTGCCCGATGGGATGATGGCCCTATGGTCTGGTGTAGACCGGGACGATCATGCCAGTGCTGGTGTAGGTGTCATACTGTCCTCTCGCTTAGCCCCTGGTGTGAAAGATTACTGTTTGGTAGGGCCTAGACTTCTCTAGGTTCGTATGAAACTGGGCATCACGCGAGTATTTCTGGTTGCAGCATACGCTCCCGTAAGCTCAGCGTGTGCCCAAGAACTAGAGAAGTTTTGGGAGTCTGTGAGGGATGTTCTGGATTTGGCTGAAGGGAATGAAAGAGTGATTATGTGTGGAGATTTGAATGGATGGGTTGGGACCAAACGAGACGGCTATGAAGCTGCTCTTGGTCCCTATGGAGATAAGAGAGTGAACGAAGCAGGTAAGTCGATTCTAGATTTATGTATGGAACGAAACCTCCTCGTGTCGAATACTTTATTTCGTCACAAGGATATTCACACGTATACATGGAGACGGAATGACCAAAAAAGTGTGATTGATTTGATTATAATTGATAGACGTCTCCGAGATACTATAATGGATACAAGAGCCTTTAGAGGTCCCACTCTTGAAACGGACCATTACCTGGTGGTAAGCCGGTTTGTGGGACTTTTCAAGAAGTGGAGGCATTGGCGAGTGCGTATCCCTTTCGGAGATCATGAAAGGATAAGGAGTGAAAAATTGCAAGATGAAAGTGTAAGGAGAATGTATGTACATCTGGTAAGCGAAAGACTTGCAAATGCAAGTCTTTCCGGCACAGATGTGGATGATTGCTGGAAAGTTCTGAAAGAAAGTCTGGTGGATAGTGCAAAAGAAGCATGTGGATGCGCAAAGAGGCATAAAACATTGAAAGGGGATGCCTGGTGGGATGCGGAGGTTGAATCCTCCGTAGCAAGAAAGAGGAAAGCGTGGCTGGATTATGTATCATCTTTGCCCTTAAATGAAAGTATGAGAGAGAAGAAGAAAGAAATGTACCGTCAATGCAAGAATGAAACCAAGGCTTTAGTGAAAGAGAAGCGTGAAAGACAAATTATGAATGAGGAAGAGAGGCTGACGAGAAACTTCGAGGCAAATACCAAACTCTTTTGGAGAGAGGTAAAGAAGTCTCGGGGTGGTTCGTCGGCATCCAGTATGAACAAGATTAAGTCTAAAGCTGGTATCATTCTTGCAAACACTCAGGAAGTGTTAGAACGGTGGAGTGAATATTTTGAAGAAATGTACGAATATGCCTCGGACGCTGACAATGAGAGTGAGTCTGATGCTCACTCCACGTTGACGGCGTCCGATGAAGGTATAACTATGGATGAGATAGAATGGTCGATACGAAGTTTGAAAAATGGAAAGTCTGCGGGAATTGATATGAGTACAGCTGAGATGATCAAACTAGGTGGCACTTACGTCCGGGACGTCTTCTGGTACTTATGCAACCTATGCTGGAGAACTGGAAGGGTCCCAATGGACTGGGGACGCGCAGTCATCGTACCCTTGTATAAAGGCAAGGGATCACGCATGGACTGCGCCAACTACAGGGCCATCAGTTTGATCAGCTTAGCAGCAAAAGTATATGGAAAGATAATTGAAAGGAGAATGAGGGTGGAATCTGACGAAATGCTGTGGGAGGCACGAGGAGGATTCCGAAATGGAAGGGGATGTACGGATTAAATTTTCTCGCTCCGCAATATCGTAGAGAAGCATCTGGCCACAGACCAGAAGGTTTTCTGCGGTTTTGTGGATCTTGAGAAGGCATTTGATAGGGTTGTGCGAAAGGAACTGTGGTGCATATTGCCGAGATATGGGATTGACGGCTCACTGCTGCGTGCTGTGCGTCCACCTACAAGGATTGCTCAGCATGTGTGCGAATAGATGGCAACATGTCACCCTGGTTTGATGTCAAAATTGGTGTCAAACAGGGTTGCATGTTGTCTGCTAGGCTGTTTATTCTGTATCTCGATAGTTGTCTACAGAGAATAAGATCGACGAATGTAGGATTACGCATGGGTGACCTAGTGGTGAACTGTCTGCTGTATGCAGACGATGCCGTCCTGTTAGCAGAAACACCATCTGAGCTGCAAACACTAGTCACAATGATGAAAGACGAATGTATGAAGGAAGGCTTACTATTGAATGCGAAGAAAACAAAGCTTATGGTATTTGAAAGAGAAGAAACCAGAACCAATGTAAGAATTCCGGTAGATGATGAAGTGTTGGAACATGTGAATGAGTTTGTATATCTTGGATGCGCTTTCAGCAGGGATGGAAGGTACACCGCAGATGTGGAAAGGCGAGTGAGTGCTGGGAATAGTGTGAATGGAGCGTTGGGAAAACTTCTTGGCAGTAAAAACCTGAGCCAGAAGGCGCAGCTGGCTATACACAATGCAGTGCTGGTCCCAACGCTTACTTATGGAAGCGAGAGCTGGGTATGGCAGAGAGAGCATGAAAGTAGGATAAACGCGGTTGAAATGCGAGCGTTGCGCAAAATCTGTGGTGTAACGCTTGCAGACCGTATCCGCAATGATGAGGTTAGAAGCAGAGTTGGTCTGAAAGAGAGCGTCGGTGTTAAAATAAGAAGAGGCATGCTCCGTTGGTTCGGACATGTAGAAAGAATGCAGGATGAAAGAATGACGAAGCAGATATACAATACAAAAGTGGAAGGATGTAGGAGCCGAGGAAGGCCAAGACTTACCTATCATGATCAGATTGGTCGTGTTCTATCAGAAGGTGATGTCAGGAGCCCTAGAAACCGGCGAGCGTGCATGAAAAGAGCAATGAATGTGAAAGAAGCGAGTGAGGTATGTAAGGATCGAGTCGCGTGGCGCTCGGTTCTCTCTGCCTACCCCGTAAGGGATTTGGCGTGAAGTTATAGATAGATAGATAGATAGAACTACTTTAATACATACACATCATCAAGCCTGTCTCCCATTGGGACAGGAGAGACTATGGAACGCACGGTGCACCGATTCAAACATTCTTCTCTCACCTCTTCATCAAACTCTTCTGGCATGCTCTTCGGTTTCGGGTGCTCTTGATTTGGCCCTTTTTCAGCACATCGGCCATTTGATCTAAATGTGTGCGTCTAGGGCGGCCCCTGCCGATATCTCCACTCACTTTTGCTCGATGTACTTCTTTTGTAACTCTTTTGTCATCCATTCTTTCCAAATGTCCGAACCATCTCAGCATACCCTTTTAAATTTTTGTTACTACAGCATCTTTCATTCCACATTGTTCTCGTATCGTACTATTTCTTACTCTATCAATCATTCTAACTCCACACAGACTCCTTAGCGGTCTCATTTCAACAGCGTTTGCCCTACTTTCATACTTCTTCTCTCATACACATGATTCACTATCGTAGGTATGTCAAAGTTGGCGTTAATAGACCCTGCAAGGTGAGCTTTTCTCGATATAATTTCGCTCGTCAAAACCGAATATAACGCACCATTGATACGGTTTTCTGTTTTCACTCTTCTTTCAATATCTCCGTCACATTTCTCATCACTCGTAAACATAAAACATCATCTCCGATCATTATCTGACACTGTGTAACAGTTTCATTCTTTTTAACTTCATTACATTTACTTTCATATCTTTGCTTTTAAAGACTTCATTCATTATAGTAACCATTTGTTGCAGTTCTTCCGCCGAAGATGCCAGGAGAACCATCAGGTCCATCGGCATACAACAAGGTTTTAACAACTACTTTAATCTTAATATAAAATGGTGTATATTAGGGATGTATAAAAAATACACAAGTATTTACGGTGATCAGTATAACGTTTCTGAATATTTAATTGAAGTATATAAATTAATATCACCAATGGAAATTACCTTCGAAAACAATATAAAGTAAGCAGCAATTCAATTTTTAGTTGATAAAATTATAATTATACAAACACAATATGGTCTTATCTAATAGATAGCGCGGGCAATGTCGTACATTTCGACCACAGGAATAATCGATATCAGTTTTATATAATCGGTAGACAACACTGCATGGGCTAATATTCCTTACCATTTAAATTCTGTTACGTTGTTATGCAATATTGCAGATTTCCGTATTAGATTTAGTTAGTACTGAGACACTGGACAACGAAATTTTGTAACAAGGTCCTTACCGACCATATTTAGTATGATTCGATCAGGTCTCATTTTCATTTGTATCAAGCATTAATTACTTGCTTACTTACATACTTGCCTTATTATCATGAACAAGGACTGTTTATGACAATATAACACCTTATTTTGTAAAAAGAGTGATACTCATAGCATAAATACTAGATATAAGCATAATCTTGTCTTACATGCAAGCCGTCTCCACAAAATAAGTAATTCTTTTATGGGGCAATGTATACGGTTCTATAACAAACTTCCCAGCAATATAAGAGAATTGTCAATTAACAAATTTAAAACTACTATTAAAGCCAAATTGTGTAGCAGGGCATATTATAAAGTATCTGACTATATTAATGATAAAAATGCCTGGGAGTGAGTCGATCCAATTATAATGTAATTAATAAAATATGTAAGTTTGTTTGGATACCAAAAGAGGGATGCCTGAGTTTTTTGGCAGTATTTTTATCAGTGCTCACCTAGTCATAAACTGCACGGTAGGGAAAAAAATTGTGACGATTCCAAACAAATGTAGCCATTTTTACGGAATAAAAAGATTTTGACTTTGACTTTGACTTTGACATTATACATAGCGTTCCCTCCCTTTATTTTTTTCATGTACGTATACAGCGTGTTGTAATTCAGCATTTCAAAAGCTTTGCTGAAAACAACCACCAACCAAATTCTTGTCAATGAAACACTGAACAACTATTAATTGCAATCCCTTATAGGATAAGACCGCCATTGTCTTTTGAATAATTGTAGATACCTGTATTATCATATGTTCTTATATTATTATCATATTTCAGATGGCGGACATTCACAGAGACGACGACAGCGATGGCAGAGGCGGCTTGCATCTACTAACGGTAATGGGTGGCTACCGGCCGGCACTAGTTCGCATGAACTAAACGGTAGCGGAAGCACACAAATTTAGATCAAATTGCTTGTAAACTTGACTTTCGCAAAGTAACGCCTGAATCTAAAAACCTGTACTTATTAGTGTTTAGGAACACCGTTCCTATATGAAATCTATATATTTGTCTGTGTGTTTGTCTGTAGCTTTTTTTCGAATATTCGAATTTTGACTTCAGATTCGGATTCAGCATAAAAAAGTAGAATATGAATGTTCAGGATCACCGTTCTATCCGTCCTATCTCTTAAGGAACATGGCCAAAATGGCCGACAAATTAAAAAAAAAATGAATTGTTATATAATTGACAAGCCAGGTGTTCCTCTGGCAATGCAAGCTTGCGCATTCTCAACTGGTTTTTTATGTATGCAAAGATGTTACTAACAAACACACTGATTTTTCATTCGTAATAGTGCAGGGGAGTTAGCCCCTACTGTTTCACTCTGCGGGTAGTTAGTTCGACACTGCTAATTGCGAGTGGGGACGCGTAGTGCAAATTAACTGGTGCATTATTACAGTAATGGCCGATGCACATTTGCAGTTGATTCGATGCAGTATGGGGCATATTGTTGCCATTAATAAAAATAAAAATGTTGGCACACCAAAGTGCGCTTGACCCATCAAATATTTCTAACACGTTAAAACTATGTGGAAGTGTGTTTGTTTGCCCTCTTTTCACGTCGAAAGGGAGTTATGGATTAACATGATTTTTAATGGGGGTAGTTTTAGGTGTAAAGAGTGATTTAAGTTAGTCTTTTGTAAAATAAGCTAAGTAACACTCGTACAAAAGATGTTAGTTTTTCAGTTTTAGGAGTAAAATTAGGAGCCCTAGCAACGGGCGGGCGTAAATAAAAAGAGCTATAAATGTTAAATAAGCGAGTGAGAAGTGTAAGGAACGACACATATATACATACATATCATCACGCCTGTCTCCCATTGGGGTAGGCAGAGACTATAGAACGCCAGGTGCACCGATCCAAACATACCGCTCTCGCTTCTTCTAATCTCATCAACCTCTTCATGCATGCTCTTCGGTTTTGGGTACTTTTGATTTGGCCCTTTTTCAACACATCACCAATTTGATCTATATGTGCACGTCTAGGGCGGCCCCTCCCGACATCACCATTCATTCTTGCTTGATACATGTCTTTCGTAACTCTTTTGTCATTCATTCTTTCTAAATGTCCAAACCATCTCAGCATACCCTTTTCAATTTTTGTCACTACATCAACTTTCATTCCACAACGTTCTCGTATCGTGCTATTTTTTATTCTATCAACCATTCTCACTCCACACATACTCCTCAGCGCACTCATTTCTACGGCGTTCACCCTGCTTTCATGCAAATGGTTACTGTAATGAATGAGGCCTTCAAAAGGAAAAATATGAAAGTAAATGTAATGAAGACGAAAGCGATGGTGTTTGAAAGAAATGAAAGTGTTACAGATTGTCAGATAATGATTGAAGTTGAAAAAGTGGAACAAGTGAATGAATTTGTGTACCTACTTAGGTTCTATGTTTACGAGAGATGGAAAATTTGAGAGCGATATTGAAAGAAGAGTGAATGCAGACCGTATCAATGGTGCGTTGTACTCCATGGTGACAAACGATAACATATCGAGCAAAGCTCGCCTTGCTATCATTCAGGGTGTATCAACACTAACATTGATGTACGGCAGTGAAACATGGGTATGGCAGAAGAAGCATGAACGACACATATAGCGCTCAATTCTCTCTGCCTACACTGCAAGGGACTTCGCGTGAAGATAACAGTAGTATGAATAAATTATTGACCACAAATAGTCAAATTATGTTAGGAATACAAATACACGGTAGTTCGTTCATTTATGAGGAATTATAAATGTTTTGATGACATTTGTACACACCAGTGATTTATTTTTATGACAGCAATTAAACGAGTATTGCAGATAGTAAACAAACTAAGATTTCCGTTGTCCATCTTTAAGGACGTGATGTCTAAATATAAATTGTTTTCTGTTGTGTTATGAAATATTCTTAAAACGAATTACTATTCCTAGCGTTATCATATATTCAAAACCATTAGAATTAGCGGAGTCCGCTACATGAACCTAAGGATTAAGAAGATACTGTTTTTTACACAGCGACTGCCATCAGACCTCAATAACCCAGAGGGAAAACAGACCTTTCTTCATTCACACGTCTTTCTTTCTTAGACGTGAGGGTTTGCTCACGATGGTTTCTTCACCGCCGCGCAAGCGATAATTACAATGTGTGCAATTTGATCTAACCTGCTTTGTGTTCTTCCGCTACCAATTAGTTCATGCGGCCTAGCGCCGGCTGGCACCCACCCACTAACATTAGTAGATGCAACATGCCGACGCTGCCATGACTGCTCCGGTAGTCTCTGCCTCGGCTGCTGCGGTCGTCTCCCATCTGGAACAGAAACCGCATGCCTCTACCACCGTCGCTGCTACGAATGGCAGCGACAACCAGGCCAGTCATGGCAGTGATGGTGGCGGGGCAGGCCGTTTCTTATCCAGATCTAATTGCATGTAAATTTGACTTTCGCAATATAACGAACTATAAAAGAGTGATACTTAATATATAAGCGTTAATAGGCTACGGTACCCGCTTTTCATCAGGTGGGCCGTATGCTCGTACTGGTGCCTCCCGACTTAGTATAAAAAAAGAAGGTGACAATGAAAGTGAAGTTAAAGATAGATAGAATATGAACTTTTACTCCTAAATAAAAAATAAAAATCTCCTACATTTAAGTTATCTGAAATTAGCAATATCACACATCAACCCTTACCCATCCCACTGCAGGGATACGGGTCTCCCTTCCATCGAAGGGGTTTAGAGCATACTCCACCACGCTGCTCAAATGCAGATTGGCGGAGGCCAGTGTATTCAAGCCGCCCGAGGGCCACATAACTTAACGACTGTCTGGACTACAGCTGGGACCAACGGCTTAACGTAAACTCCAGATAGATAAACCCATCCATAGACAGGCTGCAGTCGACGTCGGCTTAACCTGCGTGTTCGGTTAGAATAACACGAGCATCGACGCCATCGAGCTCTCTAAAACTAATTATAAATATGTGTAAAATAATTAATTAGGCGTCACCGCCCCGTTTTAGTTTTTAGCTTATCTGTTATTGTAATTGTAGTACACATGTTCGTGATTTGTAGTTATTAATTACAATGTAGTTATTAATTACGCTCGTCTAAAGTACCACTAAATTCGTGTTTTTGTAGTATTAGTAATAACTTGCTCGGCGGTGAAGGAAAACATCGTGAGGAAGCCTACATGTGCAAGAAATTATATTTTGAAAGACGTTTGATCTAACCCTAACAAAAGTCTGGTTTTTCTCTGGATTTTGGAGGTATGACGGCAGTCACTGTATATAGAAACCATTAAATAGTTAATAGATTCAGGCGTTATTTTGCGAAAGTCAAATTTACATGCAATTTGATCTAACCTGCTTTGTGTGCTTAGGTTAGATCAAATTGCATATAGAAACCAGTTGAGAATGCGCAAGCTTGCATTGCCAGAGGAACACCTGGCTCGTCAGTTATATAACGATCAAATTTTTTTTTAATTTGTCGGCCATTTTGACCGTGTTCCTCAAGAGATAGGAACGGTGTTCCTGAACATTCCTATTCTACTTTTTTATGCTGAATCCGAATCTGAAGTCAAAATTCGAATATTCGAAAAAAGTGACAGACACACGCACACACAGACACACACAGGAAACATATAGATTTCATAAAGGAACGGTGTTCCTGATCAGTACCTTTATGAAATCCTTAGGTTAGCGGACCCCGTCAATATAAATGCGAAAGTGCGTGAAACTTTCATGAGGCACGAGGCAGCCACGAGGCGTCATCGTAAGGGACCCGAGGTGCTGCTATTGCTGAGCACAATGTAATAACTAGGTACGCTCTACAAAAACCACAAATTCGATAACGAAAGAGAAACAAACAATGATGACGTATTAATTATCAGAATGGACGCGTTTTGTTTTATACGATCGATCAAATATTCGTCAGAGGAGCGGGTTTATAGGTCGTTCCAGGTCGACGTAACTAACCCCCATCATAAGTGATGCGGGCTGGAGGGGCTATAGAGAATGTACAAGGTACTATTTAATTGCAGGCGTAGTACACTTCATTTTTTATTAGATGGTAAATACGATAAAATAATATGCATGTAATCTTGCTAGGCACCAAAAACGATCTATTTGTTTTATCTAGGTATATAACAACTGCCGGTACTGTGTGTATCTATGTGTTGATTAATTACGCTACATGACAGTACTAGGAAAACATGAGTTAAATAGAGCCTTAATGAAGCATACTAAAAGAGACCGATGATAAATTTATTACAGCTAACTGTGCACAAGCCTTAATTGGCACGCTAATTGAATATGGCGTGATGTACGACCCATAAAAATAGACAGATGTTAATTTAACACGTTGCATTTGTGTAAAGTAAAACGATGTGGATTCCAATTATATGTGTATGTGTGAATGTAGCTACAATGAAATGACTATTATACATATATAAGGTTATTACTAGAGATACGTCGGGAATCGCTGCGGATATATATATTTAAAATTACTACAATTTAAAAAGAACGTTCTTATTTTATCATACCGATTTCGAATATATTGATTATGAAATAGAATAAATATACTGTTCCAAATTCGAACGTACACTATATTACTGAAGAGTGCTAGCAGGAACCGCGCATAATTATCTGAAAAAGACATCCATCCCTATTCCAAATACGTAATTTGGTCCGGAATAGCTCGCGGCACTGGCAACAGACATTATCGGTGCGGTTCGAATTTCAAATTACGCGCCGGTGTCGGGTGGCGCCCTCCGGAGCGTCGCTGTGGCAACGCACAGGTGTCGTATCGATCGATCACCCGAATTTCTACTGTTTATGTTTGCCTGGTATTATTTAATTGTTTGTTTTTTTTACAGATTGGTCCATTTTTGTTTCCAGTTTTGTTTCACATTAAGTATTAATCGAAACATGACAATACTATCAGAAAACTTGCTAAATGAACATTAAGAAAACTCCATTAGGATTGACGGGGTCCGCTACCTAAGCCTAAGGACTTGGCGAAGATACTGATTTTTACATTATTTTATACAACGTCAGGAGGCATATAAGCATATGGTCCACCTGATGTAAAGTGGCTACTTTGCTATTTAGTATTATTCGCGCAATGCCATCTCTGCTGCGAACACAATAACTCCTTGGGAGCTTACTGGTGTCCACACTCACATGCAGGAACAACCTTCCAGGGATTTTGTTGTTTGGCTGCGATTTTCTATTAAATGGAGGTACTTCCCCAGTCGGGATCTTTTGATGCGCCTCTCCTGAAAACACCCAGACCATGACAAACAGGCATGTTCATTAACACAAATATTTTTTGTTTTGTGTGGGAATCGAACCGCGTTGGTGCCAAAGTGTGTTGCTGTGTTAGCAGCAGAGGTGGATACTTAATGTATTGGAAGCAGTCATAGGCTACGGTAACCGCTTTTCACCAGGTGTGCCGTATGCTTGCATGCCTCCATTCTAGTTATAACCTTGTTTGTCTTACAGTAAGCCCTATGTAAGTATACGGTGTTTTCTTATCATACCGTACCTGAAAACGTAAAAAGAAACCCCTTTAACATCTCTCTAGCCCGTCGTAGGACCATGAAATTTGGAATGAAGTAAAACATTGAACTGGTAGAGGGAAAAATCCAAAACATTTTGTCCCTAAATTTGTCCTATTTGTAGAACACTGAAATTTGACAAGAATTAAATTCTCATATGACAATCTATCTCTCTATCTATAAGTTTCACGTTAATCCGTTGCGGGTTAGGCAGAGAGAACAAGTATAGGGAAAACCCTTGTAGTTACACATATATATTATGTTTAAGCAACCGCTCGATTACAGTAGGGAAACAATTCTTCAAAAAAGGCATAAGGTGGTATCTATTTATAAAGTTGGCGACAGGGCATCACACAAGTGACGCCACTGGAGTTGCAAACATTAATAGCATTTAATAGGCTAAACATTAATAAACTAATAGGCTCAAATCAAAAGCTTACTTACATTTAACGTATAACCATTAAATTTGGCAAGAAGCAAGCTCTGAAGCTCTGAGCATTAGTACTGAAGAAAATCCAAACATTGCCTCTTTGAAAACTGTATGTACTCTGAAAATCGCTGATTACAGCTTTTAAGGTATGATAGGGCAGGGTAGCGAGACTTTAGGGTAGGGTAGTCCTTCACAGTTGACTGGAACCTAAGGTGGTAAGAACGCATGTTATTGAGACCTTGAGCTTATGGAGAGACTTGGCCTTTGTTTGTTCTATTCGTAGTCGATTGGTAGTGTTTAGAGAAGTTGTTCGATATGATGCCAGCAGTTTTCTTGTACAACCGCATATATTGGAACTAAGGTTGTCGCGTAGGTACTTCGTAACTATTAGAATTGTGAATGTTATATTTCTAAACATAATAATATATAGAATAGAATAGAATACACTTTATTGCACCAAAATTAATACATTTAAGTAACATATTATTGTAAGAGTACAATGGGCGGTCTTATCGCTAAAGCGATCTCTTCCAGACAACCATATCATAGGAAGATAAACAATCATTAAAAATATAAGTAGGTAGTGGCGCATTAATGACTATACCTATTTCTACACATAGATACATATACTTACACTCAGCATACTATATAATCGCAAAAATAAAAAATAAAAAAAATAAAATAAGATGAGTGTAATGAGGAGATAAATGACAGGACAACAACAGACAACAATGTACGTACATATAGCAATACCAAATATATACATGTACATATACACCCATACATACATAATATACATATACACATTCTTCCATAGTTAGATAGACATATTGTGAGATTTTACACGGTTTTTGAAGGTCATTAATGATTGTGCACAGCGAATAGAGAGTGGTAAAGCATTCCACAGTTGCACAGCCCGTACCGAGAACGATTTAGAGTAGTATTGCGAAGAGTGAGATGGCGTAATCAGACGAAGGGAAAGAGTACTACGTGTATTGCGATCACAACGATCCCGTACCTCACTGAGATATATGAAACGTTCTTTCAGGTAACTGGGAGAAGTAGGATTGAAAAGAATAGAATAAAGTAGAGAGAGTATGTGCAAGTTGCGACGTAGCCTGATAGGGAGCCACTTGAGCTGTGAGCGAAATTCGGAAACATGATCATATTTGCGAAGCCCAAATATGAATCGTATACAAAGATTTTGAAGGCGCTCAAGTTTGTTTAATTGGTCTTCAGTGAGGTTAAGGTAGCAAGAGTCGGCATAGTCAAGAATGGGGAGGAGTAAGGACTGTGCAAGTGAAATTTTGGTACCAATAGGGAGAAAATTACGCAAACGACGAAGGGAGCCAGTTGCTGCAAACAAGCTCCTGCTGACGTTGGCTATCTGCACCGACCAAGAAAAGGTCCTATCAAAGTAAACGCAAAGGTTCTTCACACTCTCACTATAATAGACATGAACACTATTGAATTTTATTGGAGGAGGAGCCTCCCAATCGATGTTGGAAATAAAACGCGAGCTGCCTATAATAATGGCTTGTGTTTTTGTAGGATTGACTACAAGGCCGTTTGATCTACTCCATTCGGATACGCGTACGAGGTCTTCATTCACTTTCGCGATCGTATTTGGCAGATTAGTTGCTGAGTCATGTGAATAAATCTGCAAATCGTCAGCATAAAGATGGCAGGAGGAGCGAATATTTGACGTTATGGAATTAATGAAAAGAGAAAATAAAATAGGAGATAATACGCCACCCTGAGGTACGCCGGCAGTTGCAGGACACCACGAGGAAAATTTATCATCGAGGCGTATACGCTGCCAACGCCCATGCAGGTACGAATGAAACCAGTCAATTACTGTAGGAGATATGTTAAGAGAACGCAGTCGCTCCAAAAGTATATCAAAATCGACGGTGTTGAACGCATTACTGAAGTCCAATAGACACAAAACAGTCAGTTGAGACGAGTCCATAGCGAAACGGATATCATCTGTGATTTTAACTAAAGCACCAGTCGTACTATGACCAGGTCGAAAACCGGATTGGAAAGGATTGAGGATATAGTTTTTGAAAAGGAAGTCGGTAAGTTGTTTTTCAACAAGGCGTTCAAGTACTTTAGAAAGAAAAGGGAGAATTGAGATTGGACGATAATCTGAGTAAGAAGAAGGATTCGATTTTTTAGGTAAGGGAATAATGTAAGCGTTCTTCCAAGCAGAGGGGAAATCAACTATATATACCTATATATATTATAAAATTGGTATATTGTTTACCAATTTTTTTTATACTACGTCGGGAAGCATACAAGCATACGGCCCGCCTGATGTAAATCGGATACCGTAGCCTATTAACGCTTGCGATATATTAAGTATCACTAGCGCGATGCCTGCTCTGCTGCTTACACAGCAACTCCTTCGGAGCTTACTGGTGACCTCGCTCACACGGAGGTACACAACAACCCTCCAGGGAGTTGTTATTCGGCTGCGGTTTTCTGTGAGGTGGAGGGCCCCAGACGGGCTGCTTTGATGCGCCCTACCTCTCTTAAATTATCCCGTTTTCTAATCCATTAGGATCGGCTGGGTACACTACCTAAGCCTAAGGATTTGGCGAAAATACTGGTTTTTACATGGAGCGACTGCCAAGATGCCGTCAGACCTCGATAACCTAGAGAGAAATCCGTATCTTTCTTAGGTAAGGTCTTTCGAAATATAATTATACAAATGGACGTGCGGGTTTCCCTACAATGATTTCCTTCAACGCTTTGATGCGCTCTATCTGTGTTAAGTTAAAAACACTTAGAGAAAGACCAACTGACATGTTCATGCACACAAATGTATGTCCTGCTTGGGAATTGAACACACAAGCTTGATGGAAAAGTAGCTAACCATTCCGCTAAAATCATGAGATACTATCAGGTATTCTGTGGTAGTGTATTGTGTTGTGTGTATAAGTACTACATCAAGTGGCTTGCAAGTATGAGATGCTGCATTGCATCGTTCCACTGCCACCTCCTTTGAACTCATAAAGCCCTAGTCACTCGCAAGAACTACGAATACACTGATTTAATTCCGTAAACTCAGATTTTGGCGCATATGATCCCAAATTCTCCACCCACACATCAGACAGTCTTCATTGCTTTGCCCAGGCGAAATTCCCTAAGTGCCCAACATTAGTTTAAATTATAACTACTAAGGCCGTTTCCATTTGCATCGCACGTGACCGTCTGTGGCAGTGTCTAGTCGGCTCATCAGCCGTGGACCGAGCGATTAATTTGTCTAATAGATGATGTAAGGCATGAGATGTAGCGGGGGCGTTTTGAAGCAAACATCAATATCTTCGAGCGGTTTGCTATACCTTCCCGGCAAGTCTCTTGTCGGGTAAGCAGAGAGATCTGAACGCTATATGACTCGGTCCTTATGCACTCGCTACCTTTGACAATATTGTTTTCCTGCAAATGGAGTTACCGCTCATCAGGAGCTCACGAAACGTGCTTAGTAAGCGGGGATGACAAACCGCAGGTTCCGGAACAAGTTAGCTACATACTTTTTTAAAAACCAACCCTCACCGACATTTATTTTATTGTATTTAATAAAAGTGACACAAATTGTCCCGTAATATTTAAAACATGTGAACAGAGAAGTTTGAAACAAGTTATGTTTCGAAAGACGAGTGAATTTACCCAAGAAAGGTCTGGTTTCCCCATTGAGTAGTGGAAGTTGGACGGCAGTCGTTCCATGTGAAAATCAGAATCTTCGTCAAATCCTTCGGCTTAGATAACGGACCAATCCAATCCTAATGGTTTAGGAATCGGGATAACGCTAAGAAGGATAAACAGACAAGTTTGCAGAGTGAAGATAAAAATATTAGTAGTGTAATATCTAACAAACTCAACCCCAGAAGTGCACACGTAAGTACTCAAAAATTATATATAATATAATAATTTGTAAAGAGTTTGTAAAGGTCTATTTTACAAGCTTTTCTTTAACTTGCAATGTTTGTATGTTCGGGTCAAATCTTGCACACTGAATTTTCAAGCACTTATCCTTAACCGATTGAGATAAGATTTTGCATACACGTTTTGTTTGGATAACGATACATAGTTAGCTAAGTGATATCATTCTTAATTCAATATGGCGGATGGCCAAAGATAGCGGACTAGATATTTTTTATGCACTCCTCTGATATGGGTATCAAATGAAAGGGTTTGCTGAGAAGAATACGAAAAAAAAATAAAGTGACTTTACTCTGGCGGTCTACGCAAATTTGCGGTCTAGTTATTTTTAAGCACTTGCATAATGTGAATATCAAATGAAAGGGTTTACTGAAAAAAATAAAATGACTTGCGGCGGACTGCTGCGGCGGACCGCCCAAGATGGCGGATTAGTAGTTGTAATATGGGTATCAAAATAAGGGGTTTGATGAGGAGAATACGAATAAACTGATGTCTGCTTTCAACCCTTCCAGCAGATGGTGCACTACTGCCCGTCTAAACGGTAAGACAAAATCTAACCCGTAACTGTGTTTCATTTGACACTATGATTGGCTTTATACTATGACTTGAGTAGTTTGGCGAGGTGGGCCTCACTAGGACTGGTTTCTAACCCGTCTAGGAGAAAGAAAGTTACAAAATCAAACCCGGAACTGTGTTTCGTTAGGTACAAGTAAGCTGTAAGCTGAAATAAGTGACGTATAACTCGACTCGACTGTCTGAAAAACAAGGAGCCAAATCCTCTGAACAGCGAGGGGTCTGTTTAAGCGTTCTACGAGAGTATGTTTCTTAAGTTAGAGCAGCCGAATCTACTGAACAGTTCGTTTAAGCGCTATAAGAGAGAGAGAGAGCAGAAAAGTCACAAATAGAAACAAACGACCAGTAAACAATTACGCTTTAAATGAAATGATCAAGTTGAGAAACATGTATATAGAATAGCAGAACGACAACTAAAAAATAAAAATAAATTAATTATAAATACTTTTTTTTTAAATAAGCTTTTATTTAAATGCTCAAAAAAGAAGAAAATAAACTTTACATTGAATCAAACACATCAAGCTATTACATTAAATAATTTATATGATTCAAAAGCTTATCATGAGATTCACTTGTGTAGATAAACAAAAAAGTAACGAAAAAATTTTGCCGAGCTCGGTGGCTCGGTCGTGAATGACGCGACTTTGACACAAAGTTTTGACACCAAGATTCCCACACAAGACAAACATTTGTGTGCATGAACATGTCTGTTTGTCTTGATCTGGGTGTTTTAAGAGAGGTAGGGCTCATCAAAGCAGCCCGTCTGGAGAAGTACATCCACCTCACAGGAAACCGCAGCCAAATAACAACTCCTTAGAGGGTTGTGTTCCTGCGTGTGACTAAGGTCACCAATAAGCTCCTAAGGAGTTGCTGTATAAGCAGCAGAGGAGGCGGGAGTGATACTTAATGTATTACAAGCAATATACAAATTGTCTTCTGTAATATAAGGCTTCTCATGTAGAGGTTTCCCATGTTTCAGAATAAATATCTCTGTCTCTGTTTTTTTCTTATATATTTCTTGTGGCTTGCACCACAGTCCGTCACATTAGCGCGTCGGGCCGGATGGTCTCAGTCTCACACCTATTTACGTTTCCTCTTGCACGCATTTGCGCTCCTTGTCTTCGTTGTTTATAATGTCTAACTAACATATACAAAAGACAAGCAATTTACGTTCGGACGTAGAACGTATGTCGTGCTAGGCTAGGTCCGGCTGGTCTAGGTATAAACTGTCAAATTGCCAGTCCATAAAACTGGACGGCCTTTCATAGAGAACACTTCAATACAATACACTTCACTGTATACTAAATAATGTACAATAATTGCATAAACGAAGTGTGAAGTTTAAATGCCGCAAGATTAATCGTTCATTCAACCAATTGTGATTTTCGTGGTCGTCAAAGAATTCGTCGGAAACGAAATCAATCCGTTAGAATCGTCGACAGGAATACGACCATTACCGATAGTCGGTAATTGCTTGGAGAATCCTGCGGCAGATGGATCATTTAGAAATGCAACTCGCATGTTTGCCGTCAGCTGAAGTATCGTCTCATAGCGCCACAGAGTCGATGATTTGAGGTAAGCGTTTATTTCAACGGGAGCGGTCGATCCTGAAATGGCTGGTAGTATTTGGCGGAAATAGCCAGGCAGTAGAATCATGGCGCCTCCAAAATATCTCGAGACATTGCCCAGATCCTTAACTACGCTTTCAATACGCGTTTATGATGTTGATTTTACTTGTTACCAAAACTTTGGTCCTCGCTGAGTGTTTTGAAATGTTGAATGTCGGTTTGCGTTTATTGGAAAATGGAAATGATGCGTTATCCATTCTCATCGCTCGTATCCGGCCGGATTGAGCTTTTAGGTTCATAGACTTTCTAATGACATCTCTGTTTCCTAGCGTTATCCCATTCCCTAATCCATTAGGCTTGGCAGGCTCTGATATCTAAGCCTAAAGTTTTGGCGAAGACACTGATTTTGACATGGAGCGACTGCCGTCAGATCTTCACAACTCAGAGGGAAAATAAGACCTTTCCTCGGTTATGTCACATGCCCATCGAAATATAAATTCTTGGACGTGCTGGTTTCCTCACGATGTTTTCCAGCGTTTGATAATTACCAATATGTACAAATGTAAATAAATTTAGTGGTACATGCCAGGACTCGAACCGGAAACCTGTTGTTCAATAGACTGGTTCATTATCCACTGGGCTATCATTGCTCTTAACTTACTTTCTAATGACGTATAGTCATGTAATAAGTAATGACGTAGGTGTCTAGGATATGTTGTGTTGAACACATTGTGTAGAATAATGTAGAACCTCGTTTGTTTTAGATTTTAGGCAGTTAATAATTAATGTTAATAATGTTTATCATTTAATATAGTTTACGTTAGGTTCTGTTGGGTAAATGGGCCTTTTTTGTCAGGTTAGTGTTAGGTAGATTTATGTGGAGTTTAGACAGGAGAGGGATAAATGTCGAGTTTAAATAGGTCTGGCTTGAGTTTTTTTATACTACGTCAGGAGGCAGACAAGCATACGGCCCACCTGATGTAAAGCAGTTACCATAACCTATGAACGCTTGCGATACATTAAGTATCACTCGCGCGATGCCACCACTGTTGCTAACACAGCAACGCTTTAGGAGCTTACTGGTAACCTCACTCATACGCAGGAAAACAACAACCCTCTAGGGAGTTGTTATTTGGCTGCGGTTTGCTGTGAGGTGGAGGTATATCCACAGACGGGCTGCTTTGATGCGAACTACCTCTATTAAAGACAATCCGTACAAGACAAGCAGACATGTTCATGCAACCAAATGTTTGTCCTGTGTGGGAATCGTTGGCGTCAAAGTAACGTAACAGCGCGTTTCACTACTGCGGCGCCACCGAGCTCGTCAAAGACGAAGAAAAGAGAAGCGAAGAGGGTAGACATAAGCTCGTTGCAGTTAAGTTACGTTCCAGTTTAAGTACTGGGCGGAACCGATTATGACGAGAATTTCACTAGCAGATAACGTTGGCTACTTTTATTTTAGAAAAATAATTTATGGTTCCGTGAGAAATAAAACCCATGAAGTTGTAAAAAAATATAATTCCACGCAGGCGTAGTTGCGGGTGTCCGCTATTACACAATTTTTTATGTATTTAATAACTCTCTGGTACAATAAATATAATTAATTTAAAGTTTATACTTAATGTTTATACAATGGTCCTGAGTAAGAGATTGAATTAGGATCCACATCAACCCTTACTCATCCCACTGCAGGGATTCGGGTTTCCCTTCAACCGAAGAGGTTTAGAGCATACTCCACCACGCTGTTCAAATGCGGATTGGCGAAGGTCAGTGTTTTCAAGCCGCCCGAGGGCCACTGACTTAGCTTAACGATTGTCATCTATCGATAACGTGCCCTCCGGACACGGAGAAACTCGGGGTAGAAAAACCAATCCATAGACGGGCTGCGGTCGACGTTGCTTAACCTGCGTGTTTGGTTAGAAATGACACGCCATCGAGCTCTCAAAAAGAATTAGGATCACATAACATCAAAGAGTTATAATTAAAGTGTAATTCTTCAAGAAATACGTAGCCAGGAGGGTCAGAATTTACACTGGGTCAGAACATCCAGTATTTCGAAACGCTAACAAAACCAGCTCACTTAGCATGACATCATGATAACGTTGCATCGGTTAATTGCAATTAATATCGTGCGAGGACGCGATGCACTCAATTGGACTAAAAATTAATTTATGCACATGCGTCTAGTGTTAAATTTATGATGCGAAAATTGACAGTGTAAATTGGGGCTGAACAAGTATGCTGTATAATGCGCAGTTGAATCTTATATGTCATACCATACCATAACTATGTTACCGCCATGGAGTATAATTTAAATATCTACATGCTTATTTAATCAAGTTGTGAGTAATCTTATATTTCTGAGTATTTTGATTGTTATACATATTATGTGTAGGACTTTCTTTCCCTTTTTTTGACTTACAATCAGTTACTTTGTTAGTATCAAGTGAATTTAAGATTATTTAATGGGTTTTGAGCATCTGATAAACATCATCTTACATAAATTTGTGTATTGGGTTACTTACTATATATGTTTGATTTAAAATCATCTGTTCCCTATAATTTACTTTTTATCAGAGTCATGAAAATACAGAATGTCTTTTTTCCCCGCTCGGTAGGCTCAATTTGCGGTTGGGTCAGGTCATTTTTGAAAAGTGAGTGAATGTAGTTTTACTAATTTTTAAATATGTAGTCTTCTTTCATTAAAATAACTTATTTATTATATATTAAAATAACAATTGAAAGTACTTTCCCTTCGCGATGATAGTGACGAAACCCTGTACCTATAGCGCAAACATTAATATAAAGCAATAAATAATACGAATCGGTCAAGACTGATATTTGAAAGAGAGGAAATCAGACACGAATGTAAAAATTACGGTTAACTATGTAGTGCTGAAACAAGTTGTTGAGATTGTGTATAATGGATGCATTGATGGATGGAAGGTACATCGGTGATGTGGAAAGATGTGTGAGTGCTGGGAAAAACGTGAGTGGAACGTTGGGGAAACTTCTTATTAGTAAAAGCTTAAGCCAACACTATGCGACTATACAAATGCGGTGCTGGTCCTAACGTCAACATTGAACGAGAAAGCGAGATCTAGATATGACACAGAGAGCATGAAAGTAAAATAAACACGGTATAAATGCGAACGTTGCCCACAATTTGTGGTAAATGATGTTTCCCTGAAGATGTGTTATGTTCCTCCGAGAGATTGACTTTACCACCAAATTCCTGAAGAATTACTGTGTTAGCAGTGGCGGTGTGAACGTATGAGCGATATACATTATAGAGGTATGCTTGTATGCCTTCCGATATTGTATAAAAAAATAGCTGTAAACTGACCGTAGACAATGTTTTACAATTTAGAAAATATGTAGAGAGAGGTAGGGCGCATCAAAGCAAGTCCCGGGGAAGTACCTCTACCTCACAGAAAACCGCAACGAAATAGCAACTCCATGGAGGGTTGTTGTGTACCTGTGAGTGAGTGTGGTTACCAGTAATCTCGTAAGGAGTTGGTGTGTTAGCAAGTGGAGTTGGCATCGCGCGACAGAACTTTATGTATTGCAAGCTTCGGTAACCAATTTACATCAGGTGGGCCGTAAGCTCACGTGCTGCCATACAATTCTCTAAGCGCCTCGTAATGGCTGTGTGCGTCGTTGTGATCACAGATGTCACAGCTTTGACATCGTCTACTGCGATCACGGCTAAATTATTTGGTATTCTATAAGGCTGTAAGCGTACGCGAGGCTGTTTGCCTTGTAGAATTCCAATTCCAAACGCAGCCTTGCGGCGCTAGTGTCGCACAACCATGAAAAGCGATACTAAGGAATTGCAATTTTGTGTTCAAGGCTATAACAGCCGATGTTTCCGAGGATGTAAGGATGTTTGCTCTTACAGAATTGCATGGCTGTGCCTTACGCTGTACAAAAAACATATACAATTCAACCTTTATTTATTTATCAGGCTTTAAAAAGAAAAAAATATAAATATTAATTAATAAGCCAGCCGCTTCGACGGACGTTTGCCGCACTTTTTCCAAAGGCAGCATAAAACACAGTGCATATGTTTACGTTAACAATAAACAAGAAAGCTCAAGGCGATCAGCGTATTGTGTCTAGCTCCTGAAATATCTACATTATTGACTTGTAAGCGATAAGTCGATAACTAGCGCCGCCAGTAGGGATAGCACACCACTTATTTGACCGATTAGGCAAAGATATTTTTGAAGATACTTTTTCTGGCGCGCTTAGGAAAAATGGTGGGAGGAAATTTCTACGACACTCATCCAAGTTGACACCACGAAGTTTGTTGGTAAATGTCTCTCAAGTTTTGTTCGTGAACATATTTAAGGTAGTTAGTTATTCAAACACTTATTTTTGAATATACAACGAGTGTTTTATATCAGTACAGATAAAATTTAAGTAGAAAGAAAGAAAGAAGAAAGAACATGTTTATTTGGACGTAACACAACACTATACATACAATAAACAATATACAATAAGTAGTGAAGCAATAATAGTACTGTGTGACGTCACAAATAGGTCCTATTTCAGCATATTGCCGTGTCAATTCATGACCCGGCGCTGATTTTCTCAAAGACGTTTCGACGTTGCTAAGTATAGATATAGTATAGACTTCTTACGTGCGTACATAAGTAGGTACACACATACTATTTTTTGTATACGATTGTTATATCGTGACAGAAGTATTTAGTTCAGCAATTTGCCCGCGGTCCATCACTTTTTTCATCTATAAAGAAGTAAAAACGGAAAGAGAGGAACCACTTGTAAGAAAGGACAGCCAAATAGTGCATGTGGCGGAATTGCCACATGCCACATCAACCCTTACTCATTCCACTGCAAGGATACTGATCTGCCTTCAACCGAAAGGGTTCAGAGCATACTCCACCACGCTGCTCAAATGCGGATTGGCGGTAGCCAGTGTTTTCCAGGTGCCCGAGGGCCACTGGCTTAGCGTAAAGACTGTCATCTATTGATAACAGCCAGGACCGGCGGCTTAACGTGCACTCCGAAGCGCGGAGAAACTCGAGATAGATAAACGCATCCATAGACAGGCTGCGGTCGACGTTGATTAACACGCGCAATGACGCCATTGAGCTCTCATGAGATGAGGCGGAATTATCAAGGACTAATTATGAGACCAGCTCTAATTGGGGAGTGGAAGGATACGTTTCCATACAGGTAAGGTACATTTTTGTTTACACCTGTTAGTTACTGTATTCGAATATTGTTATCGAGGAAGGAGGTAAAGCTGCCCGAGGTCTTCATTTACCTCCGAAGGTGGACTGAGCAATGCGACTTAAACACCGACGCTCGCGGGTTAGATTCCCACACAGGGCGAACGTTTGTGTGCATGTTTATCTCGGTATGGATGCTTTTAAGAAAAGTAGGGTGCATCAGAGAAGCCCAAATGAGGAAGTACCTCAAGCTCACAGAAAATAACATCTCCCGAGAAGTTTATTCTGTTTCTGCGAGTGAATGAGATTACCGGCTACTAAGGAGTTGTTGTGTTATAAGCAACGCAATGCTCGAGTTATATTTAATGTATAGCAAGTGTTTAGGTACCTATAGGTTACGCTAACCATTGTACATCAAGCGGGCCCTATGCTTGTATGCTTCCTGACATTGTATAAAAAAGGAGTGATGGCTTTTTAAATTTTATTTGAAGCTTTTAACCATCATGTAAATTATTTGAAGAAAGGGGCAATGCTTTTTCAGTTCGGAACATATTTAACATACTCAAAGTGAGAGGTTCTCACTTGGATTGTAAGGACATTTTTTTATGTGTATTATCGCCATATTTTCGCCGAGACTAACATATGGGCTAAGTGCTTTGGTCTATCAATATTGATGAACAGCATTGTTTTGACTGGTTCGATAAGTAATGACTTTCTCAAAACATGAAAATTTTCCGGAATAATATAAGAAACTAGCTGCAGCCTTACGTCCGCGCTTACGGTATTCCGTGTGAGTCGCTTTTTCTTACTTAATTTCTTTTTCTTCAGCTTCTAAAGGTCGTATCGTGATGTCTAAGAGCCTATAACCTACCTCAAGAATTAGGCTATCAAATGTGAAAAGAATTTTTCGAACCTGAGTGGTAGCGCCCGAGATTAACACGTTCAAACAAACAATCAACTCTTCCGCTTTATGTAAAGAACCGCAACAAGTAAAGAAGGAAAAATGTCAAGCCAGTGTTTTTTTTTCAGCATGGATCTTTATAATATCACGTGGATCTTTATTGATTGACATATAGGTACTAAAGATCAATACTACACTATTCTATAAATCACTAAAAAAAGTTGTACGATAACAATTTGGCTTGGTTAAAATTAATCCGGAGTTCCTAAATCGAGGTAACCAAGTGATTCACGAATGTTTTGTCGTCTGAGCATAAGTAAACAACTAAATAATTATTTCCAACCATATTTTTGCAGGTCCGGGCCGAAGTGCGGGCCCTAGGTATGGGGAAGATCAAGATAGCTCAGCGTGCTGTAGAAAGAGCTATGCTCGGGGATGCTCTGCGTGGTAGAAACAGAAATTAGGTTATCCGCAGTAGAACTAAGGTAACCGACATAGTCCAAAGAATAATCACGCTGAAGTGACAATGGAACGGCCACATAGTTCGTAGAACAGACAACCGCTGGAGAAGAAAGGTTCTCGGCATGGCGTACTAGTACATGCAGTATGAGACCATCCCCCACTAGATGAAGCGACGACCTCAAGCGGTTTATGGGGAGTCGATGGATGCTGGTAGCACGGGATTTAGACGAATGACACTCTAGAGGGAAGGATTATGTTCAGCAGTGAACGAATACGGGCTGAGATGATGATGATTTTTGATTAGGTTGAGTAATAAAAAATATGGTTTAATTTATGACATTAACTTTTTTCTATGTGCCTACACTGAAGAAGTACCACCACCTCACAGAAACCTGCAGTCAATTAATAACTTCCTAGAGGGTTGTTGTGTTCCTGTGAGTGAATGAGGTTACCAGTAAGCTCCTAAGGAGTTACTGTGCTAGCAGCAGAGGTGGCATCGCGCGAGTGATAATGTATTGCAAGCGTTCATAGGCTACGGTAACCGCTTTATTTATACGACCGCTGCTTGTATGCCTTCTTAGAAAAAACGAAACCTTGCGGGGTAGGTAGGGAGAACCGAGCGACATAAATATATAACTGTTCATTTAATGCTCTAATGACTATGAAATCCCACCATTTCATAGTCCATTCAAGGTGACAAACGTGATAATATACTTTTTAGTTCTTGAAAAGAGCTAAGAATGTTAAAGAGGTGAGTGTAAGGAGTCATGTGTCGCTCGGTTCTTTCCGTCATACCCCCAAAAGACTTGGCGTGTACTTATCTATAGGTAGACATATAAAAGCGAGTTATTTTTTTTTTACGGCATATTATTACAATTTGTATATGTTTGTGACAACCCTAAGTAACATTGTTGGTCAATTACTCGTTAAGTTAACAAATTACAGCAGAACCAAAACATTTGTTTGTCTTTTTGTTAGCGTCGAAACTCTGCAATTATTAGCGGAAACAGTCCGATTGCTTTGTTTTACAATCTAAATAAAGGCGGTGTTTATAAATTAGGTCACTTCGTTCCCTACATAAAATGTAAGCTGGCAAGACTTAGTTACCTACCTACCTACCTTTAGAATTTAGGATATTAAAACAGTTTTTAGACCTAACTCTAACGTAACTCACTCTCCGCTCCGCCGATGAAGATACTAGGTCATCATAAAAAAGCGCTGAGCACAGTGATATTTAATAAGCAACCTGACTAGGAAAGTATCTCCTTACTGACCGTATGAAATACCTACCTCAGCCAAATAATGAGGTGCATGGATTATTACTGTGTCCTTACCAGTGAGTGAGGTTACAACTTACAAGGAAGCTCGTAAGGAAAAGCTGTCGGTAACGTCATCAGTATACTCCTCTCCTACAGCCCCTCGTAACGTGAACACGTTGAATACACAGTAAAATGTCTTTACAAGCAGTAGGACAACTTCAAAGAAACGAACTCACACGCAGCTACAAAATTCTAAGCGTTCATATATGAAATATAGTGAATTCAGTCGCAAATAATACTTCGAAATAAGTGGTCGCGTTTTACCGTCTAGCTGGCTCGTCGAAAATTTTATGTTATGGGCACTTATAATATTAGATATACCACTCACTTGATGTAAAGCCGTAACTTGTGAATGCTTGTATAAGAGAGGAACGAGTATGTACTAATATGACTTGGTGCCATTTTTTTTGCAAAGTGCCTTCCTTCATCTGAGTATCAATGACAAAGTTACGGTCTGGTGCTTGGAGAAGTCAGTTTTCAATAATATCGCGTTACTGACTTCACTGCAAACAATATCGGATTACGTAATCACAATCAGAAATTAATTTAATGGGAGCTTTACATTAATTAATTATTAAAGTCATCACTATAATTTCAGCCCATATTCGTATGTTGAACATAGGCCTTCACTCTAGGGAGCCATTCGCCTCGATCCTGTGCCACCTGTATCCATCAGCTCCCTACAAAACTCTTGTAGGGAAGTCGTCCTCCACCTACTGGGGAGTTGTGACAAACTGCGTGTCTAGTGCGGGGACGCCATTCGACTACCTTTCTTTCCCTGCAGTTGACGGTTCTAACTATGTGGCCGGCTGCCCCTTCAGCTTGCTTATCCTTCGGGCTATGTCGGTTACCTTAGTTCTATTGTGGACATCCTCATTTCTGATTCCATCACGCAGATAAACCCCGAGCATACGAGTAGCTGCATTATCATTTCCATAGCACGCCGAGCGAGCTTGAGCTTCTCCATATATCCCGCTATGAAGGGCCACGTCTCGTTCTGTATGTCATCACTGGTAACACACACTGTTTGAAGACTTTGCTCTTAAGGCGTTGAGGTACTTTGGACGAGACGATTATTAAAAGTGGGTATCCTGAATGTATACCTACACATGTGAAACACCTTGTTGTTGGCATATAGAAATATACATTATAATTATTCATATTGTAAATAAATTATGATGTTTTATACCGAAGTCACCTGGACGAGAAGATTCAACGTCAAGACGTCCAAGGAACTAGGTGTACTGAATAGAGCAAAAAAATACTTCAGCGCGGGCCAAAGACTTGCATTATACAAGTCTCAAGACAGAACGCAGATGGAGTACTGTAGTCACCTTTAGGCGGGAGCACCTGTATACGAGTTAGGACCGTGTGATTCCTTTCAGAGATGAGCTGTGAAAATTGTCTACGATCCCTAGCTTACACACGGTATTAAGCTTATAAGAAGAGATTTATCCTCTCTTTGTGTGTAGCATGGGGATCTTCAAACAAGACGTGATTTTTACGGGGTCTGCGACACATGAGTCACACCCCTAGTGTTGCAAATGTCCGTAGGCTACGGTCACTACTTACCATCAGGCTGCCCTTACGCTTATTTGGCACCTTGGTGGTATAAAAAGGTTAATGTAAGAGAAAAGAACGACGAAACAGATACAACACGAAAGTATATGTAGAAGCCGAGAAAGGCCGAGACTCGCGTCGTTTCTTCGTGAGGTGTCAGCAGCCCAAGGAACCGGCAAACAAATTAACTAAATGTATGCAATTTGATCTAACCTGCTTTGTGTGCTTCCGCCAACAATTAGTTCATGCGGCCTAGCGCCGGCCAGCACCCACCCACTACTGTTAGTGCGTGCTACATGCCGACGCTGCCATGGCTGCTCCGGTAGTCTCTCGCCGAGGCAGAGACTACCGGAGCAGCTATTAGTATCATGTAGTAGGAGACTACCGGAGCAGCCATGGCAGCGTTGGCATGTAGCACGCACTAACAGTAGTGGGTGGGTCCCGGCCGGCGCTAGGCCGCATGAATTAATTGGTGGCGGAAGCACACAAAGCAGGTTAGATCAAATTGCATGTAAATTTGACTTTCGCAAAATAACGCCAGAATCTATTAACCAAATTAACTAAAGATAAAGAAACAAGGTAAGCTTGTAAGGACTGTGTCATGTGATGCTCGGTGCCCTCTGCCTGCCCCGCAAGCGACGCGTAAATAACTAGATAAATATTCAGAGGATGTTCAGCTACATACATTTTAAAGTAGACATCTTAAAATAACTATGATGCATGTTTAACTATTTCAAAATCGGAAATAGTATTTTTAATAATCATTTTGCGGTGTTCCGCTCTGTTCACGCTGATGCCCGCGAGAGCGACGGTAACCGGACGCCATCTTGCGCCGCCATGACACCGTTTTGACAGCTGTCACATGGAAACGGACATTCGAATTTAAAATGTTTGAATCATGTTCTAATAGTTTTTAGTGTGACTTGTAGGAAGAATAAAGATCAGGTAACCATTAAATAAATAATTAATTAACAAATATTCTTAGACGAGCTGACAACGCTGTTTAGTTACGAACTAAAGTAAGTTTCTATACGTACTAGTTAGTTGACAAATAAAGATAAGTAAATATTTAGTTGATAACTACGTTGTGTGCTTCTGCTACTGATAATTTCATGTGAACTAGCGCCGGCCAGCACCCACCCACTACGGCTATATAGTAGATATATGCCGTCGTTGCCCTGGCTGCTCCGGTCGTCTCTGCCTCACCTGCTACAGTGGTATCTGCGAATAAACGCCATCTGAAACATAAATCGCATTCACCGGCCACCTTTGGTGCCCTGACTGCCATGGCTGTTCCGGTCGCCTCTGCGACACGTATTTCGTCTCTCAACGAGGCATCTTCAGGCGCTGTAAATATTATTTGTTAAATTAACATGATACGAATAGCATTCCTTGCATGTTATTAATTGCCTGTGAGTAAATATTTTCTGTACATAGAAAGTATTTACTTACTTACGTAAATTCCTATTAAATTAAACAGACTGGCCGAGACAAAAACACATATTTATAAATACAATATTTGTCTCGGTTAGGAATCGAATCTTAATGATAATGTAATGATCTATAACTACTCAACCATTAGGCTTGACAAATTAATTAAGGTTTTGTATATAATGTTGGGAGGCAATATACCTACAAACATAAGGCACACGTATGTTACCCGTGCTGCTACCATAGCAACTCCCCGTGACCTTCCTAGTAAGTTTACAAGTAAGCTAGCAAGCGCCTATGGAGTTGTTGTGTTAGTAGCAGAGGTGGCATCGGGCGAGTGATGCTTAATGTATTGCAAGCGTCCATAGACTACGACCACCGCTTTACATCATGTATATGACGTATGCTTGTATGCCGCAGGAATCCACAATGTTGCAAATGTCAAACTGTCTGCATACCATCAGACAGGCTGCTTGTTTGTCTCCTAAGTGGTATAAAAAAAGAATACGCGCAAATAATGTTTTGTTAATTTTTTTTATCCGATGGTTCGGGCATGTAGAAAGAATGCAAGATGAAAGAATGACGAAGCAGATATACAATGCAAAAGTGGAAGGATGTAGGAGCCGGGGAAGGCCAAGACTTACCTACCATGACCAATTTGGTCGTGTTCTATCAGAAGGTGATATCAGGAGCCCTAGAAACCGGCGAGCGTGCATGAGAAGAGCAATGAATGTTAAAGATGCGAGTGAGATATGTAAGGATCGAGTCACGTGGCGCTCGGCTCTCTCTGCCTACCCCGCAAGGGATTTGGCGTGAAGTTATAGATAAATAGAAATTATGTTTTTTTATTCTGGTTAGTTTATTGTTAAAGCTCAATGAAATGTAGACGAAGATTACACGAGGTCATCGTGAGAATATCTCAAAAATACAGGGGGGGAGGGCTCATCTGTTAATGAGACCTTAACCAGCCGACCTCTGAGCGATGGATGTCATACTGTGGAATAGCAATAACATTTAATAGCATGGAGAAATTAATAAAAATATCAATAAAGTAGTTACCAGTGATAATATACGAGTATATCAGCTCGATGGCGTCATTGTCCGTGTTATTCTAACCGAACAGGCAGGTAAAGCGATGTCGACCGCAGCCTGTCTATGGATCGGTTTTCATATCTCGAGTTTTCATATCACCGTGCCGTTAAGTCGTCGTTCCTTACTGTTGTAGATAGGTAACAGTTGTTAAGTTTATTCAGTGGCTTTTGGGCGGCTTGAAAACACTGGCCTCCGCCAATCTGCAGTTGAGCAGCGTGGTGGATTACGCTCTGAACCTCTTCGATTGAAGGGAGATCCGTATCCCGGCAGTGGGATGAGTAAGGGTTGGACTAATAGTAGTAGCTTATAAGTAGAAGTATTTATATATAAAAACGTAATTTAGAAATACTTGTATATTTGAAAATACCTATGCATTAGGAAACCTAAATAATTATTAGCCTAAAGTGTCTGTTTGTCTATATGTGGACATGATTAGGCTATCCTAGGCTATCCTAATCATGTCCACAAATAGACAAATAGGCACTAAATGCTAATAATTATTTAGCTTAACCTAGCACAAGCAAGGATTCGTCCACACGAGTTTTAAACCAATATTTCATGAAGTAACGTAGGTATTCCTTGGCATACCTTCTTGGCCACAGCCCTTCGTACATTAACAACAACACGTGTCTATTGTTCTTTATTTCTAAGTGTTCTGAACGGAGGCGTCTTTTGTTGTTGATAAAACTCAGAAATCATATCCAGGAACGACGAGGATAAGTCGAAAACTCGGAATTTGTCGATGCTCCATCTCGTCGAGACGTGCGATATCACCGTACTCGTAATCTATCCGAGTCTTTCTTCTTAGCATTATCCTGTTTCCTAATCCATTACGGTTGGCGGGGTCTAACACTAAGGACTTGGCGAAGGACCTGCCGATCTTGTCATCCTGCTGTCAGACCTCTACTACCCACAGGGAAGATCAGACCTCTCTCAGGTTAGGCCACACGTCTTACGAACTATAATTTCTTGGACACGCGGGTCTCCTCACGATGTTTTCCTTCACGGCCGAGCAACTGATAATTAGTAATATGTACATAAATCCGAATTTAGTGGTACATGCCAGTATTCGTTGGTCAATATACGATTCCAGCATCATAATTTTATTTATTTAAACTTTATTTACCACATATATAGGGTATAAAGGCAGACTTAATGCTAATAGCATTCTCTACCAGACAACCTTATTAAGAGTACATATACAGGAAATCGGTACACAAAGTCAGAAAGTAAATTATTTAAATATTCATAATTAAAATTACTACACACAGTAAATATACATACATAAACATTACATATATAATAACTGTACAATACATACGGTAGTATACATAGATATACTTACACATACATAAACTTAATATCAATCTGACGTTGATTAATGGATCATGGTTTTGGCAAATTGTCCAATAAGTAGGCATGAATTTTCTTCTCGAAATCGAATTTGTTGGAGATACCTCTAAGAGAATCAGGCAGCGCATTCCAGAGACGTGTAGCTTGTAACGTAAAGGAGTTCGACATAAAGCCAGAATGATAAAGAGGCGTAGTGAGCGTTAGAGAGCCCTCAGATCGAAGTTGTCGCTCATGGGAGTTGCAGAGATATTGAAATTTCAAGTATTCAGGACAGAGAGGATTATAAAGAATAGAGTGAAGTGAACAAAGCAGCTGCTTATGCCTGCGCTGGCGAATAGGAAGCCATTTGAGCTGAGATAGGAAGAGATTTGATCAAATTTGCGAAGACAAAAGATAAAAAGGATAGCGTTATTGATAAGCCGGTCCAACTTATTGAGAAGATCTTCGTTTAGATCAGGATAGCAGACATCAGCATAATCAATGATGGGAAATATGAGTAACGTTACTAGAATGACCTTAATATTGATTGGGAGAAAATTTCTAAACCGATTGAGAAATCGCAAGGAAGAAATAACCGCACGACTTACCTCGGTGATTTGCATTGTCCACTTAAGCGTCGAGTCGATGTGGAGACTAAGATCTTTAACATGGGGGCTGAAAGGTATAATGCAGTTCTCAAATATAACACGTGAAATAGAACTGGAATCTATCTTTGCAAGTTGCCTAGAACTGCCCACGACAATAGCTTGACATTTATTAGGGTTGACGGAAATCCCAAAGTCTAGACCAACTACTAATACCATGTAATCAGAATTTAACTGCGTAACTGCTATATCTATGTCCTCAGTGGTTGTCTGTGTGTAAATTTGAAGATCGTCAGCATAGAAATAGTATAATACTTAGTAAATAATCCAGCAGAGTATTCTGCAAATAACATTTTAATTAGTTGAATCATCAAATGTTCGCCAAATTTACGAGTATGTAATACCACCAAGGGATCTGTTTTATTTGAACACATTTTATAATTTCCGAAGCGGAAATCTGGAATTGACACGAAAGACAAAATAAAATATATTCCGATAAAACATACAATCTATCTTTTTCGGTCGGTTAAATACCGCGGAAAAAACGTTTAATATTTCAGTTAAAATATTCAGGCGTTATCTTGCGTTTTTATATAGATATTTTTTTATGAAAATGTGATTTTTAATACACAACGACGACGTTCCAGTTTTTAGAAATAAATGATAAGAAAAAGTTGAGAAACGGTTCAATAAACGCGATTTGTAACATAACATACCTTGCACGACGTAGTGAACCAGTACTCATATCAAAAATATTGTAAAAAATATTAATATATTCTTATGCTCAGTTTAGACATTCTACCGGTATCGTCTGAAGTGATTGCCGAATTACTCACGAATGATTTTTTTGCCCATTCATCAGGCATTACAAAGCGTTTGTTACATTCCTAACCCGGCACTGAGATTAGCAGTAGTCGATAGCGGCAGCAGTTGCTTGGGTTTTATACTAAGTAAAAAGAGAAAGTCAGAGCAAGTCTTGCTCTGACACAAAGTGTACACTCTCGTAAAAAATCTGCTCGTCTAATCTGAATTCCTGGTACACCCTTGCAAATAAAAAAAAAACAAGTAGTACATCCCACTCATTAGCACATGCGCCACTAAGTCAATTACACCCACTTGTTATAATTTAACACGATTCTAGCGATAATATCGCAGTATCGCAAGATCTCCCCCATGGTTGAGACTGTCATTCGCACCTCTTTATAAGCTTTGTGTGTTTGTTATACGTCCGTATAATAACCATGTATGTGACTTTTTTTACAGACAATTTATGCCGTTACATCATGAATTTGTATTCTTACATGATGATAGGTTTAGTCATTGATGTATATTAGTAACTGTGATCGAAGCATAAAACTTATAATATATCGAAGATATATAAAATATTTTATTTTGTCAACGGAATTATACATTTTGTAGTATTTATAATTATTTGTATAACCGACCATGTTGCAATTCATGATTCAAAAAACCTTCTTACAGTTCGCGATCATTATTGCATATTATTAAAAAAAAAATATAGTAAAGGTGTCAAGTTTGCACATGGATTTAATTAAAGAAAACAACACAAAGAAGGTCATAAAATAATGTAAGGTACACAAAAAAGTTATGTTATTTGCGCGTTTTTATAACACGCCCTAAGAGCATACTCTTTAAGAACGCGCCGGATGATTATTAAGAATTCGGCCATTCTGACCTAAAGAGTTTATCTACTCACTTGAATGATACGGAATAAAATAGGGAGGAAACGGAGTAACAAATATATACATTAATAAGTTTTTAATTGAATGAGCTGAACTTTCTGATACCTGTATTTCAATAATGAATTCTTCCTCCGGCCTCCTTGTTACCATAATAATGTATCATTTGCTACCAAAGTTACTGCAATATGTTTAAGCATAATTTACAAGAATTTCCTAATTGTAAAAAAGACGCAAACATTAGTAAACAAATTTAAATAAAACGTGGAATGTATAATGTCACATACTAATTACTACAGTACAGCAACCGGTTGGTCCCACAAGGCATTCCAGCCATTTGTCTGCTGGATTTCAACTTTGATGCGGTAACCGCACACCACGCTTGGGAATAAATTAGTAGGCCTTATCGCTCGCATCGGCAAGTATCGCCGTCGGTGGAGCAGGCGCCTTACACTTGTCACGTGGAGGGTTAGTGAATGTTTATCTTGTAATTTGTCGGAATAAATCATTTAAGAACAAAGTTTATGTCTTACAAAGCAGATCAGTTAAGATAGGTGAAAACCTTTACGATCCACAGAGTTCGAGACAGTTTGCTTTACTAAAGGATTACTTTCTCATATTTAAGGAAACACTACATAATTATCTATATCTTCACGCCAAATCGGAGTAGGCGAGAGAACCGAGCGACGCATAACTTGGTCCTTACACACCTCACTCACCTTGTGTCTATTGGGCTGCTGACATCACCTTCTGTCTGACAACTAAGCCTAAGGATTTGGCGAAGGTACTGATTTTAACATGGAGCGACTACCGTTAGACCTCCAACAACCAAGAGAGAAAACCAGATGTTCCTAGGTAACGTCACATATCTTTCGAAATATAATTTCTGGGATGCGCGGGTTTCCTCAAGACGTTTTCCTTCACCTCCGAGCAAGTGATAATTACGGGCACCTAGGTTACATAAATTTAAAAACACGAATTTAGTGGTACAAGGCAGCATTCGAACTGGGGATCAGTTGGTCAATAGGACGGCTTTTATCCACTAGGCTATCATTGCCCCATACGTAAGTATGAGTGTATAGTAGTAAAAGGAAAATAGAAAACAGGTATTTTCGATTTGCGTCGATATTTTTACATTACAAAAATTTTATTATAATATACAATTTTTTTTTTATTAAAATGATAATAATTTGCTAACATAAATGAAAATAAACTAAAATGTTTAAAAATAGATAGTTATGCTCTTTCATTTAATATTCTACATGACATCTTTATATATTTTGTAAATTTAGTGTTAATGTTTCTCGCATGATTTACGAGAAATTTATACGAAAATATGTGGAAGTTAGCATGTATGTAACTATGCCAAGCATCGCTATTGCATGTCAAACACGTGAATTTATAAATGTCCCATTTCCATTCCCAGTACGGAATCCTAAAAATTTAAGTTCTTATTTCTTTGTTCACCTGAAAAGGGCAAGTTAGGTCATTTCTAAAGAGAGATCTCGACAGAAGGGGCAAGGACTAACCACCACCGTGCCTCCGTAGCTAAATACTCGTAGCAATTTACGCAGTGTTTTGATATGTGTACAAAGATTTCCAGAAAGCTGAGGGCATGGTTAAGGGCTAGAAAAAAATAATTACTGTACTTTGATCAATTCTCTACAGGATAACTATAACGGTTGAGCATTAAAAAAAATAGAAAACACATTATTCTTAAATATAAATATAAAATAGATAGATAGATAAAACGTTTATTCGATTGCTGACTAACACACACAAACTAATGTAATATACCTACACAACAAGTCTAAAAACAATAATATAATAATTATGATGCACAAAGGTATGCGTGTGCTGCAGCAACACGAATGGGCCACAGCTCAGTGGTGAGATTGCTCAAAATCAAAACATTGATTTTCAGCTCCAGCCTGCAGTGGGTACGAGTGCGTATCCGTTTGAGGCATAGACATTCGGCCCACATGATGTAAAGCTGTTACCGTAGCCTAGAATGCTTGTAATACATTAAGTATCTCTCGCGCGATGCCACCTCTGATGCTAACACAGCAACTCCTTAGGGCTAACTGGTGACCTCATTTACACGGACACAAGAACACAACAACCCTCTAGGGAGTTGTTCTTTGGCTGCAGTTTTCTGTGAGGTGGAGGAACTTCCCCAGACGGGCTGCTTTGATGCGTCCTACCTCTCTTAAAAACACCCAGACCAAGACAAACAGATATGTTCATGCACACAAATGTTGCCCTGTGTGGGAATCGAACCCACGAGCGTTGGTGACAAAGTCGCGTCGTTCACCACTGCGCCACCGAGCTCGTCAAAATATCTCAAAGAACGTGCAAAATTTATTGTGAATTTTTATGAAATTCAGTCACGTACATGAATTTGGCAGGACCATACAATCATCAACCTGATAATGGTATTTGCAGCACGGACAGACAGACGCACAATGAAGAAATCGGATAATGAAGAAATCTAACAATGAATTGATCCTACAAGAGTTTCGATTTTGCGTTACGATTTACGGAACCCTAATTGTAACTATCTCAATAACAATTCACGAGGGTGGGTAAAATAAAAGTGAAGCGACTTTCCCTAATAAAATGACGTTAATCCCCCTTATAATGGCATGTGTTGAAAATCATTGGTCTCGAACCCGATATCTCCCGAGGGAGTGGGGAGGCGTCCGCGCCCTAGGGGGATGATTGTTGGTTATAATGAATTAAATTGATTCGAAATGGTGTCTGTTTGTTATTCTATTATTTATAACAGTACGGATTATTTTTTGTGTCTACAAATTAAGATTTTAGAAAGAAATTTAGGCAAGGGTAGCCGATCCGCGAAAGTACCATATTAATCTACCATTGCTGGAAGATTTTTGTGCTATGAGCGAGATTAGTAGGAATCTCTTGATGAAGTGTTGCATTAGCAGCGAGAATGGTATCGGCCTTATTTATAAGAATCTATTGTTTCTTAACTTACTTAGGTGCCGTTTGGTTGGCATAAAAAGAGGGCATATACAGCGATGTTACAAAATATGGAACACACAAAATTAAAGAAAACGTTTTTCAGCAGATCATGTTTCGCTGATTCGCTATTGGTTTTCATTTAAGTAGAGGCAACAAGAAAAATATCAGTACTACATAATTTGCTGTCATCATTATGTATGTATAAGCAACGATAAAAT
This sequence comes from Pyralis farinalis, assembly GCA_947507595.1. Classification (NCBI taxonomy): domain Eukaryota; kingdom Metazoa; phylum Arthropoda; class Insecta; order Lepidoptera; family Pyralidae; genus Pyralis; species Pyralis farinalis. Next base: position 7,492,553 of record OX382282.1, on the reverse strand, counting down.
AAATAGGTAATGTGATCCACGACCAAGATTCTTTATCGTATATTTTGAACAATATTTGCGTGCCCTCGTAACGAATATAGATAGTTTATCTATTTAACTTCATTTTTATACCACGGCGGAAGGCATACAAGTACCTAGTAGTATCCCACCTAATGTAAAGTGGTTACCGTGACCTATGAACGCTTGTAATACAATAAATATCACTCGCGCGATGCCTCCTCTGCTACTAACACAGCAACTCCTTAGGAGCTTACTGGTGACCACAGTCACGCGCGGGAACACAACAACCCTCTACGGAGTTGTTATTCGGCTGCGGTTTTATGTGAGGTGGAGGTACTTCCCCAGATGGGCTGCTTTGATGCGCCCTAGCTCTCTTAACAATAGCTATATATTCATGCCAAGTACCATGCTGGTAGGTAGAGTGAACCGAGTGCAGCTTCCTCGGTCTTTGCACTCCTTACTCGCTTGTTTAATATTCATAATTCTTTTCATGCACATTCGCCGGTCCTACTCTTGACACCGATCTGATAAAACACTACCAATTTCGTCGTGATTGGTAAGTCTTGACCTTCCTCGGCTCTTACATACCTCTACTTTCGCATTGTACTTATATCTGTTTCGTCATTCTTTCCCCTTGTATTCTTTGTACATGTTCCGAACCAACGAACCACTTCTTCTCTTAACACCGTCACTCTTTCTAGCGCAACGCTCGTATATCGACCGCGGCTTTCATGCTCTTTCTGTAATACCCAGCTCCCGGATACGTATATTTTACATATAAACGGCTGCATAAAATCTAATTTTGATTTTCCAGTAACACTTATTAGCAGACTAGAACCTGGTAGCACCAAGGCAGACACCAATATTTCTCACAAGTAAAGTAGTTCCTCTGATGAACTATCTTCACTTTACAATAGATGATGATTACGATTCAGCCGGTCTCCCATAAAGAGTCTTTTGTATTGTTGTGTTCCTGGTACGTAAGAGCACCAGGCAGCTCCCAAACAGCGGTAGTGGCAACACAGATTGATACTCCTCTTTGTGTTTGCAAGCATCTATAAATTAAAATGATCGCTTTTCAGCAGACAGACGTAAATTATTTATTATAATTTGCTGTCCGCGTGGATCATAAAAGAAGCGTAGATCTTTCATCATACTAAATTAAGGTACATTGATTATAATTTTAGGGTTCAAATCAACTTTTAAATGGAATTTCATTATTACTGCCAACCACAACCACTAAAACATTTCTGACAGAAGTTTTCCACCTCTTGCTGAGAGGCATAAAACATTCACCCATAAACCACTTCCTTACATGGAGGCTTCAGTCAGTCGCTATTACGTCACAATGTATCATAAACGCAATGACTGGAAGTGACCTGAATCCTTACAAAAGTGAACAGAGGAACGCACAGGATATGGTGGCTTCCTTTGTATTTATGGGACCCTATTACTTTGCATGCTAGAGTGGTAAGTTATGTTAAGCTGTTTTGTAAAATACTAGTGACCCGTGCCGGCTTCGCACAGGTGATCCGATCGCTAACAAATTTCACAAGATCATCCGCTAGTCTAATGTGAAAATTGCCTGAAATTTCATCAAAATCGGCCCAGCCGTTTCAGAGTCCATAGGAAACATACATAGGTAAGGTACTCACATTGATTTTTATATACAACTTGTTCCATTAAAAAAATGTATGAGAGCCTGTCCTGTAATATTCAAGTAAGACGTTTTTTATGGGTAGTAATTTTAACGATTGTGGTTTTTTAAGGGCGTATATTTAATTTAAAATTTAAATAATGAAAACATGAAGATCATATTTTAAAATTCACTATCGTTATTTGGGTAATATTGAACTTCAGAATTTTGACTGAAAACCCTTACGATGTCAGCAAAATTTTTGAAGGTGGTTTTAAGAATATTTTCATACGATTCTAAATTTACGACTTATGCTGTATGAACATTTGAACCATAAATAAGAAAACAAAAATACTTATTTTGCTACACTTGGTGTGACGACTTTTTTTTATACAACCAGATTGGCAAACAGGCATGCGGCCCACATTAGATGTTAAGCGGTTACCGCAGCCAATTGACGCTGACAAAACCACAGAGATGTTACTCGCGCGCTGCTTCTTGTGACCTAAGGCTGTTTCGTCCCAGTACCAATGATATTATATATTTGTAAGCTCATTGCCCAGTACCCAGTAATTTCTCTGCCATATCTCACCCTTCAAACCGGAACACAGCTATATAAATATAGCTGCTTGGCAGTAGAAATAGGTGAGACAGAGATACCCTCGCAGACCCTCTTTTGTATAAAGTCTCCCTTTGACTTTTCAATTCGAATGGGAAGTTTCCGTGCCAGTGTGAATACCTGCAGATTACTATTAAAACATCCATATCCATATTTCTCCATAGACTTTAATGAAATCAGTTTCATTTTCAGGAACACCGTTCCTATATGGAATCTATATGTTTGTCTGTGTGTTTGTCTGTCACTTTTTTTCGAATAAAAAAGTAGAATAGGAATGTTCAGGAACACCTTTCCTATCTCTTAAGGAACAGTGCAAAATAGCCGACAAATTTTAAAAAGAAAAAAAATTGAATTGTTATATAATTGACGAGCCAGGTGTTCCTCTGGAAATGCAAGCTTGCGCATTCTCTTACCTTAGCCTATGAACGCTCGCGATGCTTGTACATTAAGTATGACTCGCGCGATGGCACCTCTGCTGTTACAGCTCCTGCTAGATAGTGAAAATTCCAGTAAGCATCTAACTGGTAACTTCACTCACCTGCAGGAATACAACAATCAACCAGGGAATTGTTACTTGGCTACAGTTTTCTCTAAGATGGAGACACTTCCCCTGACGGTATGCTCTGATACCGCCTACCTCTCTTAAATGTGTCTGGGCGTTATGCACGCTTTACGAAATACTACTTAAAGGAGAATATCCCGAGTCAAAATTTAGAATATTTCTTACATCGAAAATATTTAGTGTAACTACTTAACACTTGAAATACTCAACGCGAGAGATGCCGGGAGCGGCAGCTAGTATTACTTATCGTTCAATGTAGTTCTTAATATACTAGTAAATAACAGCAAGCTGTGTAGGCAGAGCTGATATTTTTTAAATTTAAAAAATATTTAAATATTTTATTTAAATATTTTTTAAATTTAAAAATATATGGAACCCTGTACGACATCTAGCGACGAGTGCTGTTACTTTTTCTGTTGATGGGAGTGCAGTGCAGAGTGGCCGGCCATACGTTTTCCCATATGTTTTTTTTTTCTAATTGGAACGATTTTGGACCGTTCTTCCTCACCAACGAACATTTAAATTTCAAATTAAAGGATACAAAACTACAATATGTTAGCTATTAGTGTGTCGATTTTGGAGTTTCTCACTATTACCGTCTAAACGCTAGCTGGATGACATCAGTCTACCCCAAACGGCAATTTTGAGGGTAATGTGGCTCCGCTGGCTATCGCAGCTCTGCCAATTATTACAACCTTTTTAATTTACCCAAACCTGCAAACATTATGCTGTAATGTAACCAGACCAGAGACAAACAACATACGGCCCACTTTATGTGCTGTAGTTACCAAAACTCACGATATATTGAGCATCGCTCCCTCGTTGCCACCTCACTCACTCGCAGGAACTCAACGTGTGTAGTTGTAACTTGGTTGCGGTATTCGTGTGTGTATTTTGGTGGGTTCTCGGGTACTTTGCCAGTCAGACTGCTTTGATGTATCATACCTTTTTTTTATGCAACGTCGATAGGCATACAAGCATACGGTCCACCTGATGTAAAGCGGTTACCGGAGTCTATTAACGCTTGTAACATATATCACTCGCGCGATGCCTCCTCTGCTGCTTACACAGCAACTCCTTAGGAGCTTACTGGTGACCTGACTCACACGCAGGGACACAACAACCCTCTAGAGAGTTGTTATTTGGTCGCGGTTTTCGGTGTTTTCTGTTTTTATACCTTACGCCCGAGCATTGTATTTATTCATTAGAAGTTCATGAAACATCGATTTCAGGGACTATGAAAACTGGAAGTACCATTTAAAACCAAATTCATTGATTGACAAACATTCCCACGGTTTTTCTGCTGATGTTCACTTACTGTGTGTGGATGATGGTTGCCTGCACAACAAAACATTGCTTATCGCGCACTATTGTGTCAAAGAAAATATGTCCAGACCTGTCATTCTGATATACACACTTTTTGTACCTAATGCAGATATTCGATAAATATGTGTATGTATTTCGTGTGCACTTTGTGGGCTTCTGACGTCATCTTCTTCCTAACATTATACCGTTTCCTAATCCATTAAAATTGGCCAGGCCCGCTACTTAAGGATTTGGTGAAGATATCGCTATAAATAGCGACTGTCGTCAGACATCCACATTTGCGTCACCCCGTTCCCCTGGGGTGATCGCTTTAGATGAAGCCTTTATAGCCTTCCCGGCTAAAGGCAGTCCCAGGGGGTGTTTTAGTCAGTGGAAATCTGACATAACCAGTTCGTTCGCACGAAATGGTATCTTTGAAAGATTTCACCTCCTCCCTCCCTTTTTCCGGAGGGTGCCCCTAACGGAAGAATGACCAATGCACACCCGGGTGTGGGTTGGTCCTTCTTTTGTGGGTCTTCAATTTTCTTGGGCGAAAATCAAAAAAAAAAAAAAAAGACTTCCACAAATCAGAGGAAAAATCAAACCTTTTTAGGTACCTCACACGTCCTTCGGCATATTATATCTTCTTGAAGGTGAGGGTTCCCTCACGATTCCCTCACCTCCAGGCAAGTGATAATTACAAATAAATAAAATAAATAAATATTGTCGGACAAATTACACAGCGCCACCTATCCCCAAAGTAAGCGAAGCTTGTGTTATGGGTACTACACAACTGATAAATATACGTAAATACATTTTTCTTTTTTTTTTTGTAATTAAATACTTATTATACATAGAAAATACCCAGACCAAGACAAACAGACATGTTCATGCACACAAATGTTTGTACTGTGTGGGAATCGAACCCACGAGCGTTGGTGTCAGTAGCATAACAGCGCGTTTCACCACTGCGCCACCGCGCTCGTCATACACACTATGTACAATACACAAATATACGTACGTAAATTCGAAAACACGATTTCTGTGGTACACGGGACAGAATTCGAATCGGCACATCTCTGTTAATGGGTTGTTTCGTTATTCCCGAGTTGTCACTGTTATTGTGAGGTAATATCACTTAGCCCTAATTATAGTAATACATGGAAGACTAGAATAATATAGAAATTATAAATATTACCTATCTAAGTTTGATCACATTTATTGGGTACCTATAATGTAACCATAACTGCTGAGTAGTGGAAAGGTTTGAGCGAGTCCGCCATTATAGGATGAGTACGCGTACGTTGAAGGTTGAGCTCCAAAGTCTCTACTTGGTACACTGCTAGCTCCGCTGACACCATAGGCGCTTAGATTGATCGGCGTTGCTTTGCATGACGACTTGCAAGAACATAGATCCTCGAATTTTATAGAGGGACCAATCGGTTGATAGATTGGTTCTTTATCTATATAATCACAGCTTATTTTTGCATTTATGAAGCGTTGCGTCTTATTTAAAGACCTCTAGAATCCTCTCCTTCTAGATTCATAGTGTATATTTTATTATAATATATATGCTTAGGAGCCATCCATAAATTACGTCACACGAATTTCGTGATTTTTTGACCCCTCCCCCGTCCTTGTCACAGCTGGTCACATTTGTGAGACTCCCCCCTCCCTAGTGTGACGTCACATATTTTGCAATTTTATATTTAGAAATTATTGAATTCAAACAGCAGTTCCGAAATTAGTTTTATATCCATTTAAATTCTTTTTTTAATAAACATGAACATCAAGTCAAACATTTCAACAAATTAACAAACCAAAAAACGATTACTTTATTAAATAAAGAAAACTTAATCATCTTGAGTCCATGGACTTTGAACCCACTTCATTAAATTATTTATAACTGGCATAGCGTGTGTGTTGTGTCAACATCTGTTTCATCCAACCATACAGCATCACCGTCATCACCCAAGCAAAGAATTTCTTTGGCATGTCTAGCAGCAATTCTTTGAGGACGTATCTTCGCGATGGGCAAAACTTCTTGTTGACTCTTATGTGATTGCTTGTGTTGATTAGTCGCCTTGTATGATGCAAAATATAGACCACAGATGCCACATGATCGCTTAAACAAGTATGCCTCGACACTGGGGCAATAGCTATCATATGGAACTTGCTTCAAATGTAAGGACGCTTGGAGATCCAAAGCTAGATGAAGTAACAGTGGAGCGAATTTACCTTCGGCGTCATCTTTTTTTTACGGTTAGATACCCGCTTGACTTCTGACTAATTAAAACAGGTGGTGGTAAAAACCCCTCTCGTAATAGTCGCCAAAGGCTAGATCGTCGTACATTAATACGACATGCGACAACCTCGCTTTTCACTATTTGTAATAAATATTGCGATTCACGCATCTGGTTTGCGTACCAAGCGGCATCATTTTTCAATTCCTTGGCCTGTTTAATATTCAGTCTAATATCTGTTGACACAATATATTCGGCAACCACAGGAAAACCATCAATGACCAATTGGCTCCAAATATTAGCCAGCACAATGCCTGCACTCTCAAAGTTTCGTTTTTCTAATTCCAAATCCTTTGTTCGATTACTGGAATCAAGATGTGAACCGAAACTGTCATGTTTCAATACAACACCAGTAAGTTCGCGACTAAGAGGCGCCATTCGTCGTTCCACTCTGTTGAAAGCACTCCTTCCTGGAGCTTTATGATCCGGTAATTTTACACGATAATCGAGGTGCGTTAATATTGGAGCTTGAGCGTTTGCTGCTGTAATGCCCAACGGCACGCGTCCATTGATAAAAAGAAAATTTGATCAGGACCCAAAATTGAAGCTAAAGATTCCAGGTTTCTTATCGTAGCTGTAGAGAATGTGCCATCTTTATGTTTCGAATGTAACGTAGGATCTGGTTTGCATAGTTTAACAGGAACAGTTACGACGTGTCTTTTGCCTTCCTCTGTACTGGCTCGTCTGGGAAGAAGTCTTAAGTATAACCCTGATCGACGGATAGTACATCGTCCAATTTGATTTCGATTCGGCTTGTAAATCGTCCAATGTTTTGCAGTACCTTATAGTTTCAGCGCGACGTCACGACGAAAATTGCAATCTCCTTTATAACTTTAAGTATACCGGACTGGTTTTCTTCTACTGTAGGCCGACCAACAGAATCGCGAATTTTTAGAGCTGCTGCAAAGTCGGTATTACTTTCACAAAGCTCAAAATTTTTTTGTTTTTTCTAGTCACAACTTTTTTTTTATCGTGCCGCTGCGCTAATCTTTCGCTTCAATATGTTTTTTTCCTGTTGAATATCTGTCCTCAAAGTTGCTATTCTTTTTATTGCTTCATCGGTAGCTACACCACTATCGCGTGCTAACAACAAGATATTGAGCTCAGATTCTAAATCTACAATTTTATTCCTAGAAGCACTTTGACTAGGCTTTGGTTTAAGTATTGTTTGAAGCTGGCTTTCACTTGATTGTATAACGATATCTTTAGTGTCTTCTGGCATGGATTGCTTAGTATTTCCCTGCAATTAAAAATAAAAATGTTGAATAAGAACATTTCATGTGCTATATTTTCTAAAATCATCCACTATGCTATAATTAAGAAAAAAGTATCTTTCGGGATTACCCCGACAGAAAAAGAAATACAAATTCAAAATGGCGGTCGTCTTTTATAATAATTTTAATACGGTCCTGTCGTCTGCCCCGCGCTCTCAATTGTCGATTGTAAACAATTATTTTGTGCACATAAAAAATAATCGAATGAGGTCACTTATCTTTTCCACCCTGTGCACATACTAATATTTAGTGTTCTACGGAACGACCTAGCAATACTTAGCTAGTTATTAGTTTGGTAATTATAACAAAATTCGAACTTACTTTTACGTCCTCGGACTGCAGTTGTATTCTTGATGTTAACGACGAAGGAATTTTCAAAAAAAAATTCATGAGTGTCGCTTTCTTTTTCGTAATTTTTATTTGCAATTCTATGATCTTAGATTCCACTTTACCTTCAATATTGTCACTACTTTTCAAACTTTTCCATAAGTTATTAACTTCTTGTACATTTTGTTTTTTTTTTATCAGCATAGGCTGCACTGTAAGCTTAATAGTTTACGATAAAGATGACGTAAATCTCTCTTTTTGTTCATTTTAAATTTGTTTCGTAAGTTAAAAACATAAAATACCAAAACTATAAAAACTACATCTTTTAATCCGCGAAAGTCAATTGTCTAATGAAATATAAAAAGAAACAAAGAAATCACCGCTAGGCGCAGGCGCGGTTTGGCGGCATTTATCAAAGTCGTCGGTGCGTGCGTCGTGCCACGTAGTAGAGCGAGTGGCCGACAAAACAATTTGAATCTTATATTTATACAGATAGAGTTCCAAATGTTTTGAGTATTTCGTTAATAGTGCAAAGTTTGGGTTTTAACATGTAAATTTGGAAATGTGACGTCACGAAATTTAGGACCCCTCCCACCTCCCTGTCACACAATGTCACACTTCGTCGACCCCCTCCCTCCCCCTTAACGTGTGACGTAATTTAAGGATGGTCCCTTATGAAAGTTTTGAAAATGGCTTGACAGATTTATATAGGTACCTACCAGTACGTAAATAATCAGGGGGCACGGTAGTGCCCCCGCCAAGTCGAGCGCGAAGCAAACACTGCCGTACCATCCTTTACTGGAACCATTTCGCCGCATTTTCAGGCCCCTATTTGAGAACCTCTGGATAAGACCAGAACGCAGAAATTTTCGTCATCCAGTAAGCTATAATCACATACTTAAAATCCAAAATTTCAAGTCTGTAGGTCATTTAGTTCCGAAGTTAAGCGAAAGCAAAGTTTCGCATTTATGACACTCACTCATGATCATCAAAATAGAACTAGTACTTCCCATAAACTCCGAGAGCTGAAATTTGGTACAGAGTTAGGGTTTAATGGCCACATAAAGGGAAAACTATAAAAACTAGGATAATCGAAGATCTGGAGTACCTGGTGACCCTGATTAGAAAACACAAGAGCCCAACCAAACTATTAGAGATCGACATACCGCCTTTAGAAAAAATGTTCAACTTGGTGGGCCGCTTCATTTGATGTCAAAAATCGAAGGTCTGAAGTATCTGATGAAGAACCCTCAGCTGGTCTCAGCTGTATTAGAGATATGGTAATGCCCCCTTCTACTATGAGAAAAAAACTGTGTCAAATAAGAAAATCTAATAAAATAAATCAATATGTCCACGTTTCTACAAAAAGAAGTGAAATCCCACCAAAAACATTCTGTAAAAAACTAGCCAAGTCTCGACGGAGCTGCTTGTTTATCTCTAAAAAGTAATGAAATCTAGACAAAGTCGTGCCAAGTCTAAGGTTCCTTACTGCGATTTCTTTATTATTATAGTTAATGTTGTGTGACTTGGCCGTTGAAGGGTACACAAGGGTACAAAACCAGGTGCTCCATGACACCATTGCACCAATCTGTCGCCAGAACCGCTACCCATTGACGATGGAAAATTGCCACTTGGAAAACGTTGATTCAATAACCAGTCAATTGTAGGCTTGATAAAGCTGCGGATTTCAATATAATAATACTTACGTATATGCGAGCCTGAAACAAACAATATAAAAAAATATTTCCAGTACAGACGGACTTCTAATCATTGATAGAAGTCCGTCTGTACGTCTATTTTATGTTGGATCGGTGGTCGATTTGACGCTCCAAAAAGAAGAGAGCAGAAGTCAGCATTGTCAATGCTGAATGCATGTGTTGCACAATCAACAACAGCCTAAAATGAGACACATGCGTCCAATTACCAATACCAGTATGGGCTATTATCTCGCTTAATAAACATAGGTAGTTACAACAGATATAACATTACGTGTAAACAAAATTGACTTGTACACTAACGTATAAAGAATTTTCAACGGCCAAGTCACACAACATTAACTATAATAATAAAGAAATCGCAGTAAGGAACCTTAGACTTGGCACGACTTTGTCTAGATTTCATTACTTTTTAGAGATAAACAAGCAGCTCCGTCGAGACTTGGCTAGTTTTTTACAGAATGTTTTTGGTGGGATATAATATATATATAATAACATATTTATTTGGCATTTACGACACATATACATCAATATAGTTAAATGTGAAAATAGTTTTGTTCGCTACGAGTTGAGAGAGTTTTGACTATTCCCCAATCCGTAGCGGTAAGCTGAGTTTCAAAGCAAAATCGTTCTATCATATCTTCATTGGTTATGTATTGTATGAACATGTGCCCTAACCTAAGAAAAGTCTGGGTTTCTCTCTAGTTGTGGAGGTCTGGCGGCAGTCGTTCCATGTTAAAATTGGTATCTTCGTCAAATCGTCAGGCTTAGGTGGCGGACACCGCCGATCCTAATGTATTAGGACGCGGGATAACCCTAGGAAGAAGATTATACGGAAGGACACGGTTAGAATATACCTAATTAACTATCTGTTTGTCACTCATACCAAATCCAATAATCAATGGCATATAACGTCAGTCATTGCCAAGGTTACGATTTTTACAATAATGCGCATAAACAGCTATTGCACAATTAGTTCGTCGGTGCTTTAGTAGCTGCAACACGTTGGTTTTCTAGGAATTGCTAAAGCGTCGGGTTACAAAGACCTACTTGCGTAAGTGAACGGTAAATAGGTCACAACTTGAAACTCGAACTTATTGTATATTGAAATATATCCCGACGTCCACCTTTCTAAATATCTATCCCTATTCCATGTATATAGACATACTTTTAGGGTATGTTTTGTAACGATGCCCTCTTCCTCCAATTAAACAGGCAGCATGCTTGTTTGTCACTTTAGTGGTATTAAAACTACTTTTGTTGGGGTATAAGCGACTTGTGTTGTGATGATATTTGTAATACATTAGAGTATTTGTCCGAGAATATTTATATTTATAACCATAACGCAATTCACATGCATCTGATGCACCTAGTCGATGATTTGCGAGTCTCTGATGAAAGTCTAAGGAATTTATAGTACATAGTGTACTATCAATTCCTTAGAGTTATATACTACAAGTGAGTGTTATTAAAAGGAAGCTTCTTGGGAAGTATTACAATTACTGTAGGTAGCAAGTGGAAATAGCAAGATTCGAAAAGTATACTCCTTGTCTTTCTAGTGTACTCCTGTATAATAAATACTCTTTCTAGTGTTATGGTAACTATATCACATCAGGCGAGTAATGTGCTTGCTCCCATCGGAGGGGTAGCAAAATATTTTTCTTCACAATCACAATTTAGGAATCTTTACCTAAACAGTATATATTAATTAATGGGCAAAATTTAATTAATAATTATAAACATTAAGTACCAGAACTTCATAAACATATAAAGGTTATACTACATAAAGGTTATAATACATACATATAAATAATAAATACATTATCCATTACTATCGCAGGCGCCACTCACGTCGAAACTGTCAGCGCTGAGTCAGTTTTACTGGAACTCCGATTAGCTTATGGCGGCCCGGTGCTTTGGATGGAATGTACTAATGCAAAACTTGTCACGTAAGTATGTATGTATAGTAGCTTCGTAAGGTATATTTAATAATTAATATAATATGGCTAATTGGGACAGGCTGAACTAGTTAGTAGTACTTTTTATATAGAAATAATCTCTGGTCGAATATCATCAATCAATATCAGTGCAGTGATAGCCCAGTGGTTAAAGAACCGGCTAATTGACCAACTAGTCACCAGATATTATTATCACATACACACTGTCTACAGTGAAGGAAAAAATCGTGAGCAACCTGCACGTCCAAGAAATTATTCCCTGTGGGTTGTGGAGGACTGACGGCAGTCGCTCCATGTAAAAATCAGTATCTTCCAAAATCCTTAGGTTTGGGTAGCGGACCTCGCCAATCCTTGTGGGCTAGGAAGAGGGATAACGCGACGAAAAAGACGAAGCGCTGGTCGAATTTTGTTAAATACGCAATAAAGTTGTGTTACATGGGCAGAATGCAAATGTGACATGTGTTAAAAACGCTGACAGTTATGAAATGAAGGAATGGAAATAAAATAGAAAAAAATAAATAATCCCTTGTACCTATCAGAAATTAACTTGTCGACAACTACAAGATGAGCTGCTAGTGAGGTGTGTAAGGAACGAGTCATGTGGCGGTCTCTGCCTACTGCACAAGAACGTATTCTTAGTTCTAACTACTGAACTTATTGACAGCTGTTTCTGAAATCTATGTTTGGAACCAAACTCCAATAGGTACAGCACAGGCAAGAGTGTTTACAAAAAAGGAGTGATGATGCATCTAAGAGAGGTAGGACGCGTTAAAGCAGCCCGACTGGGGAAGTACCTTCAACTCACAGAAAACTGCAGCGAAATAACAACACCCCGTACTACTCACTCCCTGATCCTCAATGTATTGCAAGCGTTCGTAACCACTTAACATCAGGCTGTGCACTTGTATGCCTGTCCAGAAACTGCGGTAACTGTTTCCCAATTTAATCGTAAAAATAAATATCTAGGCCACTCTCATAACAAAACAAGAGTTAAATAAAGAAGATCGCTCCGAATGACAATTAACACTAGAGGGCTGGTATGTAGTTGGTATACGAGTGAGTAAAGTCGCCAGGATGTTGGGCAGAAGCTGCTGCGCAATCAGTCAAGGTTGCCAACGTGATGGAAATGCTATGCTTCTGTATCCGCTGCACTCGAGAGTATAAAGTATAATGAAATTAATATCGAGTTCATAATGTGAACCCAAGAGTATAAACATCTCTAAGTATATTATTAACTACTCGTCTGTTCATACTGTAATCTCGACAGTTGCCTGCCTCGATAGGTACCCGATAAGGTCGGCTAATGTAGGATTGTGCATGGGTGACATCTGTCTGCTTTATTTAGACGATGCTGTATTATTAGCAGACACACTAGCTGAACTACAAACGCTCAAGCGACGATATGGTTGCATCTACCAACGGTAGTGCGTGGGTGGCGGCCGGCGCTAGTTCGCATGAATTAAATGTAGGTGGAAGCACACAAAGCAGGTTAGATCTAATTGCATGTATATTTGACTTTCGTAAAATAACGCTTGAATCTATTAACAAGTTATATATAGATATACTCGTAATATCATGTCCGAAATCATACAAGAGTATACGTAACTTCTTAATCTTTAAACCATAAAGTTTTCCCCAACAGCCTCCCTCAACTATATATAAGTATAAAGAAAATTATTCTTTTTATACCCGTAAATAAAGTAAAGCCATCATTCGAGTGAGCCGTACGTAACATAATACTTCGGAAATCGGATAGCAGACAGTATGGCGCGGCGAACTTTTTCTTTTAAATTTTTCTTTTTTGTAGAAAAAGTCAAAGGACTTTTATATTGAACGTGTCTTGTTTTTTACTCACATCCCTTTTTGTAACGTGTGTGATCTCGCTGTTGATGAACGAATTGTTTTGGTTGCTTGTGTATGCGATAGAATAAAGTTGATGAAGCGTGAGAGTTTATCAGCGTGGAGTTTCGATAGAACGTCTCGGTTCTATGCGTTCCTGATAACTTTAAATATAATTTATATGATATATTTATTTGTATAATACATATTTGTATACAAAAAAATAATATTGATTAGAATATATTTATTACCTATCAACATGTTTTGTCTCTTTCACTTTACTAGATATTCGTTCAAGTAACTTCATACAACTAACGAATTCTTAATTCAAGTCAAGAAAAGTCAAGTCCATTGTAGGAAATGCAGAGAGATCCGAGTGCACAAGACTCGGTCCGTTACCCACCTCACTTGTTTCTTTATTCATAGCTCTTTTCACAAAAAATATAATAATATATTCATTATATAAAAAAAATGTTCTTTTAATTATGAAGTTTAAAGAACAATTTTTAGGTTTCCGTAAATAAAGTGCAAACGGAACACTATTCCTGTTATTCTGCTGTCTCTCCGTTTGTCAGTTCGTCTCAGGTTTATAGCTTGTAGTTGAAATATTGACTCGAAATTGAGTATTTACTAAAAAAGTAAATTTGATTATTTTTATGAGGATCCTATACATAAAACAGATCACAATTTTTGGCTTGGCTTTTGTCATTGTATAGAATTCATCGAGTTGTGTACAAATATGCTTGTTATTAGTTTTTGATTTTTGTTATTATTTCTAGACCATTTTTGTTATAGGTTCTATCTCAAAAATTAAACTAGTTAGGAATTTTAAATTTAAGTTACAAATACTGAAACGCTGATTCAATGTTTTTTTTTTATAAAACGTTAGTAGCCACATGTGTATACTGTCCACATATTATAAAGTGGTTACCGTAGTCTGTACCACTCCTGTTGCTTACGCAACAACTCATTAGGAGCTTACTGGTAACCTCATTCACTCACAGGAACATAAACATCCCCCAGAGAGTCTTTATGATTTGTAGCCTGTGCCACCCATACTGCTTACACAGCAACTCCTTAGGAGCATACTGGTAATCTTACTCACTTGCAGGACCATAACAACCCTCCAGGTAGTTGACAACTTACCTAGGGGGGAGACCCGGTTGCCTGAAATTCAGGCTTTGCCTAGCATAGGTGCCATTCTCCCGTTCTATTGCATCAGCGTACAAAATAGTATTTTGCGCTTATCTTGCGAAACCTATGGAAGAAATAAAAAAAAATCGGCCAAGTGCGAGTGGGACTCACGCACGAAGGGTTCCGTACCATTATCAATAAAAAATGCAAAAAAATCACGTTCGTTGTATGGGAGCCCCCTTAAATATTTATTTTATTATATTTTTTAGTATTTGTTGCTATAGCGGCAATAGAAATACATCATCTGTGAAAATTTCAACTGTCTAACTATCACGGTTCATGCGATACAGCCAGGTGACAGACGGACGGACGGACGGACAGACAGCGGAGCCTCAGTAATAGGGTTCCGTTTTACCCTTTGGGTACGGAACCCTAAAAAAGAGATATTGAATCAAATGTAGTTTATTATTTACTAAACTGTTTGGAAAGTACATTTGATCTTAAATATTTCATGGTATGCCAATCAGACTGGCACTCGGCCGGCTTTATTTGTTATACTTACATAACAACTATATATTCAGTTATGAATTATTTAATCTCTATACATTGGATGGAATTCACCTTTACTTGTAGTCAAGACAGTCTTTAGTGGCACTTGTCAATAGAATAAATTATGTCTTCAATGTTACAATATCTTCAGTAAGCCTATTCGATTTCCTGTTCTCTCGGTCGTCGATGATAAAATAACTGCATCTTGCTGCACGAAAACTAATTTTCATATCGTCTACATTCAAATGGGGGACCATTATGAAGTCAACGTGATGGCCATATATTTGTACCAGCGTCGTTAGGTCAGTTGTTTACACGGCATGGGAATTTTAATGACGATGCAGCCGACCAGTCTTGTTTAAATGTTACTTTCAATAAAACTGATCTCTGTTTATATATGTTGCCCTGGTAGGTACGATGTGATCTCCAACTGTTTAAGTTCCTACTAATATAATATTATAAATGCGAAAGTTTGTATGTATGGATGTTTGTTGCTCTTTCACGCTTAAACGGCTAAACGGATTTGAATGAAATTTGGCACGTAGATAGATTAGGACCTGGATTAACACATAGGCTACGTTATTTAACTCCACGCGGGCGGAGCCGCGGGCAGCAGCTAGTAATATATATAACAAATTATACTCGTTTGTTTATTTTAACTGAACATTACCTATTAATTGTATTAACTTGTTGCGTTGGCAACAAGAGTTGCAAACAAGTGTTTTACATAGTATAATTGCTTACGATTAGATAGATTGTGTCCATTACAAATCCAATGATGATATTTTATGAAGTTTCGCGGAATATCGTCCAAGTCTGTGATCAACCTAGAGAAACAGGGAATTTCCATGGAATCTACCTGTGAAAACTATTGAATGATGTGTGAAAACCATAGATAACAGAAACAACGGGAGATGTGACGAGGGGGCGTGGTTGGTGTCGCCGCAATATGCTCAAAACGAGAACATTGCCAAGAACAGTTAGTTAGTTGCAATCAAGTTCGATTGAGATACGTTGCTCCTTGTTTTAGCAAAATGCCAAGTTGTGCTGTTGCCTTTTTGCAAAAATAGAAGTGCAGTGGTTAACTTTAAATCAAATGGAATCACTTATCACCTATAAATACAAATAATATTACGTTTTATAAGCATAAATACAGAATTAATTTCAAAAATTCTCTGACGCCATTTCTACCAGGGCCTTACCACGATACAAATTATAAATATCAAATTTCTCATTCTTAATCATACATTGCTTTTCTACCATTACGCAGTCGCCACCGCTCGTTTACCAACACGCAATGTAAAGTGAGTAATATTATTCGTTCACTGTGTGTACAGTTTCGAGATACGGCCGCTTGTTTCTGCCGCTTTATAAATGTAGTAGTGCGTGCTTACTTGGGTGTTGTTTAAATAAACATCCAATGACAGCGTCTTAACAAATGTGTGTCGTTGTACTTGTGTGCGTAGAATGATATTTTTTATTTATTTAAGTGTGTGAGTGTTTTATGGTGGGGTGAAACTCGGCGACAACCGTCCCTGTGTAAACTCGCGTGGTATGTCACATCTCCCATTGTTTCTGTTATCTATGGTGAAAACTATTGAAAATGGGACATACTTCTCTTGGTTTGTGATGTAGATGCAGAGATAGCGTCGATATTTACCATAACCTTGAACACTACCGAGGAACATGCAGCTTTGCGACAGGTATTAAGCACTATTCTGCAGCCTGACTCACTGACAACAATAAAAACGGATGCCTCATGACATAGAGCTAAGTTTAAGGTGAGTTACATTTCTGTGGTGGCTTTCCCTCCTCTGGTTTACGGAGATCTGACGGCCAATCTATAGGCGAACCCTGTCAAGCCGAATTAGTGATGTGCCGTTACTAATAATTTACTCCAGTCGAGTATTTTCCCTGTAACGTTCCTAGTCCTCATCATCAAACGAGCGTTAAACCCGGCCTTGCCCTACGCTTTCGCTCCGAGCCCAGGGTCCACTAGTAACGTTCTGATAGAGTAGTGACAGCCTAGTGGGTAAGGAACAAGCCTATTTAGTAACGTTCTTAGTAACATTAAAAAAATAGTATTTTAGGGTAACATAGGGAAAACGAAAAATATATTTATTTTTAATTTTATTTGTGATTATGAGTGAACTGATAAGACTTCTACTACTTCTAGTTTAAATGCAACCAAAATTTTGATTCTTAATATTATATTCCCATAGTAACTTACAGAGTAAGTTTCCAGAAACTTACTGAGTAACTTCCCATACAGTAACTTTCTGGGTATTTTCTCATTACTCCTATCAAGTTACGTAGTTAAGTTTTTGACAAGTTTCTGTCTGTACAGTAAGCTTTGAGTCTACGAGTAAAAAAATACATTAAACTAATCAACATTTATTAAATTTGACTAAACGCATAAGCAAAGCAGTTTCGTCACAACGTTCCAGTATTAATAATATAATTTTTGAGATAACAAAAGTATTTTCAGACAATCACAGTAAGTCACAGTATAAATTTTCACTATAAAATAACAGTTTTGTCATAGTTTTTTGTAATGATTTAAACAAGACGATATTAATCAATATCCCCAGCGTTAGGGAATATTATTGGTAATAAAATAATAGAAACTTACTGGAAATATTTCAGTATGGTAAAGTACTGGTAATGGAAATTTGGTAACGGCACCAGCGACGTATCAAAAGGTAGACACGTTATACACCAACAATATTGTATTTTAAAATGGCGCAAGTAGTAATATATCTACGTACAGTTTTTTTTTTTTTTTTTGCGGACAAATTACACAGCGCCATTTAGCTCCAAAGTAAGCGAAGCTTGTGTTATGGGTACTAGACAACTGATAAACATACGTAAATATTTTTTTTTTTGTAAATACATACTTATTATACATAGAAAATACCCAGACCAAGATAAACAGATATGTTCATGCACACAAATGTTTGTACTGTGTGGGAATCGAACCCACGAGCGTTGGTGTCAAAGTAGCGTAACAACACGTTTCACCACTGCGCCACCGAGCTCGTCGATTTATTATAACACTCACAAACTTGCTCTAACAAATGATAGGGCGGCATACCTGTCGTAAAAAGAGATGAATATATATCTCAAGAGATATATGCTTTGTGGTGAAATACGTATAGGCGCGACGCGATAGCGTGCCCAACAGAATGCGAGTTGGGCAATTACCTTACTTTCGTATTGCCATTCTAGAGCGTGTAGGACGTATCTATAACTATAAACACATCTTAGAACTGCACACAAGAAACGGGAAACGAGATAACGCTAGGAAGAAGAAGTGATTTTATGCTCATGTATTTTATCCTGGTGGTATTTTATCCTAATTGACTTGCGTTTATCCTTATAAAGGCCGAAAATGTCCCGTCTCCATGTACTCCGTTACAGGATGATTGACGATTGATATTGACACTTCTTATTCGTAAAAATAAAGTCTATCGTGCAAGAGTGTGTAAGCTAATTAAAAACCCTTCAAAAATAACAATAACAAATTTATTTAAAACTAATATTTTACAATAAAGATATAAAAAAAGATGTGTTCTAAAGTTTTAGGGGAAGGTCTGGCTTTAAGGACTCGCGTTGGCTGGATCTAACCATAGTTCACTATGAGGTCCCGGACAGAGGTGGCCGGCTGCTCCCGGTCACATCGAGAGGTCCGGACGGACAGCGGCCGCAGGTAGTAGTGTAGCTCGCCAGCGAACCACGACCAGCAAGCAGGACCGTGAGGCGCTCGCGGTTACAGAAGGTCGCAGACGCTGTTGCAGTAGGAGTCGGTGGAGATTGCCTCCGTAACCCACCACCGCAGCAGTCAGAGTTGCCGACAGGGGAGCACAACGCACACAGAACACTGTGATGCACACCGTGCGTTGCTGACTGCATCTCAGCGTAGCTCAGTGTTTCTTCTGCTCGGACGTCTACAAATTTTATTTTTAAACATTTAAATATTATAAATTAATTTTTATGATAAATTTTGTCATGACATTCCAAATGAAGGATCGCTACCTATGAACAAGAGTAAAAAAGTTTCTATAAATCAGTGCTGTGCTGAAAATGGGCCAAATCAAAAGCATCCAAAACTGAAGAGCATTCATGAAGAGGTGATGCATGTGGAAGAAGCGAGAGATGTGTTTGAATCAGTGCACGTGGCGTTGCATAGTCTCTGCCTACCCTAATGAGAAACAAGCGTGATGATATGTATGTATGTGATAGTGACAATAAGCAATAATAGTCATTTTTGTTCAATATAAACCTTGAGATAGTCAATCAGTCTTTAGAAATATCGAAACAGTTTCCTGTGTATCTTCACATAGCCCTTTTAACTTTAACTATGTTTATCCATTTGACAGCTGACGAAACCCAGACAACCCTTTGACTTGACAAATATTTCGCTATTCGACACCCGCCCGTGTGTGTTCGTACAATACACTCCACAATACGTGGTATTTGCAGTATCTCAACTTATCATCTTACTGATTTGGTATACACTTTTGTACCTACGGGCAAACAAATATATCCTTTTAAATATGACGGATTATCATGATCACAGACGGAATGAAAGTAACCGTATATCACATGAGAAGCAAACAAAAAAGCGGTGAAGAAGAAATGCCAGAAGAAATTTGCCAATATAGATCTCTTTTCAAGTCGTCAATTTATATTACAATAAATTTATGACAGTGTATAATTGTGGTAAGTTGTACAGTTAAAGATATTAACACATGTGCTGAATCATATTCAAACATCTCTGTCAGTCAGTCATCGATCCTGTAAAATACTAAAAATAAAAAGGGTCCCAATATAGAGCCCTGAGGCACGCCAATATTAACATTATTGCCTTTAGATTTGCCCCATTTATATCGTCAGTTTGTATTCTATTATTTAAGTAAGTTACAATCAAATTATGGGCTTTACCTCTAACTTCATAATGGCACAGCTTGAGCAATAATGTCCGATGGTCGACAGAATCAAAAGCTTTGGAGAGATCACAGAATACCTCAATAGCATTCTGGGATCTCTCCCATGCGCTAAGAACATACTTAACCTACTACCCTATACTTGCTACCGCCGCATCTGTAGTGGATTTACCTGCTGTAAATCCGTATTGTGCACTATACAATTTTTATTGGTCTTAAAACAGAGTTATAATTGATCAAGATCTGTTCGAATAATTTACTCAATACTGGCGAAATAGATTTCGGCCTGTAATTCTGTTTTTCACCAGATTTGAATAATGGAATTAGTTTACTAAATTTCATTAAGTTTGGAAACACACTCACATCTATACATTGATTAAAAATAAATGCCAAATAAATAAAGGTTTTAATTATATCGCTTGATTGAATATGTGTAAATTGGAAAAGCTCCACTCTTGGTTGTACATTATCTTTTAATAATTCAGCAGCAACATGTGGAGATGAATTGAGGGAGTCAGTGGTAATGTAATGGATTTTAGTGAAGTAGTCATCAAATAGATTTGCTACTTGTTTAACAGCTGTTTCAGTTTGATTATTATGTTTAATAGAATACTCATTTAACTTAAATTTATTTGGGGTAATAAGAGCCCCCGAGAAGATTCGAGACTCCCGGGCTTAACGTGGGCTAAATAATATGAATGCGAGTTTGATACCTGTGGCACAGAAGGCTCTTTTCTTCGCCCTCCGGTCCGCCGAATGCGAAGTCGTGTGCCAAACGCAGTGTGCCTATATAGACAAGACCAAGTTAATTACTTCAATCAAATTGAGCTACTGTAGATTTATATTATAGTTAAAAATTATGGCCGCGGTATCTATTAATGAGCGTTCCAAATTAGTTTACTTTTTCATTTGACGTATGAAATCTTTGGTTGTTTCTTTGTTGTTGTCTTTATGTTCGGGTAACCTTGGCTTGGCGACCGTGTGGCTTGACGAATTCTTTTATTTCCGCTTCGTTTTGTTTATGTTTTCAGAGATAGTAGGGGAAACTGAGGACACTTGATCCCTATGAGAGACAAGGTACGCCAACATTTTAAAAGTACCAAACGTATTAGATTAATTTAAAGAAGCAACAGTAAGCATGTATAGCTGCCAACATAAGAAAAAAAAAACTCTCATGTCAATATTCTGTCACTTTTGCAAATGGCGTCCGTCTCGGTCTGTTGTTTACTGGCAGGTGGAACTAAAATTGGTAAGTTTTTGATTGTGATTTTTTTTGTGTAAACTTTATTGTACGAGGTGTTCTGATTGAAACAGTATTGTGTATTTTATGTGCTTTCCTATTAATCGAGTCTTAAATGACAAATTGTAAGTGGTTTAACTAGAGTCATATATCTAGTATTTAATGAAATATCATTTGTGGGACATGGTACACACAGTTGAGGTAGTCTTGATCTCGGGATCAAATCTCCCATATTAGGATTTATTATCATTATCTTGACAATATCTAAATAAGTATTTGACATTTTCATTTATTATTTTCAGGATCAAAATGCCGCGCATGTATAAAACAAAATAGGGAAGTAAAAAGCGAGAGCATATTAATAACGACAAACTTAAATCGGCTGTTTATGATGTTATATACCTACTGTGAAATATCACTCCCACACACGCACCACAAGACTGTTAGCTTTTGAAATACAGATGGTAAAAGATTCAAATAGCCAGAAAAACCCGATACTAGTGTGATTGGAAAGTACCAAGTGGTGAAAAAACTCCCTCCGCCTATTTTTAAGTCTACTTCAAAGCGAAATGGTACATTTGAATTTGCCAAGTCCCTTAGACAATTCAAAATAGATATGTAAATCCCATCTACAGTTTATAAAATTATTAAAATTTTGAATAATTCTTTATTTTTACGTTTACTTTGTAGAATTGTCTAATAATGTGAAAAAGCGTACTTTTGTGAACAAAGTATAGTTTTGTGACAAATTAAGCAGAGTGATGTTTATAATAGACTATAGATTAATTGTTGATACATTTTATTACTAATAATCATTGTCAATCTTTTTTTAAGTATCGTCTATCTTTAATACTTAAGAGTTATGGTTATTTAAGAGCAGAAGGTTAAAAAGACTGTTTAGAATTTGAGTTGTGTTTTTAAAGTATATGTTCAGACCTTAGTGTAATTATTAGGTAATAACAGAAAGTTAAAGGTGTGATGATAACGTTTCTAAATAAACATCTAATTTTATTTTATTTTATTTTTTTACTTTTACTTCACCTACAATATGTTTATCTTTCTCAATAAATAATTATTGTATGAAGACATCGAATCACGTCTTCCATGCATATGGTATATATGATCATGTTCAGTGGCACAACTGTCCCCAATGTGTGGCAGACTTGATCCGGGCGGATCATGTCTGCCGGAGAGTGGGGATCGAGTGTTTCATATATATATAGCGGACACTAGATAGCAATGTATGCTTGCGCTAATAATTGAATTTTAATTACAAATAAAAGTCAATCCTTATTTGTTTCATATAACAATGTCAATAAATTTCGAAACTTATGGCCAAAATACATCCCAAATTGTGCTTTATTTTCGACGACGAGCTCGGTGGCGCAGTGGTGAAACGCGTTGTTACACTACTTTGACACCAACGCTCGTGGGTTCGATTCCCACACAGTACAAACATTTGTGTGCATGAACATGTCTGTTTGTCTTGGTCTGGGTATTTTCTATGTATGATAAGTATGTATTTACAAAAAAAAAAATGTATTTACGTATGTTTATCAGTTGTCTAGTACCCATAACACAAGCTTCGCTTACTTTGGGGCTAGATGGCGCTGTGTAATTTGTCCGACAATATTTATTTATTTTCAAACTTTAGGGACAAAAAACAAAAGGGAGTATCAAGTGTCCTCAGTCTCCCCTATAGTTGATTAAGTTTTAGGAACTGTAAATATAGCACGAAATATATGTTTCGTTTTTACAGTATGTCGGGTGGCAAAATAGTATACAGCCCGCCAGATGCATGACGATTATCGCAGCCTGCGCATGCATTACGATTAATTTGTCCTGTGTGGGAATTGAACCCATGAGCGTCAGTGTTAAAGTAGCATTGCTAACTACTGCGCCACCGAGTACAGCCCATGTTGAAATTATTATGAAAAGAAGAGAGGCCTGCTCCAGTAGTTGAAAGAATGACCCAGACCAACACAAACGACATGCACACAAATATTTGTCCTGTGTGGAAATTGACCCACGTGCCTTGATGTTAAAGTAGCATTACTAACCACTCCGACACCAAGCCCGTCGAATGGAACTGAGTGAGAGAACGATACAAGACTTGAATATTTTTGCAGATTTTTGATGTGATTGGGGTAGACTGAATTTAATTCAACTTAATCCCATAGAGACACAAGTGTGCCCATTTACCGCGAAAAGTCTCCATTTATCGTAGCTCCTCTATTAGAAGGTATACCACTCAGCGTTACGCCTAGCATCGGTATCCTTGGTATCGTCATATCGAGCGATGTACAGTTTGCGGTCATCTGGAAAGAAAAAGCTAAGTTGACGTCCAAGAAGATAGTTGTGATCAATAGAGCTAAACAATACTTTACACCGTAAAATCGCCTTGAACTTTATAAGGTCCAGGTCCGGCCTCACATGGAGTACTGTTCACATCTTTGGGCCGGCGCGCCACAATACATGCTTACTCCATTTGATCGCATAGGTACAACGTAGAGCAGTTTGAATCATCGGCGACCCAGTGATCTCCGTTCGGCTGGACGCTTTGTACACGAAGAGACGTTGCTTAGACATAGACTCATTTTGTAAAAAGAGTGGTACTCATAACATAAATACTAGATATAAGCATAATCTTATGTTACATGCAAGCCGTCTCCACAAAATAAGTAATTCTTTTATGGGGCAATGTATACGGTTCTATAACAAACTTCCCAGCAATATAAGAGAATTGTCAATAAACAAATTTAAAACTACTATTAAAGCCAAATTGTGTAGCAGGGCATATTATAAAGTATCTGACTATATTAATGATAAAAATGCCTGGGATTGAGTCGATCCAATTATAATGTAATTAATAAATTATGTAAATTTGTTTGGATACCAAAAGAGGGATGCCTGAGTTTTTTGGCAGTATTTTTATCAGTGCTCACCTAGTCATGAACTGCACGGTAGGGAAAAAAATTGTGACGATTCCAAACAAATGTAGCCATTTTTACGGAATAAAAAGATTTTGACTTTGACTTCTCTTTGTATACTGTACAAATTGTATCACGGGGAGTGTTCGGAGGAACTGTTCAACTTAATACCAGCCGCTGAGTTCCACTATCGTAAACTTAAATTTCACCCTCACTTATGAGTGGCAATCCACACAAATCCACAGTACGTTCCCGAACAAATACGATATGGGTGCCTTCAAGAAAAGAGCCTATGTTTCCCTAAAAAGGCTGGCAACGTTTCAGTGACCCTTTGGTGTTGCTGATGTCTATGGTGGTGACCACTTACCATCAGGTAACCCACATGCTTGTTTGCCCCTTCTAATAGGTATATAAACAAGTGCGAGTCGGATTCGCGCACGAAGGGTTCCGTACCATTATCTATAAAAAAAAGGCAAAAAAATCACGTTTGTTGTATGGGAGCCCCCTTAAATATTTATTTTATTCTATTTTTTAGTATTTGTTGTTATAGCGGCAACAGAAATACATCATCTGTGAAAATTTCAACTGTCTAGCTATCACGGTTCATGAGATACAGCCTGGTGACAGACGGACGGACGGACTGACGGACAGCGGAGCCTCAGTAATAGGGTTCCGTTTTACGCTTTGGGTACGGAACCCTAAAAAGGACACATCTATTGGCGCACCTTGGCAGTAAAATCAAACCGTATGCCGTGACCGCAAACGGCATGACGCTTTCTCATGCCATCATGCCCCCTCTACGCCGCCACTCTCGACTCCCTTGCGTGTATGACTACGCGTACTAGACACTCCGTTGCTTCTCTGCATGACCTGTTTACTATATCTATTCGAGGGTTTTTGATTTTTATTTAATTAAAATTTGAATATTTACTAAGATGTTTGACATCTGCCGGGCGTCCTGTAACGACCACCTTTTTCGGGAGGCATACAAGCGTACGGCCCACCTGATGTAAAGCAGTTACCGTAAGCCTATGAGCGCTCGCAATACATTAAGTGTTGATCGCGCGATGCCACCTCTGCTGCTAGCACAGCAACTCTTTAGAAGCTTACTGGTGACCTCACTCACACGCTTCCTGCATCACAGACAACAACCACCTCTCTTAAAAAAAATCTTTTTATATAATTTTATTTTAATGTACTAATATGGTAGTCATAGAGTAGCGAAAAATTTCTATATCTATGGTAGCATTAAGATTGACATTTCCTTTGTTTCCAAAAATACACAAAACCTACATCAGGAACACATGTCGAAAATCGGATGCGGCGACCGAAAACTTAATTTTTAACGTTCATAAAGCGTAATCCGATATTTTTGCATGAATTGGGGAATATTGTAAAAAATCTATTTTTCTTACAAAATCGTTTGTGCATGTGCGATGCGGTTTTGAGTTACTTTGTGATATTATTTTGTGGGTAGTGAGTTAGGAAAGTACTGTGATCATTAAAAATTAAGTATTAAATGTGTTTATTGAATTTAAAGTGAAAAACATACGAGTATCATCGATAAATATCATTCACCACAGTATATAATTGAAAGACACACACGCACATACGTATATATATTTATACATAAACATATTTTATCTGTACTGATACAAAGCACGTATCGTTAATTCATAAAAAAGTATATGACGTACCTTAAATATAGTCACGAACAAAATCTGAGAGACATTTACCAACCATCTTCGTGGTTGCGATTTTAGATGTCGGTGTCGTAAAAAAATCACTATCATCATTTTTCTCTAACGCGCCAAAAGAAGTTTAACTTCAAAAAGGCTAATAATGACTATAAAATACAAAAAATGTTATAATTTGGTTAAAGTTAAAACTAATGTAGCTATGTTAATTTTATGATATTTAAATAAAAAATTTGTTACTTGTAATTGCTTAACATTATGTTTTAATACATTAAATCGTTAAAGTACATTGTGCATGATAATATAGAAACTATTGGGATATAGCTTTACCAATGTGCAGTGTTTTTTTTTATTACCTGTCAATGGCTTTTTCGTGAAATATCGAGGCAATCGTAGAAAGGGTCAATCTTTGTTGCGTAATTTTTTATTGTCAAAAATCTACTGACATTTTGTTAACCCTTTCAATTACTGACCCTCTGGTATTATTGGAACGTGGTATTGTTATTTTTTTTTTTAATAAATTGTTTGTAACAATTTGAAAGATATTTAATGCGTATTATAGCGACCTTTGACTTTAAAAAGTGAATTTCGAAAATAAAAAAAAGGCTGTGGGAAAGTTATATTCCTTCTAAATCAACACATATTGTGCGTGACACAGTACCTATTTGATTTCACAA
Source organism: Pyralis farinalis (assembly GCA_947507595.1). Lineage (NCBI taxonomy): Eukaryota > Metazoa > Arthropoda > Insecta > Lepidoptera > Pyralidae > Pyralis > Pyralis farinalis. The sequence continues at coordinate 7,465,842 of OX382282.1, read as the reverse complement.
GCGTACTTTACAATGTAGGTATTCATAATTTATTTAATTCATAAAATTACAAAGGTTAGGTTTTTTAGAGTTGTGTGGGAAATAAGGCCAGCCCAATGTGAAGTAGTTACAAGGCGTATCGCTCATGGTGGAGGTATTTATAAATAAATAAATAAAAACCTGCAATAATTTACGCTGGGCCATGGTGCATAATAAATGGCATATGCACTATGGAAACTAGCGTCCGGATAATATAACTTTTTTTTAACACCCGAACCAAGACAACAGACATGTTCATACACGCTGTTTGCTTTATATTTATTATTTTTAAAACGATACCGTCATGTCAAAATTTTAATAAGTGCGGTGTGCCGTCGACAGCTACAGGATGTAACGCTATTTTAATTTTAAACGACATCTCTAAACGCTCCACGCGTGGCAGGTTTCAATTAAACCCATTTAGTTTGAAACTAAAGCAATCTCCACCGGACACAGCTGGGCCGTCTCTAGCCACTATTTAGTTTAGTTCTGTCTTGTTAGTCATTCATTACATTAGTAATGCACGACCACTTTATCTCTGCGTATCAGGTTTCACTAATCAGATGATTATAAACTTTGTACGCGTAGTTTAAGGTGGTAAATAAGATTAGATAGGTGAAATTTTATGTTAGTAAACATCTAACATGGCCGATGCCGAGCGAGTGAGACGTCAATTAGGGATGTTAAAAAATAATCGATTTTTCTTTTAATCGATTATTATTTTCGTATAATCGATTTTTCATAATCGATTTTCAAAATAATATTAATCGATTTTTAATAAATCGATTAAATAAATTACGCGTTTAAATCGATTTTCATAAATAGCACCATCTATGGGCCGAATGAAAAAACTCTATCTATCTATCTATAACTTCACGCCAAATCCCTTACGGGGTAGGCAGAGAGAACCGAGCGCCACGCGACTCGATCCTTACATACCTCACTCGCTTCTTTCACATTCATTGCTCTTTTCATGCACGCTCGCCGGTTTCTAGGGCTCCTGACATCACCTTCTGATAGAACACGACCAATCTGATCATGATAGGTAAGTCTTGGCCTTCCTCGGCTCCTACATCCTTCCACTTTTGCATTGTATATCTGCTTCGTCATTCTTTCATCCTGCATTCTTTCTACATGTCCAAACCAACGGAGCATGCCTCTTCTTATTTTAACACCGACGCTCTCTTTCAGACCAACTCTGCTTCTAACCTCATCATTGCGGATACGGTCTGCAAGCGTTACACCACAGATTTTGCGCAACGCTCGCATTTCAACCGCGTTTATCCTACTTTCATGCTCTCTCTGCCATACCCAGCTCTCGCTTCCATAAGTAAGCGTTGGGACCAGCACTGCATTGTGTATAGCCAGCTGCGCCTTCTGGCTCAGGTTTTTACTGCAATGAAGTTTTCCCAACGCTCCATTCACACTATTCCCAGCACTCACTCGCCTTTCCACATCTGCGGTGTACCTTCCATCCCTGCTGAAAGCGCATCCAAGATATACAAACTCATCCACTTGTTCCAACACTTCATCATCTACCGTAATTCTTACATTGGTTCTGGTTTCTTCTCTTTCAAATACCATAATCTTTGTTTTCTTCGCATTCAATAGTAAGCCTTCCTTCATACATTCGTCTTTCATCATTGTGACTAGTGTTTGCAGCTCAGATGGTGTTTCTGCTAACAGGACAGCATTATCTGCATACAGCAGACAGTTCACCACTAGGTCACCCATGCGTAATCCTACATTCGTCGATCTTATTCTCTGTAGACAACTATCGAGATACAGAATAAACAGCCTAGCAGACAACATGCAACCCTGTTTGACACCAATTTTGACATCAAACCAGGGTGACATGTTGCCATCTATTCGCACACATGCTGAGCAATCCTTGTAGGTGGACTGCACAGCACGCAGCAGTGAGCCGTCAATCCCATATCTCGGCAATATGCACCACAGTTCCTTTCGCACAACCCTATCAAATGCCTTCTCAAGATCCACAAAACCGCAGAAAACCTTCTGGTCTGTGGCCAGATGCTTCTCTACGATATTGCGGAGCGAGAAAACTTGATCCGTGCATCCCCTTCCATTTCGGAATCCTCCTTGTGCCTCCCACAGCATTTCGTCAGATTTCACCCTCATTCTCCTTTCAATTATCTTTCCATATACTTTTGCTGCTAAGCTGATCAAACTGATGGCCCTATAGTTGGCGCAGTCCATGCGTGATCCCTTGCCTTTATACAAGGGTACGATGACTGCGCGTCCCCAGTCCATTGGGACCCTTCCAGTTCTCCAGCAAAGGTTGCATAAGTACCAGAAGGCGTCCCGGACGTAAGTGCCACCTAGTTTGATCATCTCAGCTGTAATCATATCAATTCCCGCAGACTTTCCATTTTTCAAACTTCGTATCGACCATTCTATCTCATCCATAGTTATACCTTCATCGGACGCCGTCAACGCGGAGCGAGCATCAGACTCACTCTCATTGTCAGCGTCCGAGGCATATTCGTACATTTCTTCAAAATATTCACTCCACCGTTCTAACACTTCCTGAGTGTTTGCAAGAATGATACCAGCTTTAGACTTAATCTTGTTCATACTGGATGCCGACGAACCACCCCGAGACTTCTTTACCTCTCTCCAAAAGAGTTTGGTATTTGCCTCGAAGTTTCTCGTCAGCCTCTCTTCCTCATTCATAATTTGTCTTTCACGCTTCTCTTTCACTAAAGCCTTGGTTTCATTCTTGCATTGACGGTACATTTCTTTCTTCTTCTCTCTCATACTTTCATTTAAGGGCAAAGATGATACATAATCCAGCCACGCTTTCCTCTTTCTTGCTACGGAGGATTCAACCTCCGCATCCCACCAGGCATCCCCTTTCAATGTTTTATGCCTCTTTGCGCATCCACATGCTTCTTTTGCACTATCCACCATACTTTCTTTCAGAACTTTCCAGCAATCATCCACATCTGTGCCGGAAAGACTCGAAGCATTATTTATTACTTACAAGTTGATTATATAAAAAACGGCGCCATCTGTAGGTATGTATGCGTGTAAATTAGTTTCAGTGTAGTGAGTGAGATCTGAGATAATATAGTTGTTGGTAAACAATATAAATGTCTTCTAACCGTAAAACACATAATGTCGTCGTTTAGTTTTTAGGGTTCCGTACCCAAAGGGTAAAACGGAACCCTATTACTGAGGCTCCGCTGTCCGTCCGTCCGTCCGTCTGTCACCAGGCTGTATCTGATGAACCGTGATAGTTAGACAGTTGAAATTTTCATAGGTGATGTATTTCTGTTGCCGCTATAACAACAAATACTAAAAAATAGAATAAAATAAATATTTAAGGGGGCTCCCATACAAGAAACGTGATTTTTTTGCTCATTTTTGCTCGATATTGATAACGGCAACAGGTAGACGCTTGAAATTTTCACAGAATATTTAGTTATATATTCACTTTAAGAATAAATAATTAAATTAAAATAAAACATATATTTAAGGGGGACTCCCATACAACAAACGTGTTTTTTTCCCTGTTTTTATAGATAATGGTACGGACCCTTCGAACGCGAGTCCGACTCGCACTTGGCCGATTTTTTAATTGTCATTTTAAGTATTTTATTTTAATACTAGTCAAATGTAAAATAGGGCGTGACATTTGTGACAATAATTATTTTTAATTTTGTTATTGTTTAAATTTAAAAATTAACAAAATAATTGTTTTATATTTTTGTTTTTGAGATCATACCGTCGTCGTTTAGTTTTTTAATTGTTATTTTAAGTATTTTATTTTAATACAAGTCACATGTAAAATAGGACTGGACATTTGTGACATTTTTTTTTATTTGATTTATATTTTATTTTTTGCGACAATAAGGTTGTCATTTTGTTGGGGTGCTCATTTCATTTTCATTATGACTGAGAACAAATTCTCAATCAATAATGATATTTGGTTTCATTACTCCTTAACTTGAAAGTTTAAAAGAACATTTGCTTTGATTTTTAGTTTTGAATTGGTTATTTTTTTATTTGATTTTTAATCTGATTGATTGTTAATATGAATCTCTTAGGTTTATTATTAGAATATGAAAAACATGTAGGATTTTAAATAATAGAAATAATCGATTTTTTTCGCAAAAATCGATTATTTATTTTCATTAAAATCGATTATTGACAAATCGATTAATATTGAATAAAGAAAAATCGATTTTTATTAAATCGATTCTTTTCCATTAATGTCACATCCCTAACGTCAATCAGCTGTCAACGCACATTCAACATTCTATGTTCTCCTGGTACTGCTAAATGTAAAACGAAGGAAAGAGTTTTTAATTATTTGTACATTTTTATTCTGTGGCCGTGTCAGGTTGAATAAAAAAACAAATGTCGACTTGTTTACCACCTCTGTTACTAATTGATGGTATTTTGGCGGGAAATTCCAAGAATGCTTTTGTTTTAAATGAGACTACATAATAAACACTAAATGACTGATAAACAAGAGTTTGGATATCGTTCGCGATATTTTAGTTTTTTCATACTTTCACGACGTAGGTACATAGTTTCAAATCAAATGTCAATTTTACGTCTCTAAAAGTTGCCCTTTAGGATAAAAACATAAATTAAAGAACTCTACCAACTTGATAATGCCAAAAATAGTTATCCAAAGAAGTAATCTGGAAATAGTGATCATACAAATACTTTATGTAAGGTTATGGTCAAAATGTAGTGAGTAGGTGGTTCTAAGTCGGCGTACAATATTTTCATTTAATCCAACGTCGGGAAGCATGCAAGCAGCCTACTTGTGTGTGAAGTGATTATCATAGCCTACGAACACTTGCAAAATAAGGTTTATCACCTCTATGGGCAACGAGATCACAAAAAGCAAATACAACCCTTATCAGAGTTTAAGCAACGATCAATGGACTTCATTAGTTACATAAAATATTGTGTTCATGTCTTTTCAAAAAAGAAACCTAAAATCGTCAATCAATCAAAGTAATTTTTGTATAATACCCAGTTCACATTATTCCAGTAGCATTTCAGTACAGCGATCGAATCCTGGACTGGAATAATGTAAACCAGCTTTGGAATGTTCCCATTCCAGTGAGTTATCCAATCCTGTGACTGGAGTGACGGTCTGCTTTTTCATTCCAGCTCGCCCGTTCCAGCAACACTGGAATAGTGTAGACAGCCATTCCAGTACTGTACTGAATGTTTGACAGAGAACACTTATTGTTGTTTATTGGGAACATTTTTTAAATTTCTATATATATATATACTCCTATATATACTTCAATAGATTTTTTTATAATTAATGATAACAACTCCTCAAAATTTTCTGCCGTCATTCTCATAGTCAATCTGTATTCAGAGAGATCTTCAAACTCCACTTGTTGAAAAAGCATTGTCGAGCCTCCCTTTATATTTCTTTGGGTTATCCATATTTCTAACACAAATCCGTTTTTCTTACGTTAGTTATTCTTCCAATACCTCGGTTATAACAGTAGTAATTGATCAGTTTTAAAACAATAATCGAACTGGTTTTTGAAATCATTGTCACTATATTGATACCAGTTCAAGAGCCTTTAAAGACTTAATGTGAATAATATAATCCAGACCAGAACACTGGACTGGATTGATTCCCTGGATTACGGAACTGGAATAATGTGAACCAAGCAGGAAATTAGGACATAAAGGAATTTTTAGTTGTCAAGGAATATAAATTTTACAACAAAAACTTTCTAAGAAAGAGTTTTTTATTTCCCAAAAAATACAAAATATGATCGTAATTTCACCCTATCTTGTTTTTTTTGTAGAGGTCGCCTATTAAAGTCTAACGGGGTCATGAGTCATGAATAACAGGCAATTAAATGCAGTATTGTAAATATAACAAGGTTAAGGTAAGCCCTATAATATTTCTGTGAAGAAAAGATGAATGTTAGGATTTTGTATAGAAATGCAGTATAAAGGTTTTAATTATAAAAAAATATGTGCCAGAATGTGTGCAAAAAAAAACAAAATACGTAAAGAGCTGCATCCTGTATTAAACATAATCAGGAACACCGTTCCTATATGAAATCTATATGTTTGTCTGTGTGTGCGTTTTTTTCGAATATTCGAATTTTGACTTCAGATTCGGATTCAGCATAAAAAAGTATAATAGGAATGTTCAGGAACACGATCAAAATGGCCGACAAATTAAAAAAAAAAAGTTTCAATTGTTAGGTATGTGTTATAATTATAATTGACGAGCCAGGTGTTCTGGCAATGCACTATGGTACTTCTTATATCCTTGTAATAATTGGAATATATTTATTTAACTAACGTTCCTGAAATTTAGTTTTAAAATGTCTATTACTCGTATTTTAGTTGCTTATAGCAACACTGTCGTTACGTGTCTGAATTTCAAACAGCGCCATTTTCGTTAGGACAGATAAAAGTGTGATGCAGGTAATCTATTTTAATTCATATTAAACGTGTATAATAAATAATGGTCATGACTTCACTGAACTTTACGAGCTATTGGCATGATGAAACGGTTATTTATTTCTTATATATTAGTGTTATTTTAGCGAATCCGTCTTCGTAACGGGAAGACATGTTGTCAATCGATAGCATTCATTGTTATGCGGACGACAGCACCGAGGACTTATTATACGGCGCAAGCCGCGTTAAACTTGTGTCTGAAATGGAGAGTACTTTGTATAAAGTACCTATCTAAATGGGGGCGATTGAACTTGGTGCAGTTCAAGTTGGTAGGGACCAAGACACAAGTCTGCGCGTTCACCGCTAAGAAACCATTTGCTGTGGTTCCGCAGTTTCAGAACGCGTCGCTTACAATTGGCAAGAGCAGGGGATTCTCGGTGTCGAGATCTCCAGCGACATTCAGTATCGATGTCACCTGGAGGTGAAGGTCAAGCTGGCGTCCAAAAAACTTGGTGTGCTCAACTGAGCCAAACAGTTTAGACGAGCTCGGTGGCTCAGTCGTGAATGATGCAACTTTGACACCAACGCTCGTGGGTTCGATTTCCACACAAGGCAAACATTTGTTGTGCATGAACATGGCTGTTTGTCTTGATCTGGATGTTTTAAGAGAGGTAGGATGCACAAAAGCAACTCGTCTGGGGAAGTACCCTCCACCTCACAGAAAACCGCAGCCAAATAACAACTCCCTAGAGGGTTGTTGTGTTCCTGCGTGTGAGTGAGGTCACCAGTAAGCTCCCAAGGAGTTGCTGTGTACGCAGCAGAGGAGGCGTCGCGCGAGTCGCAAGCTATAGACTTATGTATAAGTCCCAAGTCAGACCACATATGGAGTACTGTAGCCACCTTTGGGCGGGAGCATGTAGCTAGGAACTTGTGATTTGGTGCAGAGACGAGCTCTGAGGATCATCGATGATCCTGAACTTACACACGGTATTGAGCCCTTGTGTTTGACAAGAAATTTTGGATTCCTTCGCGTGGTTTACCGGTTGTATAATGGGTGTTAAACAACTCCTCAAGTTGTTCGATATTATACCAACAGCCTCATTTTACAATCGCACAATTCGCCGACGCCTGGGAGTTCATTCTCATACATTGGAACTGCAATGATCGCGTACTGGGCGGTTCCAGAGAAGTTTTCTATCAAGAACATTTTAGTTTTGGAATGATCTCTCTGCCGGAGTTTTTCCGGGGTACTACAGCATGGGGTGCTTCAAGAAAGATGCAAAGAGGTTCTTACAGGGCCGCCAACGCGAGTGCCGACCCTGTAAGAACCTCTACTCTTCTACTCTGCTAACAACACCCCTGTTGTTGCAAATGTCCATAGGCTGATTTAACTGCTTACCATCAGACAGGCCGTACGCTTGTTTGTCACCTTAGCAGTATAAATAAAGTAAGTTATATTAAAAGGTAGTAAAGGTAAAGTTATATGATGCAGCGAAATTATCTCGATAGCGGCGCTTTTCAAACTATCGCGCGTGATGCGTCACAGTCCTCAGCTAATGTATCGAGCTCTTTGATCTGTCATGTGGTGTAATTAAATTTTGGATGTACTTTTTTTTATACAACGTCGGGGGGCATACGCATACGCATATTCAATACGGCCCACCTGATGTAAAGCAGTTACCGTAGCCTATTAACACTTGTAATATATTAATTATCACTCGCGCGATGCCTCCTCTGCTGTTTACACAGCAACTTCTTGGGAGCTTACTGGTGACCTCACTCACACACAGGAACACAACAACCCTCTAGGGAGTTGTTATTTGACTGCGGTTTTCTGTGAGGTGGAAGTACTTCCCCAAACGGGCTGCTTTGATGCACCCTACCTCTCTTTAAACATCCAGACCAAGATAAACAGACAAGTTTATGCACACAAATGTTTGTCTTGTGTGGGAATCGAACCCACGAGCGTTGGTGTCAAAGTCGCGTCATTCACGACTGAGCCACCGAGCTCGTCAAAACGATACCTATAAAATGTATACGATAGGTATACAGCTACAATACCAAACTGTATCCCCGGATTTTGTTATCATCCGTTTTCTGAATTGCCTTACACTATAGAAGTAAATTGATGTACCTAGGTACTCACGACAAAAAAATATGCAATTTCATTTAACCTGCTTTGTGTGCTTCCGCCACCTATTAGTTCATGCGGCCACCCACCCACTACTGTTAGTAAGTGCAACATGCCGACGCTGCCATGGCTGCTCCGGTAGTCTCTGCCTCGGCTGCTGCGGTCGTCCGCCATCTGGAACAGAATCCACATGCCCCCACCACCACCGTCGCTGCCACGACTGGCCTGGTCGCCGCTGCGACCACGTGTTTCGCCTCTCCACGAGGCATCATCAGGCGTTGTAGACGTTAATCGTAAGAATAACATGCTACAAATGACAAATCCATCGCAGTGCCGTCCCTTATATTAAATTGAGGGTGGGGGTGGATGGCGTGAGCGAAAAGATATTTAATAGTGGGGAATGGTTTACGTCAGTCTGTTTGTTCATGAAATAAATTTTTATGTTTATTAATTTCTAATTGTTCCTTAATATTTAGTTTTAAACCTTTGTCTAAACAAACTAAAAAATATATTGAAAATCAGTCGTGATAATAATAATGCTGGTGTGTTTCGTAGACAGTATGCGCAGACAGTATTAACACAAGTGGTCGAATCGACCCCTCGTATGACGGATGTGATTGGAGCGGCTCGTTGTGTACACACGGTGAGTGTCGGCAAACATTGCAAGAGGAACCTTCTAGAAAGTTCCTCACTTAGGACTCTAATAGACACAAAATAAAAAAAGGCTATTAAATAAAAAAATAAGCTGACTTCCTTGAAGCTGACGCCAGTAAAATTAAAGCAACTATGTGAATAGCCATGACTCCAATGAAGTCGGTTTCCATGTTTCATTAAAAAGTTTTTTAATAACCTTACCATATACGAAACAAGATTTATAAATCTGATCCCCTTCACGAAATTGAAACTTCTATAGAAGAAAAACGTCGTGAATGGGTTTCCTTCACGTCAAGGAATTAATTTTTAGGGTTCCGTACCCAAAGGGTAAAACGAAACCCTATTACTGAGGCTCCGCTGTCCGTCCGTCCGTCCGTCCGTCTGTCACCAGGCTGTATCTCACGAACCATGATAGTTAGACAGTTGAAATTTTCACAGATGATGTATTTCTGTTGCCGCTATAACAACAAATACAAAAAAATAGAATAACATAAATATTTAAGGGGGCTCCCATACAACAAACGTGATTTTTTTTGCTCGTTTTTGCTGGATATTAATAACGGCAGCAGGTAGACGCTTGAAATATTCACGGAATATTTAGTTATATATTCACTTTAAGAATAAATAATTAAATTAAAATAAAACAAATATTTAAGGGGGGCTCCCATACAACAAACGTGATTTATTTGCCGTTTTTATAGATAGTGGTACGGAACCCTTATACGCACCTTGTTTGAATGATCCGGAATTATAGGAGGTGGGGAAACCATGCGCCAGAAGCGAATTTTGACTGTTCTACATAGAAATGAGTCGCTGAACTTCTTAGTACGGAAGGTCATCAACCCAAGTCTAGGTGGATGGGGTCTCAGTCCAGCGCGAGTGTTCCGGAGGAGGAAGGGAGAAGAAGGGAGAGACTGCCTTCCATGCCCTTTATACGCTACAATTAAGTTCTTATATCTACAAGAAACGCGGATATCATAACAAGATACATATCATAAACTAGAGGCAGATCTACCATAACCAGAGGTACGGTGTTACAAGAGATACCTCCTTCAACAAAGTACAAGTACAAATGAACTTCTCCACAAGAAATGTTTTTACTGCGGTACCTGTATATTTTGAAGCGATAGTCATATTTCTTGTTAATGGTTATCTATGATTATGGCAGAACAGAGATAACATTCAGCTAAAATGTTGGTACGTAGTAAGGTAGATGTTTATACAGTCGTCTCTACTACAAGCATAGAAGCTATGTTTACAAGAAATGTAAGAGGCATTTCTTGTAATCCCCACCACAGACAAATTCTATTACAAGAAATCGCAAAAGCAGGCAAATAAAATTAGAATAATTTAAATTAAGTACAAGTATACTTATGATATTCTTCAGAAAAAACAGTCTGTTTTGTTCAGAACTGGGTAAAGTTTAAATCGACAGCCATCACTAACACGGCTTTGTATGATGTTTGACTGCAAAGAACAAATTTACAAGTTTGCCAGAACCTTTACAGGCCCCAAGGTTTTTACCAACACGTCATCGAATCAGTCAATTGTGTATGACTGCAACGAATTTTCTGCCAAACGATGACAGTTCTCAAACTTACGAGTACATCGTATTCACTTACGCAAACAGTGAAATTTAACGTTTATTCGCATGCTAATGTCTTTACAATTTACCTACTTGAGAATATTTTATTAGCTAGGTGTTATAATGAACTGAAAAACACAAAATTGTTTCGTCACTGTAAAATAAAACTTTATTCAAATGTAAACATTACAGTATAAGAATAAGGATTGTAAATATGTTTTTAACTGAAAGAAAAAGGTATCTATCTATGCCTAATTGTATCGTCACTTCTACGTATTGTCAGCATTGTGTACTCAGATGTATTGAGATGTAAATACAAGTATATTTTTCTCAAACATGTGCATTTAAATGAACCGAACTATCTGTAATTTATGTTACAGTTGGCGGCAGTCGTGAATTTGGCTCTGTTCTGATGACCGTATCTTGTTAAAAATGAAGGTTTTCGGTGAGTTACTTTGATCGTGTGTTATGGCTTCATGTTTACGTGCTCCAAGTGTTTCTGTTCACGTGTCTGCCTGTTTGTATTCATCTTTAACGTGACGTGTTATAATTGTTGATTTTATTTCATCATCAATTAGGGTTACTTTATTAATTATTAATTTTTTATTACTTTATATTTTATATACCACTACTGCTTTAATATTATTAGGGTTACATAATAACTAGGTATTTTAAAGTTTCCAGAATATAATTGAATCGTTTGATTTACAATATGGATCATATTATTTAGGTTAGGTTTAAAAGAAATAATTACACTGTACTACTATTTTTTTTATACTACTAATGTGGTAATCAAGCATACCATACGGCCTGCCTGATGGTAAACAGTAACCGGAGCCTATGGACATTTGCAACACCAGGGGTATCGCTCATTCGTTGCCGACCCTATAGTCCCTATAATAAAGAATAGTTCTATTTAGCATCTTAAAATATTATGGTTACAAACAATTTACTAATATATTATGCAAGCTACATCGCTGAGGGATAATATCGCTCATGATTAAACTTTTTCATAGAGGATTATTGCTTGCAAGACACGGTTAAAATATATTTTTATGATATAAAAGACAAAATCTACGATCTAAGATCAAATTATTATATTATTTAATATTAGTTGTCATCTTCATATACTAATTGATCGGGTATTTTCCATTGGAATTCTAATAATTTGTTATTTTTCATGACGATACAGTTGCTTTTTGTTTGTTGCCTCTTGTTTGTTTGCTTGAGTTGCTCCTTCATTGGCTCTAACTCACTTGTACCTATTCAGAATGAACAGTGACGCAAGACCCGAAGACAGTGAGAGTTTTCAACGCCTTAAACATTTTAATAACATTTGGAATATTAACAGTTGTAGATTAAAAATGTTAGAAGCTAACTCTAAGGACAGTATCTTTTTAATTCTTATTAATTCTGCATGCACTTCTTTTTTGGCTGCTTGATTTTGACCTTTCATGTTGTGACTTCGCTGTCTCTCAAGTTGACAAACAGCGAGTTTAAAATTTTTGAGCTATAAATTCATGAGTTGTTTATAGTTACTAAATAAACAATTAAATAAATAAACGATATGCACAATTGTTTACAATACATTGTACGCTGAAGTTTTTGAAAGCACCAGAAATAGCCGCTTTTTCGTTTCAAAAACTACAAATTACTATATGGCATTACGTTTATACTCGTAAGTATGTAACTTTAAACTAACGTAATGCCTTATAATATTAGTGTCATATCATGTCAATAACACTCTCGCCTCATACGCTCAATACGTCACCTCCCAAAACAAGAGTAACAGTAATTACACCGTATTGTGTCACGTCATGTGACAAAGAGCTCCGTCTTCTAGCCTCGTAATGCCGCGTCTTAGACACAGGTGTAAGCAGACATCTCTTAAGCAGACCACTATGTGTTATGTCACAGCGTATTACAAACACCGCTGTCCTATACCCTGGCGATACCACTCCCCCTGTTATATACCTACTCACAACATATTACCTCCCAAACAAGAGTAGCAGTGGATAGTACACAGGGTGACCACGTGTTGTATCATCTATCACTAATACCACCTACCCATACATTCAACACGTCACCTCCCAAACAAGAGTGTCAGTAGACAGCACACAAGTTGAACGTACTGCTGTCATACTGTGTCTGTGTCATTGACACGACTGTTACATGATCACGCGAGGCTGACCCTCGTATTGACAGGCATTCTAACAAGAGAGTCAGAGGTCGTGTATGAGCCGTTAAGTTCACGTTGTCACATTATGGCTATTAACGTGACCATTTCCCGTACCCTTGAAAACCGCCGGAGTCTCCTTGGCAATGGCATATGTCGCCTATATGGATGGACCGGCCTTGCGTTAAAATGTTTTTGGGTATATGCCAATATCAGTTCTTTTCATATACCTATCAGATGTCAGGACAGCTGGTATTGAAAGATCTTGTATTATCAGGATACCCATTGCATGAAATGTATGTTACATAAAAAGGAGTTTCGTTGATAGGGAAGTTTTCAACTTGTGCTTTTTCTGCAAGGATTTTTATCCGTAAGTTTATTTAATGCTATTCGTTCTACATCAAGCCGACTTGTTTGTCTCCCGAATAGTTAATAATACATAATAATTTACTTTTACATAATCTTATTTTAATTAACTGCATATAGTGCACCTTGCCAGCTAGGCTAGCCAGCAAATGAGACTCTAGGAAAGGAAAGGTAGAGTATAGTGACATTACATAAACAGTTCAATTGAAGAAGTTCCACCTCGTATTCCTTGAAGTGTTTCTATATATAAGTGTTATTACCAGAAAACTCTACATTGGTAATTGGGTGGCAACGCTCAGTAAATTCTAGTACTGTAGCATGTACCTAGGCTACGGTAACATAAAACTTTAACAATAAGCGGATTCGTTTGATTTTTAGTTACCGCGGTTTGAAATATATATTCTTGTTCCAGCATTGTTGATGTTGCTGTTCCTGTGTGCTTGCCTGCTGGTGGTCAAGTGCGATTATGATGATGAACTAGACAGATGTATCGAGTGTTTCAAGGAACCCAAAAGTCCTGTCTGCGGGAAAGGGCATATTACTTCAACTTTCTACAATGAATGTCTGTGAGTTAATTAGTACAGTTAAAAGCATACATATACATGGGCTTACTCTTCCTCTGTAATTCACGATTTGTAGGAGCATACATGTTTTCATTAATACACAGGGGAAAGCAGTAAAGTTCTAGATACAGCCAAATTCGGAAAAGAAGCGGGCTACACCAGAAATCTGTACTATTTGCAACATTTCGAGCTACTTTCGGCCTGTAACTAAGAAACTAACAAACCTACATACACAAAATTTTGCATGTTTAACCTTCGAAAACCGGGTGGTCGAATACGACCGCGAAATGTATGGGAAAACGTATATAACGGGTTCTGACTACTCAATAAGAGCTTCGTAGATATTTAAAAAAATATTGCTTAGGTCGATACAGCATGGTAATAAGAGCTTTATTATCTCTGGAAAACACTTTTGTCGCATATTTTTATCACATAGTTTAACTTAGATGTTAGGTAAGTTTTATTTCGGCTCGTAAATCCACGAGACGCCTTCCTACTAAGGAGCCATAAAACGTAGAGATTATTAAAATTATTATACATAGAAATTGCGAACTAAACACGCAAAAAAGTTGCTTAAAATTTGCTCTAGTTGAATACATTTTACATTTACAGGTGCACATGCGAGAATGCTGTGAAACTACACGCAGGAGTGTGCACTGACGACGACCTAATCAACAATCAACATAAACGGTTTTAGACGGTCTGTGAACACCTGTATTTTACCAACACCACTGTATTTCACTATTGTCCATTAACAGAAATATTCTATTAGTCCTCAAATGACCCTTGCATAAAATATGACAGCGACGAAAACGTTTTGTATGAGAATTATTCTCAAAAGTTCTTTGGTGTTTTGATTCGAAAAGGTTTTTTAATATTGACACCATGGATTTTCGAAATATGGTCAATTTGTCTCGTACCTAAATAGGTAATTATTACTTGTTGATTGCTTAACTGAGGTAGAAATATAGGCTGCATAGAACAATCCAGGAACACATGCAATTTGGTTTTCCAGTGATGTGCGAGAAAAATATGGGAACTTGTCAAGCATGGTACGATCAAATATTTACTTCAAATATTTTCACATTTTTAACTGGTATCGTGATCGAAAAAAAATTTGAACCAAAACACTTTTTTGGTGTTTCTGCTAACCGAAAAAACAAAAAAAAAACTTTACTATAAATATACTGATTCCATGTTTTGTTGTTGTTATTTTTTATCCCACTATTTTTTCGAATGGCTCTCTATTTGGTCCCACGATTACTTCATACTTACTGACTGATTAAACCTAAACTAACAAGAAGATAAACAAAGGTTTAACTATAGAACATCAGTGGTTTACGTATCGGGCGAAATGATAAGCCTTTCTGATGTGAGTGGCTAGTTATCTTTAAAGCCTAATCCAACTTCACATACATAGGGTGCACCCTGCCAAGTAGATAGAGGTCTCAACTTGTTATACGTAAGTTTATTTTATGCTAGTCGTTATATCAAGCGGCCTTGTTCGATGCCCAAATAGTTAATAATCAACTTTTATATAATCTTATTTTCATTAATTGCAAATGCACCTTGCCAGCTAGCAAACGAGACTTCTAGCAAAGGAGAGGTAGGGTATAGTGATATTACATAAGCAGTTCAATTAAAGAAGTACCTCCATCGTAAAAAACACATTCAAATAACGATCCGCTGGAACCTAACAGTGCTTCTGCGAGTAAGCTTACTAGTAGGGTTTCAGTTTGTTATGTTAACAGCGAGGGCGATAAAGCTAAAGCGATACCCCTGATATTCTAAATTGTCACAGGCTATGGTAATCGCTTCATATCACGCGGGCCGTGTTATGTTTTCCACCAGAAAAGAACCAAGTTCTACGGTAACCATTCACAGTATAACAGGCCACGCTGTCGTAACCAGGATGTTACGCGATAACCTGACCTACATCAAAACTGCCAAAATAATCACAATTTGCTTCAAATTAATATTGAATATTAGGACTTAGCATATATATTGTTACCTAGTTAACCAATATATATGCGGTCTTCAAACATCACGCATACGGCATAGAGTAGGTTAATTCACACGTCTTTCGAAATGTAATTTCTTGTACGTGCAGGTTTTCTCCATGTTTTCCTTCAGAGCGTTAGACAAGTTACGCCACTTGAAGATATTTTTGCAAAAAAATAAAAGAATTTTGCATCGTACCCGATATTTGCCTTCATCCCCGAAGTACCAGGGCGGCATGACGAGGGGGGCGGTCGCCGGGAGTGGTCGGCAAACAGCAGGCGCCGGTGTGGCGCGGTCGGTCACCTGCCTAAACCGTCGCATGAAATCGGACGTATTGCCTTTTGTAAAATATGTATATGCAATTGTATATGATTCTCTCTTTTGATACGCTGGTCTTATAAATCTGTTGAATCTTATAAAAGTACTTTATATTATAACATTTGAACAATAGTTAATAAATAGCCAATTAATAGTTAATAAATATTATCTCAGCATAGTGGCCCACACTATGCTGAGATTATATAAAAAATTCTTCGCGTGATGGTAAGCGAAAGAGGAGCCTAAATCGCAGCGGCAACTGGCAAAAGACTACAGTGTCCTGTCAGTTGACGCTGCCATGCTGGTCCGCAAGGTGCTTCTTCATGCTTCTTTTGAAGGATTCCATATTGTAGGAAGGAGGAAACACATGTGCCGGCAAGGTGTTCCACTTTTAACAGTACGACAGAGAGAAGTTGCCGAATATTTTAGTCCGCCAAGAAATGTTCTCAACTGTGGAATAATGACATCGCAAGCCAGCACGTATGGCTCAATGACGGAAGGGAGAGGGTGCGATAAAGGATAACAGTTCTTATTTTCTTCTTCTGATAATGACATTGTCACTTAAAAGAAATTACCTATATAAAGACGAGTTTGAGCTCACAGGAGCGTATGCTGAAACCAAAATGACTCTATTCTTTATATATTATTCTAACCCCCTCTGGGTCTTAAGCGAGAGGAGAGCACTTGGCCTATGGACGAGCAGCCAGGCCTAATCCGGCTATCAGGAGTTATAAGAAGCTCATCTTCTTAGCGTTATCCCGTTTCCTAATACATTAGGACTGACGGGATCTGCTATATAAGCTTAAGGGTTTGGTGAAGATACTGATTTTAACACAAAACAACTGCCGTGAGACCTCCACAACCCAGAAGCGTAACCAGAACTTACTTCAGTCACAGTCTTAGGTTAAGTCACACGGCTTTACAATATATATTTTTTGACGCGCGGGTTTCCTCACGACGTTTTTCTTCCCCACTGAGCTAATACTAATTACAAATATGAAAACCCGAACTTATTAGTATATGCCCACTCCAGGATTCGAACACGGACCACTCCATTAATAGTTGGTTCTTTATCTACTGGCTGAAATGAAAAATAAATAATCTACTTCTTTTTCCTAGCGTTATCTCATTTCCTAAACCATTAACTTTACCAAGGCCTAAGGATTTGGTAGACACCGATTTTTACATGGATCTACTGCCGTCAAACTTGCACAATCCATAAGAAGAACCAGACCTTTTCTTAGGTTAAATCACATCTTTAATGAAACATATATAATGTTTAGCACGTGCGGGTTTCCTCACGATGTTTTCCTTCACCACCGAGCGATGTTTACAAATATGTTATAAATTTGAAATCACGAATTGAGGAGGAGAATTGGGACATACCAGGTTTCAAACCAAAAAATAAAGAATAAATAATGATATAGATTATTGTGCTATTGTAGTTAAAAAAATCATAGTAAAGTGAGTTTGTTAATAAAAAGTCGAACCCCAAAAACTAACTAAATGGGTACCATTATACTGTTTGTTCTATTGAAAGGGGCAATCAATAGTACCAACAGACGAACGAGATTTTGCTGTTTGTATGGCATGCACAAAAATAGGTGTAAATGTTTTTTAAATGTTGGCACTGAAATTAATAGATTGTTATTAATTTCCCATTCTAGAAAAAGATAGGAGATGAGGGTTACAAGATACATGACATACACACAAGTGGGTGTAACTTGATGTAACTTAGACTTTAGATTACAATTTTAGCTTAATCGATCAAGTTGGGTTTAGTAATTGAAAAAAAAATGAGATTCTTTGTCATCATAAAATGGAGAATTTTCTCACCTGACTAATGACATCTGGGCTAATTTATTATTTATTGTTAGCAATGTTTAAATATTATATAATGAAAAAAATATAAAAATTAATTATTTTATAAACCGGCCAAGTTCGAATGGAACTCATGCAAGAAAGGTTACCTATCTACCTTTCTGTGTGTGGTCACGTAATGTGCGGCTCCAGATAAATTTTCTTCCGAGAACTCTCAAGTTGTGGAATGAGCTCGCAGCCGAGGTTTATCCAAGGGTTATTTATTATATGAAATTCGGTATTAATCAACTAAGTTTTAAGTTAGTTGACTATTACCATATTTTTTTCTGTAGTAACTAGTAACATACTTTGTTTTCTAAGCCACTCTACATCTACCGTAGAGTACCTACTACAGAAATTGTTTTTTTTTATAGAGTAGATACCTATTACATAACTGTGACTCACAGACAACCTAACCTAACCTAACTGTACGCTTTGTACTTTGTATTCTTAAAATGATATAATGAAAAATAAAAAAGCCGACCAGTACGTAGGTTGTGCTTCTTTTCTTTTCATAACAGAAATAAAAGAAGAGAAGCATGTTTGTATTTTTATACCACTAAGGTGGGAAATAAGCAAACATAACATACATACATCATGTATTGTCGTAGATACTTTAAAGAGTAACTAGTATTATATTATAATACTTTACTTCTTCACAAGGACCACGGCTAAACAATTAATTGTACAATCATATTTTTGTGAGATTTAATGAAACTGAAATAGTTTCATTAAATCCAGGACGTGTTTGGGTTGCAATGCGCGAGCGGATACTTCTTATATTGCAAACGTTCATAGGCTACGGTAACCACAATACATCAAGTGGGCCGTATGCTTGGTTGCCCTCCGGTACAGCGGCGGTTTCTACTTTTGACGTATAAAGAAAGAATCTGTATAGATAGATAGCTACCGCATGTACGAAGAAAATACTACCAGGATCGCATAACCGGCACGCACGTCAAATTATGTTATTACGATAACAAGCGTGTATAGGGGGATGCCAAAATTCGGAATAATTAATTCCATTAACTGACACGTGGCACTAGAAGGCGGTTACTCATAATTACCGGACGGCACGTTCCGGTTAACGACCTATATTTTGGCTATAAATAAATAAATATGGTTCTAATTATAGTGTCATAAACTTCTGATATCCTAGATTCGATGCGATTGCGATGGAGATACCATTTTATTTAAGTACTTGTGGTAGATAAGGTTGATGATATTTACGTTGCTATCCGTAAAATAACTGAAAGCAGTACGTCACTGTTTCTTGCATTATAATGTTTTCTTTAGCGAGCAGTGATTGTTCAGTGGATAAAGGACCAACTGTTAATCGATCAGTCCAAGTTCGAATCCCGGTGGGGGGCATGTACCACAAAATACGTGTTTTTTGGATTTATGTACATATTTGAAATTACCCCTTGCACTTCGCAGTGAAGGTTAACATTGTCCGTCCGTCTGTCACCAGGCTGTATCTCATGAACCGTGATAGTTAGACAGTTGAAATTTTCACAGATGATGTATTTCTGTAGCCGCTATAACAATAAATACTAAAAATAGAATAAAATAAATATTTAAGGGGGCTCCCATACAACAAACGTGATTTTTTTGCTCATTTTTGCTCGATATTGATAACGGCAACAGGTAGATGCTTGAAATATTCACAGAATATTTAGTTATATATTTAAGAATAAATAAGTTTAAGAATAAATAATTAAATTAAAATAAAACAAATATTTAAGGGGGGCTCCCATACAACAAACGTGATTTTTTACCGTTTTTATAGATAATGGTACGGAACGCTTCGTGCGCGAGTCCGACTCGCACTTGGCCGATTTTTTTAGTCAAGCGACGTCTTATTTTAAAGCGATATTTTGAGATGTAATTAGAGCTAACTTCTGTAATCTTTAAAGTTAATTTCGCCTGCGCGTAATGTACGAGTATTAAGACTAGTAAGCGATTGGCTATCGAATGAGAGATAATCATGAGCTATCCGTTTGTCACAGTAGATACCTCATTTTCGTACATTTCATAATACCGCTGATCCCGTGAATAGCAAGGGTGCAAGCCACTGGAGGGACGTGTTTCCTATGTGAGCACCTGAATACCAGCTAGGGCCTTGTGATTCGGTTCAGTCACAAGCTGTGTGAATTGTCGACGATCCTACGCTTACACGCGGTATTGAACCCTAAAGTTTAAAGAGAGATTTTGCCTTTCCTTGTGTGTTCTACCAGTTGTACAGCGGGTTGTGTTCTGAAGAAATGTTCAATATGGTGCCTACAGCTTCTTGCTACAACCGCATCACTCACCGACGGCGGGGAGATCTCCCTCACACACTGGAATGGTCTCCCTCTTCTCCCTCACGCAATGGCCGCGTACTGTAGGGTTCCAGAGAAGTTTTCCGAGAACTCCCAAGTTGTGGAATGAACTCCCAGCCGAGGTATTACAGTATGGGGTTCTTACTCCTGATGTGGCAGATGTGGAATCGCTGAGATATTTAGGCGCTATAACACAACGTTATTGTGAGAGCGAAGTTCCTTCATGCAGTTTATTGGTTTCTGATTACATGCGTTCATAGCCTTGAATGCCCTTGCCGTTAAATAAAAGTAAACATAAATTAGAACCAGTCTTAAAATAGATTGTACGTTAATATTGGCTACCAAAATCATTTATTTTACCATTTCATTAAATTAAGATTATAAAATATTACGTGCAAAGTTCATTTGAAATATAAACTAGGTAGCAAACCCATGTGCAAATGACTTAACAACTTATCGGAGACAATGTAAAGTATAAATTAGTACAACACGCAAAATACACAGGAATATAATCTGTGAAGTTTCCCGCAGGGCGCAACCGCAGCGTCGTCGGATGAAACCGCAGCCCGCCCGGACGCCCGACGTATCGTCGCGTGATAGCCATAAAGTTGAAAAAAATACGAACCAGTAAAGCTAGCCCTCCTAATCCTAAGATCCGGCCATCGAAGAGATTATTACATAAAATTGAAGTAAATGACATATATGTTTTTGTAATATTTTTAATAAATTTGAATAGTTTTGTAATATTCTTGACGAGCTCGGTGGCGCAGTGGTTAATGACGCTGCTTTGACACCAATGCTCGTGGGTTCGATTCCCACTCAGGACAAACATTAAATGTGTGTCCTTGATTAGATAAGCTGTTTGTCTTGGCCCGGGTATTTTCTATTCATCTTAAGTATTTACAAACAAAATGTATTTATGTATATCAGTTGTCTGGTACTCACAACACAAGTTCCGCTTATTTTGGAGCTAGATGGCGCTGTGTAATTTGTACGACAAAAATCTATTACGTGAAAGTATCAATACTAGGCGTCTGAAGAAAATTAGTACTAAATTGGAGCTTAAATAAGGACATGGTGAACTGTAAACAACTTTGTCGTAGTCCACATACGCCAGATATATCGGCAGATTATACGCCTGTCTTCTGTATGTCTCTTCAGAACTCTACCGTAATTTCGTATTCACTCTGTGCTTTCCTATTTTTAAGCTGTTTAAGTGCCATGCGAATCTCGTACAGACCGATGTTACAGATATCTCCGGTATAGTGTCGGGTCAGTTTTGCTCTTGAGTCGTTAATTGCACTGTTGCTCGGCTATAGCGATAATGTCAATAGCTGTTCATAGAACTTCTCCATCTAACTCAGAATCTTAGCCTTCGTAAAAATAATGACTCGGGTGTTAGTCTTTATCTTCAGTTGTCTTAGCCCAATAGATAGATCTTTCGCGAAGACTTAAGACGGACTTGCACGGAGCATGATCTCACCAGACGAGATCTTTCCAGCTTTATGTCAAGGCTCAAGATGCCTCTTACCATCCGGTGATCGCTTCAGGTTTTCACCCTGTTGATCACAGAGACATCATTAAACAAATATTATGTGCATAAACATGTCTGTTTGTCTTGGACTAGGTGTTTTGAAGAGATACAGGGCGCATCAAAGTAGCTCGTCTGGGGAAGTACCTCCACCTCACAGAAAACCGGAACCAAATAACAACTCCCCGGAGGGTTGCAGTGTAACCGCTTCACTTGATTCGTCTGCTTGAATGCCTCCCTACATAGTATAAAAAAATAAAAGGTCCCAGCCTTGTTTATCGACAGGATCCTAAAAATCAAAGCGAGTAAGTCAACAAGATAGCTGGAGCATAAAATGGTCAGCCAGTGAAACGGGCACAGCGGTCGCGGCCGAGCGGCGAGCACCCGCGCGGAGTCCGAACACGACACCCGTGAGCCGGGATGCAGGTTCGCAGGCTAACTCTTCCGGCTTAACAGTTTATGAGATCACAATGCGGGTACGACAGATTGCGGCAAGTAAACCGTTAACTTCATAGTCTATATTTTTTTATACAACGAAGGGAGGCATATAATCATACGGACCACCTGACGTAAGGCGGTAACTGCAGCATGTAAACGTTTGTAATACATTAAGTATCACTCGCGCGATACCACCTCTGCTGCTAACACAACAACTCCTCTATTAAAAACACCAAGACCAAGACAAGCAGACATGTTCGTGCACACAAATGTTTGTCTTGGGTATGAATTGAACCCACGAGCGTTGGTGTCAAAGTAACGTAACAGCACGTTTGTCCACTGTCCCACCGAGTTCGTTGAAAGCTCGTAGAGTACCTATATGTATAAAGGTACTATACACCAACCCTAGCTCATCCCACTACATGTATTCGGGTCTCACTTCAACCAACGGTTTAGACTTAGAGCATACTCAACCATGCGGCTTAACTGCTGATTGACGGAGGTCAGTGTTTTCAAGCTGCCCGAAGGCCACTGACTTAGCTTAATGAGTTTAATGACTGACATCTATCGACCAGGGCCGATAGTTTAATGTGCAATTCCGATTCACGGAGAAGCCCATTGATAGACAGGCTGCGGTCGAAATTGTTTAACTTGGTTATAATGAAACGCGCGACCACACCATTGAGGTATGTATATACTTATTTTCTTTTTAGCGTTATCCCGATTCCTAATTCGTTAGGATTGGCGGGGTCCGCTACCTAAGCCTATGGATTTGGCGCAGGTACTGATTTTTACATGGAGCGACTGCTGTCAGACCTCCACAACCCAGAAGGAAAACCAGAACTATCTTGTAAGGTCACACGTCTTTTGAAATATAATTTCTTGGACATGTGGGTTTCTTCATGATGTTTTACTTCACCGCCGAGCAAGACAATAACAAATATGTACATAAATCCGAAAACACTAATTTATTGGGACATGCCAGGATTCGAACTGTGGACCTGTTAGTCACAACGCCGGTTCTTTATCCACTAGGCTATCACTATCGTCTACGTAACGAACTATTACAAATAAATGTAAAATGGAACGCACACCTCTTATTGGCTACTTCGTGAAATATCATCACGTCACTTATCGGCTTATTGGTTAAAATATAAATAAAAACAAGCATTGTCAGACAAATTACACAGCCCTATCTAGTTCCAAAACAAGCAAAGCTTGTGCTATGGTCACTAGACGACTGATAAGCAAAGCACTACCTTTTTTTTGTAAGTACATACTTATAATACATAGGAAACACCCAGGCAAGACCAAATAGACATGTTTATGTAAACAAATATTTGCCTTGTGTGGGTATCGAACTCACGAGCCTTTGTCCTAAAGTAGCTATCGCTGGACATTCCAAAGCCGAGGTCGTCAACTTGATCACACATTGGTTTTTAATCGCTGAGATATTTAGGCTCTAAAACACTATGTTTTGATGAGCGAGCTATTTCCTGCAATGTCCAATAGTTCATCGGTTTTTTTATACGACGTCGGGAGGTATTCAAGCATGCACTCTATCTGATGTAATCATAAACCTGGAAAGGTCTCGTCTGGTGAAGTCTATGCTCCGTACTCTTAAGTCATCGCGAAAGATCTGAAAGATAGGTCATAAAAATAGTAGTGGTATCGTCTAAATTGAATGAAATAATCTGAATAGATGGTATGTGAAACTCTTATTGTTGGATCATTATGAATGGTCGATTTAGTATATTTATTTATTTTAAAGCTTTTGTAATATTTGATAACTTTTTAAATATGTAATATAACTTACTTGTGTGTTACTAGCATTTCTATGTTTCAAGGAATAATAGTTAAAAACGGTTTGCAATCGTTAACTGAGACGTAATCTTGACTGTCATTCAATATCGACATTGCAATAGCGATTGGTAAACAATGAACCAATATAGTATGATAAATTGGTTTAACTACATCAATATGAACATGAATGAACGCTTATTACCTTCCAATAAAAAACGAAACAAACTCACGAGCCGAAGTCGGAGCAACTCGCTAAAAGTAAAAATAACTTGCGGGGGGAACAAAAAATCTGAACAAGCATACTTACTCTCAAAAGCCTCAACTTTGTCTCGGGAGCGGAAAGCTCTTCCCGTACCAAAATAAATAAAAAGGCAGCAGTCTGTATATCAAGTTACCATACATCTGGCTTGTGAAAAGACCGTATAAAAAACAATATGACGACGGAACTATGCCTCTTTAACTTCCTGTTTCTCTAGTATTTTAGATTTAAAGTTATACGTCATCGGATAAATGAAAGTGAATGAGATGCTGAAACCCTGGTAGCCAGCCAATGATATTAGCCAGCCGTAACTATTATTTCTGTTTGAGCATTGTTATGTTTAACATTACGTATAAATAATGTTATTCATTACACAGAATAAAGAAAAAGAGTTATGTTAATTACAAGTTTGCTGCATCATCGTTTTATTTATACCGTTATATTAAGCGAAGAGAGATCAACCAACAACTGAATACTTAGCCAAATGATTATTATAAACTATAACGAATAATCTCATAACTAGCCATCCTGGCAGTCACTTCTAGTTATTTTTAAGGTGTTATGTAAAAATACGAATTAAAAGAAAATATTTCATTTTTATTTTACTTTTAAATAAATCGTATGTTTTTTGTAATTATTTATATTTCATTATTTTTAACGTAGACTTCAGTGAAAGTTTAACTTAAAGGATTTCTTACCTTTTATTTTATCGCCACCCCATATCAAAATATTCGATTCAATCAATCTTCACCAAATTACGTGGGACCATTAAGACTCCTGAAAGAGAGTTCAAAATCGATAAACAAACCTCACACTTTTTCAACAAACAAAAAGCTAAAGATTTTTACGAGGCGGTTTTTATTTTAAATGACTTTCTAACTACTGCTAGCTTCACCTAATTTATATGAGACGTAATTTGGATTTATATGTAAACATATTTAGATTCCATATTCAGTGTTCAGATATATTTTTTTTATAAACGTCGGGAGGCATACAAACATACGGCCCACCTGATGTAAAGCGTTTGCCGTAGCTTGCACGCTTGCAATACATATTAAAGATCACTCGCGCGAGGCCACCTCTGTTGCTAACCAGCATCTCCTTAGGATCTCCTCACCCACACGCAGGAACACTACAACCCTCTATAGAGTTGTCATTTGGCTGCGGTTTTCTGTAAAGTAGAGGTCCCTTCTTTCCCCACTTCCCAAGAGGGGCTGCTTTGATGCGCCCTACCTTTCTTATATCTGGATATAAAATATCTAGATATAAAATACTATGAGGTGGTATCATAAGAAATCACATATGGTTAGGTTACGATGAATATAATATCAACTCGGAATCATTCTCTCTAAGTATTATGTCATTTTAAGATGATATCTTTACATCACTCGGCATCTTGGCATACAATCTCCATATCGCTCGATATCTGACGATACTCTGATAATATGAAAGTATACCATATCTAAGCCATTTGTGATAGTTCATACAAATTGTATGGTGAATGAAATTTTAAGTTAAAAAAAAATATTGCAGCATCTTCCCCGTTTGTAATGGATGTATGAAGACATGAGCGACGAACCTTCCCTATCCTAGTATGTACTAAGAAATTTAGGAAGAAGAGCGGGATCCCCTGCTACGGGCTTTAATAAGTCTACTAGGTGGGTCTCAGTAACATGTATATTTAGCACAGTAAGGCTGATAAATAATTTTGAATTTTTGAATTTAGAATTTTTGAATTTAGAATTTTGAATAATTGTAGTCGGTTAAATATCAATAAGAATACCTAACTGGTAAGCTTACCCAGTTCTTACGTACTAATCAGTACGTGTTAGATTTGACGTGAAAATATGGGCTAAATAATGAATGAATAAAATTATCAAATTTATTTTTTTTGAGTTAGTAGGCATAAATACATTCATCCTACTCACTCACTACGCGAGGTAGAAAACAAGCTTACTGCCCGCCAGTTGCGAAGCGGTTACCTTAATTAAGCGTGTAAGGTAAGTATGACTAATGTCACCACTATTGTGCTATTCAAAGGAAAAGTTAGTACAACGATTATTTATTTACACGGTATCTGACGTCACCTGCATAATGATGAATTATAATGAAAAATGGATGGATGATATTGTTTGTGTTGAGGAAAATGTTTGAAAATGAAAGACAAGAAAATTTTATCTACTAGGCTATCATAAATTTATAACAATACAAAATCCAACGCAACGCTCTATTCTTATCTGTATAGGGCGTGATAGGAGGCATCGTATCGGCATCGAAGCCATTTCTCTACAATGTATTGATATGATACCTGCCTGTCCTGTAGGTACTCTTGATCACTACTTGATAGTACTAACATTTATGTTGTCCTGGTATCGCCCACGCGTGCGTAATGAAGATGTCGCTTTAACATTGTTTCACAATGTTGCATGGATTCTTTCTATAATATCTATCTATAACTTCACGCCAAATTCCTTGCGGGGTAGGCAGAGAGCACCGAGCGCGACATGACATGGATTCCTTCGATGATAGTAAATAATATTATTCATCAGGTTTATTCTTTCTGTGACAGCTTGATGACGACAATCACACTCTAAAGTAAAAGTTGTTGGTGCGGGCACAGCTCTATGTATATGTCTTAACGAAGCCACGTGACTATATTATATTTTGACAGGTGATTTGGCGCGTGTCATTATCGATTATAATTATGGTCCCAACAACCATCGACTTTATGTTACAAGCCCACAAAATTGAAAATAGCTTGCGTTTCAATCACAAAAGTATAGGCTAGTGGTTGATCCCAGTGTTTATGGTTAACAATAGGGATGTGTTTATAAGTGCAGTACGCCACGTGACCATTATGTTGAAAGCCCTTAAATTAATGGGAAAACGGTCTTGATACCACTATGAGATTAATAGAGATTTGCAGAGAAAAAAAAGGTAAAATGATTACTGGCACAATAATAAACGATATTTTTTTACTAACAGGTAGGTAGGTAATTGGTTTCAAATTTAATTAATGTAATCCGTCTAAATGTTGGCTCCCACGTCATTGGCTCCCACCCAATTATTAACATCCTTACATCTATAGAGAAATATCCTGCCTAATATTACCTTCTGTCCAAATTGGAATCTTATCTAATACTTTGGATAGAAGGTGCCATAATCGGGGTAGAGGGTAATCCCAAAAGTATTGATAAAAAGCTATATAGATAGAGAGTTAATTCATTATAAGTAATTTTAATCATATTAGATTGTATATTTCTAGTTTTTAACCAGGTTAGATCAAATCGGAAGTAAAGGAGACGAACCATCTTCCTAAGGTCTAAGGTTTACTGTGAGGTACTTTCCCACGTGGGCTGTTTTGATATGCCCTATCTCTTCAGACCAAGACAAACATACATGTTTATGCACATAAATGTTTGTCCTGTGTGGGAATCGAACCCACGAACACTGGTGTCAAAGCAGCGTTACTAACCACTGCGCCACCGATCTGGTCAATTTTATTACTAAACTAAACTTCGTATATATATAAGTATCAAAAATGCTTTTCGAAGGGTTAATAGAGATTTTTTACCACACTTATTAATTATTAAGAAAATGGTTTAAATTAATAATTGTGCATGGTTGTTATGATATGAATATATAAAGATTATTTCAGATTCTAATTGTCATTACATAATATTTCAGGTAGTATTTATAGTTTGTCTAACTTATAATTGTCTTCTACCTAGCGTTATCCAGTTTCGTAATCTATTAGAATTAGCGGGGGCCGCTGCCTAAGCCTAGGGATTTCGCGAAGATACCGATTTTGACATGGAGCGACTGCCAACCAGCGCAGAGGCATAACCAAACCTTTCTTAGGTTACACCACAAATCGAAATGTAATTTTTTGTATATTGTATATACAAATATGTACATAAATTCGAAAACATGAATTTAGTGATACATACATCAGGACCAGTCGATTAAGAGCCTGTTTTTTTATCCACAGGGCTGTTGCTATCGTTATTAAAAAAAAGAAAACTTCAAGAAAAAAGACCTACTAAAATAACCCACTTAAAGAAAATATACAATCAGTAATAAAACAATAAATAATACGTGAGTCAATAATATTTACTCAGCTACCAACGAAGCACCGCTCCTCTGCAAATATGAAAAGGTATAATTTTAAGCCCCAATACAGTCAATTACCGGTCAACGTGCAAATATTGAATGCAAATATGTTTTGCTAACCGTACGTATATATAATCTTTATTGTAGATGCGTAATGGCCCATTTACACGAGGTCGATGGGCGTTTTCACCGAACTGATAAACTATAAAGGCGGCAGCTCATGTAATTAAGGGGATTACATTGCTCCATGAACTGTGTACAAATATCTTCGTCTTAGCGTTATTGCGTTTCCTAATACATTAGGATTAGCGGAGTCCGCTATACCTAAGGATTTGGCTGAGATGGGTACTGATCTTTGCAGCGACTGCCTTTTTTTTATAATATATGGCAATAGTGTTGCTACTTTATGCCAGTGTCAAAGTCTTCAGTTTAGAACCATTTGAAAATGTTAATTGTATGTTCCAGCTTCAGGAACTGTGCTCAAAAAATACTTGGGAAGGGCACCTAGACCCAATCAACCCAGTTTAGATACCACCCGTATAACGATAGTGATTTTTACAAGGTGTTCTCGATTAACTTATTCACGTCTTCCAAAAAGTGCATAAACGTGTTATATTTGAGTTTTTTCATTACTGTATAATTTCACTAGCACTTATGTTACAAAATACTATCGAAATTGTCACATAAAACTAATTGTATACTGAATTGTAAAAATTTCAAGTAGAACAACAATGTCACTCGTCAAAAGCGCGGGAAGAAGTCCCAGCGACTGCCTTCATACTCGTACCTTCACAAGCCAGACGGAAAATCAGACCTTTCTGAGGTTAGGCCACATGTCTTTTAAATATAATATCTTCTACGTGCAGGTTTCCTCCTCACGTGTTCACCGCCGAGCAAATGATAATTACAAATATGTTACATAAATAAGGATGTAGAAGGCGAGGAAGACTAAGGCTAACCTACCATGACCGAATTGGTCGTGTTTTATCAGAAGGTGATGTCAGGATCCCTAGGAACCGGCGAGCGTGCATGAAGAGTATGAATGTTAAAGAAGCGAGTGAGGTGTGTAAGGACCGCGTCTTAAGGCGCTCGGTTCTCTCTGCCTACCCCGCAGGGGACCTGGCGAGATATACATACATGTAAATACACGCCAGGGTTCGAACTGGAGACGGTTGGTCAATAGGGCGGTTCTTTATCAACTGGACTATCCCTGCTCTATTACATATTACTGTGAATATCCACGGTAATACAAATGCGTTTTGAAGAGCCCTGTAGTGAAGTGGTTAGCGATGGCTACTTTAACACCAAGGCTCATGGGTACAACTCCCACACAAACTTAAACTGGGTGTTTTTAAGAGAAGGCATCAAAGCAACACGACTGGGGGTACCTCCAACTCATGGAAAACTGCAGCGATATAACAACTCTCTGGAAGGTTCTACTGTTCCTGAGAGTAAGCAAAGTGACCAATAAGCTTTCATGAAATTGCTGAGCTAGTAGCAGCCGTGCACTTACGGTAACCTCTTTACAACAGGCGAGCCGTATGCTTGAGTACCTCCCAATGTTTTATAAAAGAATAAAATGAATTATTAATAAGGTCTATCTATAACTTCACGCCAAATCCCTTGCGCGGTAAGCAGAGAGAACCGACCAGTCGCATAACTCGGTTCTACACACCTAACTCGATTCAACATAGGTCTTCTCATGCACGCTCGTCGGTTTTTATTGCTTCTGACATCACCTTCTAATAAAATTCAATCAATTTGGTCATGCTCATGATAGGTAAGTCTTGGCCTTAAAAAGATTAGTGAGATGTCACTCAAAATTCAAATTTATACTTTTACATTATGTTAAAAACCGCATCCTTTCTGAATAACAAATCCAGAACAAATATTGTAATTCTAAACAAAAATAAAAATGATTTACGTGCTTATGTTGAACCATCACGTCCACGCGCGGTATCACTTTACTCACCTACCTGTAATATGATAGATTGTGTGTTTTGCATCGTGACTAGGCGAGCGACAATGACTCGGCGTCTAGCCGTGAAATGTACACCGATATCATTCAACTTATGTGATCCTAGTAGGAGAAATTTATTCAAAATCTCTTTCCCATGTAAAATAAATTAAATTAAATTTATGCTCAATGAGTTTTTTTAATTTTTACATTCGGAAAAGCATTTTATCAAAAACAAAAATAAATCTTAAATGCTACATTTAAGATTTTTTTTGTTTTTGAGGACACAAACAACATATTGTAGGAGTTAAAAAGGCCTGAGAAAAGGATAAATTCTTCAGAGAAAGCACATTTTGGAGGCAATCGCAACGCTCGCCGACGGCAGAGAGCTCTCCCTCACACACTGGAACGGCTATGGTTGCGTTCTGTACGGTTTCAGAGAAGTTTTACCGAGTACTCTCCAGTCGTAGAAAGAACTCTAAGCCGCAGTTTTCCCGATGGAACTACAGCATGAGGTTCTTCAAGAAAGGTGTGAAGAGGTTTTTACATGGTACGCAACCCATAAGTAACATTGGTAAC
Organism: Pyralis farinalis; assembly: GCA_947507595.1. Taxonomy (NCBI): domain Eukaryota; kingdom Metazoa; phylum Arthropoda; class Insecta; order Lepidoptera; family Pyralidae; genus Pyralis; species Pyralis farinalis. Next base: position 7,434,740 of record OX382282.1, on the reverse strand, counting down.
TGCTTACCACCAGGCAGCCCGTACGCATGTTTGCCAGCTTAGTGGTATAAAATATCACGAAGAGCACAAACTTTATTAAAATATGCCTTTACCCCTAAAGAGGGGTCAAGGCGCCACTGCTAGCCGAAAACATAAAAGCGTATTCTAATTGCTTGACAAGGTCAAGGTATGCAAGCGTACGGCCCACCTATGCTGTAGCATATGCTGGAACATCCTCCTGTCCTGTTAGACACTTGGAGCACAAACCATTACACCACTAGACGTCGCATGAAGGCCTCCTCACTCACCAAAACGTAGTGATTTAGCGACTAAATATCTCAGCGATTCAAACCTACTGACCGATGGGAGGATATTTTAACCAATAAGCCGATAAGTGACGCGATCTTGATCTGTGAACTAACCAATAAGAGGTGCGCATTACTCCCCTACCCCCCGACCTGCAGCGGTGGTTCTTTACTGTGCAAAATCGTCCATTGGTTATTTCTTTCATCTAAGTCATGAAGCTTACTGGTAACCACACTCATTTGCAGGAACACAACTCCAGGGAGTTGTGATTTGATTGTATCTATAGTTTTCTGATAATGGTACCTACACTTCCCCCTTTGGGCTGCTTTATTTGAATATTAGCTGTGCCCGCGACAACGTCCGCGTGGAATGGTTATTTTTTTATTATTTATTTATATTAATAAAAATAAATAAAATTTCTAAAATAAAAGTAGCCTAAGTTACTCCTTATTACATCAGCTATCTGCCAGTGAAAATCAGTTCAGCCGTTTCAGAGATTAGCCGGAATAAACCGACAGACAGACATAAATTGTAAAAAAAAAATATTTTGGTATATGTACCGTGTATACATCCATATGCATTTAGTAAAAAGCGGTTATTTTAATATCACAAACAGACACTCCAATTTAATTTATCTGTATAGAAGATAGATAAGTTTGTGAGTTTGTTTGTTTGCATGAATTTGCAATCTTTAGAATTACCTGTGAAAAAATCTTTTTGCACTTGATAAGCAAATTTTTGAGGAAGGTTATAGGCAACATCAGATACGACCCTTAAAATCCGAGCAAAAAGAAAGAAAGTAAGAAAAGCGCTTCCCAAGGGATACCGGGATATGCGCGAATGAAGTCGTGGGCTGCAGCTAGTCTTTACTAATATTGTAAAGAGGAAAGATTTGATTGTTTGTATGTATTGAATGGGCTCCGAAACTACTGGACCGATTTGAAAAATTGTTTTACCATTAGAAGCACACATTATCCCTGATGAACATAGGCTACATTTTACCGTGGGAAAATGCTTCATTGCTACGGGAAAACGGGTAATGATATATGATTCGAATTCTACGCAAACGAAGTTGTGGGCGGTAGTATTTGATAAATGTATTTAGTATTGTACTTTTCTTGCATTACAAATTTCGTGCGAATGGTACATTTGGTTGTAAAATAAAATATGCGCTGCTACTCATAATTCGATAAGAATTGTATGTATATCTTAACATCGGGTCCCTTGCGGGGTAGGCATCGGGAACCGAGCGCTATAAGACGCGGTCCTTACAAAACTCACTCACTTCTTTCACATAGCTCTTTTTTTGCACGCTGGCTGGTTCCTAGAGCCCCGGAATCACCGTCTAATAAAACACGACCAATAAGAGATTAAATGTTATTCAAGACAGTTCGATAAGAATTATCCTGCGCAAAAGTACCGTTTATATCCGGCCATAGATAATGAACTCTTCCATGAGGTTTTCTCTTTTACACCCCGGGGTTTTAAAAAAAGTCATCCAGTTCACATCAACCCTTACCATCCCACTGCAGGGATGCGGTTCTCCCTTCAACCGAAGGGGTTTAGAGCACACTCTGCCACGCTGCTCAAATGCGGATTGGCGGAGGCCAGTGTTTTCAAGCCGCCCGAGGGCCAGTTAGCTTAACGACTATCATCTATCCACAACAGCTGGAACTGATGGCTTAACGTACCCTCCGATGCACGGAGAAACTTGAGATAGATAGACCCATCCATAGACAGGCTGCGGTCGACATTGCTTAACCTGTGTGTTCGGTTAGAATGACACGCGAAAAGACGCCATCGAGCTCTCTAAAATGTCATCATACTCGTAGGTAGAGTCTTTTCACAGGAGCGAAAACGCACGAAACTAGGCTACAGTAAACTTTTCATCAGACGGGGGCGTATGCTTGTTTGGCGCCAAAAAAAAGGTTGATATATTTCTATACTTTACGGTGAAACCTCGTACATCGAACTGCTTTCTTTAATCCCAGCCCGCGGACCAAAAAAACCTCTTCCGAAAAAGCCTATGACAATAATGATCTTTCAATATTTTTTCCCAATGTTTATGCCGCCCGTTGTCTGTGCGTTAATCTATTTGCCTCCGTGTTTATGGCCGGTTCTTGTACGGTTCAGTCAACAAGATCGATTTAGTGTTACCGGTTTTGGGGTGCTAAGATCCCATATATATATTTTAAATCGATATTTCATTAATCATCCCATTTTAGAGGGAAATTATTGTAAAATGGAATCTTTCCAACTTGCAAATAGGCAAAATGCTAAACTTTTTGAAGTGAAAACTTATCGTATGCGTATATGTACGAGTAGCATAGTTGTGATCCAATGAAACCAAAAAGCGACATTAAAAAGAGACAACCATAATCTCGCCGTTAAATCCTATACATCTATAGGATTTAATGGCGAGATAATGACGTAGAAGGTTTTACGTGTGTTAGTACGTGTATGTGCGCGTCTGCGTATTACGAAGCTTGGGATAAGGCGTCATAACAACCGTGGTGTATTGTACACGTGTATTGTTTACATAAATATTTCATTATTTTAATAAAAACTTAATTAATAAAAATAAGATGGTCCTTATATACCTTATTACAAGCACTTACTACGCTACGCTTTTTCTTTCTTTTTTTATACTACGTCGGGAAGCATACAAGCATACGGCCCACCTGATGTAAAGTGGGTACGGTAGCCTATTAACGCTTACGATATATTAATTATCACTCGCGCGATGCCTCCTCTGCTGCTTACACAGCAACTCCTTGGGAGCTTACTGGTGACCTCACTCACACGCAGGAACACAACAAACCTCTAGGGAGTTGTTATTTGGCTGCGGTTTTTTGTGAGGTGGAGGTACTACCCCAGACGGGCTGCTTTGATGCGCCCTACCTCTCTTAAAACATCCAGACCAAGACAAACAGACATGTTCATGCACACAAATGTTTGCCTTGTGGGATCGAACCCACGAGCGTTGTCGTCAAAGTCGCGTCATTCACGACTGCTTCTCGGAGCTTGTCAAAGCCCTATTTTTAACTTCCCATTTAAGAGAAGTTATTGTATTGGAATTTCCACCTCACAAAAACCGCAGACAAATAACAAGTCCCTAGAGAGTTGTTGTGTTCCTGCGTGTATTACAAGCGTTCAAACCTGATGTCGCTTTACATCAGGTGCACCGAGTTTGATTTTATAAAATACCAGGAATCCGCTCCGGCTTTGCAAGGGTGATTCGATCTACCAAACTTCACAGAATCTGCTCGGTTAATCTGAAGTTTCCCTGAAAACTTCATCAAAATCTGTCCAACCGTTTTAAAGAACGTACGAACACATATACACACATCGATTTTTATATGTAAGAAGATTATATTTGTGAAAGCGTCTTTTTAGTGTTCCCACTCAACCAATATTACATTTAAAGTGTGTGTTCATTGTGTTGTGCTTGTCGCTGCGGCAGCGGCCGACCGCACCGCGCCGGCCGCCGGCCGCCGACCGGCTGCCACTAAGGGAAACCGGCCGATTCTGGAAAAACACACCTACAGAGATAACATATAATTAGTGCATTTTTTGTATATTGCCTAGTTGCAAGAAAATTCAATTTTTTTTTATACCACTACGGTGGCAAACCGTAGTGTCACGAACCGAAGCTAGGAACCGGCGATCGTGCATCAAAAGAGCTATAAATACGCTATGAATGTTAAAGAAGCGAATGTGTAAGGGCCGGATTCATGTATCGCTCACGCATTGTTAGGCGCTAAGGCCTAGGAACTTTTTTATACCATTAAAAATGTTGATTTCGACTCTTGTTGAAATTTTTAAATTGAGGTCATATTACATAAAGAAAAAGTTATGTAAAAAAAATAAAAAATATATATCCATTTATATTCCTTTTATATTCCTTGTTGAAAAATAGGAAATATATATTAACTTGCGAAAAAAATTTCCAATATAGTGTCCTAAAAATAGGACTGCGGGGAGGTATGGGTTAAGTAGCGGACCACGCCGATCCAAATGGATGTGGAAACGGGATGAAGCTAGGAAGTAGAGACTCGTTGGACAGAAATCGAATGAGGTCGAAATTTCGTGTTTTATAGAGGTATAGAGCATACTTCGCTACGCTGTCAACTGCGAATTGGCAGAGGCCAGTTTCAAGACGCCACTGACCAAGCTTTTGACAGCAGTCGGGGCCGATGGGTTGATCTCCAATACACGAAGAATTTAGGACCCATATACTACTTTATATATATATTGCATATATATTACATTTATGATAGGCAATGCACGAGTGACATCCTTAGTTTGTATCTGTCTACAAGTTACGGCCACCGCTCAACATCAAGCAGGGCGTATGCTTGTTTGTCACCATTGTGGCAGAAAGAAATATTATGTTATCTCCCTTAGATTCCTTTTCGAATTTTACTCCAAACTCTTAAAAAATATACTAATGTTTATTCTATTTAAGCCTTCTACTGTGAACATGTATAGGCCACGCTGACCATTGCATATTACACGGAACTTTTGGCTCCCAACGTAGTATATAAAAAAACGTTTAATATTTTTGGCATGAAACCAGCCATGAAACAAAATTAAAATAAATATATAAATATTGGCGGACAAATTACACAGCGCCATCTAACCACAAAGTAAGCGAAGCTTGTGTTATGGGTATAAACATATGCAAATATTTTTTTTTTTGTAAATGCATAGGTACTTATGATACACTCAGGCCAAGACAAACATACATTTTCTTCATGCACACAAATGTTTGTCCTGTGTAGGAATCGAATCCAAGAGCGTTGGTGTCAAAGTAGCGTAACAGCGCTTTACTAACCATTACGCCACCGAGTTTGATAAATATTGACAATTGCAAATTGCAATAGAATAGTCTTTTAACTAAAAACAAAGGCATTGTTTTAATTTGTTGTCTTCACCGTGGTGGCATAAAAACAAACAAAATTAAGCCTCTACTCACGGAGGGGAGGTGCTTCCTAAAAGGTTTCAATGTCGGTGTCTATTTTTCCCTGTTTTTCCCAGTTCCCTTCCGAAAGAAGGGTTGGGAAGCCGCATAAATTATACGGTTGAATTTTTTATAGAAATATATTTTGTTGTTTTTAAAGTGCAGCTTGTGACAAGCAGACGGACATAGCGAAACTATAAGGGTTCCTTGTTTACTACGGAACCCTAAACGTAGTATTAGGGCCTAAATATCTTAGCGATTCGAGCCTACTGTCTAATGGGAGGTTATTTTAACCAATAAGCGGATTAGTCATGCAGTGTCGACCCGTAAACTAGCCAATCGGAGCTGCGCGTTCTATTTTACCTTCCACCTGTAACATAGACTGATCCTGCATACGATACGTGCCACTTTTGGCTGTCAAGTCTTCGTCTTCCTAGCGTTATCCCGTTTCCTAATCCATTAGGATTGGCGGAGTGTACTGCCTAAACCTGAGGATTCGGCGAAAATTATTTCATGTACGTACGGGTTTTCTTACGATGTTTTTCCTTCGCCAAAAAAGTGATAATTACAAATTTGTTACACTAGCTCAGCCCGCGACTTCGTCCGTGTGGAATATTATTTATTTAGATTAATAAAAATAAATAAAATTTCTAAAATAAAAGTAACCTAAGTTACTCCTTATTACATCAGCTATCTGCCAGTGAAAGTCCCGTCAAAATCTCTCCAGCCGTTTCAGAGATTATAGCCGGAACAAACAGACAGACAGACAAAAATTATAAAAATATTCATTTTGGTATATGTACCATGTATACATTCATTTAGTAAAAAGCGGTTATTTTAATATTACAAACATACACTCCAATTTTATTTATCTGTATAAATAAATCCGAAAACACAAATTTAATGGTACATGCCAGGAATCGAATTGGGGACCTGTTGATCACTAGGCCGGTTCTTTATCCACTGGACTATCATTGCCCATGTTATATTGGTAGTTATTTTTAGTTATTCTTGTATACAAACGCTAAGCGAAGCTCGCTCGCCCATTTACTAGTTTTAGGCCAAATATAAAGCACAAGGACAAACATTTGTGTGCATGAACATATCTGTTTGTCTTGGTCTGGGTATTTTCTATGTATAATAAGTATGTATTTACAAAAAAAAAAAATGTATTTACGTATGTTTATCAGTTGTCTAGTACCCATAACACAAGCTTCGCTTACTTTGGGGTTAGATGGCGTTGTGTAATTTGTCCAACAAAAAAAAAACTGTAATCGCCTTGCACATAGCAACCCCGTCAGCTTTGCCCGAATGATGGAAGAAACGTTTCCACTACCTTTAAAATTTGGATGAGATAATATTAAGTAATATATATATAATAAATATTAGCGTCAGTTACACGCAAAATATCTACGCGTGTAATTATCGAATAATTCTCAGAGGGACGAACACGATCCTTACTTAATTACACTTAATTGACAGCTAGTGAAGTGTGCTCAGTACCTGACGTACGCCAAACACTTTCGTACTTTTTGAATATTTCAATACATAGGAGTGTCTGTAAATTTTGGCGCCAGTGTACAATACACGTGTAATTATCAAATCACTCTCACACGACCGAATGTACACGATTACCTGAAATTACACTTAAGTACTTGACAGCCAGTGAAGCGCATTCGAGTGTCAACTTGCTCCAAACACTTTCGTACTCTAAAGTACAATAGTATGCGGATCATTGGAGATATATCAAGTGTCTCTTTATTTTTAGAGTTCCGTACCTCAAAAGGAAAAACGGAACCTCATAAAAATCATATGATGATCAGTTTGTTTACCGTCTGTCTGTCTGTCCGTCCGTTTGTCAAGACTCTCTTTCTCAGGAACGGGTAGAGTTATTAAGCTGAAATTAATCTCAAATACTCAACTGCAATCGAGCAGTGAAAAAATCAAACTTCTTAGTAAACACAGTCAAAAGATACGGCTGTTTATGCCTCGTTTATGCGCATATTTGGACTCGCAAGGGAATCAAAACCTATAGGGTACTTCCCGTTGACATAAAATCATGAAATTTGGTAAGCAGCAATGTCATGTAGCACAACGTAAATGAGAAAAATCCAAAAACGGTAAATTTGTTAATAACAACACAATTTTTTTTTCTACGAAAACAGTTTGTGAAGATACGGAACCCTCGGTGAGCGAGTTGAACTCGCTTTTGATGGCCTTTTTTTGTTTGAGCGATCGCATGACAGAAGTTGCGTTAGGTAAATCCAAACGCAATTTCTGCTTTCAATTTTTTTGTTGTTGAGAGTAAAATTTGTTAGGCATGCGTGTACAGTGTTCAACCGTCTATTATATGTCGATTTCTGCTGCACTATAGAATTTGAGAGCTGGCGACGCTCCCTCTTCATAGCCAATTCTCAAGTGTAATCTAATATTGTCTTCATTGGCCGCCCAAAGACGAGTCGATAGAGCAATATGCTTCAGTGCTGGAAGTGTTGAAAGGCATAACGCCGCGAGTAATTTCGGTGAAAGCGGAGCACACCTCTCGACACCCCTAAGGCACTCTCGCCTCGCCGACTGGCCTCTGGTGTTGCGGAGGTCCAACCAGTCAGTATGGAGCCACCACCTGTAGGAAGTAACATTCATGTATGATAGTTATAGCAGGCGTCCGTCCTTCTCTTTAATAGCTCAATACCAATAACCCCTCCATATCTCATAGTTCCAATACCTGTTCTTGCCGAGACCTGTTCATGGGTATATTGTCCCGTTAATATCCCCTGAAGCAGGTCACATCGAGTGTACTACATCTCGAACGGACCTCTATGCATTGAATCCATAGTCTCGTGCATGCCTATCAAATGACCGGGATTAATACCCGTGATTTTGGAGAAATAATAACTCTGTTTAGTTACTATGAGAGCTTAATAAAAGCTTTCAAACCAAAAGTTGTGGTGGCATTTTGATTATTTAATTAATTAATTATGATTTATATTACCATAGTTCATTACCTTATTAGCTTCATTACTCCTAAGATTGGAATAGTTCGTGGCGTAGATCCAGTAAATTTTTATTGGAAACTCCAGCTACACAACAAAATTTGATATAGCCCATACTACATACATTCTTACTAGAATAAAAGCATGATGTGCTACGTCTTTCTACTGCTGCATATAGTGATTGATGGTTTTTTAAATCCTCTATTATGCTTGATGTTTGACTGTACGTCGAAAATGAAACGTCTATTTCATAATGTTCGCAACAATTTCCGATGTTCCCCCGATTTGCGGCGACGTCTAAAATTATCTAAACTAGTACAGACAACCAGGAGAGCAGGGCGGGCAGGAGCTATCTGAAACCTGATAGTTCTCCCTCTGCCCCTTCCCCCGTCCCGTCGAGCACCCCGCCCTGTGTATAACGCAGAACGTATGCTCGCTCAATACTGGATAGACAAGGACGGTGTTAAGCAAGATGTTGAAATTATATTTATTGTAGTAAATAATTCGTCACGAGATCACAGTGCGCATGAAGCGAGAGAGCTTCTACTGTCACCTCTTTCGTTTTGGCACGGTTTACTGTTAGAGTGACAGCGAAATATTACGGTAGATATATAAATATTTAGTAGTTTCCTAGGACTTTGAAGTTATACAGTAGGCTACTCTGGGAATCTAGACAACGTTTAGGAAAGTTATATAAGTATGTAATACATTCGCAGTCATTCACTGACGCATTATGTTAAGAATATTAGGCTCCCACATGGGCGGATATCTGAATCTGAATAAGATGAGGGGGGCGTCGAATGCAAGTAGCTGTGATAGCCCAGTAGATAAAGAAACGGCCTGTTGATAAACCGGTCTCCGGTTCAAATCCTACCACTAAATTCGTGTTACAAATATGTACATAAATCCAAATATACATATTTGTAATTACACCTTTTTTTAGACTTAGGACACCCGTCTTTCTAAATATAATTTCTTAAGCTTCAAAATATGTTTCTTCACTACAAAATAATCACTTCTTTTGTGTGACCTAGCCTAAAAAAGGTCTGATTTACCCTCCGGGCTGTGTGTCTGATGGAAGTGGCCTTATGTAAAAATCTGTATCTTTACCATATCCATAATTTTTCCCGCCATTCCTAATGGAGTAGGACACGAAATAACGGTAGGAAGAAGAAGACGGATGCAAGTAGTACAAAACCTAAAGTCTAAAGGGGAGGCCTGTATTCAGCAATGGATGCCCGTATCTATTATCTATCTATCTAACATTGAGAAATAAATTGTAAACTAATATTAATATTGGGGAAAAATATCTCATATTTATTCAGCCTGTTTCATTCCGACATACTCCCGTCCTCAAGGTGCAGGCCTCGCGTACAATCACTCACGCAATTGTTTAAACAATGCCAGTAATAAAATATCGGATTACCACTGAATTAAGTGAGCATCCGTATTGTTGAGTCGTTTTTGATGTGCATGCTGCTGGCTATTGTCACTATTGTGCAGGTTTTAATAGGCCCGGCTGTTGGAGCCCGCGTGGCGTGGCGTGGCGTTGTCGAGTTAATTATGGTTTTATACACTAGCAAATCTTGCTACGCTTTACTTAGCTTACATTATTATCATGATCAGCCTATACTGGATGTGCAACATTTGACCAATGGTACACGGAGTCTGTATCACAGACAATAGTAATCGATAATCAAAATCGATTCATTATAATGTGAAGAGTGAACTAGTCATGAGCATAAAGTCACTTCTTCTTCTGACTATCGTTATCACTGATTTGGCGAAGACCCTTATTTTGATATTGAGTCAGACCTCCACAATAGAGAGGGAAAACCAGATCTTTCTTAGGGTAGGTGACAGTTCCTTCAAAGTACAATTTCTTAGACGTGCGAGTATCATCGCGGATTTGTGATACTTACGAATAGGTAGGTAATAACATATTTTTTTTTAAATTACGTCAGGAGGCATGCAAGCTTACAGCCCACCTGATGTAAAGCGGGTACCGTAGCCTATTAACGCTTGCGATATATATTGTCTAGGTTAGGTCACACGTTATTTCGAAATATGCTTTCTGCGACGTGCAGGAATTCTCACGATGTTTTCCTTCACCGCGCCGGGCAACTGATAATTATAGTTTTAGTTAATAGATTCAGGCGTTATTTTGCGAAAGTCAAATTTACATGCAATTTGATCCAACCTGCTTTGTGTGCTTCCGCCACCAATTAGTTCATGCGGCCTAGCGCCGGCCGGCACCCACCCACTACTGTTAGTGCGTGCAGTGGAGGAGGTGTGGTGGAGGGGGCATGCGGATACTGTTCCAGATGGCGGACGACCGCAGCAGCCGAGGCAGAGACTACCGGAGCAGCCATGGCAGCGTCGGCATGTTGCACGCACTAACAGTAGTGGGTGGGTGCCGGCCGGCGCTAGGCCGCATGAACTAATTGGTGGCGGAAGCACACAAAGCAGGTTGGATCAAATTGCATGTAAATTACAGTTTTTTTTAAAGAGCCATCACTAGGCTATCACTAATCTTCGATGTGGAAGATTCTGTATTGATAAAGAATTAGATTTTTTTTTTACTCTTGCCAATATCCTTGTTCCCTTTGGTGAGCAAATTGTGATTTTTTTGCTATTAAAAAGGCAAACGTCCGTCTAGACATAAATAATATATCAATTAAAATAACATTCCTACTGTATTCACTAAACAAAAGCTCAACCAGTGTTTATCGGCAACATGTCGGGACGAATCAGCACTGATCCGAGCGTATGCCGTGAAGATGGCGTAACATAACTAGGGAAAAAAATGGAATAATAGTTTATTACTGACAATACTCAGTCAAGCATAAAATGCAGGCGCCGCTGGGTGACGCCATTCTGCGCAGACAACGAACATTTCGAATACTGCGATTTCGACTTTCACCCATGTCGCTGGGGCATTAGTCTTCATCGATGGGCTGCTCACGGTCTTAAATGACAGCAATGGAGAGATGTTTTAAGCTTGGTATCTAAGTGGTAGAATCCGAAAGTACGGATGTGAGAGCAGAGTGCATAAAAGAAGAATAGGTCGTTGGATGCAAGAGGAATAATTAAAACACAAATATACAACGCAAAAACAGAAGGATGTAGGAGCCGAGGAAGACCAAGACTTACTTACAATGACCAATTGATCGTCTGTTATTAGGTAGTGACAGGAGTCGTAGGATCAGGCGAGTGTGCAAAAAAGAGTTATGAAAATTAATAAAGTGATAAACGCGGTCAAGATCCGAGCGTAACACTTTCGAACGAGTTTACTATGATGATTTCAGAACCGAAAAACAATCGGTTTCAAGCATGCTCCGTTGGTGCGGAATTGAAGAAAGTAAGAAGAAATAATGCCGAAACAGATATTGTGTAACGCAAAAGTGGAAGGATGTTCGACTCGACCTCGACCAAATTGTTCATGTTTTATCAGAAGGTGACGTCAAAATCCCCAGGAACCAGCCAGCGTGCATGGCAAGTACTACCTATGAGTGTTAAAGAAACGAGTCCGCAAAGGACTTAGTGTGAAGATATAGTTAGTTATTAGGTTCACCAAGAATGTAAATGAATCCTCTGAATATATAGATGGATTGTCAATTGGAAGTTATGTGTTGCAATTTGATATTAAAGAAAAGCCCCGCTGGCTGTGGGTAAATTTCTAAACCAGTTAAATTCAAATGTAAAATTCAACTAGAATTAATCTGTTTTTATTTACCTCACCAACTTACTTTATTAATTTTCATAGCTCTTTTTTGCACACTCGCCTGATCCTACGACTCCTGACACTACTTAATAACAGGCGATCAATTGGTCATTGTAAGTAAGTCTTGGTCTTCCTCGGCTCCTACATCTTTCTGTTTTTGCGTTGTATATTTGTGTTTTAATTATTTCCTCTTGCGTCCAACGACCTACCAGTGAATATTGGCCTTCCTATATATTAATAGATAATAAATAGTCAACTGATGTTCTTACTTCTTTTGATTACTTTCACGATTAGAAATAAAATAAAAAAATAAAATTGGTAATAAGCAAAAATCAAAAATGCTTCCCTCAAATTTTCAATTATGATTGAATTTCTTCCATTAAAAGATTAAAAAATCTTTATCGCCACTGGGCCCTCGCGGGCACTTAGACGCGTCTTACATTTTTTAAATATAATTTTATTGTATTTTAATTAATTCTCTTTTGTTACTGTTTTTCTTTTTCATTAATTTTAAACTACAACAGCTACAATACTTATTCGTGTAAGTTAAAAAAGTCTCGTGCACGTTAAATATTTTTCTGGTTGAGTTGAAGTTTTGACGTGATGTGGTACCCACCGACCACACACGTAATGCGATTTCGACGGAGCAGTCCATTGTGGTCAACTCATGTGTGAGATATTGTGGGGAGAATCAAGGTGTTGCAATATTATAAAGGTCTCGAGCACGCGGCTTCTCTCGCCTGTTTGTGTATTTCAGTTTTGCGCAGGAAACATTTCTCCTGATGTTAATATTTAACTATTATTTGTATTTTCGGATTTTATATACCGTTCTGTAATTATCCCATGCTCGGCTCATTTGACAAATGTTACACGCCTAAGTGTTGGTCTTAAAATAAGAAGAGGCGTGCTCCGTTGGTGTGGACATGTAGAAAGAAAGAGAAATCACAAAACAGATATACAAAAAGAAAGTAGAAGTATGTAGGAGCCGAGGAAGGCTACGGCTTACCTACCATGACCAAATTGATCGTGTTTTATCAAAACGTGATGTCAGAAGCCCTATAAACCAACAAGTGTGGTGCGCAAGGACCGGGGTCATGTGGCGATCGGTTCTCACTGTCTATCCCGAAAGGGAATTGAAGGGAAGTTATAGATACATAAATAGAGACACGCCAAAATCAGTGACTGCCCAGTGGATAAAAATCGGCCTATTGACCAATTGGTCCCCGATTCGAATCTTGCCACTAAATTCGTGTTTTTGGATTTATGTCCTTACACATGTGTAAGAATTATTAGTTCGCTGAAGGAAGGACCGTGAAACCAGCAAGTCCAAGAAATTACATTTCAAAAGACGTTTAGTCTAATCTTAGGAGCAGGAATAGATTGCGTATGCCAGTACATCGGCTTGCTAAGACTAATAGATCTTTTGTGGTAAATTGTATTCGATTCTATAATAAATTACCTGAAACAGTTCTGTCCTTGCCTGACTATATGTTCAAAAGACACATCAAAAATACTCTATGTAAGAAGGGTTATTATAGAATCGATGAATATCTAACTGACAAAGATGTATGGAAATGATTCAGCACATGAATTAATCTAACTTTAATTGTACCACTTGATATCACTATATGTACACTCATTATATTTATTGTAATATGTATAAGATGATTGGGAAAAAAAAAGACCTATATTGGCAAGTTTCTTTCGGCATTTCTTCTTCGCCAATGGTCATTTGAAATGCTGGTAGATTAAAAAAGAGAAAAACTTAAAAAAAAAATTTTATGATAAGATATAATATTGAAAATGTAAGACGTGTCTAAGTGCCCGTGAGGGTCTAAAGGCAAATAAAGAATTTTTATCTTTATCTTTTTAAGAAAGGTCTGGTTTTCGACGTCTGTCGTCCTATGTAAAAATCAGTATATTAGCCAAATCCTTAGGCTTAGATAGCGAACCCCGCCAAATCTAAGGGATTAAAAAACGGGATAATGCTAAGAAGAGAGATAAATACACGCTCAGATATCAATCATATATCTACTTATACAGTTCAAATGATCCAAGATCCTTAGATAAACGTTCAAAGTTATCTATCTTAACAATCATTGTAAAGATCATTGTCACCCATGTTCTCCTAGTAGACAATAGTTTATGCCATATTGTCCCCTTTACAATTTATATCGCACTTACAATGTACTTTACTTCTCCATAGCTTGTGACTTGGATACAGATAATTTTAAATCTTATCTCTTTGAGAAAGGACTTGTTATTTTAACATGCCATATTGTTTAATTTATGTTGTTAACCAGGGGAGTGGAAAATCTGTTTAAAGATTGCCTTGCGTATTTAGTATTATTGGAAGGAAAGTTTCTTTTTTGTCTGGTATAAAAAAAATGTACCGTATTTGTTAGAAAACAACCTTGAATCAAGGCACACAGACATAAATACAGTCACTATAGGTGCTTGCACGAAAGGGATAATGCTATTTATACTCAACCAGCAGTTCCTACATTTGCAACCAACCTTGTGTATTGTATTTACTTATGTTATGCAATATCTATAATAGGTACTTATATGTAATTTCAAAGAGCTCGGTGGCGCAGTGGTAACACTGTTTTCGCGCTAACACTCGTGGGTTCGATCCCTGCACAGGACAATCATATGTGTGCGTGCAATAACACGTCTGTTTGTCTTAGTCAGGGTTTTTTTTTTTAATAGATATCACATCCACAGGCTCTTTAGCCCGTGCCTTTTTTTGTTTGTCACGTTTTGTTACTTTAATTTATTGTTCGCTCCGCAAGTGCTTACAATAAGTGCTTATGTTAATTAATGTTAGTTTTGCGTGTTTTTTTCCTTTACAGGCTTAAAGCTAGTCTTACAATTGTTAACTGAAGTGAGGGATGCGGGCAGACCAGTCCCTCCGCGCGGCACCCGTTCACGAGTTGACGCGGAAGGCAGCCATCGCCGTGCTCAACCATATTTTAGGGAACTCGGCGACCCGCCCCCGACGCCGCCACGCGTCTGGACAGTTTAGTGAGCATGACTGCTCGCTTCCCTCAGTTCAGCTTTCGTTCATTTTTTTTATTTTTTTCCAGAATTGAAAGGAAATGGCGCCCCGAAGTTGCGCCAGTTTGCCCTTCTTTTCTTTCGTCTTTTCCGTTGTGAGGGAGGAGGAGGAGGGACCGCTCCCTGGGCCCTCAGAGCTTTGAGTCAACGTTTTGATGACCTTCTCGTCCCTCGCCCTCATCGCCATCTTAAGGTTATAGTCCCTGATGTGTTCCGTTGTGGCGGTCTCGGCTCGCTGGATAAACCGAGCTGTCGCGTCGTTGTCGGTACAGTCTGTGTGGTATACACAGCTGTCCGTGTGTCTAGAGACCGCGACAACGGCATGGGGGACACTTTGGAGGAGGTGGGATTTTTTGGAGCTTGTACTTAGTCAGGGTTTAAGAGACGTAGGTCGCATCACAGCAGCCTGGCCGAGGAAGTACCTCCACCTCACATAAAACAGCAGCCAAATAATGACTCCATGGAGGGTTGTTGTGTTCCTGCGTGTCAGTGAGGTCACCAGTAAGCTCGTAAGGAGTTCATAGGTGGCATTGGACGTGTGATACTTAATGTATTGCAAGCGTTTGTAGGCTACGGTAACCACTTTACATCAGGCGGGCCGTATGCTTGTGTGCTTCCCGACGTTGTATAAAGAATGTTCACTTAGTTTACATTTTGACAGATAGTAGTTTTTTTTCATGTGTGTGTAATTCCGATTCGAAAATAGTGCTTCGAGGCAATCTGAATACGCCTATTGATTCCGATCTGATTCCGACTGAGTCCTGCCGACTTTATGAAAATAAAATCAAATTCTATGAATACACATGGCTGCTGGGTTTGTGGACATTTTCTAAGTTTGCCAACTGGCGCCATTTGCAAATATCCTAAAATAACAACGCGTAATCCGTTAACTGTTTATCTATCTACTTGGCCACAGTGAAAGTTAACCAATGTCGGCATTTTGGTTTCCGCGAAGCATGAAGAACCAAAGTCTTTTTTTATAAAACGTCGGGTTGCATGCAAGCAGGGTCGGCAGAGAGAACCTTACATACCTCACTCGCTTCTTTAACATTCATTGCTCTACTAATAAGATGATATTTCAAAAAGTGCAAGACGTGTATCAGTGCCCGCGAAGGCCCAATGGAAAATATGTAAAGAATTTTTATCTTTTTATTATACATTATTTTATACAGTTACTGTTCGGCTCTCTCTGCTTAACCCGTAAGGGTCCTGACGCGAAGGTATATATCGATACATTTTATAAAATATCCCATTCTGTATACCGAAGTTAATATTTTTAGATCATTCATATCGGCCGCACGACACAGATCACTCTAGTGTGGGTACCATTGGTAAAGAATATAATCTACCTACTGATAATTCGCATAACATAACAACGGGCAATACTCACTCACTATCTGTAGGCCAATTCTACTAAAATACTGCAACTGCACTGCTGCGCGGCGTGTGTCAAAATGCGTACGTTTTGACGTTTCGTTATTCTGTTAAGCGATCTGACAGCAGCGGCGTTGCAGCAACGCTGCAGTAAATGTCGTTATTCTGTTAAAAAACCTATACTGCACCTGCACGTTTCCTGCAATATATTCGTATTCTGATAAATTGTTTTCACATTTATATTTCGGCGACAGAAGTTTTGAAGGAGTTTATCTGCAGTTTTGTTAACGTTCATCTCAAGCAACTTTAGCGAAGTGAAATGAATTTTCTGACGCGGTGATTTATATTACGAAGTATTTGTTTTGTTTTGGGAGATCTTTGTGGGCATATAATGATTAAGTAAAACTTCTTTTCAGTTAGAAATATCTCCACGCCGGCAACCAAGGGCAATGGGGTTTGAAACTATAGGAGTCAACATTAAGTAAAAATCCTAATTATTACATTGAAATATACAACAATAACAAGACAGGTGTTAAGTAGTACATTTGCAGGATACGCACAGATGCAGCGTAGTTGCAGTGCAGGATACGCACAGTTACAGTGCCGTTGCAGTGCAGGAAACTTTAATATAATACACATATTGGCACTGCACTATTACTGCACGACTCAAGTGACAAACGTAAACGTGCAGTTGCAGTTTTTTAGTAGAATTGGCCTACTGTATTTAACTATTTACTATTAGAATTTATCTTAAATATCGGCCTACCTAGAAATAAACTCCAAGCGGAAACTGAATGTCTCATTTGCTTCATAGGTAGGTACCGAATTATAAATTTGTAGTCTCTTTTATACAACGAAGCCATACAAGCATACTGCCCACGTGATGTTAAGCGCTCATCGTAGCATATTAGCGCTTGCAATACATTAAGTATACCTAATTCGTGCGATGCCACCTCTGCTGCTAACACAACCCCTTCAGGAACACAACAACCCTCCAGGCAGTTCATATTTGACTGTAAGTAGGTATGTAAGTTATAAATGTAGTAGGTAAGTCAAATTTAGTAATGTCAACTGTTTTTGTTGTAAATAAATATTTTTGTATTTGGAGGTATTTATACTTTTAGAGGCAAAGATTAATATGTGCAATCTTTATATGCAGTTAGGCTAGGCTACGTGCTCATATTATAAGTAGGTAGATATAGTGTATTACTTAAGTAGGTACTTCCATAATTCATTTCAGTAGGTAATTAGTTTGATGGGGCATACTTGCCCTGTTACCGAGGGAAGGCCATAATTTGATGGATATTAAATTCCGTCTTAAGCCTTGTATCCACTTGTCAAGAACTCGATGGCGTCGTTGCGTGTGTCACTCTAATCGAATGCGTAGGTTAAGCAACGTACACTGCAGCCTGTCTTTGGATGGGTTTATCTATCTCGAGCTATTCCGTTCTTCGTGCGCGTTCAGCTGTCGATCCAGGATGTTGTTGATAGATGACTTGAGCTAAGTCAGTGACATTCAGGCGGCTTGAAAACACTCGCCTCCGCCAATTTGCAATTGAGCAGCGTGGTGGGGTACGCCTTCGGTTTACGGGAGAGCCGTATCCCTGCAATGAAATAAACAATCCACCATTAAACACCTAAACGAACACAAACGACCATGTCCTGTACACAAATGTTGGTTCTGTTTCGGAATCGAACCTCCTATAGTTACAGTAACATAGCCAATCAAAGAATTTATAACGTTGAGTGAGATCTATATATTTAGTGCATACTTAGAACATTTTCAGGAACACCGTTCCTATATGAAATCTATATGTTTGTCTGTGTGTGCGTGAGTCCCTCCTTTTTTTTCGAATATTCGAATTTTGATTTCAAATTCGGATTCAGCATAAAAAAGTAGAATAGAAATGTTCAGGAACACCGTTCCTATCTCTTTAGGAACATGGTCAAATGGCAGTTACCTCATCCTAAGTGCATATCAGGTGAAGTACCTAACAAATATTTTAGCCTCGTCTTCCCGTGACTTCGTCCAAGGGGATGAGTATCTATCTATACTAATACCTATACCTATAAAGCGGGAGAGTTTGTTTGTTTGGAACTACCAGTCGGATCTGACAAGAATATTTTTACATTTGATAGTCCAATTCTTGAGGAAGGTTTTTTATACTACGTCGGGAGGCATGCAAGCATACGGCCCATCTGATGTAAAGCTGCTATCGTAGCCTATTGACGCTTGTAATATATTAAGTATCACTCGCGCGATGCCTACTCTGCTGCTTCACAGCAACTCCTTGGGAGCATACTGATGGCCTCACTCACACGCAGGAACGCAACAGCCCTCTAGGGAGTAGTTATTTGGCGGTTTTCTGTGAGGTGGAGGCACTTCCCCAGACGGGATGCTTTGATGCGCCCTCTGAAAACATCCAGACCAAAACAAACAGACATGTTCATGCGCACAAATGTTTGCCTTGTGTGGGAATTGAACCCACGAGCGTTGGTGTCAAAGTCGCGTCATTCACGACTGAGCCACCGAGCTCGTCAAAAATGTTATAGATAGGCTATTTAATATTCCGCTAAAGGGCGGGCGAAAACGCGGGCAACAGCTAGCTGCGTATACCTACGTAACAATTGAATGTTGCACGAAATCAATGAACAAGACGCTGTCATTTTGTGTTTCTTTGGACACAGATATGCAACGTTGCGCGTCAATTGTTACCCAATGAGTAGGTACCATAGAGAAAGCTAATTACTAAATGTATTATTGCTAATTACTAAATACCTAGGTATATGTAATAGCCCATGAAAGTGTTTATCAAGCCGAGTGGTAATTCTAATAATTATCAGGTATACCTACTTACTAAACAATTATTTTAAGTAGGTACTTTTTCCTAGCGTTATCCCGTTTCCTTATCCATTAGGATTGGCGGGGTCCGCTACGTAAGTCGAAGGATTTGGCGAAGACACTGATTTTGACTTCCACAACCCAGAGGAAAAATCAGCCCTTTCTTAGGTCTCTGTCTTCTCACACGTCTCAAAATATAGATAACTTCTTGAACGTGCGAGCTTTCTCACAAAGTTTACCTTCATGTTCGACTGTTCGTCTTGATCCGGGTGCTTTAACCCTTTTTAAGGAGAAGTAGAGTGCACCAGAGCAGCCCCAACCCGTCTGATGCAGTATAGTATACCTCCGCCTTACAGAAAAGTGCAGCCAGACAACAACTACCTACCTAGAGGGTTAGTGTGTTCTTGCGAGTGAGGGAGGTCACCAGTACGTAAGCTCCTAAGGAGTAGCTGTGTTAGCAGCAGAGGTGGCATCGCACGAGTGATACTTAATATGTTGGAAGCATTCATAGGGTACGGTAACCGCTATAGGTATCATGTGGGCCATATTTTTTGTATGCCTCTCGACGTTGTATAATAATATAAAAGATATTTACGGAAAAAAGTTATTTATACCTTAGACGTTACTCGTAAAGGCGATGTGATATTAAAAAAAAAACACGTCAATAGTAAGTTGGACTTACATACGAAGAGTTCCTTAGGTACTTACCTACTTAGTAGATATTTAAAACTAATTTCAGATAGTTTATTATGTACAATAATGACGGTGGTTGTCGCAAGGTCACCGACTTATCTAAATGACTGTCATCTATCAAGTATTAACAATAGCCTCAATCAACGTATTACGGCTTAACGAATCCCTACTACTAAGTATAAGGTCCGACGGCAGTCGCTCCATGTAAAAATCAGTCTTCTCCAAGTCCTTACGCTTAGGTAGCGGGCTCCGCCAAACCTAATGGATTAGGAAACGGGCTAACCCAAGAAGAAGAGACGACCTACATACCTATAAACCCTAGACCTACGCCAAAAAATTGGCCAACAGTGCAATATTTTGTCAATGTTTTGTGAAAGTCGTCCCATGAATAGTTTGGATAACCATCTTATAATATAAATAGGTAAAACTAGCTGTATTTATTGCCAAAACGCTCACGAAAACAAGTCAAACGAGCCTAAAGTTGACAGACTTATCATTAATCATTGCCGAGTGTGACAGCCAGAGATGGGCATTTTGTGGAAATATATATATATATCCATATATCCAACCTACCTTATTCAACTTAGGGAATGCGTCTTTTTTGTAGGTAGGTATATAGGTACCTACTGACCGAAATAATACTAAGATTTAGGTACCTAACTTACTACATTCAGTTACATGGTATCACTTTTTAGTTTAAAAAAAATGTCGTTTCGATGTATACCTTACCTATTTAGTTAACATGCAGCGGTAGAAATATCGTAGGTTGGTAGGCTTTAGTTTACTAACAACGTGCAGGAGATTGTGCACTGCGAAAACAAATCGTTATTACGCCTATGGTCATTTGCGATTTGATTTTGCAGTTTAAACATCGCAACGATTAAAATTCGTAGTGCGCGCTTAGTCTTAACGTTAACGTAAAAGTATCTACGTACCTACCTATTAAAAATACGTTTTCCAAAAAGCTCCCCACTAGAACTATTTACATATCTACCTACCTGAGACTGTATAATTATACTACAAAGTATCATTAAATTAAATAAAGTAAATTGGATAAATTGGATCATTATTACCTTTCTACAAAATGAACATTTATGAAATTAAATAGGTAGTCTTTTACAAAATAACACCACAATATATTAGCCTCAGGTATTATTTTACGACAAAACCTAGGAAACTTCTTAACTTCATCAAATTTTTGTACCTACATTCTAATTGTAACTGACTTTGTGGCGTTCTAGCACGGGTAGATATAGGTAAGTGGTATGCTTAGTAAGTAAAAACAAAACTTACCTACATAAAACCGTACGAAAATATTTTTTCCTCACAAAATTCAATTGACAGACGCCATTACAAAATGACAACACTAGATCTAGGTATAGGTATACAATGGCGGTACTGGCGGATGTATTGTACCGCTGGATAATAGATAGCGAATAGCGGTACAATATATCCGCCGGTTTATCCGACTCTCCCAATAATAGGTATTCCTATGAATTTTGCCTCTACCTACGAGTTGAACTATCTTATCTAGGTCCTATAAGCCATACACGGTATTTTGTAGTAGGTACTTGAAACGTTGAGCAGTACCTATAGCTAAGTGCACGACAAGGTTTCCACTTGACCGTTCTCATTCCGTACGCGTACCTACCTAGGTAGGCTAGATAAATAACGATTCCGTGGAGAGGCGTTATCATCTGATAAAATGCCCTCGCCCATGATTTGAAAAGTTGCCGCGTAGGTAGGTATGTAGGTACGCAGCGATAATAGGTAACGTAAGGTGTCATAGAGAGGTAGTCCATTTTAATGCAAGCAATCTTAGACTACCAGTAGGTAGGTTTAGTTGTTCGCTTCGCGCTTCGCTGCAATGGGGCTATCACCAACCGATGAAATCGTCCCGACTAAAGGTAGCCTCTAGGTGGTATTTATTCAGTTAGAGCCTGATATAACCCGTACGGTGGACCGTAAGGGTATCCGTGAGGATTCACCACCTCTCTCCTTCAAATTGTCCGGAGGATGCCCCTCAAAGAAGAATGACTAAGATACCATTTCAGTAACTTAGTCCTTCTTCTGTGGGTTGTCTTATACGTTTAGCGTAAAACAAAATCTTTTTAACGATAGTAATAGTAGATTGTAAATATAGAGCCCATTGCTATCTGACAGACAGAGGTAGATACCTAGGTACTAGATGCTTAAGTACCTACCTCTGTACCTACTATGTAGAAAATATGTATCTTTTTTAATGTGTCTATTATAAGAGTATAAACTGTTAAGTAGGTAACATATAAAACCTTATAAATTTTTATCCTACATTCTCCCTTCGATATTCAAATTCAAATGGATTCTATTCGGGGCGTCGCCCTTTTGGAGGCGTTATCTCCTTTGGCCAATCAGGCAATAAGGATTACCCTCCAAGGATAATACGGCTTTACTATTGGTCCATCCTTTGCCGATGGGTAATGAAGTCCTTTATCCTCGGATGCCCATATTTTATCTCTGTCTTGTAATTACGCATTTCATCAGGCTATCCCTTTCGGTTAGAGATATTGTCTCTGTCAGGATGTTTCGCAGGTTGTTGTTCGGTCTAAAATAAGCGTTTTTAATTCTTAGTAAGTTTAGACGTAATAATTCTTAGTTATCGATAAAGATACTATTAAGTAAACGCAAAATATGCTAAGAGTTGCTTAAATGAACATTTAAAAATGTAGATTATATCTATTTAAAAATATTTAGGTACTATTTCTTGTATTTACTATATACTTGTATCATATACGTAAATCAACATTCAAACTAATGATATTATAATAGTCGCTAATCTGCAATAAATGTATGTAGATGCTTCAAAATAAACATTACTTGTCGAATTTAATAGTGACATCTATGAACATTTTTAGCAATCAATCTAAAGCACGTAGTTCTCGTACTGTCGTTCAAACTAGTAGTGTTGCGCCACCTATTGTCAAATAAAACACTTGGTTTTGTATTCACGTTCATTTTCGTATTGCTCGCTAGATGGCGTATCGGCAGTATCTAGAACTTAGGTAGGTATCACAAATAAAGTATTATAAATTAATAACAAAAGTTGTAGCATGTATCAGACTTTTCAAAAAAACATTACGCTTATCAAGATATACTCTGTAATTGGAATAAAAACCATTATTGCGAGCGCCTAATGAAAAGTACAACAACAAAACATGAAATTAATAAATTAACATACATGGTATCTATATTGCTTTACATAATTAATTTACAATATTACTTTACATAATTTTAATTATGTTACAATATACAATACATAAAATGGTTTATTCACGAAAAGCGAAAACTTGAAAATACTTATATATTTGTTACTGGCAATAAAGGTGACGCGTGTTTCTTTGTCAGTGCGAAATTGAGAGTTGTCAAATGACGTGTTGACAAATTTGACATTTCATTTTGATGGGCTCGCTCAGTCGCTTGCTCCCTTCATTTTTTACATACGTGTCAAGCCCACTTGTACGCGTCAGGCTTTTGAGCCATTAATTTAAGAATTTAACTGTAAGTAACACTATAATTTCTTAACATTTCTCATAAAATTATACGTCTTTTGCATATACTGTATACAAAAAGTCATAAGTTGGTAAAATCGATTTCCAAGTCGTGTTTTGAAAATCTCTGATAGCCAAGTGATTTAGTGGAAAAATCGCATTAAATGTGTAGTGTAAACCTCGTCGTCGCCAACATTTTGTTATAATTGGTACACGTTGCGTATATAATCAATTTTCAAAAACATTCTTAATCCGTCACAGCTGTTTATACAATAGTACTTTCCTATTCCGTCATAATGTAGGTCTCGGCAGTTTCTTTTATTGAAACGTATGTTTCTCCTCATAAAGCCTCGAGTTTAAGGTAATTTTCGATGAAAGTCTGTATTATCAGTTGCTCATTATCCTGAATTTCCTCGGCTAATACTTTTATGTCAGATATGTCTCAACACGTATGTCTTTACGAGAGTGTGTAATTATGGCGTCTTATCATATGTTATTGCATCTAGTTTGTGATTGTGACTACGTAATTGCTACTAATTATTAAATTAATTTGTATAATAGTTTAAAGTGAGGATATATTGGTATATTGTTAGTAGAGTACATACAACAGTGTTATTTTGTTGAAGCAAATGTTAGTTTAGTTTCATGTATACTTTACATACATTTTCCATGCATATGTGTATAATTCACCCATTTTCAGACCCCATTGTGTTAGCACAAAGAACCTTTTGACAGGCTTGGCGGTTGGGTATGATGCCCGCACAGAATAAACATTTGTGTGCATAAACATGTTGTTTATCTTGGTCTGGATGTTTTCAAGAGAGTGAGTTGCCTGACTGGGAAAGTACCTCACAAAAAACACTCCCTGCAGGGTTGTTGCTTGTTCCTGTGATTGGGGTTACTAGCAAGCTCCTGAGGAATTGCTCTCAACATGAGCAGGGGTGGCAACGCACAAGTGATACTTCATGTATTGCAAGTGTTATGAATGGTATGGCTACGGTAACGGCTTTACATCAAGTGGGCTATAAGCTTGCATGCCTCCATACTTTTATATACCAAAAAAGTCAATACTCCTCATAGATTCACTGGTGCCGTTAGGCATCACAATCTCTGCCTTTTCTGGATGAGTTTATAACCTACTTAGAAGGGCACATTAAGCCGTTGGTCTGTTGTTGATAAATGGTCCATATATAGTCATTGCAATGGAAAGAGCTATGCCTGGGATTTCTCTGTGTGATAGAATTAGAAATGAGGATATCCACAGTAGAACTAAGGTAACCGACATAGCCTAAAGAATATGCAAACTGAATTGATAGTGGGACTCACGGGCCAGATCCAATCTTACAGCGGGCCGGTTGTTGCCCACATGTGATCTAGGTCAAGGTAGCTAAGCACACTTCCACCACTATGTAAATAATCTGATAATAATCAATATTCTGCTGTCTATTAGTCCTTCTCTTTCATACTTTCACTTCTCGTTTGTCGCATTCCATTCCTATCTCATGGTATACTGCCAGCTTCACAAAATCAAATGTGGCTGACCATATTTCTGATGTAAATTTGTTACAGTGGTCTATGAATACTTGCAATATGAGAAATATTGCTTGCGTCACGTCACTCCAGCTGCTAACACAGCAGCTCTTTCGGAGCTTATTGGTAACTACACTCATCTGAGTGGCATTACCAAGAACAACAACCCTCAGAAAGAAGTCATCGGCTACTGCTTGCCATTTCCTATCTACAATACTGTTATAATTTTACAGCAATTCTTGTCCTAATTGTTTTACTTAGTTTCTGATAATTTTTAAATTGGATGATGCTCTAAAAATGGATTTCCATTTGATAAGTGCATAATTGGAAGATATTTTAGTGTTATACATATCTGTGTATAAATATGTTCCTGTAATTATATATCAATACTTCTTTCTGCTTCCAATGCTGCTTGAAGTTAGATTATCCAATTCTTCTCGTCTGTTTGTAACTATGTATAATGTTTTAATAATTTGTTTCAGGACAAATATATTAACTAATCAAGTAAAATGGCCCCAAAACAGAGAATGCGCATTGCCAACGAAATAGCGAGCAAAAACATTACGATGAGAGGGAATGTACCAAAGACTACCAAGGTAAAGTAAAAAAGAGATTTTGTTCAGCTACAGGTAACCAGCTCTTGTGGATGTTTAGGTTTGAAACAATGTTACTTTTTTCATTAAAGCATCAAGAATAGTGCGAGGATGATTGTAGTGAGACCGGGAAACTGAGGAACGCTTGTCTACCAGAACTGTGTTAGCTAGCTACGAGGTGCACAACCATGGCTTTAGTGGGAATTGTAACATATTTTCATAGTTTTGCGTATTCTCAGGGAACAAAGCTCCCCTAATGTCGATATTACCATTGGTATAAGTCAACATTCACTATTTGTGTGTTGAATAAATAGATTGTTATCAACACTATGAAGTTGAATTTCACTATTTAACTAATTTTATTTTTATAACAAAACAATGTGCGAGCTCCTGCTTTGGAAATAACTGAAATCAAAATCTGTTTACGGAAAGTTGTCATTTGTAACAGCAATGATACTACTGACATTAGGGGACAATGCTTCCTCATATCGCTGCCCTAGTTCAATAGTAAGACATGTTGAATAAGTATGTTTTCAAATTATCCTCAATTCAAATTTCAACTGTAGAATTTTTACCTACTGTCGAGCGAAACATAGCTTATATAACACTATGAAAGTTTTGTTTAATGCGTTTGTGACATCTATATGTTGTAAAATATTAAACTTTTTTTTTTAGTTTTAAGGCTTTGGATGACATGATAACCTTTTATTGCCCTCAAAGTTTCATATGAATTAAATCATGATTTGAAAATTTCTTTAAATTGGTTAGTTAAAAATTATATCTATACTGTAACCCATATTATCATAGTAGATGGGAAAAGCAAAAAACTTATGCCATCATAATTATGTCCATGCCGGAAATAGTTTTTGATGATAGCAAATATTCCAGGTCAAAGTTTAAGCTATGTTTTGTCTCTGATATATTTAGGGGTTGCTGCATGTAACCCTAGGGTACAACAGGCAGTCAATGTTCCTCTTTTTTGCTTATAGCTTATTTGCAATCAGTAATCTACTGTAAGCAAATGGGTTGGCAGTTGTAACTTGCAAGTGTGGAGTCCCACAAGTCATACTACTCTATCCAATAGAGTCATTTCTACTCCAGTGCGTTTCGTTATTCTTTGTTTATTTAATGTTTATTGTATAAAATAAAATAAAAAATATAAAAGCTTTCACCGTAAAAGAACCACCCCTAGGAAGGTTTATTATGTTACGCCCCATCTTGTAATCATTAGAACTGAAGTCAATCTTACCTGCATGTGACTCACAGCTACTTTTAGTGAGCAAAAGAAACGAGAAGTAGGGTAAGTATATTTATTTCCTGAAAGCTGGTTGTGGATGATGGAGAGCCCCAGGTATATATCATGAGGTGCTGCATTGACAGAACGCATGCAATATTTCTTGTGTTATACTATAACTTCACGCCAAATCCCTTGTGGGGTAGGCAGAGAGAACCGAGCGCCACGTCGATCTTTCTCGATCCTTACATATCTCATTCGCTTCTTTAACATTCATTGCTCTTCTCATGCACGCTCGCCGGTTTCTAAGGTACATGTTTCTTTTGTTATAAGAATTTATTAGGCTACTGTAACCATTTTATGTCTTAAATATTGAGATCCACAGAATAAGAAAAAGATAGAAGAAGTTAATAATAACAAGAAGGACGACAAGTATACAGATGTTCTTTTCAAACTATTAATTACTTTATGCTGTGGATCTCAATAGATAAGACATTAATAATAAGTGTGCAAAATGTATTTGTTATGAAAACATTTCCCACCTGTGACATCAATACGAGATATATTCTGCGTGCATGCAAAATGTCTTATCACAGTGCATTAAGGTTCACTATTTTGATGTGGCCATATTATCAATTAAAAAGCTGTTTTAGTATCAATACATTGTAGTTTCTGTCTTATTTTAACATCGTAAGGATTAAATTCAAGTCTTTCTAGTTATTTACTACGCAGTTATTTGACGCAGCTGTAGGTACAAGTTGTAATTTATTATAAAACTTACCTATTTTGTTATGGTATGAATTCGTGATGATAAAAGTTATTGTACAAGATTTTTATATGTTGGGTGACAAGCATATGTATGGCCCACCAGATGTGAAGTAGAAATAGTATTGTCTTAGGTTTTCGCGATTGTTACACATTGAATTAAACAATTTTTAACGGACCACCTTAGTCTTCCTGCGACCACGGACGCTGCAAAGCGTTCGAAACGTCAGGTTCAACAAAATAAATAAAATACGCGATACTTCCGTTAAAAATTGTTTAATTCAATGTGAAGTAGAAATCTTATTTTAAGGCGATATACTTTCAAGAGGTGCTAAGCAGAGCCTCTATCAAAAAAAAAAAAACATCATTTGTGGAGGACGATTTGCAAACATACATACATGGTATAAAAATGTAGCGTGCCAGCCTCGAATATGCCACGGTAATTTACCCCAGTATTTTGCCGATAAATTATTGTGCAGTTACATTGTAAAGCATATCTTGACGAGCTCGGTGGCTCAGTCGTGAATGACGCGACATTGACACCAACGCTCGTGGGTTCGATTCCCACACAAGGCAAACATTTGTGTGCATGAACATGTCTGTTTGTCTGGATGTTTTAAGAGAGGTAGGGCGCATCGAAGCAGCCCGTCTGGGGAAGTACTTCCACCTCACAAAAAACCGCAGCCAAATAACTTCCTAGAGGGTTGTTGTGTTCCTGCGTGTGAGTGAGGTCGCCAGTAAGCTCCCAAGAAGTTGCTGTGCAAGCAGCAGAGGAGGCATCGCGCGAGTGATACTTGATAAATCGCAAGCGTTAATAGGCTACGGTACCCGTTTTACATCAGATGGCCCGTATGCTTGTATGCCTCCCGACGTAGTTTTAAAAAATATATACTTTGTAACATAAAATAAATCGTTAAAAAAAAAATTGCCGATACGCCATTTTTTTCGTCCGCACTACAACGCTTCTTGTGCCGCCTGTTTATCACGAAGCTATTTCACTTTAATATCTCTTGTGACTGGTATGTGGCCATGTGATATAAAGATGCTTTATTATCTTCTTGAGGGTCAGCAGAGAGCTTAATTTACTCTTCTGTCCTTTCACCAGCAATGATTTTTTTCAAAAGGCGCCACATTTGCAGCCGCTTCATCTTAATAATTACTTTTGAATTTTTTCTAAGGAGTATTGAATTTGAATTGAAACAATCAATTAAATAATGATTTTTTAACTATACGTAATAGAAGTTCAGTTTGACCATGTTGATCATATGTTATCAGATTATCACTGTTTTATCGTTCATTAGGCCTATTTTTTTTATAATACGATAATCTATAAATGTCATTATACAATAAATAATAATTCACAATGGTTAATATAATACAAAATTTTAATTGAATAGTTAACTGTCAAAAAGTTTGCAACATAATTTAAGTATATTATCAAGGTTACAAATGTAACATTTATATGAAATTATATTGTGCTGCGTTATGTTATATTGCTTTTAAAACCGGTTTCAATGTTACGGAGGCAGAGATATAATAAAAATCAACTACTTAAGCCAGTGATGGTTACCAATGACATTTATCTCATTTTAACATGGCACATTTCTTTTCTTTACAGGAAAAAGAAGACCAATACCCGGTTGCTCCTTGGCTGTTAGCACTCTTCATCTTCGTAGTTTGTGGCTCTGCTGTCTTCCAAATCATCCAGTCTATAAGACTCGCCTAGACAGCACCCTGTGATCCCCGACTGATAATTAGTACCCAACTGTGCAATCTAACTCATGGCTTGAGTTGTTCCATGAACTACATGTTTATATCTCCTGATATCTATCTACCTGCCTGCATTCCATGACTATCTTTTTTTTTGTCTTAGAGAATAATTTTAGCAATTTATCTTAATTTTACCAATATATGGAAATGCAATTTATCGCAATTAAACATGCAATCGCCGTGTTCTTATTTTTGAAATAAATGTTGTGATCTGAAGACTATCGATGTTATATATTCTTATTTCATAAAGTGTCAGGTAAATATACTTTATAATGTTGTATTTAACATTGAATTCCTCGAGCCACGAGTCATAAAAAAAACAAAATTTTGCTTACACTAAAGTCTGGTGTATGCGAAATTTTCACTGCGCGTATTTCTCTACATAGCTTCGAAAGTTGCATCATAATGTGTTTAGTTTTACTGTAAGCGCAGTTTTTTAAATAAATAATCTCATAAAAAAACATAATTGTACGTACTATATTCTTGTATATTGTAAAAATTGAGGATTTAATATTAAGGCGATAATCAAAGCATTTAGATACCTACCCAATTGTTGTTAAATAAAATTTTCATTCATTCCTTAATGTTTTTGAGACCAAGGTGTTGAAAGACGCACAAAAAACATTCTTTCTATTATGTAAAGTTGTTTTTTCTTTTTAAATATATTTATTGAGGATGTAGTTCAATTTTATTGTAAAAAATGAATTTATTTTTATCCACGCCATTTGTGACTAAATTGAATGTCGGCTCTATTTTTAATTTTAAATGTAATTTATTTGATTAATAAAATACAGTATATTTGTCATATTATTCAGCGATTTTATTATTTTAATATCGGTGTACCTTGTGATTATCAAAATAGCGGGAATATGTCTTAAAAATATCAAGATACTCAATATTTGATTCTACCCTTTATTAACGCCGTTTATATATTTTTTAAATTAAAATAAATATGTTTCATTAATCCAAGCTTCCTCCTAGTGTTCATTTCGTTTCCTAATCGAATCGATTTAGCAGTGATAGACTAGTGGATAATCAGCCAGCTAACTGACGGTACCTGCTTCGAATCCTGTCATAGATCATCATTATATTTCAAAAGACGTGAGACTGAATCTAAGAAACTTCTAGTTTTCCCTCTGAGGGCCAGCACTCTATTTTTTTTATACAACGTCGGGAGGCATCCAAGCATACGACCCGCCTGATGTAAAGCAGTTACCGTAGCTTATTAACACTTGTAATATATTAAGTATCACTCGCGCGATGCCTTCTCTGCTGCTTACACAGCTACTCCTTAGGAGCTTAGGAGCTGGTGACCACACACGCAGGAACACAACAACCCTCCTTGTCAAAATCTGATTTTATCTTTAGTTTTACAAAGAGATTTAAGTGCAACGTGCGGACGTATGTTATTATTAGAAAAAATAACAAGTAAGGGCTAGCATCTACAGCACCTGAGGTTGCCTTGTGGAGAGGCGAAACCCGTCGCAGAGACGACCGGGAAACCTAGGGCGGCGGATCGGTTCCTTCTCCAGGTAGTGGGTAATCGTAGAGGAGACGGTGGCCACCTGCCAGACAACGGGAGCAGCCATGGTAGCGACGTCAAACATTTTTTATACCCACCTGATGTAAGGCAGGGCTTGCTGGGTTAACGGTTTATAAAATGTCATCCTCATTTAATTCTGCAACAGTCGGCAGCCAGATGCTTGGCAATAGCTTTATATACATATATACAACGTTGGGTGGCATACAAGCATATGGCCCACCTGATGTAAATCGGGTCCTATGAACGCTTGTAATACATTAGGTATTATATATAGGTACTCGCGCGATGCCACCTCTGCTGCTAACTCAGTAACTCCTTAGGAGCTTACTAGTGACCTCACTCACACGCAGAAACACAAAAACCCTCCAGAGAGTTATTTGGCTGCGGTTTTTTGTGGGAATCGTTCCCACGAGCGTTTGTGTCAAAGTCACGTTATTAATCGCGGCGCCACGAAGCTCGTCAAAGGTTATCGAATGTAATGAATTACAACTGGACAGTTTTCATTTTATTAACACTAATAATTCATTTATACGAGAAGCATAAATTTAAACCAATTCGTATTTATAATCGTAGACGAAACCGTGTCTAAAAAGACTTATCTACTAATGTTGTTACTACAAAAGGCAAAAAGAAACTGGGTGAAGCTGTGTCGTGGACACAGCTGTGAGTTTTGCGCAAACACGATTTCGTAACCAGTAAACGGAAGTAAGTTATACTAAAACGAAATCCTATGATGCAGCGAAATGATCTGAAAGCTTCCCCCCTGTCGCGCGCGATGCGTCACAGTCCTCACTCGACGTAACGCATTCTTTGATTCTTTAGCTATTAAGTGGTGTAATAGAATTTTGAATGTAAACGTAAATGCGTAGTTGCAACACCAAACTATCCACCAATATTTGTAACACAGTAACTGGTGACTATGAACCTCATTATATCTATCCAGCTCTGATTTAACCGAGAATTGAGAGACACTTAAGGACTTATTGGATAGTGGCTGTTCACAAACTATCTGCATGGTGTCATATAGTGGCGTTGCAAATACTGAGCTAAACTAGTCTGTCATTGGCGACAGATCCTTTCCAAACCACCATTCATATCAGCGTATACGCTATGAACAATGCTCTCAAGAGATATTGTGATGCTGACAATTATACCATGTGTAACTCACAAATTCAGCCGAAGAAGAAGCCGCAGAAGAAAGTTAACCAGCCTGGCGCTAGCAGTGGTTCGATTCCCACACAGGACATTTGTCTGCATGAACATGTCTGTTTGCATTGATCGGGGTGGTTTTAATAGAGGCATGGTACATCAAAGATACCTGTCTGGGGAAGTACCTTTTCCAAATTATTAAGAACAATTGACTGATCTTTTGCTATATTCATTATGTAGCTTATGTGTTGCCGGGTAGGTCTAGAGCGGTAGCGGTAGCAAGTGGTACGTTTATCGCCATCGATGTTCATAGTTAATGGATTTTTAAAAATTAGAACTGATGATCAATTAAAATACCTATAATGACCTTTAATCGTATTTCAGGAAATATAAGACACGCGTTACTTCTGGTTTACATTTGATTCATCAATGGACGCGTTTGTCAACCGCGTTGGAAGTAATAGGTACGAGAGGGAAAATGAAACGTTCAAGATCGATTACGATAACTGCTAATCATGAAGCGTGACGTACGCTTGTTCGAAACTATAATGGGTACATAAAAAGTTGCCTCCAATATCATGATTCTGTATAAGAGCGTCTATCAACGAGATATACTATGTTGACGACTGAGTCGTCAGACAAAATTTCATAGTTTTTACCTATTTCATGTACTTAAATAATTTCATATACTTACACAATTTTAAGAGAGGTAGGTTGTACCCAAGCATCCCGTTTGGAAAATTGCCACCACCTTACGAAAAGAAGCAACTAAGTAACAACTCCCTTGAGGGTTGTAGTGTTGATACTTCCTGTATCGTATGCGTTCATAGGCTTCGGTAACCGCTATACATCAGGTGGGTCGTATGCTTGCATGCCTCCCAACCTTGTATAGAGTTTCAAGAGAGGTAGGGCGCATCAAAGCAGCCCGCCTGGAGATGTACCTCCACCTCACTGAAAACCGCAGCCAAATAACGCAGCCAAAAAACACGCAGGAACACAACAACCCTGGAGGGTTGTTGTGTTCCTGCGTGTGAGTGAGGTCACCAGCAAGCTCCTAAGGTGTTGTTGTTTTAGCAGCAGAGGTGGCATCGCGCGAGTGATCTTAATATGTTGCGAGCGTTAATAGGCTACGGTACCACTTTCCATCAAGTGGACCGTAGGCTTGTACGCCTCCCGACGTAGTCTTTATAACAGGTGGTTTTGTTTAATAAAATTTGAATAGGTACTGTTTTTGCAGCTCCTCGAAATGTATATAAAATTGGCAAAGTAATAATCTAGGAAGCACAATAAATCTTTGAAGAAAATATCGGGTCATATGTCAATTGTAATTACAATACACAATACAATACACTTTATTGTACCAAAAGAAAAATACTTAAAAAAAAACAACAATGAATAAAGTACCAGTACAACGCCGGTATTATCGCGATGCGATCTCTTCCAGACAACCTTAGGGTAGAGGAGAAGTGAAGAAACAAGGTAGGGTGGCGCAGAGCATAACTCAAAGGAAATAAAATATTATATAAATAGACATAAATAAATACATATAATATACATTAATACACACATACACATAAATTTATCAAAATGATACATACAATGAATATGCACACAGTAAATCAGACTGAGGGGAGAAACAAGAAAAGTTATGCTGATTACGTAATGTTAAGGGACAGATAGTAAAGTTTGAGATGTTTGAAGGATCGAAGTAATTGAGCATTCCGGATATCGAAAGGTAAAGCATTCCACAGGCGCACTGCCTCAACTGAGAATGAATTGGTGTAAAAATCAGTGGAGTGGAAAGGTATTTTAAGACGAAGTAAAAGTGCGTCACGCATGGTACGACCATGCGAATCGCCATGAAAGAAAAAACGTTCTTTTAAATAGGTTGGGGTGGTAGGATCAAAGAGGATAGAGTAAAGAAGGGAAAGGCTGTGCCAGTTGCGACGAAGTCTTATAGGGAGCCACTTGAGTTGAACACGAAATTCAGAAACATGGTCATATTTACGAAGCCCAAATACGAGTATAAACCGTATGCAAAAGTTTTGAAGGCGCTCAAGCTTATTTAATTGCTCTTCGGTGATATCTAGGTAACAGGAATCAGCATAATCGAGGATAGGAAGGAGCAAGGATTGTGCTAGTGTAATTTTAGTGTCTACTGATAGAACGTTTCGTAATCTTCTAAGGGAACCAGCCGCAGCAAACAATTTCCTACTGACTTCGGCAATCTGCGCTGACCAAGACAATGAATTATCAAAAATGATTCCCAAATTTTTCACTTTATCGCTGAACTTTATTGGTGCCGTCAAATATAACATAAGGGATATTATTCCAGTCAATTTTTGATATGCGACGAGAACTACCTATAATAATGGTTTGCGATTTTGAAGGGTTGACCAAGAGACCATGAGATTTACTCCATACATATATACGTAAGAGATCTTCATTAATAGAAGAAATGGCATTTGGAAGTTACTGACAATGGAGCTTGTGTGTAAATCGTCTGCATAAAGATGGCAGGAGGAACGAAGTCCGGATGTGATGGTATTAATGCAAATAAAAGAGGAGACAACACGCCACCCTGAGGTACACCAGCAGTTGGAGTGCACCAAGAAGAGAACGTATCCTCAATGCATACTCACTGCTGACGTCCATACAGATAAGAACTAAACCACTTAATTGCCGAAGGAGATATATTGATCGAACGTAAACGTACTAAAAGAATGTCATAATTGACGGTATTAAACGCGTTACTGAAGTCTAGTAACGCCAATACCGTAAGTTGAGCGTTATCCATATTATAACGCATATCCTCGGTAATTTTCAAGAGTGCGGTAGTCGTGCTATGACCCGGACGGAAACCTATTTGGAAGGGATTATTACGGGAACTATTTGGTACTGATAAGGGTTTTGGTATTTTTTGCGGGAATCGTGAGTTTCATGGCAAAAAATGTGCATGATACGAGTTTTCTCACAGCCGAATGACACAAAGAGTACGCTTGATAAGCGACCTCTTAGTGCAGTCAATACGGTATTTTTTAAATAAAATTTTTGAATAACAACTGATCGGGGTGAAACAAAATGCATTCGACGGGAAAAAATATGTAGACCAAAGAACCCCAAAATATTTTTGTCCACAAATTATTTCAGCCATTGAACACATGGGGGTTAATTAGAGCAGGGGGGATGAGGTACTTTTCAATTCTGAAGTTGAGATCGTAATCAGCGACCCCAAAAACCCCCGAGTCCACCGTTTCATTCATTTTCAATTCTGATGGATTTTTCTCAAAAAATGCTGGATGAACACATGAGGGGTTAATTAGAGGAGGGGGGATGAGGTATTTTTCAATTCTGAAGTTTTTATTTATTGCCTCATGAGCTCCCCCAGATATTGGCTAATTTAAGGGTATTGGGGGGGAATTAAGTTTTGGACAAAAATAATTTGGGGTCCTTTTGTCTACATATTTTTCCCTGTCGAATGCATCCTGATCGGTTGTTATTCAAAATTTTTAAATAATCGGCTTATTTTTATACCATATTGACTGCACTATCTGTTATATAGTATACTAGCGGGCTCGACAGACGTTGTCCTGTTCGAAAATAAAAACAACAAGTCCTGTAACCCGATCGCAGCGCCACCTACCGTACCTAAAAAAAAATCATCCAAAACGGTCCAACCGTTTCAGAGGAGTGCAGGACATACAAACATTTCGTTGTTGATCTAAGCCATTCTGATGTGGGGAAATGCTTGTATCATGCGAATTATTATCATACCGAGTTCGCAATGTAGATGTGAGTAAGAGAGTTGGTATGAAAAATGGAAAGAGAGTATCAGCATGTAGAAAATTATTTCTAGAGGAACGAATGACGAAATATATATATACAATGCGAAAGTAGAAGAACGTCAAATTGGTAGTGTTTATCAGAATGTGATGTCAAGAGCCCGAGAAATCGGTGAGCGAGCACAAGAGCTACGGATGTTGAAGAAACGAGTGAGGAGTTTAAGAATGTGGCGCTCGGTTCCGTTTACTTACCGCGCAAGGGACAAGACTTCAAAATATAGTAGTGTAGGAGATAGGAGAGAACTTATTAAATAGTTGTCGTTAAAAGCTTTCAGAAGGGTAGGTGTTTCGAGTATTTTTAAAGTTAGAAAAAATAGAATTTTGCAAGCTTTTCCATACGCATGTCAAATTTACGACGGCAGTCGAAGGTTTAGACAACATGTTTACAGGCAATTTTAGCAGTTTTTTAATGAGTGCTCTGCAATAAATAATTTTTTGACAACTATCTTTAAATGTAAACAATCCATTGTACCACGTGACCCGCTAAATAAAGTTGATTCTATTTACTGTTTAGATTAGAATATACTAATGCAAGCTATAGAATCTTCTCCTTAGCGTTATTCCGTTTCCTAATCCACTGGGATTGACGGGGTCCGCTACCTTAGCCTAAGAATTTGGCGAAAATACAGATCTTAACACGGAGCGACTGCCGTCAGACTTCCGCATCCCAGTGGGAAAATCAGACCTTTCACAGGTAAGGTGACGTCACACGTCTTTCGAAATATAATTTATTGGATGTGTTCCTTCGCCGCTAAGCTAGTGATAAATGGTTCATTGTCAATTTTTGCGCAAGTAAACGTAACTTGACATGATAAAAATGTGAAAATATAAATATACTCGTATTTATACTTTACTTTTCTATGCGTTCTTGCCTGTACAACTAAATTGTGGTCTAAAAATATTACATTCGGACATGATGTTTAACCAATAATTTAATATAAGTATATTCCAGATTTAGTGTATCAGGGGTGTAAAAAAATACAACTATGTTATCACTATGCTTTACAATTTTTTAGAAAGTTTTAACAGACCTAAATTTACACCCAAGTCCTCCCAATATTTTTACTTTTTGAGTTGGCGTGAAGTAATACGTAGGTCACACTGTAAGTTGTGCGTAACTTAAAAAAACAACATGTTATAAGCAAAATATTATGTTTATTGCTTTTCAAAATACTCTCCTTTACATTTTAAACATTTTTTCATGCGATCGAACCATTTTTTAAAACAGGAGGACCACAGATCTGAATGCATGTTTTCTACGTGCTGATTGAACGCTATCACTGCCTCTTCGGAGTTGGTAAAAGTGAAACCTCTCATCAAATCTTTGATTTTGGGGAAAATACAGAAATCACAGGGTGCTAGGTCGGGGCTATGCGCAGGATGGGTAACGAGTTGTACTTTTTCGGAAGTTAAAAATGACTTTGTTTTGTTGGCCGTGTGTGAAGAAGCGTTGTCATGATGTAGGAGAACGCGGCTTTTTGGTCGTCTTTCAAATGGTAGAATACCACTCGGCATTAACACTCTTTTGATCTTCAAGTGGAATTGTGCAGATGGGACCCGTAGCTGAGAAAAAAAACGCGATCATTTTTTTACCAACGTTTCTCGCCTGCTTCACTTTTGTTGGCCTGTTCTCATTTTCAAACACCCATTCACAAGATTGCTGTTTTTTTTCGGGTTCAAAACAATAAATCCACGTTTCGTCTCCTGTGACAATGTCATAAACAGCATTAGAATGTCCGTGGTCGTACTTCAGTAGCATCTGTGAGCACCATTCCACGCGAGCCCGCTTCTGCTCCGCTGTCAGTTCATGAGGGATCCAACGACAACAAAGATTCCGAACTTTCAATTCTTCGTGTAAAATTTCTTGAATTTGGCTCATACCAATCCCCAATAGTTCTCGAATTGTCTCACAGGTAATCCGCGGGTTTTCTTCAATTAGCCGCTTAACAGTAGCCACATTCTTTACGTTGACGGCAGTTGAAGGCCACCCTTCACGAAATTCGTCATGTAAAGAAACTCGACCTCTCTCAAATTCAGCAAACCATCGCCTCACGGTGCTCAAAGAAGGTGCTTCTCTCCCAAAAGCATTTTGAAGACGAGCAGCACAGTCTTGCGGAGAGAGAGAACTTTTAAAATCATAAAAAATCATCGCTCTAAAATCTTTTCGACTCAATTCCATTTTCGTTGCGTACGTACAACTTTGATGTGTGATAAAAAACAATTGACAAATGGTTTCCCGCCAATTGTTTTTTTTTTATTACTAAGTAGGTTGCAATGTTTCAAAAAATATAACATTCGAAATTCAAATAGTTCCGATTAGCTAGAAGTGCAAAACTTTTAGTGTGCTCCATGTAGATAGATAATTTCAAACAATCCGTCCATCAAAGCCTTTCCTATATTCTCTATTTTCCCTTTATAGCCGCTGATGTAATGATGTTAGATGTGTTTTCAAGGGAAGTAGACAGTAGGGGTATAATAATAATAATAATCATTTATTTCAGACAACAGGTTTTACAACACGGGTTCATAGATAAATACCTTAAATGAAAATATATACGACAATATAAACTAATGACTAATTCCAAGTAGAGTCGGCGACGTGTAGCGCGTGTCGTTAGGCAACCGTCTTCGGAACTTCCGAAACACGATTCCCTTCGGCCAGAATTCTTCATTCATGAAGGTCGGCAGATGATGAGTTGGAGCCCTCACCACAAAGGAACTAAAGTTTACCTTGTGGTGAGATTCCAGTCGCTCGACCCTCAAGGTGAAGTTGGTCTTCTTTTTCACATAGTCTACAACCTCCTCGCCCTTTGTAGACCAGTGCAGTCTGGAAACGTACAACGGCGTCGCTGGTATTTCCACGCGCAGCTGTGACGTTCCGGTCTGTGCAGTGCCGCAGTAGTTGCGGTTGGAGGGCTTCTTCTTCTTCTTCCTGTCCACTTGTATGAAGCCCTGCTCATCGCACTGGTCCTTGCGAGAACCCGGTTGCAAAGCCTTGCGAGCGGGCTCGCAACGACTTGACTTCTCCCGGTGAGACGGTGGTAATGCAGTAACTTTTACGTAATCACGTCCTGGAGTTGACGTGTTTACATTTTTAGTCGGCTCCGCTGGTGAGCGGGCGGCACGGCACGGTACGTTGCTCATAGCGATAGTATAGGGGTGTGCATACAATAAGTTCTCA
Source organism: Pyralis farinalis (assembly GCA_947507595.1). Lineage (NCBI taxonomy): Eukaryota > Metazoa > Arthropoda > Insecta > Lepidoptera > Pyralidae > Pyralis > Pyralis farinalis. The sequence continues at coordinate 7,395,672 of OX382282.1, read as the reverse complement.
AAATAACATAATCTTGGCCAGTAGGGGCTGGACTATTTAAACGAGGAGGTGATGACTCTGGAGTGTGCATAATAATACGAAATAATATGAAAAGCGTAAAATATTTACTTTTTATTTTATTTAGGACCAGGGACAGGAAGAATTTGGAAGAGAAACCATTCTGTTACCAGAAATGACCATAATGTTCTTTTAAAAAGAATTAAAAAATCGAAACTAACTTTTTGTCTTAATAATTGATTTTCAATAATGTGATGAATTTTATATTTAATGTACAATTTGTTACGGACTGTGACATTATTATTAGTAAAAAAATAAAAAGTGTTGAGGTGTTGTACATAAATTCGAAAACATGAATTTGGTACATGCCGGATTCGAACCGGGGGACCAGTCAAAATCTATGGTATAGAGCTATTATAGTGATGTTCTATGACTGACGAAATTTCTGGAAGGCTTAGATACTTCAATACAAACATTCCTACAACTTTCATTCGCATAATGACTGATCTATCTATCTATCTATAACTTCACGCCAAATCCCTTGCGGGGTAGGCAGAGAGAACCGAGCGCCACGCGACTCGATCTTTACATACCTCACTCGCTTCTTTCACATTCATTGCTCTTTTCATGCACGCTCGCCGGTTTCTAGGGCTCCTGACATCACCTTCTGATAGAACACGACCAATCTGATCATGATAGGTAAGTCTTGGCCTTCCTCGGCTCCTACATCCTTCCACTTTTGCATTGTATATCTGCTTCGTCATTCTTTCATCCTGCATTCTTTCTACATGTCCGAACCAACGGAGCATGCCTCTTCTTATTTTAACACCGACGCTCTCTTTCAGACCAACTCTGCTTCTAACCTCATCATTGCGGATACGGTCTGCAAGCGTTACACCACAGATTTTGCGCAACGCTCGCATTTCAACCGCGTTTATCCTACTTTCATGCTCTCTCTGCCATACCCAGCTCTCGCTTCCATAAGTAAGCGTTGGGACCAGCACTGCATTGTGTATAGCCAGCTGCGCCTTCTGGCTCAGGTTTTTACTGCCAAGAAGTTTTCCCAACGCTCCATTCACACTATTCCCAGCACTCACTCGCCTTTCCACATCTGCGGTGTACCTTCCATCCCTGCTGAAAGCGCATCCAAGATACACAAACTCATTCACTTGTTCCAACACTTCATCATCTACCAAAAATGACTGATATCTGGATAAAAGCACATTTTGACATTCCACACAAGTCATCGTGTTGAGGAAATAACTGACCACGTATCCAGTTATGTATGAAATCACTTGCTTAGATGTTTCGGTCTGAAAAGTATTTGATAAAACAGCAAAGTTATGATTATAATCATCCTTGAATTGCGTGTCTGTCATATCACTCGTTTCATCAACTTGTGACCTGTATTCCTTAGTTATCAGATTTATGTTATCCATACATGATGAATGATGAAGCACATTTATGTTTTCTAAATTAAGGCAATTACCTTTATGAATTTTCTCAATTCTAAGTGTTCTGATACATTAATTCAAACTGTGGGGCAAATGGATGGTTATTGAATTTACCTTGCAACCTGCTATCGTTGAAAAGAACCTTCGAGGAATTCTTCGTGATCCCGACTCATCTTTTTCATAGCCTAGCTTGCTTTTATGTATACTCAAAAGTTGTACGTGTCAGTGGTTTTATCGATAACCAATCTGCGTGAAAGAACGTCTTCTAAGAAGTTATTAGTTAAAATATAATTTTATGTCTGTTTGTCTTGATCTTGGTATTTTTAAGGGCGGTAGGGCGCATCAAAGCATCTGGGGAAGTACCTCCACCTCACAGAAAACCGCAGCCAAATAACAACTCCCTACAGGGTTGTGTTCCTGCGTGTGAGTGAGGTCACCAGAAAGCTCCTAAGAAGATGCTCCTAAGGAGATGTTAGCAGCAGAGGTGGCATCGCGTGAGTGATACTTAATGTATGGCAAGCGGTCATAGGCTACGGTAACCGCTTTAAGTCAGGTGGGCCGTATGCGGCCGGATGTTGTATAAAAAAAAATAATAATATGAAATTATACCATTGGCTCATGAATTATGATAAGAAGTTATTTTGAATTGTCTATGTAAAATCAGTGATTAATATAGTAAAAAAAACAATATTCATTAATTTTGTATATTTGTTCACAATTTTCTGTCCTTAACATTAATTTTACGACACATCAGACTTACATCGAAATATATTCTATTATTAATATACAATTCTAAAACTATATGGTACACTCAATTTACAAATTGTCATGTGATATGTGAGCCTTATAATTAAGTTATAGGTATATATTGAGCACCTAAGTATAGCACCAATTATTGTTTTATGAAGTCCTGGTACAATTTAGATATGAGCGACCAAATGTTCTCAATTAGCCATATTTTTTTTATTAATCCTACCATGCTACCAAGCTAATTTATTTGTGATTATGGAATTATATTTTGTTGTTCATTATTTGTTGTATGATTATTAGGTATTATATATATGCAGTAAGAATTTAGTTTTATTTTAATGTGTACAAAAATATAATAGGTATGTAAACCACAATAGGTATTATAGAATATTTTTAAACAAATACTTAGAAATAAAATAACAATTCACGTTTTTTCGTCATATTACAAAATTTTGCTGACAATTTACAATTTAATAAAACATATTTATGACAACATATGCTTCGATTTATTTTTATATAAATGAGAAAACATCCAATAAAGTGCTACATATTAATACTAAACTTGGTCGCTCAATAATGTTCTATCAAAACCGTAGTTCTTATAATACTAAAGTGGTAAAGTGCAAGTCACACTGCATTTTGACGGCAGCGTGGCGGTGGCGGGCATTAGCGCGAGTCATCAGATGTACGTGGAGATCGGTGTATCGATCTGCCCAATACCTGATCAAATGTAGTGATTATCTTCTCTCTGTGTCCAGTTGGGTAACTGACAGATAGAATCAATCGGGCGTGTCATTTATTAATGTCGCTTATCAACCTGACAGACATATTCCATCGGCCATTGAGCTGACCTTTATGTAATATACAAAAATGATCGATAAGATAATTAAACCAAAACTTGATAGAACACATCTAGTGCATCTTGATTCTTAGACAAAATTAGACATTTATATGTATACTTGTCGAATTTTGCCATTATCAATATCACTAACTTCATTGAATTAGATTGAGGAACCAGAAGCAGATCAGTATTTATTGATTGTTTGTTTCATTGTAAAACTTGAATAGATATATTCGATATAGCCAGGCAAAAATACAATGCATTCAAAGTTACTAATCTTAATTATGTGCTTACAGTTCAGAAATAAAAATAGATAATCACTTTAGCGCGTAAGTCGTAATAAGATAGGATATACTACGTACGTAAATTATTAACATACATCCGAATATCGATGGATCAATGTTAATAAATGATATTTAGCATTTTATCGGTTTGTTTTTAATCAATAGTTTTAATACGTCGAGTTTACTTTTAATGAAAGTTTTGAAAGAAATTAGAAGGCTACTTCACTTACGTTCAGCATTGCGTTTTATATATATTTAATGGCATTTCATCTTCGATAATTACTTTCGATGATTGCTGATGACCTTGCACAAAGACCAAATCGCCTCGGCCCCGCCCCGATCCGCACTCGTATCCGTCTATTTCAAGCTTTATCCTTTAATTTAGTAGGTGCCATAAAATGAGTATACTGCATAATTAATTGTGCTTTCTAAAAATACACTTCGTGTCAATAATAATTACCAATGTGGTTAATAGGCCGGCAGTGTCCGTGATAGTCTATCCGTTGTGATAATAACACCTTGATATTATTGATATGCGTTAATATTGGGATTACCCAAAATGGTAATAACAGAATAACAGGTATTAAGTAGTCAGATAATAGCGATGAGTCCTGTGGCTGAGCGGCAAGCAATGTTAACAAATTCAAATGTTCGCGTTCGGTTGCCACATTAGACACATTTTTTATACAAACAAATGTATGTTCGTCAGCTAACTTCTCGTAGAATTGATAGTACAAGCTTTGCTTAGTTCTGAGCTAGATGGCACCATGCACCTAATAGCATATAAAAATTGCATTCGAAAATATTGTTCTACTCATAAGTACAAGATGTGATCATCATCTCTCTGATTATACTGTTATATTGACCTCAAATGCTATTTATAATTATGGTATATAGTAAGACGCTGATTAATTTCATCTATGTATTTTGCTACTTGACAAACAAGCATACAGCCTAACTGATCTGATACGTTCAACGTAGCCAATAGACACGATACAAATTCATGCGTCCCGGCGTTTCTAAGGTATAACTTCCTCAAGAGCTTGACTATGGGTGGATGTAGTCGTTTTGGTGCAATTCTACGTACTTAATCATACATTTTATATACATTATTCATGGGTTCATCACAATTAAATCAAAAGTAGCTCTTAGACATCAGAATTTGTTTTAGTATTAACAGTAGAACGTACTAATATTAACATTGCTGGACTGTTATTATCATTTGGAGTTGATCCTGCTGATAGAAGTGATAACACTGTATTGTGAAACTAATCCTAAAATTATTTATAACAGAGAAATAGTATTGTTCACTACCGCCTGACTAAAATCGATCGATATGTTTCAAACATGTTGTTCTGTTACGATTATATTATTTTCCAAAAATATGACTACAGAATCAACATTTTGACATTAGTGTACAGTGGAATTAACTAATAACTACTTTAATGTATCATAAATGGCCTCGTTGGGATATGTACCATTTAAATGGATGCTGTTGCTAAAACTTAGGCAGTTATCTTTACTTAGTCGGACCTCCGTCCTTTCTAAACTTTGACTTTCATTTTCATTCGGATAGTCATCCATATTGCTAGTTATCTCTAATCTAATTGCATGGATTTTCTGATCCGAATGATTAGCCTTGTCTCGTTCCCAAGAGTCTACAGCTATCGAGACGTCGTTTCTACTACTTCCTATATCATCCATTTCACTGGATGCTACACTGGAGTTGTCCAAATCGAAGTCTGTTGTCTTCTCTATAACTACGACTTCGATGTGTCTAAATGGATTATCTTGGTTTTCAATCATTTGCCTTGCTCTTTCGTCATTTCTAATTATAACTTCTTTCTTAACATTGCAAATTACCGGATCGGTTGCCAATACGTCAATATTGTTGTCATAATTTTCTTCGTCGCTGGTTTTATGACCATTAGGAGCACATATTTCTGCGTAAATATTATCGGAACTGGAATCGGAATCTACCTTTTCTTCCTCGATTTGAACAGCGTCTGCTACTTGGCCGTATGGCAAATCTTCTATCACGGGCAGTTTACGTTTTTGTATGGACGAAATTGATCTTCGTATCTTCACTTGGGTTTGAGGCTCCTCTTCTGAAATATCAATAGCCGTTATATCATCTTCCAATTCAGATTTCGGCGTCGGTGCTCTTGGCTTATCTATTTTCTTTCTAAAATTCACCAGCTTATCCCCATCATTTGATCGTTCAGTTTTGGTTGGCATACTATTGCTATTACTGCCTTCTTTCTTCTCATTGGTTTTTTTAGGGTGCAGTAAATTAGAAGTAGATTTACTGAGAACTCTTTTCGTTTTTACATGGAACTCGGAACACAGTTTTTCTGTTATAAATGAATGTTGTTTGTAATTGATTTCAAAATCACTATCATTATACAGAGATCCTACTCCAAACATATTGATTTCTTCGCAACTTTGTATTTGGTTATAGGATTCCGACTTAACCATGGCCTTTTCCGGGATTAAGTCTGGTTGTATCCTCTGTCTTCTTTCGAGGTTTGTCGAGGATTTAGTAGCTGATGACTTCTTCAGCATATTTTCGTCCAATGACTTCAATTTGCGGCCAGAACTAGAATCACTTTCCATAGAACCGCAATAGTTTATTTGATCTACGCTTAGATTTTTGCGGCCGTGTTTTATGATGATTCCACTGTCTTCTTCAGTGTTAAAGGAACTATCAGGCATTCCGGTTTGAACTGATACTGATTTGGTTAAAATGGGTTTTTTATGATTGGAGCTACATTGACTCGTTCCCATATCTGATGAAGATGTTGTAAGGCTCTTGTAGGAATAACTCTTTTCAGTGGTACCATCGTTCTTTCGTGTAGCACCGAATCTGTCTTCAATAAGTTTCGCCATATCTTGATACCGTTCAATCGAACTGTGCTTTTCACCGAGAGGGTCGAATGGGTCTTTAATGCCAGTGAATTTTTCGTTTTTTTCAATGGCAGTTATCTTTTCATCAGTCAGTTTTTCAGTACTCTTCAATAGTTTCAAATTTTTAAACCACTTATTCTTTTTCTGTGCCGAATCTTCTCTGAATACATGCATTTTATCATTAGAGAAGGGTTCCTGCTCAATTTTCTCCTCAACCTTCTCATCTTTTCCCTCGTCGTCGCTATACACATCGTAGTTCATATGTTCGAGTTCGTTTTTACTTAAAAATATAATAGAACCTTCAGTTTCATCTGGGATATCTTTGAGCACTTTCTCACTTTTTCCAAAAAGCCTCGACGTATCAATTTTCAGTCCCTGGAGCGTAAATTTACGTTCTTTTTCAAACTTTACAGGTTCGTGGTCTTCTTTCATGAGATCTTCGGCAGTTTTTGCTTTGCTGACGACTGTAGAGTTGGCGTAGGAGATCTGTCTTATCCAGTTGTCAACGTTGAGTTGGCAGAAAGTTAGAGCTTTTTGCAGTCGGGCAGATAAGAACATACGCTTCTCGCTTTCAAAGCCAAGCTGCGTACGGCGGATCTTGATGCTACTGTTCAGAGGGAGTAGTTGGAGAGACTCTTTCGCGTGGTATCGTGGGTCGACCTGCTTGCTGGGGCTAGACGGCATAGAGCCGTACTCCGGCAGAGTGCACATCACTAATACTGGCTCCGTCACTGCTGCCCGCAGTAGAAGATCATCTGGAAATAATAGTAGAAGTTTATTAGCCATGTTTTCAATTTTAATCGTCATTCCAATGAGATAGAACTAGTAGTTGAATTTCATATACTATTTCGTAGTGGGTACCTTTGGGTCAAACACCACGTCGGGTGCCAACGTTTTGACACCCGACTTGGTGTTAAAAAAATGATAAAACGATTAATTTATTCTGCTGGCATGGTAAATAAAACAAGGCAATAAAGTTCTCAAATATTTATTTGAGGTACTGGTCATTTCTGAATATAATAAAAACATAAAATTCACCTCTTTGCTAAGTCGGATGCGAACTCTCGGTGACCTCTCAAACGTTAGAAAATTTAAATTTTCTTGTCAGTTACGATAAAACAATTATAAAATATTTATATAAATGTTTAGGCTATGGCCCACCATCAGGCAGACAATACGTATATTAGAAGTAATTAAAAAAGTATCTAAATCTCATCTGTAAATCATCTTAATTTCATTCAGTAATGTATAAATATATTAATACATTTAAAGCCGCGGTAGTCCGCGGAAAAGCATCCTCTAAGTGCGGGTGATAGGATGGTGTTTACAATACAGAAATACACCCACTACTTCAATAGACGTTTTTTAAGAAGATGAAATCGATGGTTCGACGAGGCTCCTTTATTCTACTTTACATGTGTTAGATACTCTTTTTGTTCGGACATGTAGAAAGGATGCAACAGGAAAGAATGACGTAACAGATATATATGAATATACGAAAGTAAAAGCCGAGTAAGGCCAAGACCCGCCTACCACAATCTGGAGCCCTAGGAATGTATGAAAGAGCTATGACTGTTAAAGAACGAGTGAGGTGTATAAGGGCCGAGTCGTAGAGAACTAATCGCTACGCCTGGTTTTCTCTGCCTACTCCACAAGAGAATTGGTACGAAGATGTCGTACTTAGTAGTAATATGTTATTAAAAAAAAATATTGTTACCTCCAACATCATGCGCCATTTCGATGGGCACCGTGCCAGCCAAAAGACGCACTCTGGTGGGCAGCCGCCACAAGCTTAGCAAATGCGGCAGACGGTGCGCCCGCGCGCCAACTTCGGGCGGTGCGGGAGACAGAGGTCCCTCTCCCGCGGGCTCCCACTCCGCCGGTGACAGCTCCTCCGGGCATACCTCGTACAGTTCTCCTTTCGTGTTGATAGGCACGAAGAGCTCCTGAAATGTTATGAAATCCTGGTATAGGTAACAATCTAAGTTTAGTAGATTTCACGTTATAACGGTACTACTAACTACAAGGTACATTCCCAAAACTGGTATCTATTGGGTGCATTTGTAATTGTAATTGATATGAACAAGATATCAACTAATGCGAAGGTACCTATTTTACAGGACAACATAATATCAACTCCCTGGAGGGGTTGCTTCATCACTGCGAGTGATTGTGGGTAAGCTCCTGACACTCTGACCTCTGTTCTTAGCTGTACCTACTCTACCACTACTTGTAAGGTCACTAAATCACTTAGATATTAGTCAGTATCATTATAATTAGCCAGTTAATACACCTCACAGAGAACCGAAGCCAAATAGCAACTCCCTAGATAATTGTTGTTCTCGTCTTTCTCGTTGTTCTCGTCCAAAATAACTCAATGTCTCAAGACGAAAGTCTGCGATCAGTGTTTGTTGCCAGTGATGACTTACGGCACAGATACGGGGTCCCTTATCATGGCCCACATGCGAAATTTTTGTTGGATGCAAGCAGCACAAGACCGATCGCTGTGGAAGTCTAAGGGAAAGTTTAAAGTTTAAGGGAAGTCTAAGCCTATATTGCGCAGTGGACGTCTTTCGGCTGATATATGATGATGAGATAGTTGTTGTGTTCCTGCAACTGATTGGGGATACCAGTAAACTCTTAAAAGTAAAGATAAAAATGTTCATTTGCCATTCGAACCACGTGGCTACTTAGACACGTCTTAATTCATTTTAAATAAAATCTTAATGTACGAGTATGTTATTCAATCTCATAGTTTTAAGTGTTCTTTTTTAATATAGCTTCCATAAGAAGTTGCTGTGTTGGCAGTAGGATTGGCAACACGTGAGCGATATTTCCTGTATTGCAAATGTTCATAGGCTACGGGAGTCGCTATACATCAGGTGGGCCGTATGCTTGTATGCCTCCCGACGTAGTATAAAAAAAAATTGTAACATGAAATAAATCGTTAAAATAATCTTGCCGATCCGCGCTTCTCGCCCGCACTACAACGCTTCTTGTGCCGCCTGTTTATCACGAAGCTATTTCACTTTAATATCTCTTGTGACTGGTATGTGGCCATGTGATATAAAGATGCTTTATTATCTTCTTGACGGTCAGTAGAGAGCTTAATTGTTGGCCGCAAGTATGGACAAACAGTAATTTGCTCTAATCCTGTTGAATATTTTACAAACGCAATTATATGTGGAAAGTGAAAGAAGCAAATAATTCTAATAGTAATTATTACTATAAGAATTATTTGCTTCTTCGATTTTTTTAAATTTTTCTTTAGTACATACAACTTTTTCCGTTTTTGAGTAAATATTGCAGACAGGATTCAAGACCTCTGGGTTGTGAAGGTCTGACGGTAGTCACTCCACCTAAAAATCAGTATCTTCGCCAAATCCTTAGGCTTTGGGTAGCGTGACCCGCGAATCCTAATCGATTAGGAAACGTCACATACTCTAGTTCTAAAGAACTATTTAATACAAAAAAAAATGGTTTAGGTTTCTTTTACCTACACCAAACCACAAAAAATTAGTTTTTATGTATGCATTTTTTACTGCCAAGTGGCACATGGCATTGATTTACGATATTTTTGGCAGTCAGTTAACTGTCCAAAGCAAAGTTCATTATCCCATAAATTTCTAATTAGGTAATTATTAATTATGTACCATTTAACAATTACACTTTCCTAGTAAGGTATCTACTAGGAAAGAATTTTATTCATCTTCAATACTACTAAGGAAGTAATTGCTGAATGGTAATTACCCAGTAGCATTCAAACGTTACTCGGCCGCTATGCAAACGGACGGCTAAGTATTTTTACAACAAATTACTAACATTAACGATTTACGATCGCCTGTTTAAATATCCAATCACGAATTTTTGTTTGAACCATATTAAAATTGATGTTACATTTTTGTTTGCTTTTTATTGTTTATTTTAGTTACTCGACAACAGATGGCGTAACTAGTCACAAGTGGTAATATAAATCTGATGATCATAAATCTTCTTTGATCATAAATATTTTATGATTTCTCTATTCATTATGCTCCAAAATAAAAGAAATATACCCATATTCCATATGAAGTTTGTTTTAGTGGTAGTTGATAATAATAGTTTTTTTGAGTTACCGTAGAAATATGAAATATACACGTTCTGATATATTGAAAGATACCGCGAGATAATAAATGGATTCTAATTTTTACACAGCGTCTACAGATGTTATTTGAGTGATAAACAACAATTAACTGTTTTGTAGAAGACCTAAATAGCTTAAAATGTGGTCTAGACAGTGTAAATACGATGCAGACACATTTTATTATAAATGTGGTAGGTATATTTGTTAAAGTACGAGATATAAACTTTTATTTAAATTAAAAAGCTTTGTGAAGCTTTTCACGTGCGTTTAAATAAAATTTTATAAAATAAAATAAAATTATTGAGTGCATAAAAAGGTAGAGTGCGTCGTCATCATTAATATCGTAGCAAGGATTTTTGACATGTGACGGCACCCTACGGGACTGCATGGGTTTTTTTTATACAACGTTAGGAGCCATACAAGCATATGGCCCACCTGATTTAAACCGGTTATCAAAGCCTATGAACGCTTGCAATAATACATACAGAATCACTTGCGGGATGCCATCTCTGCTGCTAACAACTCATTCGGAGCTTACTGGTGACCTCACTCACTCGCAGGAATACAACAATCCTCCAGCCAGTTGTTATATTGGTTGCGGTTTTCTTTGAGGTGTAGGTACTTCCCGAAACAAAGGCGTTTTTACAGGACCGGTAATGCAAGAGTGACATCCCTGGTCCTCCATCCACGGCAACGGCTTTCCATCAGGCAGGCCGCATGCTTATTTCCCATCTTAGTGGTATAAAACGAAAACTCTACGAATACGAACTTAGCTTATAGTCGTGTAACGGTGCTCATCTGTGTCCTCTGTGATTTAATGATAATTTTATGCTTTTGACGAGGTTAACTATAACACCAACGTTCGTGGGTTCGATTCCCACACAGGATATTTGTGTATATAAACATGACTGTTTCGATGGTATGGATGTTTTCATGAAAGGCAGGGCTCATCAAAGTAGTATTACTCGCAGAAACTCAACAAACCCTGAATAATTGTTGCGAGTTAGTGAAGTTATCAGTAAGCTTCCGAGGAGTTGCTGTGTTATAGGCAGGGGTGTGTGTGGCAACGTGCGAGGGATACTTCATGTATTACACTCGTTCACAGGCTGCGGTAACCGCTTTACATCAGGTAGGCTATATAATTGCATGTTTATCAGCGTTGTGTATAAAATAATGTTATTCCACGGCTCATAACTCTTTGATGTGTTTATACCAATAAACTGCTTTAAACAAAAACTGTGGTTTTTACCGATATGCTATTTTAATTTTTTTATTATAATCCAATTTAATATTCATACCAATCAAACGTAACTAGTTATTTCGAAATTAAAAATACCCAAACATAATACCTTACAACCCATAATTAAACTCATGATCGATTAGTTCAGAAACCGGAGCGTCTACCTGAAACCAGTTTGGCTACAAAAAAAACTAGACTTTATCACACAATGGTGCAATGTCGGTCTAGATCTATACTAGTTTATTGCCTAATCTACGTTACTGCTGCGGCGTCGTGTCATCGTTGAGCTATCCTTGGGCTATCAACCCTGATAACCGTTACATTTATAAAGTGACAGTGGAATGTAACATAAACTAGTTAACCATTTGATGGCGCATGAAGGCCCCCTCACTCACCAAAACGTAAATCTCAGCGCATCGTGCCTACTGACCAATGGGAGTATATTTTAACCCATAAGCCGACAAGCGCTGTACACAACGCGGTGCTAATCCCGTTGGGATTAATTTACTAACTTATGGAAGTGAGAGCTGGGTATGACAGAGAGAGCATGAAAGTAGAATAAATGCGGTCTAGATAAGAGCATTGCGCAAAATTTGTGGCATAACGCTTGCCGACCGCGTTCGTAATGAAGAAGCGAGAGAAAGAGTTGGTCTGAAAGAGAGTGTCGGTGTTAAGATAAGAAAAGGCATGCTCCGTTGACGAAAGAATGACGAAACAGATATACAATGCAAGCTACAGTGGAAGGATGTAGGAGTCGATGAAGACATGTAGAAATAATGTAGGAAGCAACGCAAAGGTACAAAGATGTAGGAGCCGCGGAACCAAATTAGTCGTGTTTTATCAGAAGGTGATGTCAGGAGTCTTTGGAACCGGCGAGCGTGCATGAAAAGAGCTATGAATGTCACAGAAGCGAGTGAAGTATGTAAAGACCGCGTCTTATGGCGCTCGGTTCTCTCTGCCTACCCCGCAAGGGACCTGGCGTGAAGATATACATACATACGAGCCGACAAGTGACGCGATGTTGACCCGAGAACTAGCCAATAAGAGTTGCACGTTCTACTTTACCCCTCAGAGGTAGGGTGCATCAAAGCAGCCCGACTGGCAAAACCAGATACCAACTCCCTGTAGGGTTGTTCTGTTCCTGCGAGTTAGTGAAATTGCTGGGTGAACAATATTAGAGGTCGCATTACGCGAGTGATACTTAATGTACAGCATGCGTGACCTTCGGTAACCACTTTGCGTCAGGTGGGCCCTATGGTTGTATGCCTCATGACGTCGTATAAAAAAATTAAGTTTAAAACGTGGGAAAAATTAAATTAGGTAGATTAGGTAAATTGAATTAGGTAGTCTATTTTTCCCATTCCCTATGTGCTTAGAAAATAGCCTAACTCTTCAACAAAGGAACAATGATAATGCATTGGGCAGCATTTGCAAAACCTTGATAAATTCTTACCACGAAAATAGGTACCTTAATGCTTTAAGAACATTGTATCCAGGATATCCAGAACATCTACTCGAACGGCTTTGCCCTACATCATACGAGTTAACACTCCTTAAAGTTAACAAGTTGTAATGGCAATGATCTTTCCACATCTGTCCAGTTAGTGTAGTGTAAAAGAAGAAAGTGATCAGTCAGGAGTAGCTGGATGCGGGAGACGGAAACGTACGGTGGGACTAATTAGAGTAGGTCTTAGATCCAACAGTGGGATACATGGTGATTATAATCATGATAATGCATATAAAATATGTACGTCGGTACATACATACTCGTGTAATTGCATTTGTATCTGATAAAAAGAGAGTTCATGAATATGCAGAACACTGATCGCTTTTTCGTGTCACACGGATACCAGGTGAAATTCTTTACTGCCGGCACTTTGTTACTTGTATGCACTAATTAATGGAGTGCTATGTTGTAACTTTTGTAAGAGGAAAGTTAACATGACTAAACGTTACGCGAAAACTGTTCATTGTCGCACATAAGGTATTTTAGATCAATTAGGTCTCTCTTCTGTTATTATCTTTCGTACTGTATGTGTATGTATGAGCACTCGCTTCTTTAATTCATAGCTCTTTTCATGGATGTTTACCGCTTCGTAGGGCTCCTGACTAATTTCACCATGGTAGGAGAGTCTTGGCCTTCATCGGATCCTTCATCCTTCCATTTTGGCATTTTATATCTGATTCGTCATTATTTCACCCTACTGCATGCCTCACCGACACTGTCTTTCAGACCGATTCCCTTTCTTACATCATCATTGTGAACGCGGTCAGTAAGCGCTATGTCACAAATTTTGCGCAATGCTCGCATCTCGACCGCATTTATTCTACTTTCATGCTCTTTCTGTCGTACCGAACTTTCACTTCCATAAATTAGTGTTAAGATTAGCACCCCATCGCGTACAGTGAGCTGTGCTTATAGCTTAGATTTCGACTGCCTATAAATACACAACGCTCCATTCACACTGTACCCTCACTTACCCAACCCACTCTCTCATCGTCTCTACACATCAGTGGTGTACCTTCCATCCCTGCTAAAAGCGCTTCAAAAATATACAATCTCACCTACTTGTTTCAACATTACATCGTTAACCGTAAACCTCGTGTTCCTTCTGGTTTGCCAGTAAAATTACATTACAAAATTACAGGTATAATTCATTTTTTATTATTAGGTTACCAAACATTTTGTATTTAACAGAGCAGAGTCTCATAGCTTAGGAGTTTCTTCAAAAATAGTACTGAATTTTCTGTGATGTGAATCATGATGTGCAGTAGCATGGCCCGGGTTGATATAACGCCATGTCTTGCCATATATTTGGGCATCTTTGTTCATGCTTCTATGTTGCTTTGTCGATGCTGACGTCGACAACCATGTTAACACAGCATTCTTCTCATATTGCTCCAAGTCAACGATGCCATGAGTAGAAACTATAGTACCGTCAACTTTTAAAACTAAAATGTGAGGGATGCAAGTAATTCCATACATGTATTTCAGTGTGAGTACTAAAGGATCATTAATCTTAAGAGTGAACCAATTCGCTTGTTCTTCGTATGCTATCTTCATATCTTCCTCTGTAGCATCCATTGGAATGTAGATTACTTCTAACGGTATGTTACTAAATTTAACATTTTCGTATATGCCATAGAATTTTTGGACTATTCCGTTTCTGTCTATTCCTTTAGCGGTAAAGAGTAAAACCAGGACATCAGCATTTTCTCTGATCCATTCAGCTGAAATTACCTTGTCCTCCTTGTTGTATATCACGGCTTCGTTCAACCAATCAAATGGTTTATGCTTTTGGTCAGTCATTATTGCGGTAAGGATAATATTTTTTTTATATTTATCGTTACCTATCCAATCATCGTGAAGTATTTTAATTTTCTTCCCAGATTTCTATACTCGTTTTCGTTACTACCATAACACCCACATGTTTACCACAGATGATGGACAAATAGACGTAATTGTTTTATTATTTTATGACATCTGTCATAAAACCATCAAGGTGAATAAACCAGCAGTTACACCTTTTTGGTAATTTGGAATAATTTTGGTACTCGTACAAAAACATCTATCTTGTTGAACCTGACGTTTCGAATGCTTTGCAGCGTCCGTGGTCGCAGGAAGACTTGACGTTTCCAATGCTTTGCAGACAATAGTCTTCCTGACAAAGACATATAGTCTTCCTGCGACCACGGACGCAAAGCATTCTTTATGAACATGTCTGTTTGTCTTGGTCTGGGTATTTTCTATGTATAATAAGTATGTATTTATAAAAAAAATGTATTTACGTAAGTTTATCAGTTGTCTAGTACCCATAACACAGGCTTCGCTTACTTTGGAGCTAGATGGTGCTGTGTAATTTGTCCGACGATATATAAAAAATATATCCACTGAGCTATCACTGCTATCTACTAATACTATTTAGGATCCTTTTTCGACTGCATATGGTGTTCATTTCTCGACGTCAGGAACGGATATCACGTCGTTGTTTATGAGTTTTTGTTTATGAACTTTAAGAAAACATGGAAGGATATATATAGTTGTCCAGACTAGCTAATGTTTAAAGTATTTATATGTATACGAGTATTATTAAAACTCTCATTCATAATTAAACTGGCTTAAAATTAAATTTGTCTTGCATACTAGTTATCCACAAAATACTTATTTTAATTAAAACGCCTTTACTGATATCAAGCTTCTTTTTTAAATTGGTGTCCCTTATATATGCTCGGTATAAACTTTTGATTACTTTATTAAATCTTAAAATATTGAGGAATATTTCATAATATTTTTCAAAGTCAAAGTCAAAGTCAAAATCTTTTTATTCCGTAAAAATGGCTACATTTGTTTGGAATCGTCACAATTTTTTTCCCTACCGTGCAGTTCATGACTAGGTGAGCACTGACAAAAATACTGCCAAAAAACTCAGGCATCCCTCTTTTGGTATCCAAACAAATTTACATATTTTATTAATTACATTATAATTGGATCGACTCACTCCCAGGCATTTTTATCATTAATATAGTCAGATACTTTATAATATGCCCTGCTACACAATTTGGCTTTAACAGTAGTTTTAAATTTGTTTATTGACAATTCTCTTATATTGCTGGGAAGTTTGTTATAGAACCGTATACATTGCCCCATAAAAGAATTACTTATTTTGTGGAGACGGCTTGCATGTAACACAAGATTATGCTTATATCTAGTATTTATGCTATGAGTATCACTCTTTTTACAAAATGAGTCTATGTTTTTAAGGACACACAAAAGATTTTCATAGATATATTACGATGCGACTGTTAAAATATTTATCTATATCTGTCCGTTATATTCGTACCAACGATGATCCTAAGATTGTGCCCTTAGGTGTTCTCAATTCATTACACTTGCGATGTAAGAATGTGTAGTATAATTCAGATCTCCTTAAGAACATCTCTGAAAACATTTTGGTAGCGAAAATACATCATATTTTTACTTTTGTAACGGGTGCTCAGCGAAAAAGTGACGTACCTTATATCTGGTTTCCTTTTATGGTTCAAGTGACCCGAAACAATGCCATCAACTTCCACCAATTTAAAATTCCCCTCATCACAACAACAAAGTCTTTACTCCAAAATGATAAGGATCACATTCCTCCACTTTCAACAATACTAGCTGGTAGATGCAATACGGTTAATTTCAGTAGAAACCTATTGAGATGTCCGTGTGAAAACTACAATATTAGATCTTCTTGTAGAACACTGAAGAGTTCATTTTACTATGGTTTATAACTAAATGGACCGCAAATAAACTTTTGCATTGAAATTCGTGTTATGCATGTGAATTATTGAGTGACCCAGCTACCTTCTGGTAATGTAGACTGTCCATTGTCCTTATTTCAATATTTAATTCCGAACTAACATTTTGAACTTTAAATACTACATAATAGGGAATTCCAGACAGCATAAGTACTTGGCAACTGTTATCAAATCGTGGCCATAACGTACCACAGTGGAATATCAATGATAGTTTGTAACGTATGCTAAACGTATTGTCTTATGTGAGTGCCTTCACTGGCGGGTTTCTGAAAGGAGTATCTGGGGACTTTTTAATTTTCAGTATAATTACGACGTATCAACGTTTAAATAACTTCAACAAAGGGAAATTCAGAAAATTGTGGCACGCCGCGCAGATATCGCAATGCTTAATACCGAAGTCAGTGCATCCTCGCTGCTCTGATCTCGGTGCAAAGACTTGGGTAATGGATCTGGAAAGTCACACTGCAAGTGACAAAGAAATATATTCCAGAGGAGGAAAGTGACGGGTCCTTAGGGGATGGGCAAATGTTCTTAAATTATATGGCCGGTAGCGGTTGGTTGTATATAGCGGAGGATAACATGTCGCAGCAGGGGTGTCATGTCATATTAGACAGGGACTGGATTACCACGCGTAGTGCAGTATTTTTTACGCCCATCCAGAATTGTATATACGAGAGGCAGAACTTAGACTTTTACACAAATTATTTAGCTTTCTATCAATTTTTATTATGCTTTTGAACCAAACTACCAATTAGCATACGAGGATCGGCGATAAAAGGCTATTTAATAAAAATGAGCCCGACTAGACAAAGAAACCTGTCTACAAAACCGCAGCCAAATAGCAATTCCTTAGAACGTCGAATATCTACATTATGAGTAAAGCCCATTGAAAGTTGTTAAGGAGTTAACGGCAGGGTTCATAAAATACATAATGCTATTTGCCACTGACGATGTCGTTTTCAAGAATATTCATTAAAATCTTAAATTTCAGTGCATTATATACTCGTACCTATAGCTAAAGAATTAATAAATTTAATTCTGTTGATAGAAAACAAATTTAGAAAACTAAAATGTAAGGATTTTCTCAGAGGCATAATAGAATGAATACGCTTTTAAAGCATCGCGTACTCTCTAAAAATATATCTTAAGCATCAGTCATTCAGACGGCCAGGGGAATCAATTACAATGGTTGTAAAACAAACGAATTATTCAAAAACAGTATTCCCATGAGGACCATTTAAAATACTGCTTTACCACAGCAAAGATATGAGCAGAAGGATAACTTCAAAGATAGAGATAAAAAATCTTTATATGCCACTAGTTGATACTTGCTCTTTGCGGAGCGCGGGAGCGACTACGTCTGCGTTTTTTCCTTTCAAAACCTTCTCGGTAATATGATAAAAATATTCAAATCGTAATCGTCGAGCCATTTCCGAGTTTTTGCGAAATTAACGCAGGGTTATTGATTTTTATATACACAGAAGGTAATAAATAGATTGGATCTTAGCGGACACTTCGACACGTCATATTTTTTTCAATAAACCGTTATTGTTATAGTATTTATTCCTTCATTTCATTAGCGAAGAATAATTGCCTAAATAAACTTACAATATAGGTTTCTTTCATGTGGCCAATTAATTTATATCAGCATATTAAGACTTTGAAGTATATTTTTATATGAAAAAAAGGTTCTATCCGTCACATTCTTACATGATACTCTATACATCTAAGCAAGCTCAGAAAACCAATCAGTAAGCACAAAAGTACATCATAAATACGGTAAAAAAGTAACGTCTGATACTTTAAAGCTGATTTACGATTTATTATCTGTCTGGCGAGTCGCTCAGTATTCGCAATTTTGAAAAGTGACGGCTTTTATGTGAAAAAATTCTAAGTGCGCTAGCTTACCTACTGTTTACGTCTCTTTGCTGTGACTTTACTTAGATCTCTCAGTGTACACCAACATCGCATCGCGGCGCGTGTAAAATATTTAAATGAGTACTTGCAATAGCTAGGTAACAACAATACGTTTCATTGCACACACGATTTTGAACCATAAAGAGAAATAATGAACAATGGGAATTCTTTGTCTGGATAAGAATGCTATTAAGTTCGACTGCAGATTTATGTTAATTCATTTTGAGCGTTGGATATTAATTATAAATATGTATATTCGATAAATAGTAATGTATTATGTAAATGTGTAGCATGTATCTAACTCATAAACTAACTTACATCGCTGCCCTGTAACACTTAGTTCATAACAGACCATCAGAAATCAAGCAATGGACTTTAAAAGGTTAGTGGTTAGACATCACAATCTTGTGTCGACAAATTTTAGTCGAATAGTGTAGTAAAAATCAAACAAGAAATATTATGTATTCTGTATTACAAAATGTATGTTTTTGTTTCATGTATGAGTTATTATTTATTTCTAAACTTCTAGCTTAGTGCACTACGTTGGATACGTTTCTCGAACTTTATTTTACCTTCAATAGAATGAGATTTCTTACGAGTACATGAGCTGTGCATTGAAGTTAAATCTTTCCACAAAAACCATTTTAAATTCGTAAACAGGACGGAAACATCATTCTTCCTTTCTTCGTTTATAATGTCATAGATTTTGGCGATAATCTCTAGTTACAGGACTTCAACATGTCTTGGATGGTCAGCATCATTTTTGCTTAACAACCATAATCTATATCGATAAAGATTGTAAAAAATTGATATTGAGCTTTATTTTACCTTCTGTAAAAGCAAAAAATAATGTTAAATCAACACATGGAAGTCAGGTTTTTACTTGTTCGCGAAACTGCAGGTAAATATTTTTTTATAATTAATGTGTAAAAGGAAATAAGGGACGAAACTAGCAGAGAATTTTCATTTGACTTTGACTACAAAGCAGAGTTATACATGAAAATATTGCGTGCGATTTGCTTTTTACCAGAATTGTCACTGTGCTCAGTTTCAGGCGTTATTTTGCAGAAGTCAAATATCTATACCATTTTATGTGTTTCCACCTCCAGTTAGGCACCAGTTTGACGAAGGTTGGAAAAAAGGGCAATGTCAAATTACTCATATTATGGTATGTATGTATGTATGTATATCTTCACGCCAGGTCCCTTGCGGGGTAGGCAGAGAGAACCGAGCGCCATAAGACGCGGTCCTTACACACTTCACTCGCTTCTTTCACATTCATAGCTCTTTTCATGCACGCTCGCCGGTTCCTAAGGCTCCTGACATCACCTTCTGATAAAACACGACCAATTTGGTCATGGTAGGTTAGTCTTGGTCTTCCTCGGCTCCTACATCCTTCCACTTTGGCATTGTATATCTGTTTCGTCATTCTTTCATCTTGCATTCTTTCTACATGTCCGAACCAACGGAGCATGCCCTTTCTTATCTTAACACCGACACTCTCTTTCAGTCCAACTCTCTTTTGTACGTTTTTATATTATGGTATTATGGATAATTGACATTCGGAACGTCACTGTGCGTATTTGATGTTTTGCATACACATTTAGATACCTAAAAAATTACAAAATTCTGGCAACTGCTAAAACACATCGACTTAACCAGGGACAGATGCGACATTGAAATAGCAGCAATGATTCGAACCGGACACCTATTGGTTAATAGACTGGTTTTTTTCCACTGGGACTATGCTGCTTAGGTACGTAATATTGAAAGGAAAAGAAGTATTTACGTAAGATAAGGGAGGCAGCATGGCGTTATTTGTCAGGGCCGCCCAACTGGAAGTACGTACCAAAGTGCAGTCAAATAACAACACCCTGGTAGCCTGAGCGGATTTCTGCATATGATTAAGTACCAGAAAGAGATGGAAACGATTACTGGATCTAAATAACATAAATAAATAAAAATATGTTTATTAAATCTTTCGTAAAGTGTAAATCAAGTTGAGTCTTCTATTAGGTACAAAGTGCCTGTGCTAGGGAGCTCCGCTCTTTCGTAACAATATAATATAGATTGATCTTAACTATTTTTTATACAATGTCTGGAGGCATACAGCCCAGCCCACCTGTGAAAAGCGGTTACCGTAGCCTATGAACGCTTGTCATACATTAAGTGTAACTCGCGCGATGCCACCTATGCTGCTTACACAGCAACTCCTTAGGAGCTTACTGGTGACCTCACTCACACGCAGGAACACAACAACCCACTTGGGAGTTGTTATTTGGCTGCGGTTTTCTGTGAGGTGGAGGTACTTCCCCAGACGGGCTACTTTGACGCGCCCTATCTATCTCTCTTAAAAACATCCAGACCAAGACTGATCGTCTTACAAATGTTCGTGCATACAAATGTGTGTCCTGTGTGGGAATCGAACCCACGAGTTTCACCAGTGCGCCACCAAGCTCATCAAAAATGGACTGTTCCGGCTTGTGATTAAGCACCAGAAAGCGACGGCAATGATTATAGGATCTGCTGTACATCAGGCGATTTATACGCTTATTTGCCACTCGATACTGTGTCAAAACACTAACGCCACGCGACCTGTTACTAAGCCAATAGCTTTTTAATGAGCACTACGGTTATCTTTCACAAAACATAAGTATTTTTTGTGTCAACAGGCGAGGCATGTGCCGAATTTCCTGCGATAACAGTTACTTTACTCGTAATTGCTAAATTAGATAATGTTTGGTGCCGCTCCACCGGTAAGTACGTAGATAGAAAGGCGAATTATGAGAATAGTTTGAGAAGCTTGTAGTATGCTACTTGGATAAGATAGTCGCTGTAATTGAACTTGTCAGCAATGATCACAGCGTTGTTTGGTTATAAATTGGTAAATTGTCAGAATAAGTAAAAATCAAATACATTTTTTTAATATCACCACAATTAATATGATAAATCTGCACAGATGACTTATGAAAGAAATAATCTATGGAGATCCGATGAGTCTATTACGTAGTAACTCAATTCACCACTACTTGTCGAGGGGAAACGTAGAACGTGCAGCTCTTATTGGATTGTTCGCGGTACAACATCTCGGTACTTATCGGCTTATTAGATGAAATATTCTCCCATTGGTAGGCTCAAATCGTTGAGATATTTAGGCGCTAAAACAACGTCTTCGTTAGCACGAATGCCTTCAGCGCAGTCAAGTGGTTTATTGGTTTGTGACATCCGCATTGTTGTTACGACTTCGCGCGATTTGCTTTTGTACTTTCCCGATATTCATTCATATTCATTGCAGACGTTATGACCACGGAATGACTCACATATTATCGATAAGTCCGGTATTTGCAATAGTGATGTAAACAACCGCGAAAATTAAAATCTATAAACCGTATATAGCATTAATGTTTATCGTATAACGCGTTCGTGGTAATCTTCCAAAACTGCCCAAGTACCTGCCGTGTACATCACTCAGTATAACTATGAATTCCCATAATGTGTGGACACGTCACCCTGAATGTCCAAACGAGTGAAGAATAAAGTGAACGGACAACTATGTACATGGCTGCTCAAAAAGAGCATAGCTACTGACAATACTACAAAGAAAGAAAGTCACTAACTACAGTAGGTATATACCTAGTCCGGCCATAAGTTCTGTTACAATGCATTTATTATTTTATGCAGTAATGTAGTCCTAATAAAACTTATATGTACATATTTATGGAAGTCTCACCAAAAAAAGTGATTCTATTAGAAATGGCCACCTTTGGATACAGGCCTTTAATCTGTCTGGCCACAAATCTATGGATTTACGCACTGTTTCCTTGGGAAATTTAGTCACTGCTTGCTCCAGAGATTTCTTAAGAGATACAATGTTGGCGTGTCGTTTCGAGCAGGCCATGTCCTCTAAAACTGACCATAGTTTGTAGTCTAAGGGATTCAGATCTCGGCTAGACGAGGAACCAGTCTTCAGCTCTTACAAAGTCCGGAACGTTGGTTTCGAGCCAGGCTTGGGTATGTCGTGACTTATGACCAGGTGCAGGGACCTGCTGGAAAATTCGCGGTACATTTTTTAAAAGTGTATAGCTGAGAGGTTTTACAACACGATCCAAGACAAGTCTCTTGATACATTTTGGCTGAAGTTTTTCACAGGGGGGTGACTTATCACAAAGCTTCATTTTTAGCTTTGTGACTCCTTGATAAGATATCCCCCACTAAACCATTACAGACGCAGGATGATGACCACGTTGAACCTTTCCGACCACTTGGGCGGCTTCTTTTTCTGTGTGCGTACACTTTGTCATCTTGCTTGTTGTAGTGCTCTACGATCGCGAAAATTTTTTCGTCACTAAAGAGGATATTTCTGTGCCTTTCAACTGCGTATCAGAACAAAAGGCGTTTTGATCGATCCACTCCCTTCAACTGTAGGAATTGATTTAGGGAATGTCCTGTATATCGACGATAAGCGCCGAATTTCAGGTCTTATTGTATTCTAGCGGGACAGAATTCTAGCGGGAATCTTCATTTCTCGCGATAAGATTTTTTGTTTCCTAATGGGGTTTCGTCGAATTTTGGCTTTAACAGCATTAACAGACATTGTAATTCTAACAGTATGCGGTCGCCCCGATCTTTTATGGTATTCACCAGAGGAAGTGTTGATATATCTGTTGATAGTACGATATACAAACATACGGCTGATACTAAGCTTTTGAATATGATCGGCGGCTCCATACCCACTTTGTGCAAGGCCAATCCTATTTTCTTTAACACCCCATTCCATATTGTAACTTGATAATAAACACAAAAAAAAATATGTAAAACGGTGGAAAATCGAAAGAAGTTTTTAACATAATAAGCGCGTTCCAAATTCAAAATAATTAAAGAATGGAAAAAATAAAAGCCTCTACGTAACAGTATTTATGGCCAGACTAGTTATAGCATATAGCAGTGATAGTCTAGTGGATAAGAAACCAGCTTATTAAGTGAATGGTCTCTGGTTTGAATCCTGGTGTGGGCATGCACCTAAATTCGTATTTTCGGCTTTATGTACTAATATGTAATCATCACATGCTTTGCGGTAAATGAAAACATCGCGAGGAAACCAGCGTGTTCAAGAGATTATATTTCAAAAGGCATGTGACATAACCTAAGTAAGCTCTGATTTTCCCACTGGCTTGTCAAGGTCTGACGTTAATCGCTCCACGTCAAAATCAGTATCTTTCCTATAATGCTTCGACTGTGGAAGCGGAATCCGCGCAAACCTAATGGATTTAGACAGCGGGATAACGCTACAAAGAAGATATACATATATGCACCTACATCCCTCGCGTTTATCGTAGACGTAACTTTACTAAGTTAAAATAGCCCGGAAGTGTATTTCGTAATAAATATCGATTTTATTTTTCTCTACATATACCAGGATATTTTAAAAGGAAACTGTCTCTCTTGGTAATTGCATATGATATAAGGGGATGAAAAGAGTGAGTATGAATTCCGGTGGACGGAGAAGAAGAGGACGGCGGAAAAAAGATGGATGAAGAATTGTTTGAAAAATTATGCGAATGAAAATAAAGTGAATAATTTGAATGCCGACAGACCATGATGGATGGAAAAAAGAAACATTTTTCGCTAATTATAGATGATCCTGTCATAAGGATATCATAAAATGCAGTAAGTTATAATAGCGTTTATCAAGTGATTTACAAAGCTTTAATCATTTTTCACGTAAATAGTCTTCGGCATTTGACTGCATTCAAGATTAAAACTCTGCTTAATAAATATAAATTAATATAAAAATAATTTAACTTAAATAAAATGGTATGCAGTACTAATAGCAAGCAAAAAGCTGTTAATAAGTAATCGAAAGACATTTTGTCAGACACACGTCCGATAAATGTTGCACAGAACAGAGGTCGGTATTCGGCAACATTGTTGCCGATGTTTTAGATTTATCTAAACCCACTCACTGTTCGTTAGACGTTTCTTAAACTGGGTATTTACATTCTACCGGAGGTAATCTGTGTTTTCTTCAGCCTGTACAAAAAAATATATATAAACTATTTATCGACGAGCTAGGTGGCGGAATTGTTAGTAATGCTACTTTGACACTAAAGCTCATGGGTTCAATTCGCACACAGGACACATTTGTGTGCTTGAACATGTATGTTTGGTCTGGGCGTTGTTAAGAGAGGTAGGGCATATCAAAGCAGCCCGACTAGGAGAGTACCTCCACCTCACAGATAACCACCTCCCTGGACCGTTGTTGGGTTCCTGTTATCGGGTGAGGTTACGGTAAGCTCCTAAGGAGTTGCTTTGTTAGTGGCAGAGGTGGCATCGCGCGAATAGTACTTAACGTATTGCAAGCGTTCATGGGCTACGGTAACAACTTCACATCAGATGGGTCGTAAACTTGTATGTGTCCCGACGTTAATAAAAATAGACTGATTGGTTGTATAAATACATGAAAGTCATGAAAGTTTTCCAGGAACCATAACCACCACATCAACCCTTACTCATCCCATTGCAGGGATACGGGTCTCACTTCTACCGAAGGGGTTTAGAGCATACTCCGCCACGCTGCTCAATTGCGGATTGGCGGAGGCCAGTGTTTTCAAGCCTCCTGAGGGCCACTGACTTAGCTTAACGACTGTCATCTATCGACAACAGCCGGGACCGACGGCTTAACGTGCCCTCCGACAGAGAAACTCGAGGTAGATAAACCCATCCATAGACAGGCTGCAGATGACGTTGCTTAACCTGCGTGTTCGGTTAGAATGACACGCGCACCGACGCCATCGAGCTCTCTAGGAACCATAAAAAAGAAAATTAAAATCTTCACGCTATACTCAGTGTTTTACTACTTTGTCCTTAGTTTGTCAATAGGTAATAATATATTTTGTCACAATATTTCTTAATCCATGGACTCTTTAATCAACTGAGCCCACTCGAATTTACTCCGCGGGTTCCGTTGAACTAATACTTTGAACTCGATAACTGAGCCCGATGACAAATTTTATAATTTGTATAGATACGGAGATATGTTTTTGGCATTAATATTACCAAAACATGAATGCAGTAACGGACACATTGTATTTGAGTCGGTCACATTTGATGTAGTTGACTTTCGGTTTCGCAACGTGCGAATAGGAATATTTGTATCTCACTGGACTCAATCGCCCAGTTCAAAATATGCATTAGCTCAACTCGACCCCCGGGATACGTTAAGTAGGCTTACTAGACTAAAGGACCCTAATGATTACGCTTTAGGAACGGTTTCCACCAAAGCATACATGTGTTTTAACATCGTATAGGTCAAAGAAAGCTGCCAAATATATGAACATTTTCGTTTCTCCCTGCGATTCGGTGATAACTGACTTTTATTCAGAGCACAGCTATGTTTCCGTCCGAAAATAATATAAACAAAGTATTGTACACCAAACATGAAATGCAAGGATATAATATTCAATACCGGTTATATAATACGTTAAAAGACTTTTTTCAAGAAGTTCATTATTTACACATCGAATTAAAAAAAATATATTAATGAACCAAAGCACAAATGTACAATAAATTTCCTATAATACCACATAAAGAAAAACATTTGCTAAAACAACGGATGTAGATGTCATATCAGCGAGATTTTCATCGCATCTGTCGTATTCTATACATGACGGGAATACGGGAACCCTATGCTGTCACACCGGTATCTGACTGCATGTCACCGGTTTCTATCTCGTAAACAAATAATAATACAGGCGTGAAATTTGTATATTTTGATATGGCTTATTCTTAGCGTTATCCCGTTTTCTCTAATCAATTAGGATTGGCGAGGTTCGCTACCTAAGCCTAAGGATTTGGCGAAGATACTGATTTTTACGTGAAGTGACTGCCGTCTGACCTCCGCAACCCGAAGGAACACCAGATCATTCTTAGGTAAGGTCACACGTCATTTGAATAACAATTTCTTGGGCGTGAGGGTTTCCTCACGATGTTTTCCTTCACCGCCGAGCAAGTGATAACTACAAACATATACATAAATTCGGAAACACGATTTTAGTGGTACATGCCAGGATTCGCACCGGGGACCTGTTGGTTACAAGGCCGGTTTTTATCCACTAGGCTATCACTGCTTTCAAATACTTTGATATGTATAGGTAGGATATGGACCCACAACGAATATGTAATTAGAAAACAAATGCTCGGCGTGTATGTCATTCTTGTAGCCCATTAAGACAGTTAAGAAATAGTGAGATAAGGAAACGTTGTGGTCTGAAAGAAGATGTAGTGACAAAAATTGAGAAAGGTATGCTGAGATGGTTTGGCCATGTCGAGAGAATGAATGAAGAACGATTGACAAAAAAAGTGTATAAGGCGAGTGTCAATGAAAGTGTTGGAAGGGGCAGACTTAGGCGGACGTTTCGAGACCAAATCAGGGACGTCTTGAAAAAAGGCCAGGTCAAGAGTACCCTAAACCGAAGAGCATGTATGAAGGGAATAATGAAAGTGGACGAAGCGAAACAAGTATGTAAGGATCGTAGCAAGTGGAAAGAACTCTCGGCCTATGCCTACGGGATAGAGGCTTGATTATATGTATGTATGTATTAAGACAGTTAGATATGTAGAATATGCTTTACTCGCAGAACTCGACAATAAGAATTCCAATAATATATTGAATAGTTTCAAACTTAAGCCGTAAGATTTTAAAATAACAAGTTAGGTGACCGTGTGCATACGTAAGCAATCATTGCAAGAACGTAACGAATATTTATATGGAGTGAACACCTGTAAGTAGATTTTAAATGCGTTTTTGAAGTAAAACTTCTTTACGCACGCTTGACTTGGGGAGTAAGCTGGTGAATGCGTGACGAGAGCGTTACGAAAAGTGTGATCGGGCGAGGCGAACGGAATTTGAGAGGGAGATATAAGTTAGTGAAGATAGAAAGAGAGAGAATTACGTTTCGTATATTACTGTAGGGGCAAGAGAGAGAGGTGCGAGCACACATTTTCTTTCCCTCCTTCTCTCATAGCGAGTTAAGTTTCGTATATCTAAGGCACAGTGCAGGCCTATTGTCTGTATCACACTATGAAGCTAAAGAAGTTTTACTTCAGTCGTGTGGTCTAAAGCACACTCGTTTTTAGGGTTCCGTACCCAAAGGGTAAAACGGAACCCTATTACTGAGGCTCCGCTGTCCGTCCGTCCGTCCGTCCGTCTGTCACCAGGCTGTATCTCATGAACCGTAATAGTTAGACAGTTGAAATTTTCACAGATGATGTATTTCTGCTGCCGCTATAACAACAACTACTAAAAAATAGAATAAAATAAATATTTAAGGGGGCTCCCATACAACAAACGTGATTTTTTTGCTCATTTTTGTTCGATATTGATAACGGCAACAGGTAGACACTTGAAATATTCACAGAATATTTAGTTATATATTCACTTTAAGAACAAATAATTTAATTAAAATAAAACAAATATTTAAGGGGGGCTCCCATACAACAAACGTGATTTTTTTTGTAGTTTTTATAGATAATGGTACGGAACCCTTCGTGTGCGAGTCCGACTCGCACTTGGCCGATTTTTTAATATGAACTCGATTACGACAAGAACCTGGTGCGACTCCGTCCATTAGTCGGTCTGTCACAGTTAAAGAAATGCTTAATAGATAGACTAGTAACAAAAATATTTCTCTTACTT